>JBAOKB010000154.1:0-593363 GCA_037044905.1 Hortaea werneckii | reverse complement strand
GGACCTCTACGTTTAGGAGGCCATGAATTCCTACACTCAGCATTCCAGTATCCCGACCGCTCTTTGGCGGCTGCTCACGATGAGCAAGACCGCACGATAAAGGACTCCCAGGAGACTTTTGATGATGCAGTTTCCATATCCACCCAGACGACACGAATGTCGCTGCCTCACGAAAGTACACCAAAGCCGAACAATGATGCGGCAGAATCTACAGAAAAGCGAGCGCCGCCGGAATCGAGCGGGATGGAGTGTACGCAAGGCACCACACATGATGTTGCTCTCGGCCAGCCGCCTAAACTCGGCAATACTCATGAAACTCTACCCTCTGCACATATGATTGACCACGAACCCGTAGCGCGCAAGGCATGCGATGACAAGCCAAGCCATTCAGCTCCCAGCACAGAACTGTGTAGCACTGCACATCTTCCGACTCCTCCCCGCTCCTCGCAATCGCCGAATCTCCGCTGGAATCTGGACGGTACCTCTATCCCGCATGCTAAGAAGATCTATGCGGTGCGGCGCGGTCACAAACCCGGCTTCTACTGGTCCTACGAGGAAGCCAATCAGCAAACGCTAGAGTTCTCCTCGAATCTGTACCGTAGCTTTAAGAACTCGGCGACCGGTCAGAGGAAAGCGATCGAGTTCATGAATCATTCTCCCGATGCTGAGGGAGTATGTCCGGGTTTTAAGTGCAATCCCAAATGCAAGTTGGTAGAGGAGGAGTATGCAGCGCAAGAGGTTACTGTGCAGGAACCTTTGAAGTAATGTCTTTGGAACGAAGCTGAAGATGACTCGCCTGCGGGACGAACATTTGTTCATGCGATACATACCTTAAGATTATTGATTGTTTTAGGACGGCGTTTGGAAATGGAGTGTGACGGAAGGATACCCTATATGTAAACATTGTTTTTTTTTTTAAGCGAGTATTTGATAGTTCTTAAAGCATTGGTACTGATTATGCATTACGCATTGTCTTTCTCTTTCAATTGCCACGGCAAGGCTCTCGACACCGTATCTGATCAATGCTAATTGGAGATGTGGGGCTGGCTATAAACCGACGTCGGCCCGTAGTGAAGTTCAATTCCGCCTTCGCGTCTTCGTTAACTCTCGTCAAGCAAACGCGCGCTTCCCATTTTGCGACTTCCAACTCCGAAAGGCGCTGCCTTCATCACAGGGCTTACTCTTGTTTTACGGCCTCATGGTCTGTTTTAGGATACAGTCTTGGGCGCATTCTATCACTTTTGACAAAACGCTGTCGTAATACCGAGCCTCGACAGCTAAAGCGCAATGACGAAGGTCGCTTTATTCACGCAATGGATAAGCGTAAGAGGACCGGCGGTGATGATGACCACGACGAAGACATAAAGCCGCGAAAGACACCCTATGTCAATGCTTTCTGGAAGCCTCGAAGCGCCTCTCAATTGACTCGCGAAGAGCGAGCGCGGTTGCGAAAGGAGGGAAGATGCTTCGCGTGCCGCAAGATTGGCCACAGGGCCGATTCTAATGCCTGCGAGACGAATCGATTCGGTACTCTTGACTCTTATGTGACTTCCGCCCGTGCAACAGATGACGGCCACGGCAAAAGTCTCGAAACATCAGTCGACGATGGCGAAGCAGCTGTACACTTGCTAGAACAGCATGGCATGCCTCGTAGTGCTCAAATCTTGAGAGAAGCTTATAGGAAGATCTCTCCTCAGCACCCTAGAATTACCGACCATGATCGACCTTCTCAGTCCTCTGAACTTTCCAATATGTATACTGTGGACACTAATGGGTACGATAAAGTCCCCAGAACTAGCGCAAGCAGTCCAATCAAGCACGAACGTCTAAATGGAGACTCTGCGCTTGGCAAAGAACTCGAAGACACGGCGGAAAGTCACACACCTGCTGTAATCGATCATTTCCGCGATACAGCAACCGACGGCATACCGACTCACCATACGGAACGTAGCCAAAGTCCTGCTGGCATCGGTAGTCTCCAACAACGTGCGCCGGATCTGATTCACAAACGAGAGAATACACCTGAGCTCGAAAGTTTCATGAATCTCAGGCCACCTGTGGAGCTCTCTCCATCGGACATACCCCCGGGAACTAAGAAGATATACGCGGTCCGGCACGGTCACAAACCCGGAATCTACTTCCAATGGAGCGACGCCCAGGCGCAAGTGGAAGGCTATGTCGGCAACCGATTCTTGAGTTTCAAGCGGCTGGATGATGCCCTGGATTACTACCACCATAGTCCTGCGACTTGTACGTGTCAGAACGGCTCATGCTGCCAACCTGATCTGAAAGCCGCTGAGCAAGCCCGGGATGAATGGCGGAGGTGCAATCGGCCGAAGACCCAAGAAGAGGCTGCAGGTGTGGATGAGGACATGATAAAAAAGGTCGGGGCGGAAGTACGTCCGAAGCCGAAGCGAGAAGACTTATGTGAAGAGCAGAAGAACCTCGTGGATGTGATAACTAGCGGGCGCAATACATTCTACACTGGCTCTGCCGGCACAGGCAAATCCACCGCGCTTGGAGTTGCAGTCGCGGAGTTGCGAGCAAAGGGTCTCGAAGTGGCGATCGTGGCACCGACCGGAATCGCTGCGCTGAATGTGAGCGGAGAAACGTACTATACCTGGGCCGGGTGGCTGCCGGACAGCAAGAAGAAGCCTATCGAAAGATTAATGGGTGAAGCTCATTCGGAGAAACGCTGGAAGAGGCTCAATGAAACGGACATCCTCGTGATAGACGAGATCAGTATGCTTGAAAACCATCAGTTCGAGCGGCTCGATCAAGTCTCGCGCTCTGCTCGAGCGCCTTCTAAAGACCCGAGCAACCCCGGCAAGTACCATGTTGGTCCTCAAAGATCGGTGCACGACCCATCTCTACCATTTGGCGGCATACAGGTCATCGTGACGGGTGACTTCTGCCAGCTACCACCAGTGTTGCCATTCGCCACATGCTACCCCTGCGGTAGAGAGCTTTCCGAGCGCGGAGAGAAGTACTGTAGCCACTGTCGACACGGCTTTCAGAAGGATGACCAATGGGCTTTCCGCAGCGCAGCATGGGAAGCATGCGATTTTGTCAACATCGAACTCACCGAGATCCATCGACAGAGCGACCCCGCCTTCATCGATATTCTGAGGACCCTGCGCTCCGGCAGCCTACCGTCTGCGAAGCAACGGGCCTTGCTACTCGACCATGACAGCGACACCGTCGACGCCGTGAAGCTCTTCCCAACCAACCGTGAAGCCGATGCCGAAAACGAGAAAGGCTTAGCAGCCATCTCCCACCCCAAGCGCACCTTCTACTGCCACGACCGCTTCGACTGGCAAGAGCGACTACACCCCCACCTCAAATCCAAAAGCTACCGCAACAACGAGACAGGCGTGCTCCGCGGCTGCGAGGACCACCGCTACCTCGCCGAGCTCGTCATGAAAGTCGGCATGCTAGTAATGCTCGTCGCCAACGTGGATCTCGACCAGGGACTCGCCAACGGCACGCAGGGCAAACTCATCAACTTCAAGAAATACGACCCCCGGCGGCTGCAAAGCCGGAACGAGCACGCGCCGGACTACTGGCCCAAGACCGGCGGCGAGGGCGGCAAGTACCGCGATCTGCGCGCGCAGGAATGGGTACGGAAACAAGACGCGGTCGAGGGCACGGAAGGTGATGCTGAGGAGTGCCGTCAGCTCAAGTACCTCCCCCAGGTGCGCTTCCACAACGGCAAAGTCCGCACTATCTACCCCGTGTGTCAGGTCAGCGCGCTCGGCGACGACGAGCCGTATAGTCTGCTGTCCCGCACGCAGATCCCCTTGCTCCCCGCATGGGCCATCACGATCCATAAGAGCCAGGGCATGACGCTGGATAAGGTCCTGATCAATCTGGACCGCAGCTTCGAGCGCGAGATGGTGTATGTGGCGCTGTCGCGGGCGCGGGGGCTCCAGGGCTTGAGGATCGAGAGTCGGGATGATTTGGCGGTGTTGCGGGAGGGTGGGAGGCTGGCGGGTGGGAATGAGGAGGTGAGGGGGTTTATGCGGAGGTGTTTTGGCGGCGGAGTGTAGCTTATGCAGTGCGTCTAAGCAAGATGGGAGATTATTGAAGCTTAGGATGGAGGAGCATTTGAGGCATATTTGAGATGCTGGCTGTAGGATAACGGATTCGTGTGTAGGTATGGGACAGAGAACGCAGTGTATCTTTGCTCATTGGATTTGATACCCGATTGAATAGCTTTGAAAAAAAAAAAAAAAAAAAAAAAAAAACACACGCACAGCGAGTTCTCGATCAAGAAACGTAGGTTGGCCTCAGCTGATCTCAACTTGCGGCAAGAGTGGCCTCAATGAGTGCCCGCTAGGTGGCTTTGGCTAGGACACCTTAGCAGCCTACTGCAGCGCGGACAGCGAACTGCCTATCTGCATCGTGAAAGAGCTCCCGATATACCGTTGTGCGAGGTGGCGAGACCCTCATGGCCGACCGCGTTTTTGCCCATCCACTTGCAGCAGTCTCAAGCTCGCGTGCCTGCCGTCTTAGGAGCGACGCGTTCGGTCTTCCTTCCCGTCCCACGTCTGGGAGGCTAGAATACGCAGGCGCTTCAAATCCGAACATCGGATGCCTCTTTTGGTCCGTTCTATGCACAGCTTGCATATGAGGATGTACAGATGGGCAATAGTGGCCAGGCCAAGAGCACGGCTTCTCATCTTTTAGGTGGCTTGACCTGAGGGCGCACCGCGGCACGTCTCATTTGAGAAGTCCTACCTCTCTAGAGCGGTTGACCTGATCGAAAATACTCGCATATGCCGCTATGATCGGAACGCACGTCTTGTGCCGTCTCGCATTCACGTTGCATGCGCCTCTCGGCACCCGAGTTCAGCATCTCGTTCTCCCAGCCGACTTCCGGGCATCCCGATCGCTACTTCGCCTCAGGAAATGTACTACTACTGGGCACCCACAGCTCTTTTCCGGTCGGCCAATACGAATATTGTCGCAGGCGATGCATGTTGCTCTATCCGCGCGCTGGCACCTTCACGGACTTGCAAGTACATACTAGGAGGTCAAGTACGAGGTTCTATCAATAGTGATGTGACGTCGCTCGTGGCAACGCTTGGATCTCATGCAGGTACCGACGAGGCAGTTCTGGAGCAGCAACGCCTCACGCTACCGACCGCTACCACGAATCTAGCCGCTAGCCCGCCCTCGCCAGGGTCCGCTCTGTGTACTGTCTACGCAACGTGCGAGAGGGGCAACAATGTCTCTTTGTATAGATTTAGAGTCGGGATAGTGTTTTCTTAGACGGCAATTAGATCTACCTATTAAGAACATTAGTGGCAAAAAAGCTTGCATCGATCAGGGGCCGATTGGACGACGGGGACAGGCACCCACCACACACACAGGGTTGACAGGCTGAAACGCCGCTCCTGTCTCTTGGTTTCCAGGGCACCAAACTCGTTGGCTCTGGCGGGCGTTTGCGCGCGCAAAGTAGTATACATTGACGTGTCCCACGCCATCCGCCCAAGACATCCTTTGTTCTCCCATTCTTCTTCCTTCAACCCTTCCCTCCTGATCTACACCTGCAACTTCGTCATCACACTCCAACAACAACACTCCCCTTCCCATTCCTGCGCTGCTTCACTGCGGTTTCAAGCTACAGCCCCTCCCATCTCCGCCCCGCCCTAATCAACAACTTCCATTCGCTAGCTTGGAGGGTAAGCCGCTCGTTGCCTTCACCCTTCTCTCGACAGCTGGCACTCGGCTACAAGCCAACGACTTTTACGACCTTTTCTTCTCCTTCCAATCTGAGCGGTCAACATGTGTGGAATTTTCGGATATATCAACTACCTGGTCGAGAAGGACAGGAAGACCATCCTTGACAGTGAGTCCCGCTTGCGGGTGCGGCATGTATGGACGTACAGGACCATGACTGACCGGTGATTCCTCTCGCGACCAGCTCTCGTCAACGGTCTCGCTCGCCTCGAATACCGCGGCTACGACTCGGCCGGTCTAGCCGTTGATGGCGACAAGAAGAATGAGATCTTTGCCTTCAAGGAGGTCGGCAAGGTCGCCAAGCTGAAGGAGCTCATTGAGCAGGAGAAGCCAGATACGTGAGTCGCATGTCCTCAATTCTATCGGAGATTCCTGTGCTGACTATCATCATCAGAACCAAGATCTTCGACAACCACGCCGGTATCGCGCACACCAGATGGGCCACCCACGGCATGCCCAGCAGACTCAACTGCCACCCACACCGCTCCGACCCCAAGTGGGAGTTCGCTGTCGTCCACAATGGTATCATCACCAACTACAAGGAGCTCAAGGAGCTGCTGCAGAGCAAGGGCATGAAGTTTGAGACCGAGACGGATACTGAGGCGATTGCGAAGCTGGCCAAGTACATCTTCGACCAGCACCCCACAATCGACTTCACCACTCTGGCCAAGGCCATCATCAAGGAGCTGCAGGGCGCCTTCGGTCTGCTGCTGAAGAGTGTACACTTCCCTGGTGAGGTGGTGGCCGCTAGGAAGGGTTCACCGCTGGTTGTCGGTGTGCGGACGGAGAAGAAGATGAAGGTCGATTTTGTGGATGTCGAGTACGAGGAGGGCAATGCGCTTCCGGCGGAGCGTGCCTCGCAGAACGTCGCTCTCAAGAAGAACGAGGGCGGCCACGGTGCTTCTCTCGGTGCCGGTCTCCTTGCTCCACCGGACAAGTCCCTCCTCCACCGCTCCCAGTCTCGCGCCTTCCTTTCGGACGACGGCATGCCCCAGCCCGCCGAGTTCTTCCTCTCCTCCGACCCCTCTGCTATCATTGAGCACACCAAGAAGGTCCTCTACCTCGAGGACGACGACATTGCCCACATCCACGAAGGCCAGCTGAACATCCACCGTGTCTCCAAGACCGACGGCACTTCCAACGTCCGTGCCATCCAGACCATCGAGATTGAATTGCAGGAGATCATGAAGGGCCGCTTCGACCACTTCATGCAGAAGGAGATCTTTGAGCAGCCGGAGTCCGTCGTCAACGCTATGCGTGGTCGCCTGAACCCCGAAGAGAAGACTGTGACGTTGGGAGGCCTTAAGCAGTACCTCTCCACGATCCGTCGCTGTAGGCGTCTAATCTTCATTGCCTGCGGTACTTCGTACCACTCATGCATGGCTGTTCGCGGAGCCTTCGAAGAGCTGACCGAGATCCCCATCTCGGTGGAGCTTGCTTCGGACTTCTTGGACCGCCAGGCGCCAGTCTTCAGAGACGACACTTGCGTGTTCGTCTCGCAATCAGGCGAGACCGCCGACTCGCTGATGGCGCTCCGCTACTGCTTGGAGCGCGGCGCCCTGACCGTCGGTATCGTCAACGTTGTAGGTTCGTCGATCTCGCTGATGACACACTGCGGTGTACACATTAATGCTGGTCCCGAGATCGGTGTGGCCTCCACCAAGGCATACACCTCCCAATACGTGTGTATGATCATGTTTGCCCTGTCCCTTAGCGAGGACCGCGCGAGCAAGCACCAGAGACGTATCGATATCATGGAGGGCCTGGCCAAGGTCTCGGAGCAGTTCAAGGAGATCTTGCAGCTGGATCAGACGATCAAGGAGCTCTGCCTGAAGTTCAAGGACCAGAAGTCCCTTCTTCTGCTCGGAAGAGGCGCCCAGCACGCTACAGCGTTGGAAGGTAAGTTCCATTTACAGACTAAGACTCCCCAAACACTACCTGACAGCCCGCTAACTATCCATGTCCAGGCGCGCTCAAAATCAAAGAAATCTCCTACCTGCACTGCGAAGCCGTGATGTCGGGCGAGCTGAAACACGGCGTGCTGGCACTCGTCGACGAAGCCCTCCCCATCGTCATGATCCTCACGCGCGACGGCCTCTTCTCCAAATCCCTCAACGCCTACCAGCAGGTGATCGCGCGCAAAGGCCGGCCCATCGTCATCTGCAACCGCGACGACAAGGAGTTCCCCGGCGAGAAGACGGACAAGATCGAGGTCCCTCACACCGTCGATGTGCTGCAGGGTCTGCTGAACGTGATTCCCTTGCAGCTCATGGCGTACTGGCTCGCCGTCGCCGAGGGGCTGAATGTCGATTTCCCGAGGAACTTGGCTAAGTCTGTTACGGTTGAGTAAGAAGTGACGGGCCGCGGGATGAGAAGGCCGCGAGTGATGGTGGTAAGGAAGGCGTCAAGGGGGGGGGGAGAGGCGCACCTCATTCTATTTTTGGCAGGGTTATGCACACGAGGTTTCCTTTCACACCTTTTCTTCCCTTCCCTTCCCCCCCAAAACGCCAAAGGAAGATCATGGGGCTATCCATGGGTCCATGATCACGAATATGGCAGCAGGCGGAAAAGCACAGCTGGATTTGTGTTCGAAGTCGAAATCCTGCATGTGGGGAGAGAAAGAAAACCTTTTGCCGGCGCTGATTGGGAGGAAAGGGATGCGGGAACGGTGGCTTCATTGTTTTTTTTTTTTTTCTTTTTTTCTCTGGATACCATGTGTATGTGTGTAAGCTCTGAAATGCGAGAAAATCAGAAAACAATATCCCAATAATGACGCACGGACGGTTTTCTTCCTACTACTCTATTGTCGAATCAACTTTCACTGCTTTTCTTTTCTTCTTATCTGTCCTTGCCTTTGGGAACTATGCTTGTAATACTAAAGCATGACGCGGGCGTGGGTGTTTGCAACCGCAGCATCGTTTACGTGCACAGGCAAGGGCGGCGCGATAATAAAATCTAACACATCGTGACTTCTTATACCGGGTTGGTTCTGCTTTTGATAGACTGTCATTCCACAAGACATGCTCGGGGGAGGGGGACGAGAAGAGGGGAGAGGGAGACAGACGTTAAAGGGGCAGTAGGGATAACCGATCCGTTTGCCCTTCATTCTCTATCACATGCCTTGTTGTTCTGGAACAACGGCATGATTCTGTAACGTGTTCCAGCGAAGAGGAAGGGGAAGAACAGGGGAAGGCAGGAATTGGCAAGCCTAAAAGACAATAAATGAAAAAAAAAAGGGAAAAAAGGAGAAAGAGAAAAGAAATCCTGAAGACGGAAAGGGAAAGCCATCACATCATGTCATGGAGAAGGAAAAGAACGCCATTTAACCCCCAATGCCCTCGCTAAGCGTATCAGGCATTCGTACCATCTTCGAAAACCCCGTCCGCCTCCCCTCCCTCGGGGTCCATCGCTACCCTATGTCGCGCAAAAAGTATGTATGTATGCATTTCCCTTCGATTGCTCGGCTCGCCTTTCTTTTGTTTCCCCAGCAACCAGCCGTGGGGAAGGAGGGGAAGCTCTGGAAAAAGCAGTATCTCTATCCCCCCGCTGTCCCTATCCCTAATCTCTCTCGATATCAAAGCAACGAACCCTTCCTTCTGCCCTCCCCAGCGAATTCCCATAGGCCCACCCTTCGCACATGCATGCATGCATCATCATCATCAAAGACAAGAGAAAAACCCCAACCTCTCATCCTCCACCTTTACGCCCCTTCCTCCCCATCCTCCTCCTCCTCCTCGCCCCCGGTGAACTCCACCATGACAGTCCCATTCCTCAAACCCGCCTCCGCAATCGTCACATCCAACTTCTCGATCAGATTGGTCCCCATACAGATAAGCTCGAAATCCTTCGCCTCCTGGCCTTCAAAAGGGGAAGCTTTAAGCCACTCGTAGATCCTCCGAACGGGGTCGTCGAGGGCGAAGCGCCGCACGATGCGGCCGCCGGAGTAGCGGAATTGGATGCGGGTAGTTTCGGGACCCGTGGAGGTGGGTTCCGTGTGCGGGTTCGTGGCGGAGATGCGGGAGAAAGGGGTTTCGGGCTTGGCGGCGACGCCGGTGTTGCCGTTGGTGGAGGAGGTGGAGGGACCCATGTCCGCCGTGTCCATGGCTTCGGGTTGGCTCTGCTGCCGGAGCTTGTCGGTGGGTTTGGTGAGGGAGTCTGGGTCTTCTTCTTTCCGGCCGGGACCTTTCTCCAGACTGTTCTGCATGGCCATCTCGAGCATTTCCTCCTCGCTCATCTGGCCCACGTCTTTCTTCGATTCCTTCCGTTTGGCTTGCACGGGGTTCTTGCGCTCGAAGCTGAGGCTGTAGCGGTCGAGGAACTCGTGCAGATCCATGAGGAAGTCGGAGGCTTTAGGTGCTGGGGAGCCGGACCAGGTTTTGACCTGCTCGCCTGTTCGGGGGTCCACGATGGCGATGTGCGGGTAGTAGTCTTCCATGTCGCGTTGGTTGGCAAAGTAGTATTGGATATACTCTCTCCCGCGTGGGTCGCCCTTGTTGTACTGCAGGAAGATGAAATGCTCCTGCAGCGTCTCCTTGATCTGCGCGTTCTTCCAGATGTCGCGGTTCAGGACCTGGCAGTCGAAGATAGATGGGTCCTGAACGTTAACCATGATCCACTTCTGCTCCTTTTTGCCCTCGTCGCGCGCCTCGGAGAATGGCAGACGGGATATGAGGTCGAACGGCGGCTGGAAGAGCTGTGCAAGGAGAGTGGACTTGGAAGAGGTATCGGACGCGCCACCTGTAGCACGAGACATGGCCGCCCGACGACCAGGGTCGTCTTCGTTCTCGTTCGCCCAAATAGAAGGTGCCTCGCGCTGGTTGAAGATGCCGGCTCGGGAGGAGCTTGCGGCGCCCTGACGACGTCGCTGCATCTGCTCGAAGATGGCCGCGTTCATCTCCTCTGGGTCGTCCCTCCAGTCGCCACTGGCTGGACCGACCAAGGTCTCTGTTGTCCGTGCCATCGGCGCCCTCACACCGGTCTCCGGGTCCACATCGTCCCTCCCTCCGCCGCCACCGCCACCTCCACCTGAGCCGTACATCTCCTCTTGCAACCGCCGCGCCATGGCCTCGTCATCCTCAAACGACGCACCTTGCGGCGCAGAGCTGCCAGTCATCTGCACGTCGTCCTCATCATCGTCTATTGTAATGGGGTCATCTCTTCCTGCGGCCGGTGTGGGTTGTGCTGGTGGTTGATTGCCCAGGTCTGGACTGTTGAAGAAGAGTTCGACGGCCTGCTCGACATTGCCGTCGGTGAGGGAGAGGTACTGCTGGGCTTGCTGAGGAGTGGCGGAGGTAAAGGCGGTGAAGGTTGCGATTTGCTCGTCCATGTTGATGGAGGGGCCGCGCTGCGGCAGGACTGCAGAAGGTGTCTCTGTGGATGTGGAAGTCGGAGTGTGTACGTCGGTGGCAAATGCAGGGGTTGTGTGCAAAGAGGTAGGTGTTTGGTATGTGCTGGCAAAGGTGGAAGCCGCGGTAGCTTGGACGTTGTGTCAATGAAACCGTCACTAGAAACTTCGCCGGGGTTTGTTGATGGCGGGCAATAGTTCGGGCGGATTGTGGCCTTTAATGTGTCAAGGCAGCTAGCGAGGACAAGCCGATTATTTGAAGAGGATTAATGAATAGTGTTGTGTGTGGTGGTGAATGGCACTCAATCTCGACACACCCGGTCTCCTTTCATGAGGTACACCGTCGTCGTTGTCGTCGTCTTTGTCTGTTGACGCGCTGGAGTGGTGGAAGGACCAAACTTCGAGCCTCCCTCCCGCATGTGCGTCATTCGCGATTGCCTAGATACCCGGCCAAACCTCGGCCGCCCGACTGGTCAGAGCTTGATCGCCTTCACATGTCAACGATTAAAGCTACGATGGATTGGGGCCGTGAAATGACATTGGCCCCCATGACACCTCCTAAGTGTGAATGTCCATGCATCTGCTTGCAAGAAGTCTATACACTCCAACCCCTGCTGCCACACCTAACCACACCTCTCCCCTCCCCTCACAGCACCATCTCGTCATCATCGTCCCCCACCGATCGATTTATCCCACTCAACTTCTCCCTCGCAATCCGCTCATTCAGCGCCTCCCAATCCGCATGATTCCGGATCTGCTCATACATACCAAACTGACACTCCATCGCACTCCGCTGCTGCTGTTGCTGCTGCTGCCGTAAAACCTGCGCCGCCCGCCGTTCCTCCTGCACAGCCACCGCATAGCTAGGCGCCTGCCACAACCCGCCCGTAGCCGCATAGACGGGATCCGTAGCCTGAGAGGGTAGATCCCGATAGTATCCCTCGGTGATATACGGCTCCGCTTCCGACCGCGCAGCAGCCAGATTCGCAGCGATGGAAGCGACGCGCATGCGTGCGGCGGGCGGCCAGGCAGGTTCCCCGGCTTCTCTGATTGGACTTATAGGTTCAGAGAAGGTCGAATCTCCCGTACTCTTCTTCTCCTCTGTTGTTGGGAGGGTCTGCGCCGCATTCTGGACGCGGATCTCGTACCGCTGTCGCGCTTCGACCTCTTCGTTCTCCATGCTGGTAGGGCGTAAGTACCGACTCATGTGCATTTCCAAAGGATATGAGGGCGGCGCTATCCTCCATAGCTCCAGCAAGCGCAGCTTCTGCTCGTAGTCAGCGTTAGCGAAAAGCTCGACTTGAGTGGGGAGGAGAGCGGACGGGTCGATAGAGTGTTGACGTAACGTCTCTGCCATTGCTTCATGCTCGCGGATGGCTTCGTGGTAGGGTGGGGGAGGGCTTCGGCTGGGCTCAGATGTTAGATCTGAACGGATATGCGGAGTGCCGGTGTAGTGGGTGGAAATGTAATGCACTGGGCTGGAGATGTAATGGATTGGGCTTTCGATCTTCTCGTCAAGCGATGGGATCTTCTCGGTGGCGAATTCTTGTTGATCCTGTTGTCCATGTTGGGATGCGGCCTGCTGCGCCAGTTGCATGTTGCGGGCAAAAAGATTCGCTAGCTCGTCATGCTGCGAGTGATTCATACTGCCTGGGGTAGCTCCCGCTATGTCTGCTCCTGTTGAGCGACTTCCGCACTATTCTTAGTCGTCAGTATAGCTCACCTTGGCCAATAAGGTCTAGATAAAGACTCGTTGGCCTCGCTTACGTTACTACAGTGGTGCTCCTCGGTCCAGACAGCTGGTGAATAAGGGACCGTAGTGTTGTGACTGCAGTCGCCGCAGAAGTGTACGAGAGCAGGCCAGCCGTACATCAGACGGTCCAGGTAGGCGCGCTTTTGCAACTGGCTTGACCAATACACTTGGGAAAAAGATCCAATGTGATTTCCCTCACAGTCAGTAGATCACCACTGTTCCAAATCTCGTCTTCTGGAGAAACAACGTGATGCGAATTCGCTCGTTCTGCAGCAGACAAAGAAGTGCTTTGTTAACGTCTCGATATAGGAAGCTACGAAAGATACTACCTAAAAGAAGGAAAACAACCTGCGAGAAGAGGGAAAAAAGAGCATATGAGCCACGCCCGGGGCAATGTGGAGACGATTTTATAGCGGTATGAGTGATGGAGTGGAATTAGTTTGCAGATGACGCCGAAGATACCAACCTGAAACGTAGCTGGTGCGGCGCCTGTGGGAGCGCTAGGCATGCAGCAGCAGAGGCTATTCGTGGAGCTTTTTGGAGGGAGGAGGGGAGGGGAGTTGGGCAGCACACAAAGGACAAGTTTTAATGCCCTTTTTAGCCGGACCATGTGAATCTTTGTCGGCGGCGCGCATGATCTTGAGAGTTGTTGCAGTGATCATGTGATGTATCCCGTCCATGGCCTGGGACATGAAAGGTACCTAGGCCCAAGGATGTACATAGTAGATAGGAAGTAGGGTAAGGTGACTGATCTCGAGCAGCGGAGGAAGAAAGCAGCTTCAACCGCCCGCGCACTCCAGCTTCACCGCAGTGGAGGCGCTCGAGCCGTGTGTAGGTGCCTCAGGCATGAGCTCTCCCCGGAGCCCGGAGCATGGATGAGGTGAGCTGGACGCGGCACCCGACTGCCTTGGGATGCATGAGGTAGCTTCAAGCTGGGCTGTTTGCACACCAGTCTCATTAATCCATTCCCATAATTCCATCCTCCACCTCACCTCCCATTTGACCTACTTTGACTGCACACGGTCTCGGCATCAAGTCCCACCTGCGCAGCAACAGCGACCAACAACACCACCACCAGTCAAAGCTTCCATCCAGACCACCCCGGTCTGAACCCCAGCCATGGCAAGTACAGTGAATAGCGACACGCCTCATGTGATGGTGCTAACCGCCAACGACCGCAGACCTCGATAGGGACTGGCTACGATCTGTCCAACTCCGTCTTCTCCCCCGATGGCCGCAACTTCCAAGTCGAGTACGCAACGAAAGCAGTCGAGAACGGCGGGACCGCAGTCGGCATCAGATGCAAAGACGGCGTCGTACTAGCATTAGAGAAGATCGTCACGAGCAAGCTGCTGAAGAAGGATGCCAATAAGCGGATAGCGACGGTGGACAGGAATATGGGTGTGGTATGTGCCCGACGTCATGGACGAGAGTCCCCGCCAGTGTGGAGACTTTTACACCGGAATTGGAAGACAGCGAGGACAACAGCATTAAGCCCTTACTGACACACACCTGCACAGGTCCACTCAGGCCTGGTCCCAGACGGACGACACTTCGTCAGCCGCGCGCGCGACGAAGCCTCGAGCTGGCGCGGCACCTACAAAGCGCCGATCCCCGCCGCCGCCCTCGCGAACCGCATGGGCGCCTACGTGCAAGCCTACACGCTCTACAACTCGGTACGCCCGTTCGGCATCACGGCGATCGTAGGCGGGTACGACGCAGAGACGGAAGTGGACGTGGACGGCGCGGTAGGCAGCGGACCACAGATGGGATCGGGCGGGAAAACCCCCGGCGCGAAGGAAGGCGGACCCTACCTGTACATGATCGAGCCTTCGGGGCTGTACTGGGGCTACTACGGCGCGGCGACGGGGAAAGGACGCCAGGCGGCGAAGGCGGAGCTGGAGAAGCTCAACCTTGACCCGAGTAAAGGCGAGGTGATAGGGTTGGAGGAGGGCGTCAAGGAAGCCGCTCGGATTATTTACGCCGCGCACGAGGATAGCAAGGATAAGGAGTTCGAGCTGGAGATGACGTGGGTGAGTGCTGTCAATGGGCCGACGAAGGGTAGGCATGAGGAAGTGCCCAAGGAGCTGCGCGAGGAGGCGGAGAGGTTGGCGAAGAAGGCGTTGGAGGGCGAGGACGATATGGAAGAGTAAAGTAAGATGATGATTATGACGGATGCGTGCGCATGAGGGGAAGGTAGATCTGTGTAAGATATATTGGCAGTGGCAGCCAGGCCGGTGGCGAAGGAAGGAAGGAAGGGGGCCGGCGTATATCATGACGGGGCTGCAGAAAGCAATCTTCGTCTGTGGCGCCGAGAAGACTAGATACGATGCCCAAGAATGCATCAACTTTCACGTTTTTACTTCGAGGTCCAGATGTGGAACGTCCGGTCGAACTGTGCTTTTGGTGCCGGATTCGGCTTCGTTTCTACGGCATTGCAGACCCCCAGTTCAATCCACGTCGTGTCATCAAATGGCACGGGGGGAAAAGGACGGTGTATAGCGCAAATGAAACCTCCTCCGTGAACCCGCGTCTCGGCTGTTGTGTGGATGGGCTTTTTTTTTTTTCCCCCACCAAAACAATTAATCATCACATCGACGGATTGACCCTGGAACTACTACTATATGGGACTCCGGTTTAACCAATACGATGTATTGGAAAGAAGGGTTAAAAAAAAAAAAATGCTAATGAATGGATCCTCAAATGTTCAAACATTATGCCAACATCCGAAGGGAAAAAATATATATATATATATATATATATATACACAACCGTTGGATAAAGGCATTTCCCTTGCGAAAAGGGTGAAAGGAAACCGGGGTGCAAAAGATCGCTGCCAGCCATGATACCCTGAAAAAACATCCCTTTCTTGATTTTGCCTGGGAAAATCGCCCCCCCCCCCCCCCCCCCCCCCCCCCCCCCCCCCCCCCCCCCCCCCCCTCCCCCTCTCAACCTATTCCCCCGCTTTTCCGCCCAAAGTAATAACTCAGAAAGAAAGTCGGTGATACGCCCCGGTTCTGCTGCGGACGCCGGAACTTCAATGTAGAAGAAAGGTTTCATCCGCTCTCTCGAACATCACCGGGGTAGCAGTATTTAGTGTGGCTGTGGAGGAGAAAGTCTCATGGCTCGCAGGCAGTTTTCGAAAAGCCTTTTTGAGGGCAGGCAGGAGGGCATGCTGGATTCGTAACTCCATTTCCCCTAATGGCGGCATTCCCAGCGTTTGATGTATCTCGGCGTTTTTGATAGAAGGACGCAAGTAGTGCTTAGCTCTGACACTCGGCTCATCACTTGCCGTCCGTCTCTTCCTCGCTCTCTACCCTGGGCGGGCGAAGCGCAGAACTTGAATAGGCTTGTACAGCGTGAGTGATGAAAACTGGTTCTGTCGACTGTTCGGCCCCCCCCCGCCCGCCGGGGATCCTGTGTAGTTGGGAGGGGACTTTGTCCCTTCACGTCACAGCACGGCTGTTCCGAATGTACAGTGGAAGAGGTCCTCGATCGAAGGGCTCTAGCTCCATCGGGAACCCGCCAGGCATCCGTCGCGTTGAAAGCTTGGGAGAAGTAGAATTGCGTTTCTTTTATTTGTCGATTGAGCCTGCTCGGAGATGATTTTTTGGGACGACCAGACACGCCAGCAATGAGCGCTCGTGATGACCAAGACTCCAAGACTTCGATCTTACGCGGGCGCCTTAATCATCAGAATCTCATTCAGCGCCTTAGAGTCCATCGACGCCATGCGCTTCTGCTGGATATACCTTTGCCGAATCGCCTGTCGTCCCATAGCCGGCTGCGCTGTCGTTGGAGTTGATGTTCCTGAGGTGGCTGGCGTCACAGCAGCACTCGTCGTCGCCGTACTGTCACCGGATTTTTCCGCTCGCGCACGTCGTTTTTCTTCTTTCCTTTTTCTTCTCTCGTCCTTGTGAGCGCGCTTTTCTTGCTTTAATCGTGCCTTTTCGTCTCCGTCCTCGCCTGTGTCGGCTTTACGTTGTGCACGCTCAGCACGTCGCTGTTCTTTCCGTTCGCGCTTGGCTTGTTTCTCTGCTGATCGCGCTTTGGCGGAGGAGTCGGAACTGTCTGAGGTTGAATGGTCTGTGGGCTCTTCGGCGCGCTCCTGCTTCTTTTTGCTCTGAAACTTCTCACTTCGCTTTGCATCTGGCTCGCTTGCGCTCTCTGCTCCTGTTTCGTCTTCTTTCCGCTCTGCCTTCTTCCTACTCTTGCTTGACTTCTCGATAGCCGAACTATCGTCCGCTTTCCGCTTGTTGTTTTGCATGACCTCAGCTGGAGCCGCAGCCGACTTCGCATCCACTGTCTTCGCAGGCAATGTCTTCTCCGGCTCCGCCTCCATCTTATCTCCCACCAACAGCCCGCCCCTCACAAAGTTCATAAAGCCATACTTGCCGGCCTGGTAGGATCTCAACTCAGCATCGCGTAGGTCATCCTGCTTCTTCTGCACTTCCTCGTCACTTTTCCCATTCAATCGTCCGAAAATGCCAGAGAGCGTGCTCAGACCGAAAGTCTCAGCATTGCTCTTCCCGCCAACTTTTGCACCTAGACCAAGACCGTCTTCGCGGAGCATAACTCTAATATGCGATGCATTGGCGGCGGTGTAGTGGTCGGAGTGCGCGGCATTGGTCGCTCCTAAGTAGTCGCCGGGTTTCCATCCTTGCGATGCTAGGATGCGGTGACCGAAGCTGTTGGTGGACTTGGCCCAGTTGTTGTTGTTCGGGTCGGTCGAGAGTTTGGTCTTCTTCTTGTTGCCGGAGAGACCCATGGTTGCGTGCGCTTAGCTAAGATATGCTGTTGTGGGTGCAACGTAAGGTGGCTACTATACAAAATCCCCAAGAAACCAGACAGAAAAGTCGTCCCTCTCGGCGATCATTCCTTATCTCCGACATGCTCCGCTTTGATTGGTGGATGCTGGCACGCGCTAAGGGGAGGACCCGCTGATATCCATTTTACTTCTTCACCACTACAGGGCTACAGCACTCCGGAGGTACTTCGCAGTACATGTGCCTCGGCCCTAACAGCAACACCATCAATTTACAGAACATAACGGGGAAAAAGAGACTTGATAAGGTGATGTGCAAGATTGCACATAGCCATCGCCTGTGTCTTTATCTAAGGGGAATCAAGCTATAGCTGCTACTCAGAATGGCACGTGTTAACGCCCTCACATAGCGGAACGTACATCAGTCCATACAATTTCTTGAAAGACCTGGTCATCGTGGCAGAAGACCAGCATCTTTCGCAAGCAATCAAGATGGATGAGGCATTCGTCGAAACAGTGGGTCACAGGCCGACAGGGTACATTATGCCGTCATTGGCTACTTGGGGCGAGTTTGTTTCTACTGGGTAGACATAAGTATATGCACATTACCGTGCATAACCTCGTAGAACATGGAGTGGGTGTAGCAAATGGTATGTCTGAGGCTGACGTACGATATGCGTCTCGTCAGCCGCCCAGGGAATGAGCAATTTGGAATAGACAATACCTTAATATAATGAGTTGTGCATTGGCTTCGGCCTTCCATTGCCCCGCAAAAGACGTCGAGGATGACATTCTCACCTCAGCATTCCGTAGCACACTTGATAAACCGAACACACGATACATCTGGAATCTCCATTTATCTTCTCCAGTGCATCTGATCCCTACTTTGGTTTTCAATCCACTGCAATGGCGGTCCATAGCTTTCTAGCCAAAAGCATTGACTTCAATGGCACGCAGTACGAACGATTGGAACCCATCACCGACTTCAGGAGAGACCCCTGCGAAGCTCGCATCCTATACACATGCCGAATGATCGGCCAGCAAAATGACGAAGAGTACATTTTAAAAGTCAAAGTGCAGTAGGTGTCATCGAAATCCCCCTCCTCCCTTCCCCTCACCAAAAACGGAACATTTTAAGAAGACATCCTAACATCGCAAGAGTCCCTCCCCGACCAGCCTCTGAAGATCCCTCGGATCCTCTCCCCGGACCGAGTGAGACGACATCAGCGGAGTTGAAAGCCCTCGAGAAATTCAGAGAGAATGGTACCAAAGGCGTCCCCCACCTCGTCGCTCACAAATGCGAGCTTCAAGGTCCTCAAGACCCGTTCCCAAACGGCTACATCTCCTACAGCATCATGACGAAAATGCCAGGCCAGGACCTCATGGCGTTGAAATTCTGGAGTCTGGAGGAAGAAGAACGGGAGGAGCGGCGACAAGCTTTCTTGCAGGTATTGAAGTAAGTTCCAACCCCTAATCATCACCAACCCCCAACCTAGACCCACTCCACCTAATCACTACGCCCGGGGAAACAACAGGGAGATATGGCGCCTCAACATCCGACCCTACGACTGCGCGCTGCGGAATATCCTCTGGGACGACACGACCAAACGCTGCGCGATTGTGGACTTTGAGCACTACACTGAAGCTCCGGATCCGATCAATATGCACGAGACGCAGGAGCTGCAGCGCTGGGGGCTCGTGCATCGGCCGCCGCCGTCGCATTGGGCGGTCGAGTGGGGGCTGACGAGGGATTATAATGCGCGGCAGTGGTGATGACGTGACTTAGAGGGGACGGCTGGATGGCGGTCGGGCTGTGGCTGCGGCGCTTTGGGAACTTGGGGGCAGAGAGTAACGAAAGATGCTTGGATCGGTCAAACTAACCGCAGGGGAAATATCCATCAAAATGGGGGGGGGGGGGGGGGGGGAAGAAAAAATTCGAGGTATCTATACAAGAGCCCATCCCTAAGGTTTTCATGCACCCAATCAAACGAATCCGCGAGATGTTTTGAGAGACGCCTCTACACCTTATTCCGTCGTGCAAGCGGTTCAAAGAAAAAGAAAGAAAAAAAGGGGGGGGAAAGACAGAGAACCTTCAAGCCCATCAGGTCATCAAGCCTCCCTTCCCTTTCCCCTTTTCCGCCCCATTTCTCAATCCCCATGCTCCAAATCCACCGCACTATCATCCTTCCTGACCGTCAAATCCTGCCACCCTTCCACATTCTCAATCACGAGACCCTTCTCATTAGCCAAATGCAGCAGGCAGATAAACCCGTACGAGGTGCTGATATCCTGCATCTGCTGCTTCGGGTAGACGTGTTGGAGGTTATTCATAATATCGACGAATTTCAGCTCGCCGGTCGCTGAAGGCTGGAGTTGGGGGATCTGGGGTTGGTTGTTGGGGGGTTTGGGAGGTTGTTGGGCGGCGCTGTAAAGGGAGACGAGGTTAGCGAGTAGGTCTCGCAATCCGAAAGTGCGAGAAGAGTTTTGCGGGTTCAGTAGGACAAGGAGAGAATGAGAAAACGTACCTTCCCGCGTCAGAGTCAAAACACCCAATCCCGCCCCACATCTCCTGCTTCAGCCGCCTCATATCCACCCGCTTCGCCGTCCGCGCATACTGTACGTACTCGGGCCGCATGCGTCTGGACTGCGTGACGAGGTTAACGCCGAAAGCGCCGTCGCCTTCGCCCTGAGAACTAGGCGCGCCTTCGACGCTATCGATCCCAGCGCCGAGCGGTGCAGACGCCGCATCCGCGTTGTCGCCTTCCGGCGGAAAGTGGTCCTGCGCATCTGCGAACTCGTCCGGGTCGTCATCGTCCATGTCCGCGCCGCCGGGCATGGGTAAATTGTCGTCGGCGAAGAAGTTGGCGTCGTAGTCGCCTTGTACGCCTGCTGCTTCTTCGTCGAGAGGGTTTGCCGCGTGGCCGTTGTGCTGAGCCCAGTACGCCTCGTCGACTTCGCCGTGTTCGGGTGGGCCGGGCGCTGATCGGCCACCTTGGCCAGGTCGCTTTGAGCTCAATTTGGCCTTGGGTTTGAGGAAGAGTCTTAGTAGATCTTTGGAGTTGAAGTGTTTATCGTCTGGGAGTAGATTCCGGGTCTTACTCCTCCACTGATTTCTCGGAAGTGATATTGCCGCGTTGGAAGAAGCTTTGGTATATAGCTGAGTGGCCAGTTCGGAGCTCATCGGTGCAGAAAAGTCGATCTCGAACGGTTCCTTCTCCTTGCGTTGTCTTTGGGGCTGAGTAGGCTTGCTCGCTTCCTTTATCCTCGCTATCTTCCAATGCTCGGGTCCAGCCCAGTTTTTGTGTAGAGCGGCGTCAAAGTAATTCAAAATGTTTTCTTGATCGTGATCCCGGTGCTGGAGGGTGACGCCGTAGGATTGACCGTTGGCATCGAAAGTCCCGACTTCGCCGCCTTCTTCCCCTTCGCCAGCTCCACTCTCAGCACCAGCGAACGCATCGTGGACGCGTCCGGTACCAGGTGCGCGAGCGGCGTCTCGTGCCCAGGCTTCACCGCCCTCGCCGAAGCCAGTCTCAGGCGGCATGTCGAACCCGCCACCTACTTCTTCGTCATCGTCATCTATTCCAAAAGCAGGGCCGTCGTCGGGAATATGCGGCTGGCTGTCGTTGTCGCCTTCATCTTGGTTGTCCAGCTCAGGATGTTCGTCTCGCCAATTCTCAGGTGCTTTCAAAAACGGCAGATCTAACGAGCCGTCCCCTGCTCCTAACTCAAACGTTTTCAAAGAGGGGCACAGGTCTTGTCCGTCGAGCTTATCGAGGTCTGGGAAGAAGCGTGAGGCGAGAGAACCCATGTCCACAAAGCCATCTTGCTGTGAGTCTTCTTCAAGCTTTGTTTTCTCGTCCGTCTCTTCTTCCCCTTCTTGGCCCTCAGGTTCCATGCTGTCCCTTCTTCCATCTTCTTGCTGGGCGATTTCCTGTGCATCATCGCTGCTGTCGAACACTATGCGCCCGCTGCTGTCGATCGACAGATGGTTCAGAAGGAGACCCTTCGCACCGCCCTCGTCGAAATCGGCACTGGCCTTCTTGAACAACGGGTCCACCGAGAACTCCAGCTCCATCTTCTTCAACCTCAATTGTTCAAAGCTCGCTGCTAGCGTTGCCTCTGCTGACCGCGCTGCCCTCTTCTTCCTCGGCTTCTTCGCTCCATCTTCGCCTTCCTCGTCCTCCTCACCATCCTCACCCTCAGCCTCCTCTCCGTCTCCGCCTCCTCTCCGCTTCTTGCCGCCGCTGTCCGCAAGACCTGAAAGCAGCTTCCCCGTCTCCGTCGCCACACTGTCCACACGGCTCGTGTAGATCTTCACGCACCCATCCAACGTGCAGCTTGCTTTCTGAAAGTTCACACTATCGCCTTCCCGCAGCAAGCTCATGTCGTGGAAATAGTCGATCAGCGCGAAGTTCCAGGAGTTGGTCGCGTTGATTTTGTTGTCTGTTGCCATCTTCATCCATTCTTCGAAGTTCGCGAGGATGGGGACGCGTTTCATCGGGGTGACTGCCGTCCCTGCGACATCGTACTGCGCTTCCTCCTGCGACGGAGTGTGCGGTCCATCTGGGCCTACCGACTTGCGCTTTCGGGCAGGTGATGCGGCCGCCTTGAGCTGTTCCAGTTGCTTTGCATGTAGTGACTTCCGTGAATAGTTGCGCTGCGCTCGTTCTTCGTCGTCATCGTTGAGTGGAATCTGGACTGTCTTGGTGGGCGACTTGACCGGAGAGGCGTAGGAGGCGTTGGCGGCGCCCCGAACGCGAGGCATCTTGGACTCGCGCTATCAAATCGTGTCTGCTTCAGACCGTACGTAATGCGTGCGTGCGCGAAGTCTCCCTGTAATGGCGGCAGTATGGTCCTCTATGTCGTACCTGATCTCATCCTTGCAGCGGCGACTTCTTCTCCAGATCCGACTGTTTACATCCATCAACACCAACGCGGGCTGAATTCCGCCTCTTAACTCGTCTCGGTAGTTGAGCGGGCCGAAGCCGGACGATGGTGCCGGTACCTGCAGGTGCAGCAGATGCAAGTGGAACGTTCAGTTCAGTTCAGGCCAGCTTGCGTCAACTCACTACTGTACTGCACTCGAACTTCTTCCCTTATTAATCCGCCCCACCTTCGCTTCGTCCTGGTTCTCGGAAGTAATAATAACACTTGACCTCCAGCTGTCGTGTATCTTGTGTGCAAGGCCAAGTGATGCTGTTGCGGTAGTGCAACTCTTGTGCCAACCCTCTCGTCTCCCCGGACCTAGGAACTTTTTCTTCTTATTGGCCTCTATTATTCCTGGGAATCCAACATGGACAACGCCTACGTGCGTTCCCCGAAGGAGGTGCTTGAGCACTTTAATGTGTCCGAGCAGGCAGGTCTGTCGGACATTACTGTGACCGCCTCCCTTCAGAAGTATGGCAAAAATGGTGAGTGACTTCTCTGATGCTATTCCAAAAGCCATGATATTCTGACAGTTCAATAGCCATCCCTGAAGAGCCGCCGACCCCACTATGGGAACTCGTCCTCGAACAATTTAAAGACCAACTAGTCATCATCCTCCTCGCCTCGGCTGCCATATCATTTGTCCTTGCTTTGTTTGAAGAGGAGGAGGGCTGGACTGCCTTCGTCGATCCAGTCGTCATCTTGACAATCCTGATTCTTAACGCGATCGTCGGTGTCAGTCAGGAATCTTCGGCGGAGAAGGCCATTGCAGCTCTTCAAGAATACAGTGCAAACAAGGCAAAGGTTGTCAGGAACGGTCGCCTCTCCGAAGTGAAGGCTGAGGAGCTTGTGCCGGGAGATGTTGTACACGTGGCAGTTGGCGACAGAATCCCAGCAGATTGCCGTGTCCTCAGCATACACAGCAACAGCTTCCGTGTGGACCAGAGTATCTTGACTGGCGAGAGTGAAAGTGTTGGCAAGGATGTGCAGGCTGTCAAGGACGCACAGGCAGTCAAACAGGATCAGACTAACATGCTGTTCTCTGGAACGACTGTCGTTACTGGTACTGCCCACGCAGTCGTAGTCTTGACCGGTTCTAACACGGCCATCGGAGACATCCACGAAAGCATTACGGCACAAATCTCTCAGCCAACCCCGCTCAAGGAGAAGCTGAACGACTTCGGTGACATGCTTGCCAAAGTCATCAGTGCTATTTGCATCCTGGTATGGTTGATCAACATCCAGCACTTCAGCGACCCCTCTTTCGGCGGATCCTGGACGAAAGGTGCCATCTACTATCTCAAGATCGCCGTCTCCCTTGGTGTTGCTGCGATTCCGGAAGGTCTTGCAGTTGTTATCACGACCTGCTTAGCGCTTGGTACGCGGAAGATGGCCGCCAAGAATGCCATCGTTCGCTCGTTGCCTTCCGTGGAAACGCTTGGAAGCTGCAGTGTCATTTGCTCGGATAAGACAGGTACTCTCACCACAAACATGATGAGTGTTAGCAAGGTTGTTCACGTCAACGAAGCTGGTACTGGACTGGAAGAAATGGACGTCGAGGGTACGAGCTTTGCGCCTGAAGGTGCCGTCTCCAAGAACGGCAAGACGATCGAGCATCCGGCCGCCAGCTCTCCAACTGTCGCGCAAATGACTGAAGTTGCCGCCATCTGTAACGGAGCAACACTGTCGTATGACAGTCAACACCGCACATTCAACAATGTCGGCGAGCCTACAGAGGGTGCTTTGAGATCATTGGTCGAGAAGATTGGCACTACGGACGCCGCATACAACTCTGAGCGCGCCAACCTGACACCGAACTCCAGGCTCCACTACATCAGCAAGCGCTACGAAGAGAAGGCTCCTAAGATCTCCGTCTATGAGTTTTCACGTGATCGAAAGAGCATGTCTGTTCTGGTTGGCAATGGCAATTCCAAGCGACTTCTCGTCAAAGGTGCTCCCGAATCCATTCTCGCGCGCTGCACTCACTGTCTCGTCGGCAGCAACGGCCAGCGCCAGCAGCTTTCCAGTAAATTTGCTTCGCTCCTCCAGGATGAAGTGACCGAGTACGGCAACCGGGGACTGCGTGTCATGGCGCTCGCGAGCATCGACAACGTCGACGCCAACCTCGCGAGCAAAGCCAAGACCACTCAGCAGTACGAGCAGCTTGAACAAGGCATGACGCTTCTTGGTCTGGTTGGTATGCTTGATCCACCTCGTCCAGAGGTGGCCGAGAGCATCAAGCAGTGCAGACAGGCAGGTATCCGCGTCGTGGTCATCACCGGAGACAATCAGAACACCGCCGAGACCATCTGCAGACAGATTGGCGTCTTCGGCGAGAACGAGAACCTCAAGGGCAAGAGCTTCACAGGCCGTCAATTCGATGACTTGAGTGACAGCGACAAGCTCAAGGCCGCCAAAAACGCTTCTCTATTCTCCCGCACTGAGCCTGGCCACAAATCGAAGCTTGTCGATCTTCTGCAATCTGCTGGAGAGGTGGTGGCCATGACTGGTGATGGTGTCAATGACGCCCCTGCCCTGAAGAAGAGTGACATTGGTGTCGCGATGGGTACTGGTACTGACGTCGCCAAGCTCGCGGCAGACATGGTCCTGGCCGACGACAACTTCGCCACCATCGAGGCTGCGGTCGAGGAAGGTCGCAGCATCTACAACAACACGCAGCAGTTTATCCGGTACCTCATTTCGTCCAACATCGGTGAAGTCGTCTCTATCTTCTTGACGGCCGCGCTCGGGATGCCGGAGGCTCTTATCCCCGTGCAACTTCTCTGGGTCAATCTGGTGACGGATGGACTCCCGGCTACTGCGCTGAGCTTTAACCCGCCTGACCACGATGTCATGAAGCGACCACCGAGGAAGAGGGATGAGCCGCTCGTCGGTGGTTGGCTGTTCTTCCGGTATATGGTCATCGGAACGTACGTCGGTCTTGCCACTGTTGGTGGTTACGCTTGGTGGTTCATGTTCTACCAAGGCGGTCCACAGATCACCTTCTGGCAACTGGTAAGTCAATCAATCTTTCGCAATCTTTCAAGGCGATCGATACTAACAGCCCCACCACAGACCCACTTCCACCGCTGCTCCACCACCTTCCCGGAGATCGGCTGCGCCATGTTCACCGACGCCTCCTCGCGCACCGCCTCGACCATCTCCCTCTCCGTGCTCGTCGTGATCGAGATGCTGAACGCCATGAACGCCCTCTCCTCCTCGGAATCCCTCCTGACCCTGCCCCTCTGGAACAACATGAAGCTCATCTACGCCATCACGCTCTCCATGGTCCTGCACTACGTCCTGCTCTACACGCCCCTCCTGCAGAGCATCTTCGGCATCGTGCCCCTAGGCTGGGAGGAGTGGAAGATTGTTCTGGCGTGGAGTGCGCCGATTATTGTTATTGATGAGGTGCTGAAGGCGCTTGAGAGGGCGTTCTTTATGCCTAAGACGGGAGGCGAGGGCGAGAAGGGGGTGAAGAGGGAGTAGTTGATCGGTTCATTAGGAGTGCATGGGGCTAGCTTCTTGTGGTAGATATAGAGTTGCGTCTGAATTGAAAATTCGCATACTGTGAAGGTGCTCGGATGACTGTCTTTCACGTTTGGATTTTGCTGATCCACCGAATTGTCCAAGACGTCTGTTTTCAAACACGACTTTCGGTTCGTAGGCATCGATTCTGTCCTCGCTCGGTGCTGCCTTCAGCTTAAATTTGTGGCTACCTACCCGTAACGGCAACAATTACTGTCGCACTTCAAGATTATTCGGTCTAGGAATGGCCGTAGCTCAAGTAGGCACTTTTAAACTCGGTAGTCTATGTATATGGTTTTATATTCTATCGCTCTTGAGTAGTAAATTATTCCTTCCTTTTTTTTAAAAAAAAAGAAAAAAATCGTCTTAATTAAAATATTTAGGTAGGTACAATTAGAAGGTATCGTAGCTAAAATTGGGAGTCAAGCGCTTTTCACGTAGCCTTGTAGATTGTCGGAAGTAGGGGTCGAGTTTGTTAGGGGATCTCGCCAAAATTTCTGTGTACATAGCACAATTTCATGAGTGGGACAGTCAATTCTCGATACCTCATAGTTTCTGTTACAATTGTCCCATGCCCAGCGAACACATAACCATTTTCAAATGTGACAACATCAGCCAAACCCCGGCCGGCCCCCCCCCCCCCCCCCCCCCCCCCCCCCCCCCTCTCTTCGCTTCTTTCTCGACAGTGGAAACGTGCAAATGGAGTATAGCGAACGCAGTTGTCAGCTTTGCGGCGTGCGTTTCAATGTCGGACGACTTCGACGAGCTGGTATTGGTTTTTATCGCCGAAGCAGCGACATGGTTATGGAGACTAATGCGCTATAGACGAGCCTGTTGAAGCGGGCTGGGACTGCAATGTCTATCCCTTCATTACTCACGAGACCGCTGCCGCCTCCTGCGAAAGTCTTAGCTGCGCCATTGCACTTCATGAGGGAGCTGATGACGAGTGGGATGAGGACGGGATTTCGCTAGACGGGACGATGTATCGACTGGATTGTGAAGAGCACATTGCGGGCCCTGAATGTACCTCTACTAGCGGCTACAGCGGCCATAGGATCTCCGTCCAGGAAATGCAACATGTTATATCTTGTCAATGTCTCGCCGAAAAGCGCGATGGATGGATACCTGAGCCGGGCGATCAGGATTTCGAGTTGGAGGCAGAGCATTACTTTTTGACTGGCATTGGTAAAGGTAGCCTCCACAAATCTACTTTAGTGAGATTGGAGCCAGTTAGACATGGGGTTTCTAAGACGGTCATCGAGAATGACAGTCCTATAGAGGTTCGTTCGAATGAGCGACTTGCATCTCGTTTGCGTGTGACTTCAGAGACTGATAGGATCAAAGCAGTTGGGCCTAGATACAGGGGAACTGTGTGCGCTACCCATGCACCCTCGGTGTTTTGAGCTCTTCCAGCGTGTAAGCCTCCGATACTTTACCAGAGTAGATATTGACGGCTTGTGGCAATTACGAGAGGAGAGAGGTAGTAACGTGAACCGATTTGAGGGAATGCCGAAACATTCGGATTTAGAACTAGTCAGCGAACAGTGGTACAGTGCGAGACCTGGAGTAAGCCGCTGGTTCTACATGCGAAGCTCGTGTGACTGACTTGATTGCAGACTGAATATCTCGCAGCGGATCCAGTTGATGTGCCTGGACTATCTGAGTTGATTGAGAGTTGCTTGCCAAAGACGGGGTACGTGTGTCAAAGCATTTTCGACCCCTCTGAGCACAGGGGAGATGGGAGTACAACGCACTCCGACCCCTTCTCCAGGCTACCTCCTGAGCTTCAGCATGTTCTACTAGGGCGACTTTCGAGGCGAGATGTCGCGAATCTACGTTTAGTCTCTCCTGCTTTCAAGCAACTTCCGCAGATCTACTTCCGCCACCTCGTCGAAACCGAGATGCCCTGGCTATGGGAAATCTCAGATCTACCGAAACATCAAATTGACTTCTATCGCGTATGGTGTAGACTTCACGAAGCCGACGGCGGATCTCAACTAGATCTCCACGAGAGACAATGGCTCGAACAGATGCCAAAAAGAAAACGGAGTGCGCTACTTGACGAACTTGAGAGTAAAGGCATAAGCGCATCATCGCCTCTCCCCCCTAAGTCTTTACCTAAGTTTGACAAGTGGGCTTCGAAGCTGAAGGAGGAGGCCGAGGCGGAGGTTCAAGCGGGTTCTGAAAATGGCATGTGGCAGCGAAAGCCCGCAAACGTGCTCTTAGGTCTGAGGAATCGCAGGCGTATATGGCAGGACTTGGAAGTTATTGTCCAAATGATTTCGGAGCTTGACCTTACCAATGATGAGGAATAGGGGAGGGCAATGTGATAGAGTAGGAAGATCTAAATTCCATGGTGGCATTTGTTGATCAATATACTTCGGATTATGAGGAGCGCATTGGAAGCTCCCGTCAAATACTCCTAAGACTCGCGCAATGATATGTCCCAGTATTGTTAGAGGTTTCGCAACTTGGGGAGCCTGCATGTGAAAGCATGTGAAAAGTAAAGTGCACTCCAGTCAGTGTAAACAGTTCATACAACCTGTCCGACTGTTGACTAGGGTTATGTAAATATTGCGTAAGTGGCGTCGAGGCTGCTGTGGCTCCAACCCCGCGATCGATCGCGCGTCGACCAACTTCAACCCGTCCGCCGATCCACGTCCAACCAATGGCGAGTATCGCTCTAGGAGCCTTCGAGACGTGTCCTACGCTCCATGCGAATCGGTAGAGCTTCTTGTCTTGCAGACTGCGTAGCTGCACCACACCTCTTCGCGGATTGAAGCCTCTGAGCACGCGATAGATTCGCGACCAACCGTGAGCGTTGCCCATCTAGACCGGTTGTTTGCTCGTCAGACGCGCGAATGTTCAGCCTGTCCACTTGACTCTGAAACCTCCAGTCGCCACTATGGTCTCAGACCATGGGAGCCATCGGAGCGGCTCAACCTCAGGCGCAGCCATCCTCGCCGCTCTGATACCGACTCTCGTAATCGCCATCATCTACGTAGCCGTCTTCGCAACCATCCGGAATAACTACCGGAAAATCTACGCACCCCGAACGTTCCTGGGGACGATCGATGAGAAAGACCGTACGCCTGCTGAGCGTGCTGATGGGAGGCACTGGTTCCACGATTTTCGACAGCTGTCAGACACCTTTGTGCTGCAGCATAACTCTCTGGACGCCTTCCTATATCTTCGATATCTACGATCTATCGTTTGGGTCTGCTTGGTTGGATGCCTGTTGACCTGGCCGATTCTGTTCCCTATCAATGCCAATGGAGGCGGGACGGCGAGTCAATTGGATCGGATCAGCTTCAGTAATGTGGCAAAGAACCATCTGTTATGGGCTCATGTTGCCATTGCATGGGTGTTCTTCCTAGGAATCATGGTGTTTCTTGCCTGGGAGAGGCTGCGGCTTATAGGGATAAGGCAGGCTTATTTCCTCGATGACGACTATGCTTCTCGACTTTCAGCGAGGACGGTACTCTGGTTGAACGCTCCCCGAGAAGCTTGTCAGCAGGAGAACATGAAAGAGTATTTTGGCGAAGATGCGGAGAAGCTTTGGGCCGTTAGAGATCTAGATGATCTAGATGATCTTATTGCCCAACGTAATGGGACCGCGTATTCGTTGGAGAGGGCTGAAATGGATCTTGTCATCATGGCAGTCCAGCTGCAGAAGATGCAAGGATTAGCACCAGCCGGTCTGAATGGCCAAGCTGAAGGCCAGCAGGCAGTACCTACAGCTAAGCGACCGACAAAGCGCGAACCGCCTTTAGTGGGCAAGAGAGTGGACATCCTCGACAAGACACGAAACAAAATCGGAGACCTCAACAAGGCCATCGAAGCCCACCGCTCTGCGCCAAGCAGAAATGTTCCGGAGCAGTCCGCCGTCTTTGTCTCCTTCAACAGCCAACCAGCTGCCCATCGCGCCTACCAGCAAATCAGCTTCCAGCCGCGCCTTCCTGTACAAGATCGCTTCTTAGCACCACAGCCCAAAGAGGTACTCTGGAAGAATGTGGCAATGCCCAAAGCGGAGCGACTATCAAAGGGGTCCATGGCTTTGGCATTTGTGATAGTTTTCACCATCTTCTTCTCCATCCCTACGGGTCTCATCGGTACGATTAGCAATGTCAAATACTTGGCGGACCGCGTTAGCTGGCTTGCTTGGATTGATAATATACCGCCCTGGGCCCTCGGACTATTGACCGGACTCCTTCCGCCATTCTTGGTGAGCTGGTTTGTTTCGTACGTGCCGAAGCTCTTTAGACATGTAGCGAAGATGTCTGGAGAACCAACGACTTCGCAAGCAGAACTGAAGACCCAGGCTTGGTATTTCGTCTTTCAAGTTGTGCAGATCTTCCTGGTCACAACTTTCTCCTCAGGAGCGGCGGCGGTTGCCACGCAGATTGCTAAGGACCCTAAGTCTACGCCAGACTTACTCGCGGAAAGTCTTCCCAAAGCAAGCAATTTCTATCTAACCTACTTCCTGCTGCAAGGTCTTACCAAGGCGTCGGACGATCTTCTCAACTACTCAGATCTATTCACCTACCTGTTCTACGAGAAGTTCTGGAACAAGACCCCACGGGAGCACTTCAACACTCATGCCGATATGAAAGGCACACCATGGGCAAGTTGGTTCCCCAAGTTCACAAACTTGTTCGTGATTGCGATCGTGTACGCATGTATCGCGCCCCTGGTGCTCGGATTCGCAACCGTGGGCATCTTCATCTACTCCCTAAGCTATCGATACAACCTTCTCTACGTCTGTCAGACCAAAGTCGACACGAAAGGCGAAGCGTACAAGCGGGCGTTGCAGCAGGTACCGACGGGTATCTACCTTGCCGAGCTGTGCCTGATCGGTCTCATGGGCGCCCGCAAGGCCGCACTGCAAACTACCCTCATGATTGTGCTGCTCGTCCTAACAGCAGTCATCAACCTCATTCTCGACCGAACCCTAAAACCCCTGGAGATCTACCTCGGCGTCGATATCTGGCAGGAACAAGAAGTGCCCCTCCTAGCCGAAGAAGACGGCATCGACCCCAACGACGAATCAGCCCTACACGGCGCCTCGCACGCGCGGAGGTTAGGTTTGAAGAAACTCCCCAACCCAGCGCCCAGGATCCTCTCCGATTTCTTCGACGGCATCATCTCTGCCGCCCGCACACAAGCCAAAGGCTGGCTGAGCGACTTGTCCCTCGCGCGCAGAGGCGATGCCGCGCCCCTGAAGGACGAGGATCTCGCGAAAGCTTACCTAGCACCGTCGCTGACGGCAGGGATGCCGAAGCTGTGGATCCCCAGCGACAAGGTCGGGATGGCACGGCAGGAGGCCGAGTTGAATGAAGCGGCGGGGATGCCGACCACCACTGAAGCTGCTGAGATCGATGAGGATGGGAAGTTGCATTGGGATCAGGATTTTGAGCACGTGCCTATTTGGAAGAGGACGGAGAAGATCTGAGGCCTTTTGTCTTTCTATTGGGAGCATAGCCTTTTCTCTTTGGGATTCCTTTGCTTTTAATTGAAAGGATAGGAAAGCAAATTGGTGTGTGGAACCCCACAGCGAGGAAGATTGCACGTACACGAGATACCCGGTGAGTTTTGAAAAGAAAAAGCTTGGGGCGTAGTAGGAACACACATGGAGTTTGACTTTGTAGGAATGTCTTAGGGAAAATTATTGACACGTTACTGTATCCTCATCATCTCGTCAAAGTTATTAGCGCAAAGGGAACTCAGGTGGTATCACAAAACAAAAAACCCAAAGAAAATGCCCCCGCCCCCCAACGAAAAGACCCGTAGAGAACCAACGCCGGCGCTCGCCCAAAACCATCACATGTTCCCCACCCACAATCAATCCTTCGTAGACCGAACGAACCTCATCGCATCATTGCCCAGAGCCGCATCAAAGACCCGCTTCAAGCACTAGTCGCAGCCTCCTGCCTCACCATCTCCCGATCCGCACCGGGTCTCGCCTTGCCCCCATACGTCCTCTTCGCCTTCGAAACCCTCGCAGCCTGCTTAGCCTTGGAATCCTTGGCGACCTGAACATACGGATTCGGCGTCACGCGACCACCGTCGTCGTGCAGGTTGGCATCACCACCCGCGCCGCCGCCAATGCTCTCGCCGGCCGCGGCCTGGATCCGATCCAGACTCTCTTCGTCGCTGCTGGAGATGGAGCTCGCGCGCGTCGACCCCTGCGTGTAGACGATGTGATCGCCTTCGCGCTTCTTCAGCTCGCGCTGCTCCTGCTTCATCTGCGCCATTTTGTCTGCGTCGGCTTGGCAGTCGAGGGTTTGGATGTGGAGCCCGGGCAGGGAGCGGGAGAGGAAGTCCTTGAGGATGGGGAGGAGGTCGGCGTTGGGACGATAGGTGCCGGAGTCGTTGTCAATGACGAGTTCGTAGTGGGTCGGGTCGTAGATCGGTTCCTCGTCTGGAGGGCCGTGGACGATGTCGTGTGGGGGGTGGGTTTCGTTCTCCGTTTGGATACTGGGACGGTCTCGGGAGGTTTCGTCTACTGGCTCTGGAGGGTGCGGGCGATGAGGATGCTTAAGCCGTCTGATGAAGAACTCACCGCTGAAAGCTATGTAGACGCTCACATCGCTGTGCATGGTATGTTTGCTCAGCATGTCAATGCCGAATTCTTTCCCCGTCTCCGTGAAGCGCCATAGTGCGTCCAGTGTCAGGACATACGTAAAGATCCTCCCACCTTTATCGTAATGGACCAGATCCAGGAACTGGCGCGTCAGATCTTGCGATGGTGCGTCTGGGAAGTAGCCCCACTGTGTCCGACGATCGAAATTGTATACTCGACTGTGCTGGTGATGTAGCACTTTGCTGATAAGCACACCCTGGATGCCTGACGACGTGAACATACGTTTCACCCAGGGTTTAAACTCGACATATCGATGATACAGCTGCGTGGGCACCGGGCCCCGAAGCTGGATCTCGTTGGCCTGGAAATTGTATCGCTGGACCTGCCTGCTGGATTTCCGGCCATTTTGAGTATTGGCAAAACTCAATCCATGCTGCTCATGCGCCTCTTCATCATCGCTATCGTCCTTCGTATGCGCTATCCGCCCCAGCATTGGCGAGAAGTGTTTAAACCATCTACAAGGCCCTACGGTATATAAACGCCCGTTCTGACCATCTTCAGGAGTTCGACCAAGGCATTCAATACTGAGGTAAAGGGTGCCACGCAAGTGCTTATTGGAGGAGAAGCACGCCGCGATCGCCCGGAATAGGTACGCCCGTCTACTACCCGAGCGAGCCTTGATCTGATAAGGCCGTTTGTCGATACCTTCCCAGTTCTCACCGATGCCTCCTACGTGAACGTGCACATTCCCCAGCCGGTCATCGCCATCAGCGGGGTCCTCGTCGTAGACTCGTAGTTTGAGCTTAAAGCCCGACGCAGGAACATTCGCGATGGTCCACGATTCGTTCCACTCGGGCTCGGTACTCTCCCGTATTGTCGGCGTTCGCCATCTCATGTATGGGTCCTCCTTGTGTCGCATCGGCGTCTCGCAGTTGAGTTGTGCCATGACGTATGGGTCCGAGGAGAGGGAATGATAGTCCGCCATCGGTAGGTTCTCTGCTCGATGGATGGTAATCCTGACAGTATAGCCGGCAGGTCGTTGTGGTATGGGAGTTGCATCGAAGCCTCCTGCCGGCTCGTCTTTCTTAGTCTTATCATTCTGCCGCTCTTGTCTCCCATTGTCCTGCTTCTCTGGATCCATTGCGGGTCTTGTGCCCGAAGGTGCGACAGTCTGTGAAGGCTTCTCATTCTCGACGCCCTTCGACCTCGTCTCCTCAGACGACATATTCACGACGGGTCCGCTGGGCCTTGGATGACGATCTAGATAGGGCTCGAGTCACAAGCTTGGCGTTCACATGAAGGTGGGTCGCTGCTGGAACGTAGTGAATGTAGAGGGACCACAATGAAGATTATTCACAGTCATTTGGGAGAGACCGCGTTCAAGAAAACGATCATGCTATTGCTCAGGTCAGCTGAGATGATACGATTCGAGGCTTACGCAAGTGTACTGGTGTAGCGCCGTACAGTACCCGAGGACGGATCAAGGCTCGCGATGAGGCTGGGCAGGATGATGACGCGACGCCCGTGCTTCCAGGCTAAGCAGTAGCCAAGTTCCTAAGCTTGTTTCTTCTGTCTTGGCCCATGCCGGTCTCGACTGCCATAGAAGGCAAAGTCACTGTCGATCTTTTGAGGCATGTTAGAATGTGGGCGAGCTGATAGAGAGAGTAAGGTAAGCTTCACAAGTCGATCCTTGCGAAAGTTACGAGACGCACAAGGGCTAAGTGCGTGAGGACGTGACGAGCCTACACAGAGACAGACGTTTGAGAGGTGAACACGCTCTTGACCATGCTACTGGACCATCGCGTTTGACTGGTGACTTGATGTACGAACTAAAAACTCTCCGAAAGAAATGCGATCTGTGAACAACCGAACAGGATCGCCGAAAAATCCGTCACGCACGTCAACAAGGGGGTATCATATACAATCCGATCGCAGCAAGTCATCCAATCGTGAAGTCATCCCTTTGTCCAAATGTATCCGGACTGCCGTGATTCCTTAACCAAGAGATAAGGACTAGCATCTATTACCTCTCATGCCCTTCTACTCTGGCAATCCGAGGAAAGGCAACAGAAACCGTGCAACCAGCCGCGATGTGAACCGGCACTGGGTCTCAAACGAGAGGGGAACATCACGTCTACTCTCCAGATGCTCCTCTGTTTTTTCACGTTAGCATTTACTCTCAACCCACAATTACCAAAGGCTGCGAAGAAACTCACTCTTCTCCCACAACAAACCCAACAGCTTCTCACAAAATTTTCGTTGATGGAGGTAATACAGCTCCGGCGTCTGTCTGCCGAAACTGCCCGTACTCCATTTCTTATCCCGGTACTTGCACTGGAACAGGCCGACGAGGAGATCGAAGCGCTTGTCGATGCGTTCGCACGCGTTGTACGCTTCAAAATTAGCCTGGGCGCGAGGTACTTCGCCCTTCATTGCTTTGGCGTCGGCTTGGAGATAGATGGTCCGTTGGACTTCCTCGAGCACCATGGCGAAGCCGAGCATAACGCAGAAAGCCGAGAGCCAAGTTTCTTCCTTCTTGCCTGACGAGTGTAAAGTCTGTTGCTGCCAGTTGAGAATGTCGCCGTAGACTTTGTTGCGGAGGATGCAGAAGAAGAACTTCAGTTGTCTATTGGCCAACTTAGGGGACGTATGAGGCGGTATTTGATCGGGGCGCGGGGAGTGTCTAATAGCGCTAACCACACCCCAAGCTGTATTCTCTTCGATCGTCAAAGCGTGGCCCATGATGTAGGTGATTAGCATCATCTTGATGATCTTTCGGAGAAGTTCCCGAAGCTACAAAGCTGTCAGCACTTGGCGCGGTGAAGTTGCTTCCATCGCGCATCGCACTCACATCATAGTCCTGGGCGTTGGTGTAAAGTTTGCACATCAATTCAAGAAGCCGTGCTTGAAAGTCGTCGATCTGGGTTTCTTCTTCAAAGCACGTCCAACCAAAGTCCCATAGATACTCACGACGCAGCAAAAGCTCTAGATAAGTGTCAAAATGCCTGTCGTCGCTCGTATCTAACTTCGTCAGACCAAACGGAGGTGCATATTTTTGATGTCGTACCGTTGTCCCTGTCGTTGGATCCTGTAGATATTGAAACTGGCCTGTAAGCTCATTGGTCCGTGGCTCGAATTCGTACAGCTTCCAGGGCAACGCCGGTCCGTAACCGCATGTGAGGTATACATCGCGCGAGTTTTGAAGATCCCACCGAAGGACTTGGTCCTTTACACAGTCCTCGATGGTCTGTTTTTGATGCATCCATGTCATCGAGGCTATTGGCAATGTCAGTACGAAATTGAAAATGCGGAAAAAGGGCTCTTACGTGGCAAGAAATCAAAGACCAGGTCTGGTAGTTTGGAGCGGTCGCATGGGAAATACATGGAGACGCCTTTAATGTCGTTCTCGACACATCGTTTACAGGGCATGCCCTCGGAGCACTGTAGGGTTTGAGTATTCGTGACTGATGCATGGCCAGCGAAGATGCGCTTACCTTGTCCCTTTGCATTACGCATCGCCAGCAGGCACTTATCTTCCGCATCTTGGAGCTTTCATGTCTTGTTTGCGCTGGCAGTCGCTCTCCTTTTTCCGGCCGCCTGTTGGCTTTCTTCGCTCTTTCTGAGCCTGATCGATAGGAATGTGGGTTTCAGACACAGCAGGCTTGAGCTGGCGCCGAGGATGTGTTTTAGAGGGTGAAGATTGCTCCGCCAACTCAGATGAATGTCGCGGAGCTGGCACATTGTAACGGTTTACTGAGGACGACTGTATCAGATCCTGGTTTGCGCGGGGCGGTGGAGCTGGTGGGAATGAGGCAGCTGCTGGATACTGCTGCGAAAAGTAATGACGATCCATCATATCGGGTGCAGATTGATAGTTCACATGTCCCCATTGACCTGGCAAGGCTTGTGACCAGGCTTGTTGAGTGATTCCCAAGGACGCAACCTGTGCTGCTCCAGGGTGGACCACACTTGTTTGCTCACGCGGTCTTGGATGCATGTGGTTCACAAAAGGCGACTGTGTCGAGAAAGCCGAGCCGAAGCTCTGAGTGGCTTGTGAAGAAAAATCCATCCGTGTGCCAAAGGAGTTTCCGATAGCTGCGCCGAAGTTCCCGGGATGTGAACAAAGCTCGTCTTCAAAAGCCATTGAAGAGCGATCAAATCCTTCTTCGCTACTTGAATAATTTCCAGTCACAATGAGATTGCCAAACTGAGCTCCCTGCTCGTAGTCCGTGCTTGCATGTCTACTCAGCTCCGCCATATTATCAATGGAAAATTGGTTGGTAGCCATTGAGGGGAACAGCGGGTCCAATGGCGCACTTGACGGATATGTATGAACATCATGGGCCTCTGAGCGTGGTATGGCTTGATTCAGATCGTTCGCGTCCATTGTGAAGCTTGATTGGCCGACAAAGTGACGATCGATGTGAACATAGTCTTCCGAGTATGGACTAGCATGACTACCTCCACTTGTAGATATGACATCTGACTCGTCCGGCTGTTCAAAAGATGAAAGGTCGCCACTGATAGTGAAGTCAGGGTTGGTAGACGCCGGGGTTAGGACAAACGATGATGTGTTGGGAGAGTGTGAGTATGATGCGTCCGTGGCGCTCGCATTCTGTTGACTGGACCTGTCTGGGGACTTTGCCGTATCCGACGGTGCTAGCAAGGAGGAAGTCGCATCATGGGAATCTGCTTCGCTGCGTTCCAGCATCCGCTGGAAAGATGTATCGGTGGTCATAGCCCGGACTTTCCTTTCCCACTGATATTCTTCATTGATCTCATCAAGGCCAGAATCAAAACCAAAGGGCACGGCAGGCCCAAAGGTAATGGCAGCCATAACTGCTAAACACGGGGAGGCTCAGCCCCGCCGGTGAAGGCAGTGTGGGTCTGGGGACGGGACCAACAGACTGTGAGTTACACCCACACTCGAAGGCCGGTGAAACTTGCGGCCCGTCAGACCTCGCAGATGCCCATGGTGTACAATGCCACGGCTTCAGATCACCGGAGCGCGACGTGAGGCTGTGGATTGGAGGTTGATGGCCAGCCCCGCTTGACCGGTGAAGGCTAGCGCGGATCCTGCAAGCGGGCACGAAATACTATGTAGGTCGATTGCTGAGAGTCCAAGTATAAGATGCGGCGCGGTCGTCTTTCTCCTGTGCTGATGTGTGCAGTTAGAGGAACATGAAAAGTGGAAGTAGAGCGAAAGGTCGAGCTTAAGCGCCAAAATGTCCTCGTCTTTGAGGTGAGGCTATGTGCAGGGGGGCGAATGCAGCTAGAGGGGAGGGCGCGCAGCCCAGTAACCGGCTGCCAGCGTGCATACATAGTATCGATCTGCACTTCAGCCACGCCCTCAAGCGCCCAACATCTATTGGCAATTTGGCACAGGGTGGAATGTGTAACAGCGAAACAGGAAGGAGTCGACACAGGATGAACAGCAGTACAGAGCAGTCTGCTAGGCAACCAGTCTGTTCAGAGCATGGTCTGTTCTAATGCAGTCGTCCTTGACCGCATTGCATGGGCTTAAGAACGAGATCAGTGTCTTTGCGGCTCGATGCTGCTGCTGGAAGCATCGAACTCGCCGACCGAGGGCTGTAGGAAGTAGATGTATTGGTATGTACCTGTTCGAATGCCCAGGTGTGTACAGCACTCGGTTGGTACGCAAAATGACGTTTCACAGTAAGCCAAGGCGCACAGGTTGCCGCGGATCGCCTGAGATCCGGCGTTTCTCATCGGGATATCGTAGGGGATACGGGAAGCTACGCAATCCCAAACAACTCCACATGACATGACACCCGTCGGCCAGGGAAACAGCAATGATCGGCTGTTATTAAAGGCAAATACACATGCACTATCGTTGTTACTGTAGAACTAGTTCCAGAGGAAAACGCGTCTTGTCGCGGAACCCATTGGTATACAATGACGTAGGTCCTTGCTCATTCTTTCTGATCCATCGTGAACTAGGAGTTGCTCCACAATCGGCCCCCATTCCCCCTCCTGCCCCCGCCGGGTAGCTACTCTTCCCTGCTGTGGTTGTGGCGAAAGTTAGGAACAACGTGGAAAGCTTCACCAGATCGAAACAAGCCCATCAGGGTGGCTTTGCTGTGCACGCGGCGGCGAGCTTCTTTGCTCTGAAGGCCAACAAGGTGATTCGCAAAGGTTTACTACTAGCCACTCTCCGCGGATCGCCACAAACATGTCCGGCAGAGAAGATGCGGACGCCAAAAGGCGTAACTTTAACAAGCCCTACACGCCACATCATACTATACCGACCATTGCAAAGTTCCGGGAAGGAGAAGGAGGCCCGAAAGCGCGATGCGTATGGTGAAGACTACGATGAGCAAGAACCTTCAAAGCGAGAGCAAGCTCGTGAATACTGGAACAACTACTGGCAAGGTGATAAGGACGATGAGGAACCTCATGCAGATGAGGGTGCTGGACAAGATGCACAGGCTGCCGCTGGACGGCGAGAGCCTGGGACGGAGGAGGAAGCTCCAGGAGACGATGAGGATGTGTCAGAAGAGCAGAAAGACCTTGACACCTCGGAGGCTGATCCAATGTCAGCGGACCCGAAGGCGAGGCGAAAGAACATGAAGAAGAGGCGGGAGGAGCGAGTAGAGCGTGAGGTCACTGATCCGGTAACCCATTTACCTGTCACGATCCACGACTACACCGGGAACGATCTGAAAGAAACGCCAGAGAACGACGCTCCATTTGGCACAACTCCTCGCTCAGCAACAGGTTTGCATAACAAAAGTAAGTCCGACAAGCAGTTAGCGCAGGAGACGACAGAACAACAACGTGCAAGGGAGTCAACAGACGCCTTGTTTCCACCACCAAACTATGAGATGTTCAGGCGAGAATTGATGGATATGCACAAGAACGGGGTCATAGTGGGACTAGTGGGTGCCGTGCTCATAATAGCGACGCTGTTCGCTCTTGAAAGACTGGTGGCAAGGTGGAAAACTGGACCTGCGCTATGGGCGACATTGACGTTGGCAGGGGCTGCGTCGATATGGTATCTCATCATGGGCATTCAACAGTGGATCAAGAATCGTGTCGACTCTGCATGGGAGGACGAGATATGGGAAGCAAGTCGCAAAAACGATGAGAAAGATGCTGATGCTCATGAGACGGAGTCGGTCACCTGGCTGAACTCTCTACTGGGCTCTATTTGGCCCTTGGTCAATCCCGATCTATTCGCCAGTCTTTCGGATACGCTGGAGGACGTCATGCAAGCTTCTCTGCCCAGTCTTGTCCAGATGGTATCTGTCGATGATATTGGGCAGGGCAGCGAGAGCATTCGCATTCTTGGAGTACGATGGCTACCAACAGGCGCAGCTTCGCGGTCTGTAGACGGAGAGGGTACTTTGAAATCGGCGGAAGAAAGCCGAAAGGATAATTCCGACCGGAAGTTGCCTGGGCAAGGTGACATGGAAAGCGCCGAGAGCAATGAGGAGGGCGATGAGCAGAAGAATCATGACCAAGATGATGATGATGGCTCTCAGAAGCAGATCGCGGAAGGTATGGAGGCTGAAGAAGGTGACTTTATCAATCTGGAGGTTGCACTGGCTTACCGCACCCGATCCAAGAATTCCGACTTCAAAGATCGGTCCAAGGACATGCATCTCTACCTGGCCTTCTACCTGCCTGGCGGTCTGAAACTCCCTGTTTGGGTGGACGTGCGAGGCTTCATCGGAACGATGCGGCTACGCTTGCAACTGGCACCTGACCCACCTTTCTTCGCTCTTTGCACGGTCACTTTCCTTGGTCAGCCAAAGGTGGATATCAGCTGTATACCCTTGTTCAGACAGGCCCTGAATATCATGGATTTGCCACTGATCAGCAATTTCGTACAATCGTCTGTCGATGCGGCAATGGCTGAGTACGTGGCGCCAAAGTCCCTCACGCTTGATCTCAAAGACATGCTGGCAGGTGATGATTTCAAGAAGGACACGACGGCCAGGGTGTGATAGTCGTCTTCATCACGCGTGGATACGACTTCAAGAATGGAGACGCGGCCATTCCTCTCATCAAAGAAGGTGGCTCAGACCCCTATGTCTCGTGTGCTTGGGCAAAGTTCGGCAAGCCCATGTTCAGCACAAGGGTTCTGTTAGGCGAGAATGGAACCCACATGGCGAGAAAGGACCTTTATGCTTGTCACACCCGATGAACTCAACGTGGATGAGAGATTGCGTGTCCAGCTTTGGGACTCTGATCGCTTTACTACGGATAACGACCTAGGACGCATTGAGTTGGATCTTAAGCATTTGATGACTGGTGACAAGACGAATGGCAAGATGCAAGACCGCGTAGACGGCTTCCGCGCTCTTAAAGCTGGTGAAGAGATGCCTGGCAAGCTGGAATGGTCTGTCGGATACTTCTCAAAAGTACGCATTCAGCCTTGTCAGCTTGAAGCCCAGACTTTTGATCCCGAGATTCGCTCGTTCGAGCAGCTGGAGGAGAGGGTAGATGAAGACTGTAGGCGCAAACTGCGTGAGGCCAATATCAAGGAAGGCCGGGACCCTCGCGACGTAAGCGAGCTTGAGCAGCAGAAGGCACAAGAGATGAAGACCCGGCAGGACGCGATGATCATCTCGGCACCGCCGCCAGAAGGCTACCCGAGTGGCATCTTCAGCATCACCGTCCATCAGATCACCGGTCTGTCGCTCGAGCCCGTGAACAAGGCTCACGGAGAGAAGAACTCGGATGACTACGAAGAGGCTGAGCAAGGCGAGGGTCTGCCATCGGCATACTGTACCGTCATCATCAACCACAACAAAGTCTTCAAGACAAGGACTAAGCCTGCGAACTCGAAACCTTTCTACAATGCTGGCATCGAGCGTTTCATCCCGGACTGGACTAACGCTGAGGTGCACGTGTCTGTTCGCGACGCGAGAGTGAAGGAAGAAGACCCGCTTATTGGTATAGTACACCTGCCGCTGCACGAGGTCTTCAAAGAGCGCTCTCAGATCAACGGATACTATCCACTGATGGGTGGCGTCGGTTTTGGTCGGGTCCGCATCTCCATGGTCTGGCGAAGCGTGCAGTTGCAAGCTAGCCCGAAGGACCTGGGCTGGAGCTACGGCACGCTCGAAGTGAAGTCTGGCATCACAGCCATCAATGTCCCCGAAGATCTGCAGCACCACAAGCTGCGCTTTCACACCGACCTTGGCTATGGCAAGCAATATTCCGGGAAGCACGATGAAGTAGGACATTGGCATTCTCGCAAGAACCGCAGTCTTAAGCTGCCCGTGAAGCGGCGCTACGGCAGCTGTCTGGCGATCGAGTTCTGGAACACTGGCTCGTTTAGGGATAGCACTTCTGCATTCTGCACATTCTGGTTACGGCAATTGGTCGATGAAGAAGAGCAAGAAGTGACATTGCCGATCTACAAGGGCAACTACAAGCGGGCTTGTGCGACCTCCGCTGAGCAACCGAGCGAGCAGTATGGCGAGTTGAAGCTCAAGTTGACCTTCTGGAGTGGCCTTGGCGGTGCACATGACAAGTGGACAAGTAAGGACAAGAACCTGCGCGACGTCATAGAAGTCCTCGAGTGTACCAAGGACAACGAAGAACGCCACCAAGAAGCCAAGGAGGCAGGCATCGAGGACGACTCGGCCTCAGACGACGATGAGAGCGAAGACAGCGATCAGGAAGAGCAATCTGATAATGAAGATGATCAGGATGCTGAAGGGGAAGACGGGGGAACAGGCAAGAAGAAGTCGAAGCAAACATCATCGACAGCTTTGGCGATTACAAAAAGAATATGCGAGCGAGCACCGCGGCACCGAGGTGTAATGCAGTGGAAGGTAAATGACTTGCCTCTTTTGAAAAGCCAATCATTCAAACCTTTTACTAACAAACCACTAGATCCCCGATCCGCCAAATTCGCCGCCGGCAAAATGGAAAAGGGCGGGCACATGTTCAGTGGTATTTTCAAGCATCATACTCGCGAGCCGGGTATTGAGACAGAAGTTTAATTTGCATAGCGAGGGGTTTGTTGAGAGGCAGATGTGGGAGTGATTTATTGAAGCGGGAAGATTCGGTTCAGTATCTTATACTTGATACCCATTAAGCATAACTCGTATTCCAAATGCTAATGTATAGTTTGCTCTTCGAGCCTCTTTCAGAGACCTTTTCCTTGATGCCACCAGGACCAAACTCTCAGCCGTCAGCGGGTGTACGTTGGTGGCATCGAAAACCCATCACAACAAGTCAGCCATCGCGTCATCTGCATTCCGTGGTCTGCTACACCACTGTCAGTTCACAATTTGCCATTGCAGAAACACGTTGTTCAACATTGTCACGTGCATTGATGGTAAAATTGTGGACATGCCAGCCATTACAAGAAGTGCGACCAGCAACCTAAACTCGAAGAAATCAAAGGTACAGAAACCAGCGACAAGGTCCCAATGACTCCCGTAAGCGTAAATCGCTACACGTCAGTACCAATGCCTCGAAGAAGCAAAAAGGCAAAAACGATCATTCGCAGCAGGAGGAAACAAATCTGCCAGTCCAGACAAAGACCGCACTCGGCATGACAACGACGACGACGATGGCCAAGTCGCCATCACCATCAACCGCGCGCCTGTGCTCGAGCTATGGGCCTCCTGCGTAACCAAACTCATCTATCCCTCCATTGCATGGGAAACCTGCCTCAGTGTCGGTAGTGCCATATCCACCATAACAGCAGTGGCGAAAGGCCGCTCGATCGGAACAATGGAGAAACCAGATCCCAGCAAAGCCGAAGAACGAAGGCGCGAGCGACAGCAAAAAGCTGAAAACGAGCCACTAGAAGACGTCGAGGTGATGGGTTTCCATCTCCACTTGAAGAACGGTCAGGCTCTCGTGGGCGACAAGCCCAAGGTTGGCAATGAGAGTGCTTTGAGCAAGAAGTTCGGCCACGATCAGTATGAGATGGCGAAAAGGGCTTTCCAGGATGCTCTGGGGTCTTGGAAGGGAAGGGAGAGCGAGTTAGATCGCGAGGCGTTCAAGATGTATGAGGATTTTAGGCCGACCGTGCCGTCTGGGCAGAAAGGATGGGGGCGGAAAGGACAGCTGAATTTGGAGAACATGAAGAGTGCTGTGGGTGCTCGCTGATTTCAAATGCAGTCTTTGCAAGCGGGTTATTGCATCGTGTGAGAGCACGGAGGATGCTGCGAAAGGATCGCTTCAGCCTGAGAAGCATGTGTACAACTGCACAGATCAGACTTATAAACTTGTAATGGCAGCACGAGGGATCGAGCAAGGCCACCGTCGCTTGGAGATGCGCGCAGTTGGATTATCTGGAAGCCATCTCGATTGATAATGTGAACTGCATATGTAATATAGTTCGACGGAGATAAAGCAAACATTCGACCCGGTCGGTTTAGTCAGGAGCCAGCAAGTACTAGTACTATGTACCATGTACATCGAAACAAATAGTATTTATGAAGAGAGGTCGATCAGTATTTGGAGTTCAAGGATACCTCGCAGTCCTCTCATTTACAAACATGGCCAATCAAGCATGGCAAGTCCCTTCTCCAGGCAAATTGCACCTCGTTGATCTCGGCGAGCCCTTGCCTAAGCCAGGCGACAAGCAGATCCTAATACGCTTGCACGCCGCAGCCTTGAACTACAAGGATAGACTTGTCGCCAATCATGATCCGCACTATCCGATTGCGACGAAGCCTAGGCTTGTTCCTTGTATCGACGGAGCAGGCGTGGTTGAGGAAAGCGGTCCCGGCTCTGCATGGAAGAAGGGCGACCGAGTAGTACTCCACGGGACATCTTGGATCAGCGGGACTGATGCCCCCGATTTTCAGCTTGCTAGCTGCGCGGGGGCAGGTAGTGTTGATGGCACGTTGCGTCGATATGCTATTTGGGACGATGACCGGGTCATTGCAGCACCGGAGAGCTTGTCCATGGAGGAAGCTTGTACGCTCTTCTGCGCGGGCGTGGCCGCATATCGTGCTCTATTCCACGGACCTGTACAATTACAGCCCGGCATGAGGGTGCTTTCCAAGTTACTGGAGGCGTTAGCTGCTACGCCATACAGGTTTGTCGATCCTAATGGAAATGCTTGCAGGCTGTAGCTAATACTTGAACAGATCGCCTCCGCGGTTGGTGCGACTGTTATTGCCACATCTTCCTCCGATGAAAAACTTGCAGTGGTGAAGAGCCTTGGTGCTAAACACCTCATTAACTATCGTCAGACGCCCGAATGGGCTCCAGAAGTGCTGAAAGTTACAGGGAAGGCAAAGGCGTGGATGTCGTTGTCGATGTCGTTGGCGCAGAATCTATCGAACAATCTATCAAGGTGACTCGATACGGTGGCGCGGTGGTCAGTGTGGGACTGCTGTCTGAGGACCCAAATCTGAAAGTGGACATCATGCCAGATGTTTTGTTTGGTGCTAAAAACCTTCAAGGGCAGCTAGGCGCCGGCAGCAGAGGTCATCTGGCTGGGCTCGCTCATTTCATGGAGAAGCACCAGCTGCACCCTCAGATAGCTCAGACTTTTGAATTTGAGGAGGCAGACAAGGCTCTACAAGCTCTTGTGGAGCTTGCTACTCCTGGAAAAGTTGTTGTTCGCATATGAACACAAATAGCACTTGGAGCTAAGCTTATTGCTTGCCATTCTGGAGGTTGCCAGTTTCCTTCTGCTTCAGATGCTTCTTGTAATCCTGTGGTGTGTCAGTCTTGATCTCAAGTTCGTGAGAATTGAAACAAACCTCGCATGCAAGCCGAACGCCTTCGGCGATCCCTACTCGAGGGACATAGCCCAGAATGCGTCTGGCTTTATCATTATTCGAATACTGCGTCCTGATTCCGTCTTTCACGCTCCCGGTGTCAAGCGTAGGCGCTGCACCAGTAATCCAAGTGTACACTTCAGCAAACAGCGCAGCGAACCAAGCAATACTCTGCGGTATCCGCACCCGGAAGCGAGGAACGTGCCCAAACTGCGCCCAGATATACGCAAAGAAATCCCAAAAATACACTGGCTCCTGGTTGCTAATGAAAAAGGCTTCGCCGGCAGCGGTCTTGCTTGTGAGCAGATTTTCGATGGCGAGAACGTGGGCATCAACCGCGTTTGAGATGTACATGAAGTCGTAGATGTTGTCGCCATCGCCTACGATAAAGTAGGTCTCGTTCTTGGCTATCAGGTCATGGATAAGGCTGATAACGGCGACATCGCCGGGCCCAATGATGGTGCACGGGCGTAAAGCGCAGGCCTTGAGACCTTTCTCCGCATGGCGGGGGTCCAGGACATATTGCTCAGCCATGCCTTTGGATTTGCCATAGTGAAGGGTTGCTAGGTCAATGCGGACAGACTCATTCATGTAGTAGTAATCGTGCTCCAGATCATCGATGGCGGCCGTGCAACTGGAAGTGTAGACGAAGTGTTTGCAGCCAATGGAAAGTGCAGCGTCCAACACGTTCCGAGTACCATCATAGTTGATGGACTTGACATGCTCCCAGTCTTGGTTTTTCGTGCTGTAGCGGAACTGTCTGGCGGGAACGATTCCAGCAGTGTGAACCACTAGGTCCGGCGTATATTTTTCGAATGCACGACTGACGCTCTCTTTGGAAGTGATGTCGGTCTCGAAATAATGATCCAGCTGCTCAAGGTTTGTGCATCCGGTGCCGTCCGGTCGAGTACGGATATCCGCCATGTAGGATGTCCTGCATGGAGCGCCGCCACAATGCCACGGCCAAGGAAACCACTTCCTCCAGTTACCAGTATTTGTACATCATCCTTGGAGGACATCCCGATGGCCACAATCACGCGCGTACAATTTCTGGTTGTAAAGGTTCCGAGCCAAGCCTTGGGGACTATAAGAACATGGAAGATGGAATGGATCAATGATGGACTTCATCGTCGGCACATGCGGGCCGAAGCCACCCCGACGACTTGAACTTCACCTCTACGCAAACTTTTCTGGGTATTGCTGGCAGATGCTACTCACTCTGCCATCATCTTAAGCTGGATGTTACGAAGGGTTCGAAAACGATTGTCGACTGGTTGGTATCGCCATTCAAACTGTAACTCCGCCGGGTCTTGTCTTCTGGGTGAATAGATCAACACCACAAATATCACAATCTTCAATCACACGAGATGCGTGCGTGTCAACGAGCATATCGCTCTTGCCGCGCCAAAGACGCTTTTGGTGCCGTATAGCAGCCACCATGTGCAGACATATCACGAGTGGATGCAGGACCCCGACCTGCAGGCCGCCACCGCATCGGAGCCCTTGACCATCGAGGAGGAGTATTCAATGCAGCGGTCATGGCGGGAAGACAGCGATAAACTTACCTTTATCATCTGCTCACCTCCGGAGTCTCCTGTCGACATTGTGCGGGGAGGCGTTGCTGATACACCGCAGCAAATGATCGGCGATATCAATCTATTTCTCTTCCCGCCCGGAGACGAGGTCGACGACGATGGCAATGATAGCGCGCAGGGGTTTGAAGCTGGGAGCGCAGTAGGCGAGCTCGAGCTGATGATTGCCAATCCCAATCGTAGACGTGAAGGGTACGGGCGTGCGGCGTTATTGGCTTTCTTGCGATACATTCTCTACAACTGGGCTTCGATATACGCACAGTACATGGGGATCGAGTCTGAAGGGGTACGGACCGGCGTACAAGTCGTCACAAATACTATACGGTGGCCGAAGAAGCTGGCGTATCTTCGAGTTAGGATCAACCAGGCAAATGAGGGGAGCATTCATCTATTCAAGAGCGTCGGCTTCCGTATGACCGATGCAGGTGTCAATTTCTTTGGTGAGGTGGAGCTGAGATTGGCAGACTTTGCTGTCGCAGATTCAGGCCAATTTGCATCACAGCTTAGCATTTTAGCCTATGAGCGGCCTGAGATGGACAAGTGAGACGGCTTTAGAATCTTCGTAGTGGTATAGTACAGTGACCAGCTTGGTTTGAGCCGGATGGTATTCTCCTTCCAAGAACGCCACGCTACATGCACTCGTCATTTCAGAGAGCGTGAAACTCAACCTTATGCTCAGTTTGGCGGGCACGCGGAAGCAAGGCGTCTTCTACTTGCTTCAACGCTCCTTGTGCTCGGTCCTATGCCGCATTAATGCTCTTCGAGCCCATCTAATTCTACAACTTCTGGTACCTAAATTAGAAGATGGAGGTTAGCATATCGCAATCCAAGTTCAAACTCGATGAGTTCTTGACTTACTCAATCTTGCCCTCAAGCTTCTTGCTCTCTGCAACCTTTCTGACCGCCCTGTTGAAGTCGTCCTGGTTGATAGCGTCTCGGTAGTCCTTAATGGCAAAGAGTCCGGCTTCAGTGATAACGTTTCGAAGATCCGCACCGTTGAGGCCGTCTGACATCTTGACCACGGACTCGAAATCAATCTCGCCTTCCTTCTGGACACCCGCAGAATGGATCTTCAGCACCTCGAGACGCCCCACCTCATTCGGCAGAGGGATCTCAATCTTCCTGTCTAACCGACCCGCTCTCAGCAGAGCCGGATCCAGAGTGTCGGGTCTGTTTGTTGCCATGATGATCTTCGTCTTGCCGAGGTAATCGAAACCGTCCAGCTGGTTCAGCAGCTCCATCAATGTTCTTTGGATTTCACGGTCTGCACTAGTACCCTCGCTGAATCGCCGTCCACCAATGGCATCGATTTCGTCCATAAAGATGATACAGGGCTCGTGCTCACGGGCGTAACCGAACATTTCGCGGATCAATCGAGCGGACTCGCCGATGTACTTGTCTACGATGGCGGATGATACAACTGTTTTACTCGATTAGCAAAGGTCGCATGGCGTTTGGAAAGTCGAGCTTACCCTTCAAGAAATTGGTCTCCAGTGACGAAGCCACTGCACGCGCAAGCAGAGTCTTGCCGGTACCAGGCGGCCCATACAGCAATACACCCTTGGGAGGCTTGATGCCCACCCGCTGGAACAGCTCCGGGTTCTTCAAGGGCAATTCGATGACCTCTCTCAGCTCTCTGATCTGGTCGTTTAGACCTCCTATACCAGCGAATGATACACCCGCGGGATCTTCCAGTGACATGTTGTATACAAGCGGATCGACTTCGCGAGGCAGCATGCGCATGATTGTGAGTGTGGTCATGTCGAGCGCCACACGCACGCCCTGCTTCAGCTTTGCCTTCTCGACCTTTGATCGGCAACCGACCACGTAGCGAGGACCCGATGATGCTTTGACGATAACTTTTGCAGCGAATCAGTATCTTTGCACTCGGATTTTGGTATCGTTCCTCAAGGATGGCTTTCCACTTACATCTCTCCTCATCCAGTTGCTTCAGCACCTCACCGATGATCTGGCCAACACTCTGCAAGGCCTTGATGTTCTCCTCTGACACGTCAAAGTCATGCTGTTGACCCTTGATCTCTTGCCGCAGCGCCTTCAGCTTTGCCTCCCATTCTCTTGACTCTAACAGCTTGTTCTTGTACTCCTCCAGCGCGTGCTGGCGCTCTGCATCATCCGCCATCCTCGGCGCCTCGTTCCGGTGTAGTTTGGTGGTGCGCACTGAATGAGGTATGTCGTGACCGAGTTTCGTAAGCTATAACCGTTGCGCTGGCAGATGGGATGGAGGTAGTTGATGGCGTTGGAAGGTTGACGATGCCGGGTTTATGATGTTCATCATCGCAGGCACGCATGAGGCATCCTCCATCCAGCTCACCCGCCGACCGCCGACACGGCCCGGGCGCTGACAAGCCGAACATCACCCGCAGAGCCTCAGGCCGACACTGATTCGGCCCTGTTTCGATGGCGGGGCAGGTCTGATGGCGGGGCCGGCATCGTTGGTTGTTGTTGGGCAACATCGCTTTTTTCTAAGCCCCTCGTCACTCACAAAGCTGCTGACTGACCCATCCATTCGACTACACAGACACAGTAGCAACACCTTAAGTCACACAGAAGAGCATACGGTATGTCTCGCCCCGCCCACACGCTACACACAAGTGCGAATGGAGCTCCACGTCCCCGACCACGCCATTAGAGTCACTTGCGGCGAGAGTCGGAAGGGCGACGGCCTCCCATCACGTTGAACCCGACCCTCCGTCGACTACTTACAGGGTCACCTTGCCTCTCTCTCTCTCTCTCGCGACCAGATCGCTAACATCCTTCGTCCACAGTCAAGATGCCTATCTCCAAGATCCACGCCCGCTATGTCTACGACTCCCGCGGTAACCCGACCGTCGAGGTTGACATCGTCACCGAGACCGGTCTGCACCGCGCCATTGTCCCGTCCGGAGCCTCGACCGGTATGCACGAGGCCTGCGAACTGAGGGACGGCGACAAGAGCAAGTGGGGTGGCAAGGGCGTCACCAAGGCCGTCGCCAACGTCAACGAGAAGATCGCCCCTGAGCTCATCAAGGCCAACGTCGACGTTAAGGACCAGTCCGCTGTCGACAGCCTCCTGAACAAGCTCGATGGCACCCAGAACAAGACCAACCTCGGTGCCAACGCCATCCTTGGTGTCTCCATGGCCATCGCTAAGGCCGCTGCTGCCGAGAAGCGTGTGCCTCTGTACGCCCACATCAGCGACCTCGCTGGCACCAAGAAGCCATACGTCCTTCCTGTTCCATTCATGAACGTTCTCAACGGTGGCTCGCACGCCGGTGGTCGTCTGGCCTTCCAGGAGTTCATGATTGTCCCAAGGTATGTGAAATTCCTCCACTCGCGGCAGACGCAAGCTGACTTTTGCTAGTGACGCACCGACCTTCACCGAGGGTATGCGCTGGGGTGCTGAGGTCTACGCCAAGCTCAAGGCTCTCGCCAAGAAGAAGTACGGCCAATCCGCTGGCAACGTCGGTGACGAGGGCGGTGTCGCACCAGACATCCAGACTGCCGATGAGGCTCTCAGCCTGATCACCGAGGCCATTGAGCAAGCTGGCTACACTGGCAAGATGAACATTGCCATGGACGTTGCCTCTTCCGAATTCTACAAGACCGAAGAGAAGAAGTACGACCTCGACTTCAAGAACCCGAACTCTGACAAGAGCCAGTGGGTCACCTACGAGCAGCTCGCTCAGCAGTACAAGGACCTTGCTTCCAAGTACCCCATCGTCTCCATTGAGGACCCATTCGCTGAGGAGGACTGGGAGGCCTGGTCTTACTTCTACAAGAACTCTGACTTCCAGATCGTTGGTGACGACTTGACCGTCACCAACCCTACCTTCATCAAGAAGGCCATTGAGACCAAGGCCTGCAACGCTCTTCTGCTCAAGGTCAACCAGATCGGTACCATCACCGAGGCTATCCAGGCTGCCAAGGACGCCTTCAGCGCCGACTGGGGTGTCATGGTCTCTCACAGGAGCGGTGAGACCGAGGATGTGACCATCTCCGACATCGTCGTTGGTCTCCGATCTGGCCAGATCAAGACCGGTGCACCGGCACGCTCTGAGCGTCTCGCGAAGCTCAACCAGATCCTGCGCATCGAGGAGGAGCTCGGCCAGAACGCTGTGTACGCTGGCAGCAAGTTCCGCTCTGCTGTTAACATGTAAGCGGTGTCTTGATGGCATCATGAAGACGAGGTTACGCGAATGAGGTAAATGCTCCCAGTGTGGATGAGTTCAGAAGCACTGAGAAGGCAGTGCAAAATAGTCATGGCTTCACTAAAAGTATGCCGTAGCAGCGATAGCATTCCACGAATCAAAATTCTCACAAAAGTCCCGAACGCGAGACGTTTCATCGATTGTGAGCTGCGAGAGGCCGCCTTTCACTCGCCCCAACTGTAATGCCGTACTGAACAGAGGAAAAGGAGCTGTAAATCTGCTGGCATAGATTCATCCATCCGGGTCGAGAGCCTAAGGCACACCCCTGAGTTCACGCCGCAACGCCTGCGCGCCGCAAACAACATCTCTTCCGTGGCATGTAATTTTCCGATAGCAGTCGGAGCGTCTCTGGATTCCTTGGGTCAGCTCCACGTGGCCTGCCTGGCCTGGCCTGCCTTGTCTGCTAACATATGGCAAAGATTTTCTCGAACTGAACGGCCAATCACCAACTGTAACCTCTATGTGTCTGCCGTCCTTTCTGCTACGTTTGCGTCGCCAACACAGCTAGCTACGATGGGACTGGCAAGCTCTAACTTGCACACCGATTATGCATATTCGCGCGTGTGGCTGCTTGGCCTGACCCCGTTCGCATTGAACAACATATTGTGAAGGAAGCATCATCCAGGTCTCGCGTAATGCTTCGGTCTGGATCCGATTGTAAATTGTCGTTGGATAATTACGTGTATTAACATGCTGGTTAAGATGTGCGACAAGGGGAGCCGACCTGACATTGGCATGAGAATCCCCTGAGATTTTAGCAACCTCGAATGGAGCTGTCAACTAGTACAAGGTTGTCCAAGAGATACCTTCTGATTCACGCTTAGCATCTTTGCGAGTTGCTACTTACGGGCCGCTCTCTGTAGACCTGATAGATACGTGGGACTGCTGACTTGATATAAGGCAGGAGGCAAGAGATAGGGCCTTGGGATTCAATTGAACCGGCACCTGCAACGCCCAAGATGCATCGATGCCACCAATGACCGCGCATTCGGTGCTCTCATTTCGCAGCTCATCTCCGCCATTTGTTACCATACCGCATTCGGCTGTTTGTTGCCCAGCGACGGAATGGGTTATGGCGAAGCGGGCTCATCACAGCTGGAATGCAGCCAGATCAACAACGCCGCTGCTGCGAACGGCCGCGTCTATAAGGTACGCAGATTCTCGATTTCTTACTTTCGTCTTCGTCTTATCATACATCTTTAATACACTTGCTTTCGTTGGATCTCCACTCGTTCGGTCCATCGAGCAGGCTTCCTACCTAATTATCCCTCGTCACTCGTTCTGCTGTCAGCAAACTTGTACTCTGGTGTACAACTAGCATTATCATCAACGCAATATTCTAATACACCCCACACCAAAAACATGAAGATCAGAAGATCTGCTGCTGCTGCGGCGCTCGCCGCTTCTGGAGCCTATGCCCAAACCACGGCTGCTCCACCTGCATACGAGGCAGGCTCAAGCTCACCAGCCCCTACCCCGACTTCGTCAACGTCGTATGTGACTCTTACCATCGACGACTGCCCGACTATGTCCATGGAGACCATGATCACCATAACCAACGGTGTGACCCTCACAGTCTGCCCTGAGTGCGAGATGATGAGCTCCTCATCATCGAAGCCAACTGGCCCCGGTTACACGACGACCTACACGACGACCTACATGTCTCTCTGCCCGACCGGTATGGTGCCTGCGACATACACTGTCACCGAGAGCTGCACAGACGACAAGCCGACTTTTACCCGGGTCCTACTCATATTCCAGACGGCTTCACAGTCACCGAAAAGGAATGCACAGTATGCGGCAAGGAGACGCCGACTGTGACAATCACTGAGCCATGTGGCTGCAAGGCCACCAACGGCGTGCCTGTCACCAACCCGGCTGCCAACACGACGCCTGCAGGCGGCAACAACAACGGTGGTAGCCCGCCAGCTGCTACTGGTCCGGCATGCAATGGCGACGACTGCAATGGCTCCGGCAACCAGACTCCTGGCGGAAGCCCTCTGGCAACACGCCATCAGGTGGCGATTCGCCTTCTTGCGATGGAGACAACTGCGGTGGCTCAGGTTCTGCAGCTCCCAGCGGTGGCTCCCCTGCTTGCGATGGAGACGACTGCGGTGGCTCTGGCTCTGGCTCTGGCTCCGCAGCTCCCGGTGGCAGCTCGCCCGTCACCCAGATTGGAGATGGCCAGGTCCAAGCACCTACAGGTGGCGCGGGCTCACCATCTTGCACCGGCGATGACTGCGCTGGCTCTGCCAACACCTCCCCAGCTCCGTCTGCAGGTGGCAGCAACGGCGGTTCCAGCGCGCCATACCCTACCACCATGGAGAGCTGCCCGGGCCCCAACTGCCGTGCCGTCGCCAGCAGCTACCCATCTGGTGTTGACTACGGCAACACCTCCAACATTGTGCCGTCGCCAGGCGCCGCCACTGGTCTCGGCACCAATCTCTTCACCACCCTCATCACGGCAGCGCTTGCTGTCGCTGGTCTGGCTTTCATGCTATAGCCTTTTTAATACTTAATGAGCATCGTCATGAGAGCTCAGGTACGATTCTCATTAACCTGGCCATACACGGAAAGCTCACTGACATGTCTTAAGGCGTTTGGGTTTGCTTTGGATCTCTAAAACATTGTGTCGCCATCCCGACCTCTGTTAATTCCCTTTGTCTACAGATCACATCATGCATCGACTGCGACGGAGGCTTTTCCATCCTTCAGACGTTGATCATTTTTCTTTCATGAGAGTCAGACACAGCTAGCGTATGACATTGTTCATGAACAAAGATCCTTTGTCTCTCATACAATTCTGTCCGTGAGTACAATGCCTCTTGTTTCCTCGCAGTCTGAGAGGCAGTGTCTCGTGTGTTCGGCTTTTCCTGCTCTTTGTTTCTTCTACGTTCTTTGACTTGCCCGATGCAAGTAGTATAAGGTTATTGTCGAGCGCCATCCGCCAAGCAGCGCGGTCACTCTCCATTGTCAGACGTTCTCATTTTCTGTTTCCGGTGCAAGCAGGCTACACCGAACATCATCCTACACACACATACAGAAACAAAACTCAACGAAGGCACCTTTAGTACTACGAACAAACCGGTAAGTACCTCCATCATGTCCAATTTCGAGAACAACCCTTTCGGTATGTCAGACTACTTTGCCATCCAGGATGCTCATTACATTGGTGACAAAGCGATCGGAATGAGAGATACCCTTCGTCCTTCCGCCACCTCGTCGCCGCCGCCGCCGCCGCCGAAGGATAAAAAGTACAACACGAACGCCGCTGCAGCGGCTGCAGCAGCTGCTGGTCGGTCATCTAACGCCAGGTCAAGTAAGGAGAAAGTCAACCACCATTCTACGTACCCGGCAGGGCCGGGCAGGAAGCCTATCGTTTCTGCTGATCAGAGAACAGCTCAACAAGCCACCGAAGCAATTAGAAGAAAGCCAGTAGGTCCTCAACGGCCAACTCCTGTCAAGACCTCTACGACCAAATCCGCTCCGACCATTTCACATCAAGCGTCTGCATCGTCATCCAACAGCACCGTCCCCAGAATATACAGGGACGCCGACGGTAGATTTGATTCCTCTACCATCCGCGGCGGATGGTCATCAACAAGGCCCACACCCCCTGCTTCCCCTAATCGCCCTCGGCCTGGATCCAGAGGCTCTTCCAAGTCTTCTTTCAATAAGGCCGATCGCACTGACACAGACAGGGAGCAGTCGCCCTGGATCACGCCGCGGTAGCTTGTCCAGCCTGTTCGCGTCGGCCGGCCGTCGCCTCTCAGACGCTTTCAAGGACAAGTCGCAGATTGTTAAGATGAGCTCGGCTGAGCGGCGCGACTACATTGGATCCCGAAAGGACCAGCACCCGGAGAAGCCATCGAGCTCGTGGTCCGACGAGCGCGAAGGGAAGCGGAGGGCAAATCCGGATAGTCGTCCGCAATACCAGAGAGATGCCATTGTACGCAAGAACCTGGCTAACATGGAGCTAGCGAGCGGAGCATCCGGCAATGTCGACGCCTTCGAAGCGATGAGGATCCAGAGCGAGTTGAACGCCAAGGCCAACGCGGCGCAGCGCAGAGAGCATGAGGCTGCATGTCGTCGAGCAGACGCCCAAGGCAAGCCGCGCCCTAAGAGACCAGCCGACTTGCCCGTTGCAGACCTCACTCTCACGCCAGCAGAACGCAACGATGCACGCTTCTACCGAGACGACACCTTGATAGCCGAAGTACGCGCAGACGACAAAGGTAGGATATCCCCTCCGCACTTCACAGCAGGCGAGATAGCCGCTCTAGCGATGTCGAAAGCGACGGATGCGTTCAAAGGGAGTAGGCACCGATCGGGTTCCGTCGATTCTGACATGTCTCTAGGTTTCGATCAGGCGCCGCAGGAGCTGATGCATGTTTGCAAGCGCTGCAAGAGGCCCGTGACCACCTTCCTCCATTCCAACGGCCACTGTGATCGTTGTCATCAGTGGGAGCAGCAGCAACGGTCCGAGTATGCCGAGAAGCATGGTAAGTGGGCCCTCTGATCTTGCGTTTCAGGAATTGTGCTACTATTGTTTCTGGCTTCGTGACGATGTTGATGAATCGTTGAAGGTGAGTCAAAGGTAGGTTTTTCATCCTGTTCATACACACGTAATGTTTAATGCCATCACAGAATCTCTTCTTTTCTTTTCTTTCCTTTTTTTTTCTTTTTACCATCTCATTTGAGTCGTCTCTAGTGCTGGCTTGTGTCCCATAGAGCTCGTACCATAAACGCTGACAGTACAGTAGTGGAAGGCGAGGCAGGGTCAAATGTCAGTCCAAATAGTCCATACATCAAGTTGCCCGCTGCGAAGAAGATCCGGAAACTTCGCCGTACACTTTACGAAGATCCTGGCAACCCTTTCGTGGACCTAGGAGAACCGTCATTCTTAACAACGGCTTTTCACTCAGCGCATGCACAGCCGCGCGAGGCTATTGACTATGATACTAATGCTTCAAACAACTGCGAGGGCGCGAGATCATCTACCAGTTCAAGTAGAACCCGACTCCTGAACGGAGATCCTTTCCAAGACGCAGTCGAATCGCCTGGTGATCATGCAGAAGAGTTCGCGGCGACATTCGTTCCATTGCCGCTGGAGGAGCTTGCGCCATGTGGACGCGGCGCTGCAATGAGAGGACAAATACATCGCAGATCATTCGCAGCGGCTTTGGAATCAGAAGATCCTGGTTTGGAGTCTCCAGAGAAATACATTGCTCCTAGGAGTCAGTGGGATCGCGGGAAGAAGCGAGCCTTGCGGAATGATTCAGGTCACAACAATAACCTGGCGCAAGATCGGAATACCAGATTCTATGGCTTCTATGATGGCTTGCTGGAGGCGTATCAGAGACAGAGCATGTGATACCACATGCAATCGTCTTCGTACAGATGAGACATCTCGATGAGCCAAGAGTAGTCGCGCTCTTGCCCCATCTCTGAGGAAGTTGTGCTTACCGTCGGCCTTCAAAATTTCTTGTTATTAGTACATGTACGAGTGTCAACTTCTGGCCGTGCCACTCTCGGTATGTATGAAAGAGGTACATAGCATAGTCAAAAAGAAGTTTTGGAGATACATGGCCCCGGCCACCAATCTATTTTCGGGCTGGCTCGCATAGGTGAGATTTTAGCGGCCACATGTCAGACCTGGTCTTGTGTGCGACGCAGCACTTGAAGCTGGCCCCACAAAGCGACATGCCTCGTCACTGCTGCCGGTGCTGCACCAGGAAGTGTAAGGCGAGAAGAAGATGGAGCGTCGTAATGATGCATCTCATCTATCAAGAGGTGAGGTCGGGAGGGAGAGAGGTGTTAAGCGCTCACCAGCGCAGTCCGGAAATTCTCCGATCACATTGATTGGCTGTGGTAGCACGCTTGGCGGAAACGCCCATGGGGACCGTTGCTGTAAGCTCATGCACCCTCGACGCTCCATCACCAATCATCCCACCTTTTGCACCATCACACGGCGCGTAACAGCTCACCTCCATTCGCATAGCCATATCTTGCAGCCCACGCCGGCGGAGTGTGCCCGAGGTCTGTCACCATGGATTGAGAAGTAGTCAACGTCTGCTCGCAAGCAGCATTTTCCATTTGTCCTGGACATCGTCAAGAAACCCCATCATTTCTTCCAAGTGCCTCAAATTCAAGTCTCCTGGTACAGCTTCTCTATCAAGCTCAAGAATATCGTGAGTCTGAAACTGCAAGCTTTCTGCAGGCCGAGACCCTTCCCTCCCGACCGATGCAGAAGCTGTTGCTCTCGCATCCATCCCGGGCGTCTATTTCGAGGACCCTCCAATTCTCACGCCCTCGCTCAGCCTATCACATCTTCCAATAGGCAGAGGTTGTCCTGGCGCTGGCGGTAGTAAAGTGGTGAGTATCCGTCAAGTCAGTTTCCTTTGCCTGACTCCACGATTGCCGACCTCACCGAGCTAGTCACGGCTTCGACATCTGCATCCAGCCAATCTGCAGCTGTCTGTGCGAAGCGCCCGTCTGGCTGAAGTCCTCTTTCTACCCCCCAAGTCCGCCATACAGCATCTTTCTCTTCAGCTGGACTCCCTCTTTCATACTGTACAAACTCCTAATATTCAATCGCATTTTTACGACAGTCAGAGAGCTGGTCTCTTGTTCGCCTTCGTCCTAGACGGATTTTCTCAGCTGTCTGACCTAAGCTCATTTATCTACATATCATCTGACGTCGAGAATGTCAGACACGCAGAAGAAGCCAACCTTCACTGTTGAGACACGGTCCAGAGCTTCTTCGGGAGACTCTACTGCACCATCCTTTAGAGCCCCGTCTCTAAAGTCGCCACGGACTGCACGGTTTGCCGAGGCCACTGCAGTCGACTCGCCGGTCGAAGCGAAGAACTTGCCATTCAGCCAGAAGAACCCGCCCTCGAACCACTACATGGCGCAACCGCAACCTTCAGACGTAGGGTTCGGATACGTAAATCGACATGAATCCGTCGAGATGCCGGACACCGACAATAACGATTATCCAAGCGTGCCCAAGACTCCGCTCAAGAGCCCACTGAAGAGTGCAATGAAGACGCCAGGCGCCCCGCCTCGCGATTTGGGTAACATTATGAGCCCAAAGTTCCAGGAGGAGGAAGTGCTAGAGAAGCGGGAATTAGCGACTGAGAAGCAACAAGCCAAGGACCTTGTAAGATTCAGACATGATCAAATTCGAGGTTGCTTGTACTGACTTTAATGCCAGAAAATCAAAACGAGAGTACGAGTCGCTAAGCTGTTGCTGCGTGGCGTCAACTTCTCCTGCTCCTTGATCGTTGTCGCCATGCTCGCGACGGTCTTCACCATCTTCAACGCGACAAAAGGATTGGCCGCCCAGGAACAGCGCGCCTCCGTGGGCCGAGAACCAGAAAACGTGGCCACAGATCGTTCTTCTAGTAATTGCCTGTATATCCCTCTTCGCCTGTCTGGTCGTCTTCTACGCATACTGGAAGGGAGGCCATCGACGAGCGGAAAAGGCAGCGGTATACTATACAGCCTTCGCCGCCGCCTTCTTCGTCTTAAGTATCATCATGTGGGGCACCGGTGCCGGGATTTTGCAAGGCTCGAAGAACAACAGCGATAATAAAGACATGTGGGGGTGGGCCTGCGTAGATAACCAGCGGAAACAGCTCTTCCAGAACGACGTCAACTACGACCTAGTCTGCCGACTTCAGAACTGGAGCATTGTCTGCTGCGTTATCGAGATTGTAGTCGAGACAATCACCATCGCGGTCTACGGCATAGTCTTCTACCGCTTCTACTCGAAGCGGCAGCTCCGCAAGTCGATGGCCACGCGAGACAGGGCAAGAAGCGATCTCTACCTCGCCCAGCTGCGCGGCCAATCCGCGCCCAACACTCCCGGCCTCGCGCCGCCGGGGTACATGAGTCCACGCGAAGGCGGCTGGAAAGCGCCTACAGACTACTACAGCAACGCTCCGGACGCCGAAGAAGGCTCGACCCAATACGTCGACCCCGTCGCGCAGAAGGCCCAACCGCGACCCTTCCACCTCCAAGCCCCGCCCATCAAGATCCAAGGCGCGACGCCCAAAATGGCGCAGGTCGGTTTCGCACCCGTACAAACCCACCACACGACGCGGGAAAGGTCACCCACGCCTCCTCGGCCAGAAGAAGACCAACGGTCGCCGCTGATGGCCGAACATCCTGCGCCGCCGCGGGAACAGCAGCAGGAGCATTTCGGCGCCGCGCCTGGCGAACAGGTCTACGAGTCTGTGCCCATCCCGGGGGCGTACGAGGCGCCGCTGAGCCCGGGCTTGGCTTCGCCGCATTCCAGGCCTCCTCATATGGACTTTCCCGCCTCGCCGCGACGACAATGAGAAGGGGGCACGTTAGGGTTGGTCAGGGTTGGGGTTATTTTCATTGTCTCCTTTTTTTTTTTGGGTGATTGGGTTTCTTTTCTAGTCGAGATAAAATCTATCTACGATCTTTCTTCTGTTTCTCCACATCTCTCTTTGCCCTGTTCAAGTGTCGCCTTGACAAACCCCAGATGCATTAGCGACTCTAGATCGATCTTCATATGTTGAGTGTCGATCTTTGGTGGCCATGCGATGTGAAGGTAACAGCATCGACGTTCAAATGCCGCATGTAGACCAACAATCTACCTGTGTCAATATACGATAAACGCCACGCTTGTAAAAAGCTGTACTGCAAACAAGGAAATTTGCAACGAGGATCACCTTAATTCGTCCGCGAATCGAATCACTACCGTTGAACGGGGAAATCAAATCGGAGCAAGTAGATTGTTCCTCAATTGAACACCAGTAACGTAGTAGCTTTCCGGCCAGCACACATTCGTCCATGTCTCCCGAAACGATCCATGCACAGAACGTCGTGATGGCGAAAGCAATTGGGTTCAAATTATACTTTTACATTGTTGCAGCCTTCCCTCCAGCATCACACGTACACTCCTCGTGTTCTCGAACAGGTGATCCACGGAATGCCGTGTTATGGCGAGTAGAAGTCACAGCAATGCACAGTGGGGCGCCTGACCAAGATCCTGAAGGAGAGACAAAGAGAGATAGACATGATAGTGAGAAGAAGGAAAGGTGATCAAGTGGATAAGGTAATGAACTTAGATCGTCTTTGTCGAGAAGGTATGCTAGTCACAGGACGCTCGAACACTGCGTGCTGCGCTGATGTAAAAGGACATGCCATCCCATCCCATCCAAACACCATCGCTAATTAGAAAAACCCGGATCCTTGAAAAACCCTAACGCCGACCCATATAAGAAGGCCACGCAGAGTTTTCTCATCAGAGCACCATCCGCATATGCTACAGCGGAAAAAAAAAAAAAAAGACAACCACATTTTGCTTTAAAACAAACCATCCCCATCCAAAATCTCCCTCAACAGCTCAGCGCCAGCCCCTTCCAACGCCCCAGCCAACTCCTTATACCCGACGCCACTCGACACGCGCTTCTCATCCCCGCTCGTCGTCGCACCTAGACCGCCGACAAACCCATTACCTTTGCCGCTCCGCCCCGCCTCCCAGGCGTCTTGGAAGGAGTAATGGGGACGACGAAACTCCCATTCCGGCCGTCGACGGGCAGGATCAGACTCAGGGTCTCGAGACCGGAGACGACGTCGCGGAACTCGACGCTCGTGAGGGGGTGGAGGAGCTTCTCGCGCTTGCAGAGGCTCGTGTAGGCGTCGTAGAGCTGTTTGATCGTCGGGGCGGAGTCGTGGTTGCGTTGTTTGGAGGGGGTGGAGAACATTGTCTTCTCGATTTGGGTTTCGCGTTTGCGTTTCTCTAGCGCGCCGAGGGAGCATAGCACGGCCTTTTGTTGGAGGTTGAGGGTTGCGAGGCGCTGGATGGTGCCGTTGCCGAAGACCTGGGCGGTGACTCTGGCCATGTGGGCTATGGTTGCCTTGGGCGCTGTTTCGAGGGTATATGTCGCTGTCGGTCGATTCTTTTCTGGGCATTTCATGGGCGAGCGTGGAGTTGTTGGGGATGACAGATTTACGTTCTCCATCAAAGGAGTCTTGGACGGGCTGTCCTGGAGAGCCTTCTCTGCGTCTTTCTCGGCCGTCTCCAATGCCACCATGTCAATTGCTCTGCGGCAAATATCGAACGCTTTTCGCAGGTCACCCGTCTGTGAGGCCACCTTCTTCGCGCAAAATTGTATAGCTGCTGGTTGAAGGAATGGCACAGCTGCCATCTCCGCTTCTTGTAAACTCCTGAGCTTGGTCGTGAGCACCTCGGCAATCTGCGCGGCATTGTAGGGCATGAATGGTAACAGCTCCGGCTTCAAGTTTCGGCCCTTCAATCTCGGCAAGAAGCGATCGGTAAGATCCAGCGCGTTGGCAATGCCGAGGAGGACCAGCCTAGAGGATGGCTGCATAGACCACTCAAACAGGTTGTATAGCAATTCCAGATCCAGGTCGACCAGCGTATCCACCTCATCCAGAATCACCAGAAACTTCTTCTCACCACCAGCCTTGGCTTGTGTAAAACACGACCGGAGGTAGGAGAAGGTGGCATCTTTCTTCAGGCCAAGATCTTCTGACAGCTTTTGACTAAGGTCCTTGGCATTGCGAACACTCATGCAATTGACAACAGCCAGCTGCAAGTGCTCAGAATCCGTGTACTGGCGCACCACCTCATCGACAAGCGCACTCTTGCCCGTTCCCGGCGGACCGGACACGTACAGACAGCCGGCCGATTCCGACTCGATGCATCGCTCGACGAAAGTGTTGAGTCTTGCCGCTCACTATCGCGTCCGACCAACCTGCCTGGCGCAGAACATCTGGAGAACAGTTGCCGGGCCTGGTTATACACGGCAGTCGTACCATTGGAAGGCGTGGCCGGGTGCGAGGTGTTCGTGGTGACGGCTGACCGCCTCCGAGCAGGACACGGTGTCGCGGGGTGATGGGCACCTTCCTCGCCTGCGCGTCGCGTCGCCGAGGAGTTTGCGGAGAAGTCTTTGACGAGTCGTTCTTTCCATCCGCGTCGTCACGGACCTCGGGCTTGGAAGTGTGGAAGTGATCTCTAACTTTGGCAGGCGAGACGGCTACCCTTCGCTCCGATGCACCGTGCTTAGCAGGTACAGTCCGCGTCGAAGTGCGCGTCTTCTTCACCGGCCTCTCCGGCTCCTCCACTTCCATCTCATCATTTCCAGCGGCGACATGATGATCGTCATGGTGGACAAAGGGGTTGGCGTTCTCATCATTCGGCTCGTTTACGACAATTCGCCTTTTTGAGGAGCGTGTAGCTACCTTTTCTGCGAACTTGTTAGTCCCTACGCGTGCTGCGCCATTGCAAGGTATTGGGTGTATCGTACCTGGTGTGTCTACCGCAGCACGCGTGCGCTTCCCTAGAACAGCAGACATAATCCTTACTGCTTCGGAGAGTCGAGACCAATGCTACGCCGGGCGGGAAGGGTTGAAGGCAAGTACGGTGCAATGCGGGTATGTAAAGGGTAGTGGAAGCGGCAATGGTCGAGAAAGTCTGAAGCTCGAAAGCGCGTAAAGTGCGTCGCGTCGAGAAAACGCGCTAGAGATGGGCATTCCAACGGCTCGGCTGCTGAGTGGCTGGAGCTGAGCGGGAGCTAACGGCTGTCATCTCGATGTGAATGCTGGCCATCTCACCGAAACACGTGATCTTGCACGATACTCCGTGATCTACATACCTGCTACTATGTACTGAGCCTGTAGTACATAGCATAGGATGTGAACAAACAAAATATCTTTGCAGGGAGTTACTCTGAAAGGCCCAAGCATGGGAAAATACGTCTCATAAGGGCCACGAAAATGATTCGCACCTTGTGACTAAATCATAGCCGGGCAACTTCTACATTACTTTTCTGGTGCTTTGATAGCAATCATACCATATTACCACTTCTACGTTCCTCTGCCTCCACGGCCCAATGACTATGTACATCCCGAGGGAAGAAACATCCTCTGTTTCATCCCCTCTAAATCACGCTGAGAAATGCTCAAAAGCCCTCGCCACCCCCCCAAAAAGGGTGTCCAAATGATGACAAGCAACAACGCCTTTCCTCACCCCCCTCCCAAGCCTCCCGCCTCCGTTTTTTTCTCATGCCCAAAAACTCCCGCAAACAACAAAATCCAAACCCTTGCCTCCAACTACTGCCATCATAAACCCTCCTCATCACCTCTCCTGCATCCCCGTGGAATGATCAAACAAATCCTCCAAATACGCACTCGGCGCCCGACTCCCGCCCAGATCGTCCCGGCTCGCATGTCGAGACTGCCTCCCTCCTCCTACGGCCAAACTACTCCGACTGCCGGCTTGCTGCTGTCCGTAGATGCCACTATGTCGGGAATTCCTATGCGCTCCACTCGCAGCACCGGGGTCGAGATACGCGGAATGTCTCGCGTTCGCGGGATCGAAATAGCTGTTTCGCGCACTGGACGCGCCATAGCCGTCCCGCGACGCCCGCAGTCTTCCACGGTCGTGGGAGCTGGCGCGCGCACCGCCCGCTGCGCCGGCCACGCTATGTCGGTAGGGGTTGTGGCTGGGCGACTCAGGCGGCGAAGCGTTGTAGGAACTGTGTCTTGCGTAAGGCGCCAGGGTGCTTGCCCTGTGATCGCCGCCGATCGTCATCGAGCCTGCGCCGCCGCCCGCTTGCGCGGAGGGACTCGCGTAGTACCCCGCGGGGAGCATTTGGGAGTTCCGCATACTTTCCCTTGCGCCAGCGCCAGCACCCGCGCCGCCGGCGGCTTGGGCGGTAGGACTGAAGAACAGACCAGGCGGGGGGACGCTACTATCGCGTTTGCGATCGCTGTCGCGGAAGTGCGCGCCGGGTGCTTTGAGAGGTTTGCCGGCACTCGTCAACGCATCGAGGGACATGGAGCTGCCGTATGCGGTATCCTGATAGATCCCACCACCGCCACCACCGCCCTTGCCGCCGCCGCCTCCACCCACAGGTTGGTATCCCGATGTACTGCTTCCTCCGAACCCGCTTGGCTTTTCACTTGCACCTCGGATTGAAGCCATAGCGGCTTTCTTCACGCTGCGGTTGATGCTCCATGCGACCATGCCGCGCCAGACTAAGACGCAGGCGCCTAGGAAGGCAAGCACGGCGCCGACAGCGATGAAGACGGTTCCCTCCGGGTAGTTGGATTTTGCATGAAGGGGGCCGGGGCGGTGTAGGGGATGAAGAGTTCGGGGACGCCGGCGCCTGCTAGGGTTGGAAGGTCGGTCAGGCCGGAGTCGGTTGTCGTGGAAGAAGGATCGGTGGTGAAGGAGGCGGTGGTGGTGGTTTGCGAGAGGCATCGTCGGTCGTGGCGGCATCTGTCGTGGTAGAGTCGTCGGCGGTCGTTTCGGCGGTGGTCGTAGCATCGGTCGTGGCTGCTGTCGTTGTGGCTTCGGTGGTTTCTGCCGTGCTCTCCGCGGTGGTGGATTCGGCGTCAGAAGTTGGGGCGGAGAGGGAGGGCAGGTCGGCGGTCGTCTCTTGCGCATATGTCGCCAGAGGGGCAAGAGCGAGCGAGAGCAAGAGCAGGTTGCGCATGCGGAGTGGTGAGGACGCCATGGTGAGACGTGTGGGTGTAGCTAGGTAGGTAGGTAGGTGTGAATGTGTGCACTGCCCGTGCTCTGTGCTCTCCGGTTGGGTGCCTCGTGAAGCGTTGTCCTGCCGTCTCCTACTGCTTCGCTCCTGCTATGACTTCCTCCAACACTCCTCCCTAATTGCGCTTGACAAGCCAAGCCAGTATTCGGCTATAATTTTAATGAAAGTTTCCGACTCAGAGCCTCCCGCATGCACGCTCTGAGCTCCTGCAGCGATGGCGTAGGAGGGGATGTAGCACGAAAGAAAGCTGGGAAGACCAGACCAGGATGGGGTAAACTCTGGGAGACTCGGGGCTCGTCTGGCTCGTCTGGCTCGGATGTTTGCCGCCAAATTTGGAAACCGCCTGCGTTACGTTGCCAGGGATCCGGACGCGCTAAGCCGCTGCCGTGAGACTAGGGAGGATCTAACCGGGACTAGCTGTATCGAGACTAGACACTGACGCCACTCTCCATCTGAACTTCTCGAAATCTTGGCGTCCATGTGAAAGATTCAAGATCTTGAGTCCCGAGGCAGGAAGCGAAAGGCAAGAGATAACTTGAGGTCATTGAGGAGATATGGGTGTTCAGAAACGTACGCGCAAGTTCGCGCAGACCAAGCGCGTTATCGGCCAGCGCGATGCACGCCTGAAGAAGAACGTAGTCGCAAACGAAGAGAAAGAGAAGGAGAAGAAGAGCAAAGGCGGGAAAGGCAATGGGTTGATCCGGGAAATGTAAGAAGCCCCAACGCGCCTATGAACTTCAACACCGCTATCCTAAGGGAAGAAAAGAAAAGAAAACGAAATGAAATACACAGAAGCTAACCCTCCAACCCACCAAACAGCCCTCAAGTCCCCTCCTCCATGTTCTTCGCCCACAACACCGCCCTACAACCCCCCTACCAAGTCCTGATCGACACCAACTTCCTCTCCCACACCGTGCATCACAAACTCCCGCTCCTCGCGACGCTCATGGACTGCCTGTACGCGACCTGCCAACCCATCATCACCTCGTGCGTGATGGCCGAGCTGGAGAAACTGGGTCCCAAATACCGTATCGCTTTGCAAATAGCTCGCGATGAGCGCTGGGAGAGACTCGAGTGTGACCATAAGGGCACGTACGCTGATGATTGTATTGTGGATCGCGTGGTCAAGCAACGGGTTTACCTGGTGGGCACGAACGATCGGGATTTGAAGAGAAGGTTGAGGAAGGTGCCGGGCGTGCCGATTGTGAGTGTGGCGCGGGGGAAGTATGTGATTGAGCGGTTGCCGGATGCGCCGGAGAAGTAGAGGAGAGGAAACGGAAGAGGTGAAAAGAGACTCGAGGTTCTGAGGGACTTTCTTCGCAGGGAAGATCAGAGGATATGGGAAGTACGAGCGGCGGTCATTAGGGGATTTGGGCTTGTTTCCATGTTTTTAGCGAAGGCGTTCCGGTATTGATGGAGACTCGACTTGAAGAAGAAAAGGCCGAGAGGCATTCCCTTTCCTCTCCTGCATTTGCTGGCAGCAAAAGACTTACACTCATACCTTCGACTGCCCAGCAAGGTGATCGGCGAGAATAAGCTGTATCACATATTGTACACCAATGATGCCATGGGCAAAGCAAACTAGCAAACCCTTCTCACACTCGCAGTCCTCTACAACTGCTCCACCCCAGCAATCAGATGCTCCAGCATCTCCCCACTATCACCCTCTAAAAGCTGCTTCGCCGTCTTCGAAAGATAACCCAGCCTCCTCTTGGCCTCCTGCTCCTCCATAGCCTGACTCCTTTGCCTCGCCACCTCCAGCAAACCCTTCGGCAACCCGGCCAACTTCGCAACATTCAACCCATAACTCCGATGCGCCGTGCCCTCGCCCACCTGATACAGAAACGTCACGTCCTTGCCTCCACCGCCACTATCATCATCACCATCCCCTTCTCCCTGCCCACTGCTCTCTGTCTCCGTAAACCGCATATGCACATTCCTCAACCTGCCCTCCTCTGCAAACTGCTCCTGCATCCGGGCCAAAGCCTGATAATGCGTAATAAACAACGTCAGACTCTTCAATTGCTCCACCACATACGAGAGGACAGCCTGGGCAATGGCAACCCCATCATGCGTACTCGTGCCCCTCCCCAACTCATCCAGGATGATCAAGCTCCGCGGACTAGCCTGTTTGAGGATATCCGCCGTTTCAGAGAGTTCGACCATGAACGTACTCTCGCCCTTGAGCATGTTGTCGAAAGCGCCCATACGGGTGAAGACGGCGTCGAGGAGGCCGAGGGTGGCGGAGGAGGCGGGCACGTAGGAGCCGATCTGCGCCATGATGGCGATGAGGGCGACGGAGCGGACGTAGGAGGATTTGCCGCCCATGTTGGGGCCCGTGATGAGGAGGGCCGAGGTGGCGGCCGCGGAGAGCTGGATGTCGTTGGGCACGAACGAGTCCAGCAGCAGCTGCTCGACCATGGGGTGCCGGCCGCCTTCGATCGAGATGCCGATCTCGTCGGTGAAGGTGGGTTTGCAGTAGCCTGGTTGCGAGGCGACGGAGGCCAGGCTGAGCAGGCAGTCGAGCAGCGCGAGGGATTGCACGCAGTCGCGGAAGGCTTGGTATCTGCCGCCGATCTCGTCGAGGAGGGATTGGAAGGCTGCGTCGCAGGCGTTGGCGAGGGCTTCCTTCTGCTGGTCGCGCTCGCGGGTGAGCTTCATCACTTCCGGTGCGTGGTAGCGCGAGACTTTCTTCGTGCCGGAGATTTTGGCCCAGGAGGCTGGAGGTTCTTGAGCTGGGTGTTTCCAGCTCGATGAGGTATTCAATGCCGGCTACTGTCACATAATCCACGCGCTTCTTCTTCAGCTTCTCGGCTGCGACGGTGCGGAACTCGTTCAGATCGTGTTCGACGGCGGCGATGCCGACTTTATGATTCGTGATATCATCTGTCTCATGCTCATCGCGGAAGAAGCTGTACTTGTTGTCATCCTTTGCAGCTTGTGCATTGATCCGGTCGAGATACTGGACCACATCCTCCGAGATTCTAGGCAAGGAGCAGATAGCTTCTTGAATCATGGATGATGAAAACCCCGTATCCTCTGGCGAGGAAACGTGAGCGTACTCCTGAGCTATCATCTGCAGCGTCTGGAGCACACTAAGGAGCTCTGGTCGTGTGCACTTTTTGTAGTAGATACGGATCAATGACTTTTCAAGATCGCTCCTCGTTTTGCCTAACAGGTGTTTGATACGATCAACATTGGCGCTTGCTTGACTTCTCGGAGCTCTTCGACTGCTGCAATGCGTTCATCTAATCTTGCCTTGTCCAGCAAAGGGCGGCCTACCCACTTCCTGAGCAGCCTCTGTCCGAAACGAGTTTGCGTCCTGTCTAGCGTCCAGAACAGACTACCTTGCTCGCCAGCATCGGTCTGATTGCGGTACAACTTCTAAGCTCGTCAAAGTGTTGCCGTTGAGAAGCATGTGCGATCGAGCGCTAAAGGACTGAAAGTATTTGGTCAAATCAAAGACATGCTGCAGCCTGTAGTCGCTTAGATGTGTGATCATAGCCGAAAGACAGATGGTAGCATTTTCAGAAAGTTTGTGGACTTTATCAAGCAGCGTGCCGTTTTCTTGTGAGGACTCCACCTGTGACGCAGCAGGTTTGTTGTCTCCGCCTTGAGCTGATCAGCGTAGAACTTGGTGATATGACTGTACGCTTGGGCTGCCATGGTCTTTGGCTTCTCAACCCGTTCAACGCGAGCCTTGTCGCCAAAGACATTCACCTTGCTCCCAGAAAGATGCTGAACGAGCTTGTCGGTGGCTTTAGAGACATCGCCGACAATGAGGAACTCGCACGGCGCGATATGCAGCAAACGTGTCTCCAGCTCGCTACGCATCCAGCCATCCTCAAAGTCATCATAGATAATGTCACCAGTAGATGGCTGGACAGCTACCAGACCAATCTGCACCTTTTCATCCGATCCCCAACCTCGCGGTCGCGTTTCAGTCAAACACAACAAATGACCTGTTGCAGGTGCCCCGCCTTCGGGAGCAGCAGTAGGTCCATCAAGGCCTTCTTGATCATCGATGTACGTGCCTTTGGTGTAGAGGTTGGTCAAGCCTCGCTCGAAAGCCTTGTTCCGGTTGTCACCCGCCGCTTTCAAGGCAGCAGTCTCAAGCTGCCGCACGACACCAACCTTATGTCCCGAAGAGACGAGGCGCTTCACGTGCACGTGCAAACGATGCGTGGGGAAGCTGGCAGACGCGAAGCGATCGATATGGGCTTCAGACGGATGCTCGTCAAAGCGGAATTTGCCCGGTATGCAGACGATACTGAGCTCCCTGGCAGCTATCCGTGCATCTTCGCCGAAGAAGCGAAACTTGTAGCCTACCTCGACGACTAGAAGGGTATCCGGGTGTTTCCTCTTAATTTCAAGCACTTGTCTTTCCAGAGGGGTGAGCTTGTCCTTCGCCTTCTTTGGCGCTGGTGCTTTCCTGCCTTTGGTTTTTGGTGGTGGGTCAGGCGTGGCATCTGCTTCTTCATCTTGGTCTGCCCCGTCTTCCGCTTCTTCAGTCTCCTCGTTGATGAAGTGATTTCGCCGTTTGATATCCGCGATGCTGTCTGGCTTGCCTAGACGCTTGACGAACTTTTGGTGCAGCTTTGCCTTGATCTTGCGAGTCTCCTCGTCGTCTTGCTCATCCTCTTCCTCTGGCTGTGACTGAATTGCTGGTGAGCTTGAGAAGGCGTATTTCGAAGTCCTACCGGTTGTCTTCGGCTGGTCCGAGCCATTGATGTGTTTCGTAGCTTTCGGAAGCGGAGATGTCCTGGAGGGAGATTTGGGCTCGGGATCCTCTTCACAGCTTCTTCATGCTTCTCCTCTACCGCGTGCCTAAGTCGCTTGGGATCTGGTAATTCGTCACCATCCTCTTCGTCTTCCAGGACTCGCTTCAGCCTGGCGGATCCTCGGCGTGGCAGGACATCTTCTTCTTCCTTCTCGTCATCGCTGACGAACAGTTCATTGCTCTCTGTAGTCTCGTTCCGTTGTAAGGACTCAGGCTGGAGAGTCGAAGGCGGGTTTCGTTGCAACGGCTTAGGCTTCGCCGTGGCAGGAGGCTTCGCACTGAAGAAGCTCGAGATGGATTGCTGTTTCTTTTGGGTTGAAGCGGAAGAGGAGGGCGGTTGGCTCAAAGAAGGCGAGCGTTGCGATACCATGTTTGCGCATGCATCGACGTCGATCTGGTGCGCAGGTCAACTCTCAATGGCCTGACTCTGGATGTGTGTCCATGTGTGTATATGTTCAAATGTACAGCAGACGCAATGGCGAACTGCGAAATGTATGCGATGCGAGTTGAGGGTCAAGTTATGCACGTCATAAAGACGCGAACGCGTCGCGAATTGAAGCTGACATAAGACCCCGGTGAAGACCGTGGCCTTGCGAAGTCCGCTGTAGTTATGCCGGAGGCCACTGCATACAGCACACTCATTACGCCACCACCACAAGGTCTATCTTCAACATGCTCCCGCTCCGCCGTCTCGCTCTACACCGCGCACGCAGCATCAGCTTTCAAACTATCCGCCGCGAATCCACTCAGCGCTATGAGCCGCCTTCTCAACCCCAAGGCCAGCAGAAATCGAACGCAACGCGAGACTTCTATCGGACTTTCAGCCGACCACTGATCAAGAACTTCCTCATTGCAGTCGCCGTATATCAAGTCCTGTACTATGGCTGGGCGAAGCTGGAGAGTATCGACGTGAAGCGCGAGAAGGAAGGCGAGATGCGAAGCCTGCAGGGAGAAATCGACCGCTTGACTGCCAAGGACACGGAATCGAAGAAGTAAGGGATGACGCCGCCTGACATCTCGGTAATATGCGAACTTGGTCGTGAGGAAATATCGCCACTGCCCTAGTCACTGGACGGACGCTGGATACCCGACCGAGAAGGCAAAGCCACGAGTTCCCTGCTCCCACCGGCCGAGCTTGGCGAGAAGTTCCATGGAGCTAAATACAAAGCAACGGCGACTTCTTCGAGGCAACTCTCTGTGCCATTCAGAGATTTCCATTGAATCTCGACCTGGGGAAAAGGAAAGCCAAAGCATCAGATGCATATTGCTCCGTTCAAGGGAGGACATGGACTCCCTCTGCGATGGAACGTGTTCTTCCAACGAAGCTTTGTGGAGGTTGAGTCGGAAGTCAACGACTTTCGAATTTGGGCAGTAGCATCGCATGAGGCCGATTTAAACGTCTACGAGTCGATAAACGCTGTCGAATGTAGTCAACGTCAAAAGTGAGGAGAATGGCAACGTCACTAGGACTTTGGAAGAGCAGAAGCTAGTCGAAGCTCGACACGCTCTACCTCGACAGCTACAGTCGCTGCGCTTGATGCCAAACAAATGAATACTAGGTGCACCAAATCAAGCTATTCTACTTTCTCGTGGCCAGCACGACCGCCACACTCCACTCAATAACCACTTTGACACCATTCGGACTCGTCTTCATAATCAGATCCTGAATCTCCATTAGATTGGGCTCCAACCTCTTGACCGTGTCCGGGCCATCGAACATAGCAATGCGGGTCCTAAAGCTTTCCCATCCCACCTCATGCCGCCATCCTTTCCCCGCCTCATCCTCATCCGAATACTCCACCCGCTTCTCCTTCCCGTCCACGCGCGAAGTAGGCAGATCCATCATCTCATCCGCACTCATCTTCAGATCATCCTCGTCCTCCGAAGCATCCCACGGCGCGCGGAACGCCACATGAGCCTTCCCACGGGTGTTGATCGTGATCCTCCGCGTCTCCTCCCGCTTGAACAGGTCCTCGGGCAGCGGAACAAAATCCAATCCCATCCCGAACTGTTGCCGCGCTCTCTTCCCCTCGCCGCACGCTACCTCCCATGGTTTCCGGCCCCAGGCCTCGAACAGCCGGTCGACTGCTTCGCGCACCTGGTTATTCCCGATCACCTGCGCCAGCGGCCGGTGCGTCACCATCACTAGTGTTCCTCCCGGGAGAGGGACGCAGCGATCGAACGCACCATCGCTCCGGGTCGTCAGTGAAGTGCGCCGATTCCGTCAGGCAGACCATATCGACCGACCCGTCCATCACACACGTATCCGCTTCCTCCGGCTTTCCAACCGAGAACGTGAATCGTCCGCGCGGTCGTGGTGATTCCTTCCCATTACCATCTTGGGGCGATGTCTCATGCTACATCTGCCACTGCTGCGGCTACTACTTAATACCTCCCTACTCGTCCGTAGCCCCGCAGCCGACGGATCAGAAATATGCACGTGCCGGAAGAACTTCGCCAGCGTGGGCGCGTAGACGCCACTCCCGGCTCCGACATCGTGGGCCAGCTGCCATGTCGACGAAGGAGGGGACGATGATGATGATGACGGCGTGGTGGGAGTGCAGAGTCGAATGTTTCTGGTGGTACTTCATGATCAGCTTCTCGAGCGAGGAAGGGTATTTGGGTCCGGCGCGCTTGTAGAGTTGCCAGACGTCGTTGTCGTTGGCGGCGGCGGCGGGTGGTGGTGGTGGTGATCCCTTCGTGGAGGTGTTGGTTGCTTCAAGATCGACGGCGCTCGGGTCCGAGTCGGTTCGGTCGGGCTGAAGATGGCGTCGAGATTGGGCGGGTGGTGGTCATGCAAAGGGCTTGCGAGGGCCGAGGCCAGCATGGGGTCTGTCGAGTAGTCTTCTGGGGAGATGTTCCCGGCTGCTAGGACAGTTGGCGGCGGCGTGATGTTGGTGTTGCTCCGATTGTCGTCGTTGAGGGTGGCGTTGGTGGATGGGCTGTCGCTGCCACTGACGTTTTCTTCCGTCTTAGTCGTCTCGATTTGGTAGTCATTTTGTCCGCCTTAGAGATTGAACCTTTGGGGCTGTCTTCGGGTGAGGCGAGCTTGCTGTCGACGCTGTCTTCAGTCATTCCGTCGGACATTTCCTTGGAAACGACCTCGAGGTCGCAGTGTTGCTCGTCGGTAGCCATGATAATTCTCTGTACGAATCTTGATCAAATGGCTCTTTCCTTGCGTGGTTGGCAGTCAGAATGTTTCAATTGTTTTTGCTTGTCCCAGTTTACAAGTTGTTAGAACGCGAGTCCTTGCAAAGATCAATCAAAGCAGTCTGACGGGAATGTACGAAAACACTGTGAACATGGTGAGGGACGAGAGGAGACGATCATTAACAGCCAAGTCCCACTCCCGGGTGCCCAACGTCAGCACGAGAAATGAGGGCTAGCTAGTAGCTGGTTCAATGCTGACAAGCTGAGCGGGTAGATGCAGTTGATTGGAAACCTCAGCTTCTAGGAGAGCGAATCACATCTTCAGAAGATACGAACATGTTGGGAGCAGAGAGCAGAGCAAAAGCCCAACATGTGATCTGCTTCCTAAGTACTAGAAATAATCGAAAGACTCCCAAGGCTTTTCTTAAAAAAAGAAAAAAGAAAAAACGACACTGAAGATGTTGATTAGATGGATATCATAGCTGCCTCACACATTCGTATATAGCTTTTCCGCGTACACGGCAGCAATGGTCGGGAGAAGATGGTAGTGTGACACAGAGCATCAGCACGTATCATGCAGGAGCGCCGACCGGATCATCCCCAACCTGCTGTATCAGATCTCCCTCTCAGTGGTGGACTGTAGAACCACAGCAGAATCCTATCCGCGCGTTGTTATTCCTGATTCTGACATGAGGGCTGAGAGGAAAACGAAAAGGAGAATCCGCTTGGAAATCTTCAGCCTTGCCTTCCCTCGGAGTCCCGACTATTCCTCCCCCGCTCTCCATTGGCTTGAGACCCGAGCCGCATGAACTGATACCTTTTGGTGATTCTCTTTTGGCCTTCAGGGACTGGCAAGGAAGTGCAGATGCTTGAGCGACAGAGTAGATAGGACTCAATGGGAATGGTAGCACGGTGCAGGTAGCGGGCGCGTGACCGTGGTAGAGCGGGATGCGTCTTTCCTGGTCGGCTTTCCCGCTACTGAGTCCGCGTAGGTCCTGCTTGCTCTTCTCCCTACCGGTCCTCTGCAGGAGGTGGGCTTGTATGTTGAGAACGCAGGACACTGCTTCTGCCATGGATTGCGGACACATTGCGGTAAGGCGCGCGAGGGTTTCTCTGATCGTCATCATCTGGAAGTCGTTCACCTCGACTTCCAGGCATATCATATGTTCGCGGCTATTATGCAGCAAGGGGATACAGCAAAGGAGCATGGTCCGCAGTTCGAACATTCAGGGAATTCCAAAGGAGGCATGCTGCAGGCTTTACGGACTTGAGGTCCCAGCAATGGAAGGCGAAACACTTGCGTCTGCTCATTTCCCACCCTTTTCGCGTCGCGCCTTAGCCGCCTTACTATTCTTCTTCTTTGCTGCTGCCTCGTCACCTGCCGCTCCGCTTTACTCTCATACCGGAACTTGTGCTTCTTCTGCTTCGGCTTCTCGTTCGGGTTCTTTTTACTCCAGGCGCGTTTCTTTTCCGTCTTGTGATCACCATTAGCATTCTTCTGCTCCGCCACTTGCGCCGAAGCAGCAGCTTTTATCGGCTCTCCTGACTCTTCCTCGTCATCGTCGTCAGACCCACCCATCGCTTCCACCGTGACAGTCGTATACTTGTCTTCGTCCACATACTCCTCATCTTCTCCTATCCCGTCCTTCGCATCGCCTTCCTCAAAGCCCTTCCACTCCTCATCTCCATCCTCTGCATCGCTCTCCTCCCCATCATCTTTCCCTTCCAAATCCGGATTCTGCTTCCGCAGCTCCTGATTCACTTCTCGGACATGCTTCTCCAGATCCTCCTTCTGCTTCCGCATCTCCTGCCGCTCACGCACTTTCTCTTCCTTATCCCGCTTCTTGGCTGTCTCCCGCGCATTTTCGATTCTGGCTTGCTTGCGCTTGTGGAAGCCGGTTAGGTACTCGTTCCGGGCGGAAGGGTCGAAGGTGAGCTCTTCGACGGGTGTAGCGTCGATACGACGCTTTTTCATTGCTGGTGCCATATTTTGTGTTGAAGGGGTGGGGAGGTCGGTGGATTGGGCAGTTCAATTTGTTGCATGTGAAAATGGATTTATTGTTCGGGGCCCAAACTTCACGGCGGGAGCTGCGCGCCGGAGATAATTCGGGAGAATCGTACGTCAGGGCCCAGGCGATACCTGAGCTACACATACTACACACTACATAGCATGTACCTATCTCAAGCTACAGTCTAAGTGTCAGATGCGCGTGAGACAAGGATTGATTAAGATGATTGATGATTCATTCATTGATCAGTTGAATACCAAGATGCTTTCAAGAACCGTCCCTGCTCTGCTCCTGGCAGCCTGCAGTGGCGTCCAGGCTCTCCAGAATGCCTCGCCCTTCGTCATGTTCAGCAGCGATCATTCACGACCGAACCCCATCGCGAGCCAGCAGATCACTTCCGAACAACATCTCTCCTCCCAGCTCGCCCAGACGTTCGCCAGCTGCGACGATCACCTCTACATCCTCCTCGCCCAGTCCGGTCTCCGCAGCGAGGATGTCCGGGACGCGAGCTCCATGCCGAAGCTGAGCAAGCGCATCGCCACCTTGCAGGCGGCACAGGGCCAGGTAGCAGAGATTCCGAACGTGCTGGGAGGGATAGATGCCCGGAGTGTGGCGATCGAGGGGTCAAGCGCATGCAGTGACAACTACCTGGGCCTTTACAGCCGCGAAGACGAGGCCGCATGGGAGAAGAGGGATGATGTGGGAAGCACCGTCAGTCTGCCATGGCTGCCGTACGATCTCACGGCAACCAAGACTGCATCTGAGCGGGAGAAGATGCTGAAGGAGACTGGTATGCCCCACCCGTCTTTCTGTGTCCCTGACACCATCGAAGAAACACCTTGCTGACCCGGAGATATCTAGACGACTACATCTCCACCCGCCTCTCCAAGCTCGACAAGGCCGGCAAATCCTACACGCTCATCTACACCTCCCGCCCAGCTTCCGGCTCGCCAACAACCGAGCACGTCGACCTCCCCTACGAGATGGACGACCCATACCCCTCTGCTCTCCACACCGACCTCAAACGCGACCTTGACCACCACAGGAAGCAGGCCCTCTCCGCGCGTGAGAAAGGCGGTGACAACAAGGACAGCAAGCACAAAAATCAAGACAACACCCAGACCGACTTCGGCCTGTTCGAGAAATACCAATTCCTCACACCCGGTAAGCCGCATCGCCCCGCCCCATCATTAACCCCCAAACCCACGCGATTCCCTTTCTCACCCACACTTTTCCCTTTCCCTCTCCCCATCTCTCCACCATAACTCGGCTCCCACTAACCCTCACCCCTCTAGCCCTCTTCATGGGCCTCTCAGTCACCATCCTCCTCCTCCTGATCCTCTACGTGGGTCTGACCGCCATCGCCGGCCTCGAAGTCAGCTATGCCGCTTTCTCCAAGGACATGGGTCCCCAGGCCCAGAATAAGGGGAAGCAGTAGAGAGAGAGAGTGTGTGTCATACGGCATGGAAATTCCTTGAGAGGGTTTTGATCATGAGTTTGCGGGGTTAAGGGGGAAATGGGAAAGGATGGGAAGGGAAGAACCTGTACAGATATTTTTATTTTTTGGGGAATGTTAGCCATTTTTATCCTCATCCTTATGGTGGTCTCGGCACTGCATGAGTTTCTTTTATGTTTTGTTTTTGATTTTTGATTTACATATTTTATTTCATTTTTCTCGTTTGGTATTGACACCATGAAGGTGAAAGGGCCTCGGGAAAGGGAAGAAAGGGAATAGAAACGAAGTTTTTGAGTACTTGTCTAGGGGTATAGTATTTCTCAACAATTAATTTCGACAAAGTGAGCTCTCCATTAAACCATTTCAACCTTCTTCTTCTGCTTCTATTTTCTTTTTTTCTTTTTTAATTTTTTTTTGAAAGGAAAAAAAAAACATTTCAATCTTTGATTCTCGAAAACGTCGCACTTCCATTCTGATGTTCCCCTTGGTATCCCATAAAAAAAAAAGCCCATCAAAACGCCAACTCTTCCAAATCTCTTTCCAACTCCCTTGATAACCTGTCCCACGCTGTGCCCAGAAAGGAGGGCAACGAAAAGTTAAAAGGAAATAGTGAGAAACGAGTGTGAATGATCTCCACCTGAGACCACTTTTCCGGGGTTCATGCCTCCCCGCCATTCTCCTCTCTCTTCCTCTCCTTTGACAACTCCCCCATCATCTCGATAATTGTCTTAGTCCTGGATAGACGGTAATTGGAAATCCCCAAGCAACTCGCCTTCATCTTCACTACCCCAATCTTCGATCCTCCTGCCTCCTAACAGCCCAACATCGTCTTCATCATCGCTCCGATCCACATCGCCCCCTTCTTCCCTCCATCCAAACCAAGTCCCTGTAAACCGAGCAAATCGTCAAAATTCGTCCTCTCCCGGTCCTGCTTGCCATCGGTCGTCGAGTTCATAGCTTGAGGTTGGTATGATTCAGGTACTGTGTCCTTCTCCTCATCCTTTGCCCCTGGCAGAGAGGCATGAGAGGGAGGAGGAGCTTGGTACAGATCCTGCAGCGGGGTTTTGTGTCGATTAGCCGACACTTGTCGGCCGCGCGAGTATCCGAGAGTAGAATTTGACGCTACGCGGGCTGCTGTGTGGGAGGAGGCAGTCGGCGCTGTTGCTGTCGCTGTCGTTGTCGCTTTTCCCGGTCTGCCGACGTTACCGCGGACATTGGGATAAGGGTTTGAGATTGGCGGTTTACTGCGCGAAGGGAGGATGCTGGAAGGAGCGCGGGCTTTGGCTGCAGCTGTTGGTGCGGCGAAGGAGGGGACTGCTCGGGAAGTGGCCTTTGGTTGTTGTTGGGAGGATAAAGCTGAAGCGGCGGTTTTGGAGGTTAGAGTTGAAGGAGCCTTTTTAATTGTGGGGGCTGAGTTCTTGATGGGCGCATTCGATCTGGATAGAGCTCGAGAGGACAGTGGAGCTGATTGCTTCTTGGCGTTGGCCGAAGCCGTTGCCGCTGCTTTTTGCACTTTCTCCTTCTGTTCCAGCTCCTCGAATTTTTTGTCGAAGTCACCAAAAAGAAGTCCTCGGGTTCGCGGTTACTCCTGGGTTTTGTTTCAGACCACCAGCCTTTCGTCATATTGGCTCCCTTGAAATTGCGGGTAGTTCGTGTCATGCGGGTAGATGTCGTCTGGGTTGTCCGGCAGCGGCTCGCCTCTAGGTGGCATATACTCAACATCAGGTACACCATCCTGGCTCTCCAGTGGATCGGCCTCGGCCGTGTGGATCTTGACCTTACCCCTGCGTAGACGTGGCGAAGTCGGCTTTGCTGAGGGCTTCTCCTGATTTGGCCCTGGAGCTGGGGTCTGAAGCGCCTTGGCGTTTGTTGTCTTCGCACCTAGAGGGCTCTGCTTCGTGGGCCTTAATGGAGTTAGAAGAAGTTGAGCGATGATCTGAGAGGTTGTTGGTAGCATCTACATACCAGCAGGCGTCACGAAAGCGCTCATGTCTGCTTTGCCTCCGTCTCCGCCTTTGCCAGCCGTCTTGCCGGCGCCAAAAGACGCGTTCTCATCATTGTGCTTTTTGGAGAACGGCGTCTTGTTCACACCCTTAGCGCCGGGCGTTTTGGGTTGCAGCCCTTTGAGGCCTTGGTTTAATGGCTTTGCGGCGGCGGCTGTCTGTTGCTCGTAAATGGCATTCTCGTTGTGGTTACGCGTTGCGAACATGGTTGATGATTGTGTTCAGCGAGCGCGCGCCCGGGTATATCCATCTAATACTCAATCAATTCATCAACCAGTTGAGACGTTTGTCGAGTTGTAGTAGTGCAATGCGGAGAGATGATGACTGAAGGTGGACGAGGTGATGTTGCGAAGCGACTCGGTGTGTGTTGACAGAATCTTACCCAATCGGGATAGCGGGGGGCGGACCCTGGAGCGAGTCGCGGTTTCCTCGCCGTTTCTGTTTGTGGGTGGGATGTGCTGGCTCAAGCTTCCACCTCCCGCTGTCCCCATCAGCACCAGTCCAGTCCAGTTGCCTTAGGATTGACTCGTCTACACTAGGGAGACTTCAAGTTGCTACTTCTACCCATCACCACCACCACTACACCACCTCATCACACATACCAACTCCGCTCCCATCTACGAAACACACTTCCACGTCAACCTCAATCCACCGTCACCGCAACCATGGACGCCATCAAGAAGGTAAGCCTCCCAATCATCTCCTAATGCCCCTCCAAACGGCTATATGGCCACCCATGCAAATAATGCATGAGCCGCTCGCTAATCGTCTTCTCTCTCCCTCTTCAGCGCATGAATGCCCTCCGCATTGAAGCCGACGATTCCGCCGCCAAAGTCGACGAGCTCGCCGCCAAGGTGAAGACGCTCGAGCAGGAGAACCTGTCCAAGGAGCAGGAGATCACGTCCCTACAGCACAAGAATCAGATGCTCGAGTCCGAGGTCGAGAAGCTAGAGGGCATGCACAAGGACGCCAAGGCCGCCGCAGACGAGAGCGCCCAGCACGGAACCCAGAACGAGTCCCTGACGAGACGGCTGCAGTTGCTGGAGGAGGAGGCGGAGGAGAACGACAAGGTGCTACGCGAGACCAACGAGAAGTACGTCCATCATCACAGAGCGAGCCTCGTATCTCGCCGTCCGTTCACGTGCCGCGAGGAGCATTCCAGAATCAAGGGGTTACGTGTGGGAAATGCTAACGCATGACATCATTTGCAGGCTCCGCCAGACCGACGTCAAAGCCGGCCACTACGAGCGTAAAGTCCAAGCCCTCGAGAACGACCGCGACCAGTGGGAGAAGAAGTACGAGGACATGGCCAAGAAGTACGCCGACACGAAGAAGGAGCTGGACGACTTCGTCTCGGAGATTGGTAACATTTAGACTACCGCCTTTCTTCATTTCTACCAATTCTTTGTGATTCCCTCACACACACACATCTACACGATTCACTCCATTGTCTTTATTTTCCTGCCCCTGACTGGGACATGATCATGTCTGCTGGCGAGATGAAAAACCGGTGCTAATGCGAGAGGTCTGTTTGTGAAGTCGCAATGAGCGGTGCCGAGACGAGTGGTTCCTTCGGCAAGGCGAATGGGAGGAAGGTTACACCGGGTGCTGCTGCTGCTACTGCTTTGCCGGTAGAGCGCGGTGGCGTGTTCGGCAGTTCGAAGAAGCGTTCGCCAATTGCTGCCACCGTCGCTCGAAAGGATTCCCTTCGGTTGCTTTAAATGCTGCGGTCAAGTTGCTGCTTTCCGTCTATTCAGGGGTGATGGCTACGCTGCATCAGAGGTTGCGAGCGTTCGTATCCGGTCATGAGGTTTTACTTTCACTGCCCCCGCAAAACACGAACATCAACAAACATCGACACTTTCAAAACTCCGTGATAGGAGATAGCATCCTTTAAAATACTGAAGCACAAAGCAGAACATTCAGACAATACCCTTTGCTTCCGGAAAGAAACCGATTTAGAGTTCAGTATCTTGTATGGCTTGATATACGTATCGCGTCGTTTGCTTCCGGTAGTGAAGTGACAAGACCTGTGTTAAGGCTGAAAGACAATCGAGGCTTTGAATACAATACCTGTCGTATATCTCAAGCTAGTTCCTGGGACATGATTGGGCCTGCACCCCCTGTCATCACAGGGAAGTTGAGGCTGAGGTACCCGTCGCTGTCAACCACGGATGTTTATTGTCAACAAAGTACTCGACTTGAGGCGCGGCTTGAGTCTGCATCGTCCCCGCCATGAGAGCGTAGAAGGATCCTTCGGGCGTGTTGATGTAGAGTGGGGAGCCCTGTCAGTTCGATCGAATGGTTAGTGAGTTGAGCATGGGTTTCGTGGGTTGGTTGCAGCAGAGTGATGTCGAGAAGTTGGGGTTGGTGGTTAGATTCATGGATGAGGACTCACACATTTCCCGCAAAAATGCCTTAACAGAGTATTGCCTGACTTGGTATCCTGGTCTGCGTACTCGCGTACGAGATCTTCTCCCTTGAGGATCTTTAATTCGCCGTTGCTGAGGCGGTAGTTGTGGGCGAAAGAGCTGCCGCTGGATAGTTGGCAGTTCTTGCAGTGGCACATGCACGCACCCTTGTCCTCGCCTGTGAGAGTCAGGGAAATGGACCCACAGAGGCAGGTGGAGGTTTTGGTTACTCGTTCGGTCATGATTTCTCTTTCTTTTGCTTTCAACGATATTACTGGATTTTTCTATTCCTCAATAGATCTTACAGTTGGAAGGGAGTGAGACCTTGTCATATACGGTGCGTGGTTTGATGAGTCAGTCCTGCGTAGAATGCCAAGAGAAAGGTGCAGGCTGCCGTTGTAGGCCTGAAGGTTGGAGAGGTTCAGCTCTCGGGGTCTCGGAACCGAGATGAAGCCGTTGGTTGAAGCGATTTTGTGACGTCTCTTTCTTCTATGCACTGCACTTCATTCTCGACTGGCATGGACAGCAAATGCGTCGCATGGCTGGCCTTTAGCTCACAAGAAAAGTCATGGTAGGCATAGCAACCTTCACGAACGAATCGATCTACAATGCCGGCGACCAGCACGGCGCGCTTGCCCGTGCCTTCCGGATTTGCCATTTTGACCACCATGGTGGACAATTTCTTTCTGACTACTGGCCTCTGGTATCGAGGCGATTGTACAATACCTGGACCATAAAACTTTAATGCCATCTACATCAACGGAAAACCGAGAAGTCTGTCTAGCCTCCAGCAGCCCCTGCAATCCGGTCAAGTCTCACCGCGCTATGGACCAATCCAAGAAGATCAAGCCGATAGCCATATGAAGGGATTGCAACCTTTGCCACCGCGCAACTCTGCTTGATCTAGTGACTGTTCTTCGTGGTGATGGTAATGGCGTAGTTCCCTTTGTCTTAGGGCCACGTGATCCTTGGCTTCAGGCTTCGCCCCAGAAGCTCTATGCCGAACTCTGGCATCTGTAGTCGACCTCTCCTACTTTCCTGGGAACCATCTAAGCCTTTGAAGAGAGTTGCGATCAACTCAGCACACCTATCAGCAGCCCTAAGGCCCGTTGGAAGTATTGTGTTCCTCTCCGCGCTAAAGGCCGGTACGATTCCGGCCAGGCCATTCATAGAGCAGCACAAGAAATCCGACAAGCCCACAAGAGGCCGGAACGAAAACCGGCCTCCAGATACTTATGAGCTCGAATCCCCAGGCTTGCTCGATCGTCCTTTCTCAACTCTTCAAAGTTTCTTGTTCATCTAAACCTCATTACAGCGGAGCCCACGTGACGCCAAGACAAATTTGAGGTTCAATCATCATGAGTCCTTACCTTACTTCTTTGGCCTCCGAGGAAGGAGACAACAATGCCAAGGGGTTAAGACTGTCGCTCAACACCTCGACGCCGATCCGACATTACTGTCGACCTCCCTAGACCCTTTCACCATCACTACATCAACGGGTTTCATGCCGTTGCACACCCCTATTGTCGACTTGCCACAAGCCTTTGATGCATTGATGAAGATACTTGAAGAAATGCCTATTGTCAAGGAAGACGGAACGCCTGGCTTGCTTGCCACTTACCAGCTCGGTCCTACCATCGACAACGGTGCTTTGCCTGATCTCCTTCCCAAGATCGACCAGCTCCAAACTGTCGACGGCAAACCAGACCTCGCCTTAGCTACTGCTGCTTTCCGTGACTATGCTTTCCTTGCATCCGCATACTTGCTTGAGCCATGCTGGGAGCGTTGGAGCAAAGGTCTAGAAGGCTACGGACTGGGTCGCGCTGTACTACCTAAGTGCATTGCTGGTCCACTTGTCAAAACCGCGGAGCTGTGAGTATGCCTATTGCAACAACCTTCATGTCCATTATGCTAAATAATATCCCTTGTAGCCTTGACATCCCGCCCTTCATGTCCTATGCCGCAGCGTATACCCTGTACAACTACCGTTTCGCCAATCAATCCACCGGCGCTTCGGACTACAGCAACCTCCGTCTCGTCCGGGCCTTCGAAAGAGGTCTCGACCCTACCTCCTCTGAGGCAGGCTTTGTCCTCACTCATGTAGACATGGTCAAGCACTCAGGCTCCCTGGTTAAGGAGCGACCCAGCTCCTCGATGCCGTCGCTTCCAACGCCGGAGCCGAGCCTACCAACGATGCCTTCGATCTTCTCCTCGACACTATGAAGGTAGTTGAAGAAAGCATGGAGTCCATGTGGTCCCACTCCAAGCCCAAGGACTACCTCAGCTACCGTACCTTCATCTTCGGGATCACGAACCAAAGCATGTTCCCCGACGGCGTGATCTACGAGGGCGAGAATGACGGGAAGCCGATGTCGTTCCGTGGCGAGAGTGGTGCCAACGATAGCATGATCCCGCTGCTTGACGGGCTGCTACAGATTCCATGCCGACCAACCCCCTTACCGAGATTCTCAAAGATTTCAGAAGCTACCGTCCAAAGCCGCATAGAGAGTTCCTCGCCGCCGTCCGCGAGCAGGCGGAAGAGGTGGGCGTGCGCGAGCACTGCTGCCGCGATGTCGAGACGACGGTCAGGTACCTGCGGTTGTTGGAGCATGTCAGGTCTTTCAGGTGGAGGCACTGGCTTTTTGCCAGGGAGTAAGTGTTCCTGCGACGACATCCAGGTTCAAATTGATCGCAAGAAAGGCTAACAAAGACGGAAAACAGATACATCATCCGCCGTAGCACGCATCCGACGGCGACGGGTGGCAGTCCTATTGTCACCTGGCTTCCCAACCAGTTGCAGGCTGTTATGAAGCTTATGACTTCCACGTGGGAAGGTATCTCGGTTGAGCAGCGCGCGGGAGTCAGCAAGGATGTTGTGGAAATGATGGAGAATGTTGTTGATCAGCGGGACAAATTGCAGAAGGAAGTCGATCGATGGTGCCAGGAGCGCGGACAGTAGACTGATGGTGATGCTGTCGAGCATAGCAAAGCCGGGGTGTTTATGTTCAAGCGGAAGACATTGGTAAAAAGTGTTTTCACTTCGATTTAGTTCTCAGCGGCGTTTACTTAGCTGCGTTGGCCGAACCTCTCTCCCTCGCCCACACTTCCCTGATCGGCCTTTGCATTCCGTCCATGAACTTTTCAACCGCATCTGCGTCTAAACCGCTGTCCTTAATCCTCTCCTCTGCCCTAATACTTTCAAGCTTCCGCTTTCCAGTGGCCTTGGTGATTTCCATCATACTCCCACCCTCCCACTCCCCGCTCGTGACCATCTCCATCATAGCCTCGGCAACTTCTTCCGGCGTCACCGCCATGCTCTCGTTGTACGAGAACTGACTGGCCACGTGCTTCGCGTCGTCACCGGTCCAGAGGGGCGTGGCAACGATCCCGGGACAAATACACACGATCTTACAGTTCTCGTCAACATCGGCTTGGCCCATGGATTTGGTGAAGCCGACGATTGCGTGTTTGGAAGCGCAGTACAGCGGTGCTCCGTATGTTCCGACGAACCCTGCGGTGGAAGCTGTGATGAGGACGACACATGGCTTGTTGACAGACAGGCACGAGCGCATAGCAATCCTTGTCAATTTGATGGGATGTTCGGTATTGATTTGAAATGCCTTATAGTGGTCTGTCTCAGTGTCGTACAGGAAAGATGACCACTTAGGCTCGAAGACACCCGCGCCTGGGATCCAGACATCGGCTACAGCGTCCTTGCCGAAGGCTTGAGAAACAGAGTTAGGAATGTTCTCCAAGTCGCGCCAGTTGGAGACGTCGCATTTCATGAAGAATGCCCGGTCCTTGTTCTCGGCTAGTAGTTGCTCAGCTTCTGGGAGGAGCTTCAGGTCGGCGATGAGGACTCTGGCGCCGGCTTGGAGGGCGAGGCGCACAAAGCAGAGGTTGATGCCTGACCCGCCTCCAGTGACCACGGCGACCTTGTCTTTCAGGGTGATGTTGCCTACTACCATCTTCGCTAGGGGACGTTGGAGACAGGTTCAAGTGGAAAGCGTTTGGGAGGGAATGGCTATCACAAGATATTGAAGGTACAAGATAATGGAAAACAGATCATGGATTAGCTGTTATCGCCAAAGCGAAGTTCCTGTAGCAATGGGTCGTCTTAATATTTGAAGGTACCGTGGGGCCTTACACTTGCCCGCATTCGCATCCGCCTTACGGTTGCCACATGGAGTCTGTCAAGGTGGGGTTTCTACCCGCTTCGCACTAGATGCTTGCATTTATCCTCGGATGACGGCTGGGTCTGTGACTGTGGAGGGAGCCTGCTTGAGGCCTCGCTGTGGCTGGAATAGCTGTTTTACAAGTGTCTGGTAGACAGACGATGCGTCGGTCACACGTACGGCGTCGATTGGAGAGGCAGCGGAATGGAAGGCGAAGTGACTCCCGAGAATTCCCGTCGTCGCCATAATCTTGGCGCACGGGAGCGCCCAGCCAATGAAATGCATTTGAAACTAAGCTCGCGCTAACAACTTCGATGAGCTCCTGGACATGGGAAGGACCACCACCACCACACTGCCCAAGCGGCGACCACCTTCACTCCACTCTACCGACTCCACCTCCATCCACACCCTGCGGGCTGTCTCAAGTGCTAGGCCTCGCTCTATCTAAAATGTTGGCACGGTCAAGTCTGCGGGCGACGCGCGCCTTCGCCGCGGCGAAGAACGGCGCCACTGGCGCTGCGAAGGTAGGCCATCAACCACACCAGACGGAGGGCGATGGGGATCTTGCGTCAAGGAGAATCGAAAGTGGCAGAGGCGCGATTTGTGGACACGGAAGAATCGTAGGCTGACCGGGCATGATTGACAGCGCAATGCCTCGACCCAAAGCGGTGCTGAGAACGCCGCCTCGTGGAAGAACACCGCTCTCTTGTCCTCCTCGACGGCCCTCGCCATCGGATCCTGCGCGTGGTACTACTATCAGTTCGGCCGCCCGGCGTACGCCATGACGCCGGCTGAAGAAGGGTGAGTTGACACAGAACGGCCATTTTCAAGCGAGGTTGGCAGAATTTGGCGAAGGTCACTCGATACTGCGCACGCGAATGAGAGCGCTGACTCTGCGGCCTCAACAGTCTTCACGCCACCGCATACCCGTGGGAGCACGAGAAGCTCGCCAAGACCTTCGACCACCAGGCCCTGCGCCGTGGCTTCCAGGTCTACCGCGAAGTCTGCTCGTCTTGCCACTCCATGAGCCGCATCCCATACCGCTCGCTTGTCGGTACCATGATGACCACCGATGAGGCCAAGGCTCTTGCCGAGGAGAACGAATACGATACCGAGCCCAACGATGAGGGCGAGATCGAGAAGCGTCCGGGTAAGCTGTCGGACTACATCCCGGGCCCTTACAAGAACGACGAAGCTGCCCGTGCTGCGAACAACGGTGCTCTGCCCCCGGACCTTAGCTTGATCGTCAAGGCTAGACACGGCGGTTGCAACTACATCTTCTCCCTTCTGACCGGTTACCCCGAGGAGCCACCTGCGGGTGCCGTTGTCCAGAGCGGACTGAACTTCAACCCTTACTTCCCGGGCACCGGTATTGCCATGGCACGTGTGCTCTATGACGGTCTGGTTGAGTACGAGGATGGCACTCCAGCGACCACTTCTCAGATGGCCAAGGATGTTGTAGAGTTCCTGAACTGGGCTGCCGAGCCGGAGATGGACGACCGTAAGCGCATGGGTTGGAAGACTATTGCTGTCGGCTCAGTGCTGTTCGCCCTGAGTGTTTGGATGAAGAGGTTCGTGCTTCACCATTCCCTGAAATGAAGATCGCTTTTTGCTGACACATGATACTTTAGGCACCGGTGGTCCACCGTCAAGACCAGACACATGTCTTACCAGGCCCCCGTGACTGGCAACAGGACGCCATACCCAGGCCAGATGCACCGCAGGTAGATGCTTCATGAGATAAAAGTGGATGCGTAGTGTTGATCAAAGAGGAGTGGGAATAGATGAGGCGAAGTTGGCTTGTACAGCAGTCCCACCTTAGCGTGCTTTCGTCGTGTATCAATGATCTTTCTACACACTGCTTGCCCAAACTCAGGACAAGACAAAGTCTGGGGATCAAGTGCCTGCGTTGCTGAATCGTTTCCGATGTCCATTTAGCATGCTCGCCGGACAGTGCATCCGAGGAAATCACTGAAGATCGATTCCTGCGGACTAGACGGCGCCGTGGCAAATCTACAACGGGGGCCCAGCAACCGGTTTGATTTTCAAGCTTCGCCACCGCGACCGCGCGGCCGCTTGCCTTACAAGTTGCACGGCTTTGCTCTCATGAACACTGGCGATTTGCAATTTCTCGCACTCACCCAAGAAAACATCCATCGCCCTTACGCTCCAGCTCGTCACTTTCTTATGAGTATCTCCCCATGCATGCATCCCAAACAAGCATCCTCTGTCGCCACCCATTCGTCCCACGCCCCCGCCATCTCCTTCAGATCCGCCTCTGTTGCGATGCCCATCTCCAGACCTTTCTGCCGCATTCCCCCATGTCGTACCCTCTCAGCCATTGTATTACCTACGTCGGCGTCAGTTTTACGAGACGCTCTCTAGACCACGTGATCAGATCGCTGCCACTTACCCCATATTGCCCTTTCTTCAGGAGTGCTGTAACACCACGTCCCAAAGCTTGCCGTGATTTGATCCCGGGTGGCATTTGCCTGCATCGCCCAGGACACAAGCTTAGCGCCGCCGTCTATACTGCCGCCCGCGGCTTCGTGCACCGCCAGTTGCAATCTATGCGTCTTCTTTAGCCCGGATAGCTGGGGGTGATAACTCCACATCCTCAGATCGCTCTCACGACACGCCACGATCCCCCCGTTGCGTTTCGCGACGCGGAGCATCTCCTTCAGCGCCTGCACGGGGCTGTCTAGATGGCAAAGCACCATCGACGCGTGGACGATGTCGAAACTCCCCGCGGGGAAAGGTAGCTCGTACACGCTAGCCTGCTGGAACGAGATATTGCTCGCGCCAGCTTTGTCGGCGAATTCTTTGGCGCGCGGCAGGATTTCCTCAGACAGATCTGTCGCGGTGATTTGGCCTTGGGGCATGTATTTCGCTAACGAAGCGGTGATGGTGCCGGAGCCTGCGCCGACATCCAGCAGGGTCAGGTTGGGATTGTCTTGGCTTTTTGCTGGAGCGTGGGAAGGAGATAGGCTGCGCTGTTCTCTGCGTTCCGCCATTCATGGTGCTGGACCTGCTTGGGAGCGTAGCCAGGAAGGTAAGTGTTATGCGTAGTTTGCTGGGCCATCGCCGCCTATTGGATTGTCCACTAATCAATACCTATATTGGCCAAACTTCTGATTGTTGCTGTGGCGATTGCGGTTGTTGTAGTGCCTTGCCTTGTGGTGAGATTGGGTGCTGTCGCGTCTTCAATGATAAAACCTGCGACACTTCTTTCAAGGGCCCATGGCGATCTTAAAGCTTGCGTGGACCTGCATATGCCTTGACTAGTAGGTGGCACTTGTGGCCGCAACTATTTGCCGTTAAATCCGAGTTGGATGCTGAAGTTCGGGGGTAAGTGAATGCTTCCACACCGAGGTCGGCGTTCGTCGCCAGTACACCTAGCCAGTGCCCACATACTGTCCAGGAAGTTTTCCTCATGATGTGATGACCTGTCGTACCGTGCAGATTACTAGCCTCTATCAGTGACAGAGCAACTCAAAGGCTTAATGTTCTCGATAAATACCTGGCAAAGGATGAACGAGAATTTGCGGGAGGTCAGGAACTTTGAAAAGTGCGAGGTCAAATGCTTCTCAACGACCAGATTCTGAGACGACCTGGCATTGTAATCTGCACTTTACGCCCGTGCCTTCTCCTGTGCATGGCAGCGACCTACAAATCGGATGCGCGTAAAACACAAAGATTACCAAACACACAAGGCTCAGAGCATTAAAATTTACACATCATGTCAGCCGGTCTGAAGCACACTTATTGTTCCAATGCAGGGCAACTGCGCAGGTAAGGCCAATACGAAGAGGAAAATTGAGGCGGACTGTCCGGCGTGGTCATGTACAAGTGCATCCATTCTGCGCACAGAAGGACGTTCTGTCATTGGCGGGAGATATGAGCGCACACTGTCCCGTGGACACATTGGGATCGTCCTGAACATGGAATGTATGTCCCGATGTAGGGCTACTGCACATTCGAATGAGATCATTTTGGTCATGGGCAAGCATACGCCCTGGTTTTCACAACGTGTGAAAGAGCAAGATTTGGCGAGATGATGTTTTCTCGGCTTACTGGGTTGGGATGGACAGGTTGTCCCTACAGTAATCAGGAAAGGTTTCTTAGACATGTCTCACGTAGACATCTCGAGGTGGCATGAGAGGCAAGATGTTATACTGCTGCTGCGTGAGAAGGACCTTCGGTTGACAGGCCTTCATTGGCGCTCATTAATCTTCAGTGATGGAAGGGCGGATGAATTCGCCAAAATGTTAACTCGTTGCGAATGGCAGCAGCACTCTCTTTCGGTCTCTTTGCCCATATCCCCGTCGACACAATGGTCTCAGTAGTGAAGGCTTGATGGCGAGCTCCGTAGTTTCCGTGTTCATGGTTGACTCCGCACGAACACGACCCTCATGACTCGCAATGCTCGTGACAGAATTACAAGACTTATCTTCTAGCCTCCGAATTTTGCGCAAAGACCCGCCTGTGCTGCTGCAGAATTTGTTAGCACCCACAGGCTGTTGATCCCAATGGTGACATTTCGACGGTTTGGTGAAGAGCATTCAGGTTTTGCGTATATGCGGAGCAAGCCGCTTTAGCGACCGAACAGCCGGAAGCGAGGATGTGGGCCGACAATGCTTTTGTCTCTGCTGTGGGCATGAATCATTCATGTCAGGCACTGCGGACTAATAAACCGACATCCAGGCATAGATGCGCTTCATCGAGTAAGCCACAGCGAAAAGTACCACAAGCATCCAAGCGATGATGGCAAGCAGAACTCTTCCTCGCATCTCAAAAGCGTCGCTGAGTTCCATTTTCGCCATAGCCCTATGCTTTTTGCGGGTATACCAGCCGCGAAAGGAATTGTCAGGTCTATTCTGGGCGGCCGAAGTGCCGTCATGTGTCCATGCCGTGTCGCCGGGATCCTGATATGGTTCCGGGTCCAGCCAGGACCAAGATGTAAGTCTTGACCAAAACGTCTCGTGTGCCGAAGGTGGGCGCTGTGACAGGCGCCATTGGCGCTGGCCGTAATCAATGTAGCTAAGAGACAGTATAAACGTTATCATATTGATTGGTGTGAGGACGAGCTAGCGAGTGTCAGCCAAGCGTACGCATGCCAGTCACGAGACCTGCGGCCTACATCTGCCAGAAGCGAGGGTGGCGGCCATTCTCCCCGCTTATAGTGTGCTTGGTCGAAGGTTCTGAGAGCTTGGTGGCATCGTCTGATACCTGGAGGAAACGGGTCTGATCCTTTCTTGTTCCTACTATGGTGGCGGCCGTGGTGCGACTTTGCTGCGCTCGCTTGGAAGCCCGACGAGTGCGACAATTCTGCAGTCTCGGTTGTCATCTCCGCGAGATGACAGTCGCCTTGACCCTGGTTGTGGGAAGGACGCCGCCTGCGCGCAGGGCGGTATCTGGCTCCCTGGGAGGACGATAATAGAACAACGGGCAGCCGAATCTTCTATATTGCCGGCTGCTCTTGATGGAGGGGGGTTAAATCAAATGTGCCCATCAATTTTATTGTCTGTCGCTGTGTCCATTTCGCTTGTTCTCTGGCGCGGAAGGGCGCGGGAAAGCTGGCTGCAGCGCCGAGCCCTTCGCGGCGGGACGGGAATGGAACATACTACCTGCTGCACTACTACTGTACTAGGTACAGAGTACACCTGCGATCTGTACAGTAGTTTACAGCATTACCGGCCCGCCACGACGGTGATTGGAGTGTCGCACAGAATATCATTGCGTGCTTCCGGATTTACCATGGAGACACTAGGCATGCGTGCCAACCAGACCACCGACGTCACGCGAGCATCTCCCAGTACACATCAACACGCTAATTAAAGGTACTTATTCGTGAGGATGCAGGTAGACAGTGGAATCGGGCGCCTTCTCGCTTGGCATGTTGTCGAGTTTGCGCAAGTTGCGTGGGTCGCCGGCTAGCTCATGGGTTCCAGAATATCACTGATTGCGGCGGGGTGCTCGATTCTCAAACCATCGCAATCACAGTCTCTTTCGGACGAGAAGTGTGCGACAGCGCGAGTCGGTCATGGCCGAAGGACGAAAGGGCGGCGATGGGCAGCGTATACGCGATTCTGATGCCCACTGCCACAGGAGGTGGATTTGGCCCATGCGACCAACAAGCCAACCACACCTCATGCATGCTTCGGCTGCCCGTCCGTCGGGCGCGTTAATCTGCACTAACTAGAATAGGGTTACGCATATTGACGCGGAGGGGATTCCACCGCTGGCTGATGAGTCGGCACGTTTTGCTTCTTTGCTGTAGGCTACAAATTAGGGCGCTGGAAATTATAGCTCTGAACACGCGGATTAATGCACCGGGCGCGCATGCTCGGTCCGCCCGAAAGCGTTTGCGCCGGATGCTGTGTCCTCCAGACTTCGCGCGGGCAACGTGCGGTCGTTGATCAGCGTCGGCCATGGCGACAATAATTACGGAGGCGCCATCAGACACCACCCTCGCAGCATGATCGACGCGACAGGGCCTCACGCCGGGTGCCTGGGACACGCGGTACAACCTGATCATAGATCTGCCTGCATGCGCGCCATCGTACATCAACAGCAGAAGCGAGAAGATGACGTTTCGGGCAATGAGGCGTCGCACTTTCGCCCGAATCGGGATGCAGAGAGCTCCACCTGCAAATCGCATTCAGCTACTCCGGATTCAGCTCTACAAGGGCATGCTAAATTTTACAGTCGACCAATGGCCGCCATAGCTTGGCGGCCGCCGAACAGAGACGTGCACGCCGTTAGACTAGTAGGCAGACAGCAGCATTGATGCTGCGCACTCGGCGTATCATCTTCGCAGGAGACGGCCAGCCGATACCTTCCTGTCTGGTCTGAAAGACGGTCTGCGGCTGAGGCGTACCAAGCATATCGGCCGCCGTACCTGAGCGTAGGCTTAGTGGCAGCAAAAACCCTCCGCACAGTAGTTCGTCAACCGCCTTTGCAACTTCACTCCACCGTTCGGCCGTCAAGCTAGCCGAAGCCAATCCGAGTATGAAGCCAATGAGAGCGGCCATGGGCGGCAAAGGCGTCGACGTTGTGGATGATGAGAGCTAATGCTCAGCCATTGAAGAGCCACACGCTCATATGCCGAAGGCCTAATACGTCTGTCTTGACCCAGTGTATATGGGAAGCCAGGGTTGTCGACTATCCTACAACCTGCATTGGCATCAACGGTTGCCACAAGACCTTCCAATAGCAACGCCTGCACACTGTATCAACGCCATGTTGCTCTTGTGCAGGTCTTGACATGCTGTGACCCCATTACGAAAAAAGGACCCCCGGATATCAAGCAGCGCGTCCTTTCTATATCTGACGGCCTTTCTGCTCAACGACGATGCTTGCAACTCACAACGCCTTCACTCCATCCCACCTCTCAGATCAGACACCAGCTATGGCGAGTAAGAGAGCAGCCGAGACGTCACGGACACAATCGGGGCAAGCTCCGCGACTAGCCGCTCGGAAGCAAGTAGCGGTATGTCTGCTGACGCCTTAATATTCTTTCAGCATGGCGGAACTAATACACCTTGCAGGTAGCAAGCCTTCTTCTCCCTCGGAGCAGCAGAAGTCTCAAATTGATTTTCAGTTCCTGAACTTCAGTCATCCGTCCGATGCGAAGGCTTCTCGTGCTCGACGCACTGTCCGGAGTCATGTCACCCGTCAACAGCACGCTCGAGAACAGCAACACCGAGCGCAGAGTTATCACGGCCAAGCTTCAGAGCCAGCACAAGTGCCCGAGTCATCACGCCGTCATGCAGTTACGATGCCGAGTGAGAGGCCAACTACATTGGAACTACCTGAGAGCTCCAGAATGAATTTTCCGTTTGCTCTCAGTCCAGAGGACTCGTCACCATCGCCATCGCCCCTCGTTTCACCGTCTCATTCCCCTGGTGACCGAGTAGACGCCGCAGATGTGTACCCAGAAGCCTGGCTACCGCACATCCCTCGAGTACTCGTGAGTTATGCTGCTACAATCACATGACTCTCTCACTAACTGTTTGAAAGGAAGGTTATTTGTCAAATCTCGTGGTCGACATACCTGGTGTGGATCCTGCAACAGTCCGAGAGCTGCTACGAACACGGTTTTACCCTTTTATCACAACCGACGCCGCAACAATGCATACCGTCATTCTAGTGGCAGCTTCACGCTTCACCAAATTACACGGTGTGCACTCGCATGGCATCGAGCTCCTCTCTCTACGTGGAATGGCCATTAGGGAGATCAACGCGGCTCTCGAAGATCCGAGACGAGCCACAAGTGATCAGCTTGTCACTGCAGTCGCAAAGATGGCATCATACGAGGCCTTATTTGGTGACCGCAACGTTTGTCACACTCATATGACAGCACTTCTACGCATGGTAACGCTCCGTGGTGGACTTCCGCAGCTTGGCTTGGATGGACTCTTAGAACGGCTACTACTCTGGATCGATGCCAACGCAACATGCATTATGGACAGGCCGAAGAACTATTTCGACAAGGACGCCTTTCCAACGACTGCTGTTCATCCACGGCCCAACCCGCAAAAGTACGTACCGAACAACACCTGAGTCTCGTTGTGATGCTCAGTGACAGCCGAATTCTACCGCTTGTCTAGATCTTATGGCACCCAGCTCTTGCATTGCCCACTCCAACCGGAGCTGGATTCCTTACAACTCAGAAGATGCTCAGGACATGAGCTGTCTAACTGGAGGGATCAGGAGGAGGTTTTGCATCGCGGACGTGCTGGCACCGTCCGCAGTCGTTCGTTTACCCGTAATGTCGTTGCAAAAGGATACCCAATAATGTACACGAAATTTTTCCGATCCATCCATTTCAGCACTTCCACGCGTCTGCCCCGTTTTCCCCCCTGTCACGAGATTTTGGATTTCGGTTTCGGCATTGGGTAGGAGTTCGTTGAATAGATGGCGAGCGCGCCCGGATTGAAACTTGACTTTTCAAAGGCAGCAGACCTAAGCGATCTTGTTCATGCAGCGTGGATTTCTTGACGCGGCCAGAGCGCTATGGGTAGCAACATTCTGAAGTCGGCAGAGGTCTGCTGGACGCGACTAGCTGGTCTGATTAAGAAGAGCCAGGCCAAGTACCTTTCCAACACCCTTCTCTGTTGCGCTGAGTCACACGTGTGAAGAATTTGAACATGAAGGCGCCATTGGTCTAGACAAATGTAGGCTTGTGTTCCTTGCATAGAGTGGCCTTCCAAGCTAGCTTGAACAGGAAAATGCCCTAGCTTGTTCACTTTAATTAATAATAAACAGCATCCGACAAGGGGCTGCATGATTACTGTTTTCAACATTTGTTGCAGCTAATATAAAGGCATAAAACCACTTGTCGTGACCGAGTGGCTCAGCAAGTGCAACAATACCTCCTACGTTTAAATCATGTCAAATGAGCAAGTGCGAACCCTGCGACCAGTTCCGGACAATCTAGCGTCTATTAAGAGCAACCTCATAATTATTAAGAAAATGGCTCACACAGCATCGCCAGCCCCAAGGCTTTATCGATGTTCCCCTCCCTGTATCGCCGCTTTCTCGCACGACACAGAATGAAAATTTCGATAAAAGACGCATTGCAATGACTAAAGAGCTGCACGACTCGCGACTCCCTACCACACAACGACTCCTTTCCCACTGTCGAAACACACTTTCTCGCTGTTTCCGAAATATTGTCGAACAACCTGACACACAATAGCGAAGGGTGACCATTCATTCCCGCAATTCCCAGGCCGACATCCAGCCCTGTTTAGCTCCTTCCTTGTTGAGCAAAAGCAAAGTAACGATGCGTTATCCGAATCGGTCACAACAAGATCTTCTCCATACAATGGACGGGCCCGGCACTTCGACGATCTCGTCAGGCTGAGACTTCAGATCTCCAAGGCTGACTATACGTCGAGCAGGGAGCCTGTCGTCATTATTACCGGAGGCATGGCCTCGACACGGAGGTTGGATAGTCAGATGCTGACAAGGTTGCGCCGTGGCCTCGTGAGAACGCGTGGACGGGAGACGAAAAGTTTGCGATCTAAGCTGGCCAATGTCATTGCATACCTTGGAGTGGGTGATGAGTGATCTTCTTGATGATGATCAGCATACTTCTTCAATGTGGGCTGTGTGGACAGCGTTGCCGAAGAGATGAAGTCTATGGTATATCAAAGCCCCGAGCTCACTTTTGGCTTTGGGAGAGCCATGGTACAGGCTTGCCACGGCGTGGCGTTCCTGATAGCGTGGCCTTGAAGGTTAGGAGATCACCTTAGAAAGCGGCATGTCTGGCAACGTTATCAGCCTGTTCGACTGAAACGCGCGGGGAAGCGTGCATTCCGCAGCAGTCAGCTCGGCAATCAAGGCGTGTAGAGTTCAGTAGCGCTTGAGGCAATGATTTGCGAAGGCGGAAAATACATTGTTGCATTTTTAACTGGCCACGCGGTGGCGTGGAATGGCCGCTCTATCCTGCGAACAATTGCTTTTCGCCTTCGCTGATTAGCTCTTGGAGCTGAGAGGCAATTGGCCGACTGCCGTTGAAGGATGTTTTCTTGGCTGATCAACAAACCTCACCCTCAATCCAGATTGCCTTCCAGAACGCGCAAAGGTCAGCAATAGGAAGGGTCTTGATCGACAGCGACGTCTGAACTCAGCGCGCAGGCACGTGTAAGCATACGGCTTCAGGATCCACCGTGAACTTTCTGGAAGCCTACAATAACCGCAGGGCAAGACTAAAGCAAACAGCTTCTGGAATCCTTCCGCGGCCTTTAACCTGCGGTCGAACAAAGGCTACACGGCCGCGGAACCGGATCCGTTGCCGGCAAAGTCATACACAACCGCTTTTCAACCTACCTCCTAAAATATGCGGAAATGCCTTCACCTCCGGGTAAACAATAATGTGTGCTTCTGCCGCGATGTTCCCAAATTTGTACTGGCGGGACGGCAAGTGTTGTTTCGATGCTGTCACTGGCCATACTCCAGAATTGCTCCTTCCTACGTGCCACGTAGCAAGTTCTATATTTCTGTTCAATTTTGAGGCACTGAGCTATGACATGTGAACGTTTTTGCATAGACTCATTTGACCAAAGGAGTGGCCATCAAAAAGCCCCACCGCGAGCAATAGACCTTCCTGAGTTATAGCTCAAGCACGTGACTTGCAAGTGTGGCAATTGCCGAACGAGATGAGCATCAAAAGGCGAATCGGATACATGAGTGGCGCGTGTGCGTTTGTCAACAGTCCCAGTTTTCACATTCACTTCTTCGACGGCGACTGGTGGCTACCCGTCGTTGGTAATGACATAGCGACAGTGAATACCTTAAAGCAGTCAAGAAGCGTGATGCGGCAGGCTTCACGTCTAACTTCCCGTTGACATGGCTGTTGTCAGGCGAGGAGAGCAAATGCATGGACTTACGAAAAGGGATACGCCCTTGCGCACACGTCGAGATACCAGATAGGTCATTGGACATCAGATCCCCCCACTAGGCCTTGGAAACCTTGCTACCATGGGCTCCGCCTCTCGCGTCTTGTTGAACAGTTAAACAGAGAGTACTTGTGAACCACTTGACACGGCGCAGTGCAATGCAGTAAAGAGGTATCGAGGAACACGAGGCAGGCGAAGACTCCTTGGCTGGAACGTCACACAGGGCGTATCTCGGCGCTTTTGAATTAAATTTGGATTTTCGTGGAGTAAGGCGACGAGTTGCGTATGTCTTTTGATTTGTAGAAAGCTCATGGATTCATTCGCCGCTAGAAGCCATCGCTACAGCCTGGAACGCCGCATGCTGCATGTTGCTCGAGGTATCGGGGTTGCTTCCTCCAAACAAACACATGCCGTGACTCGCTCTTTTCGTCGTCGCTCCTTCTCGTACATCCATGTGGCACCATGCTTATCTCAGTCTCCTAGCCTCACGCTCAGACTCGAGCAAACAGAGAATGTCGTCCTCGCGCACTGTGCATTTGTTAGTATCCACACCCGCTCTCCATTGGTATATCTCTTCTCTTCTTCGGCGTACCTGGGCCCTTGACGTTACGGATGATGCTGCGGGTCGTGTCGTCCATGAACTCAACGCGAACCTGGGTCACACCACCACGGGAGCCTATAGCCTGTCAGACATATCCTCTTCCACCAATTTTTCCTTTCTCTATCGAATGCAGTGCATACCGGTGCGGCCGAGAACGCGGGTGACCTTGACGAGCTTGACAGGAACCCTAGATATTCATTAGCCCCATGCTCTTTCTGTCGCGGACGGTCGTATTTTGCGTACTTGGCCGAGTCCATCTTTGCGGTATGAAGATGAGGGTTGTAGCGGTTTTGCGGCTTCTCGTAGGTTCTGGCGGCGGTGATTCGTGGTCAGGCTGCTGGCGGCGATGAGGTTCGCTCGACGAAATTGCGGGAATCTTGGCAGTGAGGTCGGAGCGACGGCTGTTCCCGCCCGGCCATGAAAGCCTGAGGTGTCGAATTCGGTCCGCTTTGCAGTGGAGGTGGCATGTGAATTTCTTTGCGGGATGGCTACTATACGGGTAGAGGCATTGGTGGCCGCATTATTGACTGCTGCAGTCGCATCGGAGAAGGTATCGATCATTCCTCGTACTCCTTGTGATACTGCAGATCTTGCGAGCCATTTCCTTGGTGCACGCCGCAAATTCGCTTTTAACCGCGTCCCTGACTCATTTGGCCTAGCTGGAAGTAGAGCCAGACGAGAACTGCGAGATCATCTTCTGTCCACCAGTCGCACAATCTCCTGGACAACGCCACTGGCACGCTCGCTTGATTGGACGCTGCATAAGCTGGATTGCGTTTGCTGTCACAGAAACACCAACTGGAAACCGTTGTCATGGATCTCGTCAACCAGTATGTATGCTCGTTTTGCCATTTTGTCTGCATCCAATTAGCCTACCACTTCTATCAGGTCGGACGGCCAACATTGGCAGAAGGATACGTGGTGGGCATGTGAATTTTTCTTAAGATCTAATACTAACACAATCCCTCAATAGCTTGAGCGACCGCCTTTTGTTTGCCGTGCCCAAAAAGGGCAGGCTCAATCAAGCATGTCTGGATCTACTGGCCGGATCGGACATCAAGTTCCACCGTCACAACCGACTGGACATCGCTCTAGTGATGAACCTCCCAATGGCTCTAATCTTCCTGCCAGCATCGGATATTCCCATGTATGTTGGCGAAGGCCGCGTTGACCTTGGTATTACCGGTCGCGACGTCATTGCAGAGCACGAAGCCATCTCTGTACCTACCGAAAGCTCTGGAGTGCAAGAGCTCCTTGATTTGGAGTTTGGGGGTTGCAAACTTCAAGTCCAAGTTCCAGAAAAGGGCAACTTCAACACTCCTGAGGAGCTCGTGGGTAGGAAGATTGTCACGAGTTTCACCAACTTGTCTGAGGCGTACTTCAGGGATCTCGAAAGTAAGATGGCTGGGGCCAGCGGCCAATCGAATGGAGACGCCGCCAAGCCCAAGACGCAGATGAGGTACGCTGGCGGAAGTGTGGAGGCGGCCTGCGCACTCGGTGTGGCCGATGGTATTGTCGACCTTGTTGGTAAGCCTTCACCAATGTCACATACATTTCTGCTGAAGACAACTGACACAACGAAGAATCTGGCGAGACGATGCGTGCAGCCGGCTTGAAGGCCATCGCTACGGTTGTTGAGTCTACGGCCGTGCTTATTAGCTCGAAGCACCCGTCTGACCCTAAGCTTGTCAACATCATCACAAACCGGATCAAGGGCGTGATCACTGCGCAGAAGTACGTGCTCTGCGTGTACAACATTGACCGCTCGAAATTAGACCAAGCATCCAAGATCACCCCGGGCAAGCGAGCACCTACAGTCAACAGCCTCGATGAAGATGGTTGGGTAGCAGTCAGCGCGATGGTGCAGCGCAACAAGATTGCTGGCGTGATGGATGAGCTGGCAGAAATCGGCGCAACTGATATCTTGGTGACCAAGATCGAGAACTCACGGGAAAGTTGAATAGGGATATGAATGAATCTGACTGTAAACGAGGCATGATGAATGTTGAGAGGCTGTTGGGGATGCGTCAGTTCTGTATGCGCCTGTTCATTGAAGGTAGCATTTCGCAGCGATACAATTTTAGACCTTAAGATTTTGTACCCCTCAGCAGGAAGGTCTCATGCAATTGGTTTGCTATTGGATGTGATGTGGCGGAAGCCAACGGATGCTCGCAGCAAGGGTTTGAAGCCGTAGATTAGGCACTTCTTCCGTGCCATACCAAGCAACGTGAAGTCGATGCTTGGACCCAAGCCAATTGGCTGTTCGGCAAGAGCCGCACATAGAAGTCAAGAAACGCAACATCGTCTTGACATTTCATTTCCACGAAGCCCTCCAATGGACAAAAGACACAGCTGGGGCGATACACGAGCGGCTATAATCCATCCAAGATCCTTGGTTCTAGCTTAATGTGGCCACTGGAGAACATGACGTTGGCAAGTGGATTGCACCACTCCTCCTTCCTCTTCCGGCAAGGAAGGACATCATGTAATCACTAAGCAGCGACATACATACAAGTACCGTTTCATATCGCTCTTGCGACCTCCAAGATCTCCACAACAGCAGCTTGAAACCACATCATGCCAGAAACAAGGTATCTCGAAGACATCATCACACTCTCTCCTCAGGCGGAGCCAGCAGGCATTCGGTTCCCAGCCAAACTCGCATACTGGACATTCGGCGATCCATCGAACCCCGCCGTCCTGCTGCCGTCGTGCTATGGAGGCACGCTTGAAACTACCCTACCATTCCTGTACGATGCAGAAAAGCAAGCCGATCCCATCCTGCCCCCAAGCAAGTACTTCATCATCGTCACAGGCCTGCTATGCGGCGGCGAATCCTCCTCACCCTCCAACCAAGCGGCGCCGTTCCACGGCCCGCGGTTCCCACAGGTGACGTACGAAGACAACATCCGTCTTCAGAAAGCGCTCTGCGACGAGCTCGGCGTCACGAAACTCTTCCTTTACTGCGGCTTCAGCATGGGCGGGCAGCAAGCCTACCACATGGCCACGCTGTATCCGGATTTCGTGGAGAATATGGTCTGTCTCGCCGGCAGCGCGCGCACGAGCTGGCACAATTGGTGCTTCCTCGAGGGACCTAAGCATGCGATCCTCATGGCGAAGGATTACCAGGATGGCCATTACCAGGAGCCTGCTAAGCATGCGCTGAGGGCTTTCAGTAGGGTGTATTCGACCTGGGCGTTGAGTCCAGAATGGTTCCGGGAGAAGTGCTGGGAGCAGCTGGGGTTCCGGACGCTGGAGGAGTATCTCGAGGCTTATTGGTCTGGTGGCGGGGATGCGAATGATCGGTTGTTCCTTCTGCGGACGTGGCAGAAGGGTGATATTAGTCTTTATTATCCTGAAGACGGCGGGGATCTGGCGAAGACGCTGGGGAGGATCAAGGCGAAATGCTTGATTTTCCCTAGCAGGACGGATCAGTACTTCCCGCCTGAGGATAACCAGGCAGAAGTGAAGCATCTCAAGGATGGCGAATTTAGATGCATCGACACGGTCTGGGGCCATGTGAGTATAGTCACCTCGCTTCTCTCGTGGAGACTTGCTGACACGTTAATGACCGGCAGCTTGCAGGCGGTGGCGGTGGCACCAAAGAAGACACGCAGTATATCGTTCAAGAGATCAAACGCTTCCTACAGCTATAGCTATAGCGTAAAATACTGGCATACTCATAAGTCAAGTCGCTATAGTGCTCTCATCGAAGTGAAGATAGAAAAAAGACCTCATTGCTCACAAACTCACCAAGCAATTTTTTGCCCCGCCCAGCGCTGCATCCTAGAAATCCTCACACATGCCGTTCTCACCACCACGCTAAAAGATCGTCACCACAGGATCGATAGCAATAGCGACCTCCGTACACCCCGCCTGCCCGCCTCCCAGTACCACATACTCCCCGCCCGCCGCAGGACACGCCGCGAACTGATCGCCCTAATCGGTGACGCAGGTCAAAATGTCCTCGCACGCTGAGCAAGTCACTGCGCTTGCTCCTCCACTGCCGATCTGAGCGTTCGTGAACCCTTCATCGCTGAAGTACAGGAAGTTGAGAAGGTCCCGGGAGTTGACGCTAGCTCGACTGTCTCGCCCCAGCTGGACGAGCGCCCCGTTGTCGAGAAGTCCGAATTGCGTCGCGTCGGTTTATCCACTGATGAACTTGGCCACGCTGGTATCGGGCCTGCTTGGTGCTGGAACGACGTCGATGTAGAAGCTCAGCTGGATCTTCAGCGGGGAAAGTACCTCGGAGGAGGTAGAATGCAGTTGGCGTGGGGGATGGCGAGGTGACTGTGGTTGTGGTTGTTGATGTTTCGGTTGTGATCATGCCGCTTGTGATAGTGGTCTGTTGAGAAATCAGTAAAGCTGAAGCCAATTAATCGCTGGGGAGAGGGTATGAGTACATCTTGGGAGATTGTGGTCGGCTCGAACAACGTGGTCACGTTGTATTCTGTCGCTGTCGACGTGATCGTCGGTGTCGATGTCACCGTCTCGATTGTCTGATCAACACATTAGCAAGTCAATTCGTCAGAAAGGGTTGGTCAGGCCCATCAAAAGGATGGGTAGCTGCCACTTGATGCAAAGAATTAATATGAAACTTACAAAAGTGGTCGAGTACCGTGTCCTCGTCGGGGTGACCGTCCTCGAGATGAACGATGTCGCCGCGGCAATACCAGCGCAATTGTTGCAAGCATTGCGGAGGACATTTTCGCTGTAGGAGGCCGCACAAGCTTGAACAGCATCCGCCTGGCGCTTGCGAATGGATGGCGCGGGTGTCGCACACGTGAAAGAGGTTTCGGTGCTGTAGTCGCGTTAGTGCTCGATGCATAGCCACGGCAGTAAAGGTATTGCTCCTCACAAGGTCTCAATTTCCGTTGAGGTGCCAGTAGTCTCGGTGACTGTGATCGTCGACGTGAAAGTAGTACCGGCAATACTTGGGCTAGAGCGATGCGTTAGAGGTACATTGGGCCTGTGTGCATCTTCCGGGCACCTTACGCTGTGGTGGTCGACGGCAACGTGCTACGAGCTTTCAGTCAGCAAATGTTGCCCGCCTACTTCCTTTGAATTTTATCTGTCAGCGGCCCTTACGTGGTAGTGTTAGTAGTGGATGTCGTGGTAGCCGCAACAGTAATACTGCCAACGGTAGCAGCTGTAGTAATTGTCGTTGTGCTGTAGAAGTTAGCGACACCGGTCTTTCACGCACGTGCAAAGCTCCTGGTGGTCTTACGTCGGCAGACGCGTGGTTATGGTACGCGTGACAGTACGAAGGTAAGATGAGGAGGCGCAAAACGACGAGACGGAAGCAGTGTTGGAGCTCACAGCGCTGCTCACGCATTCGATGGCCGAGGCCGCTCTTGCACCGCAGGTAGCTCGACGCGCAAGACGACCTTCGGGAGCTGCAGAGGCTACAGCGGCCAGCGAGGCGAGGAGAATATTGAAACAACATGGCCGTGGGAGTTATAGCACGACAAAATGAATGATTCCTCACGGTATTCAGGCAGCATACGAGATCAAGCGGCGGTTCTGAAGACCCAGGCAGCCAGGGCTATATCAGTTTTCATGTGCGCCGCCGAACTGACCACTCTTCTGCGCCTCACATTCCTCGAAATCTTCCTGCCTCCTCAATACGAAGAAAGTCACGCCGCAACGCGAACTCGAAGCCCGTGAAAGGTCGACTGTTGCGGGAAGGATCTGATGAAGTTGCACAGCAACGAGCAGGAATGCGAATAGGCGCAAGCCACAAATTAGTCGACTGTCTAAGACTTCGAGTACTCGACAAAGCCAGATGTCTATTGGCAGGATATACTGGATGCAGTCTTGGAGCCGTCTTAGCGTTCTTGGCCTTCGCAGTGCTTCCCAGGAGCGGTGTGGACGCTTTCCAAGTTACGCATGACTTTTGCAGATCATATTGGTAGAAGGACTTTCTTAGGGATGTATGCCGGGCGTAGTATAATTTGATAGATATTACAATTCAGATCAGGTGCGCGGAGGGACCCTAGGTCTTCTTGCCAGACGACGACTCTGTCTGTTGCTACTGGACGCTGCAGACGACTTTAGCCATTCACCAACTTCACCACATCATCGTGAGTGAACAAATTAGCATTGAAGTCCCTTCCTCTTTCTCCCGTGATCTCTTCGATCCGCTCTCTACTCATCTCGGGCTTTGCGTCTGGAGTCGTACTCCTAATCTCCTCGGCACTCGTATCCGCAGACTCCTCTTCTTTATTATTCTTACCGCCTTCTACCTTCTCATCCTCAGCACATCCACAATCGTAGAAATCACCAATATTACTGCAATCGAACAGTTCCTTCCCGAGACTCTTGTTGACTTCGTTATGTACGTGACATGCCCAGGCCGCTGCTGCGCTTCTCGACGACACCTGCGGCGGGAACTTGTCTACGATCTGATGGAAGTGCTCTGCGCATTCTCCACATGGGTAGAGCCGGACGAAGAGATGGATGTAGCTCTTCAGCGCTGTCTGTTCGTCCTTGCTGGGTGCGTCGGGGTAGCGAGCCATGATGGTGTGGAAAGAGCTTCCATGCACTCCTCCCGAGCTCCGCTTTAGCTGTGGCGTTTCCAAGCTTAGGCATGATGGTGTGGCCTGACAACGTTGCTTGGTCGACATCGGCGACCTTTTGGGTCTCGGCGAGGGAGGCAGAGGACTTGATCGACGGGGTGAGAGCTTGCCGTAGGTCGGAGGTGGAAGGCGCATTCGACGAGGATGATGATACGTAGATGATGCCGGCGACCAGCGCCAGGGCAAGCAGAAGGAAAATGTTACGCCGTGAAGGTGCCATGGGAGAAGGCATGATGATGCGGGTATGTGTTATGGCTGAGCGTTGGTGCTGCGGAGGGCACTATGGGTGTTGGGAATGCTGCATCTCTTCACAACCAACAAGAAGGATTCTGTTATTGTCGCAGTCTTTGACTGCCTTTGCGTACGCCCAATGGCCGGTATAATGAGATTAGGTGTTCGGATGCAACAAAGCGAATCTACATGAGATCTCGCCTCGAGCCTCAAACGCATCAGCCAGCGAGCCAGACAGTCGCCAGAGCCATATCAGGCCTAGCGGATCGCTGTCCTGTAACCCAGTTTCTTAGTGCTGGTGGGGTTGAAGGTCTGTGCCTTGCATACACGCCCGGATGCCGTCAGTCGAGGCCGAGGTCGGGCGTCATATTAGGAAACTGGAAAAAGATCCTACAACGGTGAGATTCGCGCACGAGGTACGCGTTGCACATTGCTCCCGAGTGCTGTACTGAAAGAGGTGTTGTGACTACATCTCAGCTTCTGTAGAACTAAGCACACACTGCCGTTCAAGAACAGAATCATAGCAACCATGGCTCCCACTTTCCCACCCCCACCAGTCAACACAATCGGTATGACCTAGCCCACTCAAGGACTCCAACCCCCGACTGACCACCACCCTTTCCAGACTGGAACGACATCGGCTTCAAGGTCCGCGAAGTCAACGGCCACGTCTCCTCGACCTTCTCCTACAAGACCGGCCAATGGACCACGCCCCGCTTCGTCGAGGATCCCTACCTCCGGATCCATGGCATGGCCCCGGGCCTCAACTACGGCCAGCAGTGCTACGAAGGCCTGAAAGCGTTCCGGACTCCTGACGACAAGAGCATCACCATCTTCCGCCCGACCATGAACGCCGAGCGCATGCAACACTCGGCCGAATTCATCTCCATCCCCGAAGTCCCCGTCGACCTGTTCAACCAGTGCGTGCACCTCGCCGTCAGCCTGAACGCCGAGTTCGTCCCGCCGCATAGCTCGGGCGCTGCCATGTACATCCGCCCCTTGCTCTTTGGCTCAAGCGCCCAGCTCGGCCTGAACCCGCCTGAGGAGTACACTTTCCTCGTCTACGTCCTCCCCGTCGGCGTCTACCACGGCGTCCACCCCGTCTCAGCTCTCATCCTCGAGGACTTCGACCGCGCAGCGCCAGAGGGAACCGGGTCAGCGAAGATTGGCGGGAATTACGCGCCGGTTCTCCGGTTCAGTGAAAGAGCACGCAAGGAGGGGTTCGGTATTACTCTGCATCTGGACAGCAGGACAAGGAGCGAGATCGACGAGTTTAGCACATCCGGCTTCATCGGTGTGCACGGCGATGCGTCGAAGGAAGGCGAGAGCGTCACGGTCGTGGTGCCGGATAGCAAGAACGTCATCAAGTCCGTGACCAGCGACAGCGTGTGCCAGATCGCGAAGAGCTGGGGGTGGAAGGTCGAGAAGCGATCGATCAAATACGAGGAGTTGCCGCAGTTCAACGAGGTCCTTGCTGCGGGGACTGCGGCGGCCTTGGTGCCTATCAAGTCGATCACGATGCGGTCAAAGGGCGACGAGTTCAAGTACCAAGGCGGTGGCGATGAGCCTGGTCCGGCTATCGTCAAGCTCCTGGCACAGCTCAAGGGCATCCAATCAGGCAAGGTCAAGGACACGTTCGGCTGGTGTCAGGAGGTGCAGCCAGTTCAAGAAGGCCAGTACGAGAGAGAGCCGGCCAAGTCAAATGGTGTGGCGGCGCCTGGCCAGCTGCCATAGATCGATATTTATGAAACAGATGCACATACAGTCTAAACTTGCTGTAAGAATCGCTAAAATCGAACGTATCTCATTGCTATAGAGGCAGTATTGTTAAGGAAAGGTCAATACAGTAGCATTTAGAGTGAAAAAGCTAACGGGGATTCATAAGTATAGAGCGGTATCGCTAGTCAAATGATTACTACATCGAGTTCGAACTGTACGCTCGCACAGGACATCGTAGGTTACAAGTATTTGGAGCCACCAAAGCGCAATGCATCATAAGTGGCAGCCGGAAGAAAATCGACATATATTTCTTTTGACTGCTACAAACCCCACTCCATCCTCAGCTTTTGTCGAATCACCAATGTCTTTTGCTGATTTGCGGCAGAAAACTTGCGGTCGTGTGACTTTCGGTGTATCTTCATGTTGCTGGCAGACCTTGCGGGGAGACAACTTCCAAGTGGCGCTCATTCATCAACAACTCATCCCTCGACCATCATGTTTTTGAGCTACTCGGATTCGGTTGTGGCAGCAGACATATCACGCATTCGCCCGTCAAAAGGCTCTAGATGTCGACTTGCTTTCTATGTCACGGCGGTGCGGGATGACATGGTATCTTGAGGGGATGACCCTGGTCATCAAAACGATGGGTTTTAGCAATGATGTCGAAAATGTGTACTGCTCTCAGACGAAGGAGGAACGCCGTCGTTAGAGAGGTGCGGTTATGATCCCGCGTTCCTGCCTGATTTGCACTAGCCGGGCTAGTGCACCAATCAGCTCGTCCCTGATCGTTTCGGCCTTCCATGAACCATGCTTCAATAATGAATGGCGTCTCAATCACTGTCACGACTATTTCAACCTTGGTCACTATCGTCTGGTACTGATACCCTTTAGCTTCAGTTCGAACTTCCAAGCCACGAAAAGCAACATACAATTGATTGCGCTGCCCTACCTCTGTATCGAAGGGACGGACCTCAGTCAACCGTCTGCGTATGCTGTCTACTGACACACTCCACGAATGGTCATGCCTGGTGTCTCAAGGTCAGAGCGCTACGAAAGTCTGCGCATGCCGGAAAATGCATACGACAGGCTCAATCCGCATCCTGAGGCGCAAACGACGTACGACTACCCCTTCGAAAAAAGCCTGACCGGATTTATTGTCTTCTTCCCGGCCATCGTAATTCTTGTGGCAACTACTTTCGGTCTGTCCAAATTTGTTTTCGTCTTCGCACTGGTCATCTATATCTGCAGCATTGTCCTTTCTGCAGTCGTGCATCCCCAATGCGGCTGGTCGTCGAAGCGCATGGTCGACACGCCAGAAGGCGTGCGTAGCATCAATATACACCGGCCGTTTTTCGCCAGGAAGAAATGCGAGAGGAAATTTGGTGTCACAGGAGGTTACCCGTATTGCGAATTAAGGCCTCTGCCTAACTACGTTATTCCGGTCAGACACGAGCCTGCTTATTGGGTTGTCGAATGGTAGTGCAGCAATAGACAATTGGAGAGTTGCAGTCCGTTTAGCGGAGGTAAAGCACCAAGACTCTTCGGCGATGCCGGTGGAAAGGAATGCATACCACGCAAGGGATTTCAACACTGCAAATTCTTGCTTGCACAGAGAAGTAGGCGCAGCAAATTTGGCACATGATTCATCCCTTAGCTGGTCAGCTCCGTGGAGGTGGTCAGGTGGAACGCCGTGCAAACAATCCGAAGACAGTACAAATATCACCTTCTACCGGACCTCTTTTTGGGACGCCTCGAACGTATACACTTGCGACGCTTGATCGGAAACAATGCCATCAACAGAAACATCTCCTGGGCCATCCTCTTTCGAAGCTCAGCCCAAAGACGAAGAGCACTTGCCCGTGTATCAATGCTCCGAGCATGCAGACCCAAATACCTTACCAGCAAGCCAGGCATCTCCAGAAGACGTTCGTCAGTTCATCATCTCTGTGCTTGTGTCTCGAAGACAACTTCCAATCGACTATGCGCGATATGTAGCGGCACGCTGGCATATCGGGTCTGGTCTTGAGCTGCGCACCTATCCGGCATCGATGTACTCGGAACTGTTCGGCAGTGAAGACGGTTGGATAATCTACAAAGAGATCAAACCTATGATAGATGGGGAATCGCAGAAGAAAGCGATTGATCATCACGGGCCTCGTATGTTGTATTCCTTCTTTTACCATTCCCGCAAGATAAAAGCTATTGACACACCTGGTTCTTACAGACCTGAGCATGTTGGCGCTATTTGCTTACTTCATCCTGTCGATCGTATTCATCAATTTGAAGAAGAAAGACGCTTTGTCAGACTGGATGGGCTTAGCTGGCATATTCGTATCTTTGCTAGGCATGTCCGTAACGGCAAATTTGATGATCTCTGCAAAGAGTTCAGAAGAAAAGGCCATTGGCGAGCTTCAAGAGGTTGCCGAAAGAGCAGATCGCCGCCCCAGCTAACGAGCGATCTGAGGTGGAGCTCCAATATGTATTATGATTAATGAAGATTACAAAATCCCGGGATAGTGTGTGTTTGGTGCCACTATGTAAGGCATGTCATGGCGGATACAGAACCACATACTATCTTGAAATGCGTTGATCCCCACTTTACTGTATTCCAACCGCAGCCCAGAGTCCCAAGCCCAGAAGACCAAGCTTGAGCCAACCCGTTCCCGCATTCAGATTCGCGCCAGAGGTCTCTGAGCCAGTCGCCGCCATTCCCGTTGCTGTGCCAGTAGAAGAAGAAGCCGTAGTCGACGAGGCCGTCGAGTTTTGCCTTGCGGCCTGTACTTCCTCCCCATTCCGCTGTGCCTGAGCAGGCGGCACGCAATAAGCATCTCGAATGAGGCCGGTGGAGTTGAAAGTCGGTGCCGCGTCATGGTCAGCCAGACAATAGACAAATTGCTCTATATCAGTGTCATCTTCGACCGCAACGAAGTTCACACAAGGATATCCACCGCGTGGCACGCCGTCGGAGGAACAATCCATCAGAGCTTGGATCATAGGACCGAATTCAGGGCCGTCGGTGCCATTCGTGGCATCTGGAGGTTGGTTCGCAATGGCGTAGCAATAGTTCTGGTCGTAGAACGAAAGACCTTCGCCCTCAGGCAAGCGGGTGGCATTCTGACGTTCTTCGTCGCAGTCCGCATAACTGGGATACTGATCCAGATTGATGGCGATATCAGGCGAGCAGTTGGCCAGCGAGACGGAGCCATTGTTAAGTACTGTGCTGCTTCTAATTGTCAGTTTTGTCGAAGAGAAAGGACTTTTTTCTTTGTCTTGCTAATCAAATGGAGTGCCCCAGTATCGACCAAAAGATGATACTTCGATGAATCGGTTGCGGGATCAGGTCGCTACCATACCAGCTGTCGACGCTTCTCAAAGCCATGATGCTGGATCAATGTAGAGTCAAAGTAGATAAGGTGATCGAAAAAATGGAGTGCTATTGTATTGATCAGAGCTGGTGATAGATGAGCACTTCTTTGACGAGCAATAAGTAGTTCGACGAGCTCTTGTTATATTTGCCATGATGGAGTAAAACAGGATGGCATGGTCCCAAGACGAGACGCTGCATCATGGCACAGGAACGCTTGGCCGATGAAAGCAGAGCCATTGAAGCCAAAGCCTAGGAAGCTTCCTCGGAAGCTATTCTCCACGCCAAGATTATCATGCGGCCTAGTAGTACCAGGGTTCAGTGAGGCTCATGAGCGGCACAGGTGGCTTGTTCCTGATCATATGCTCGTTATGACAATCTCTTTTCTTGGAGACGCGATTGGCAGGTGGCAGTGCAAAGTTGCAGACGGCAGAAACGTACTTGACTGACTCGTTACCAGGTGCTCTAATCGATACCAATGCACACTCAAGGATCATTACTTTCTCATGAGCATTATTGACACGCCCATTCGTCTATCTCATGTAATGTACATTCTTATCCATTGACCATTTCCAACTACGGGGCAATCTTTCGCATGCCCATGTTCTATGCGCGCAAGGAAATTTCAATACTTAAAATCTCGAGATATCCCGCCCAAAGATGGCGTTTATAGCCCAGTAAATGGGAATCAGAATGCGATTGCGCCAGCTGACGGACTTAGCGAGATAAGCACCTCGCCAGATGAACCAAGCGACACGCCCCGAAATGTCGCCACCCTGGCTCTGTAAGATGGCGTTCCAATTCCCAATGTACGCCATGACACCCAAGTCTTTGTAGGTGAATCCTTGCTTTTCCAGATCGCCCTTATTGAACCGTTTCGCGAGCCATGTGGCCTTCTGCGACGCAACCTGTGCGGTCGCAGGATACGACGTCCCTTCTAAGATGGCACAGTCGCCGAGCGCGTACACGTCCGGAATGACCTTGTCATTAGGGTCTTTGGCCTGTAAGCGGTCGTTCGTCATGATGCCTTGTGATTTAGGATGACGCTTTACTTTCGATTCCAGCGCTTTCTCCACAAAAGGATTCATCATGAGGCCAGTGGACCAAACGCACATTCCTACACCTATCTCACCTTCCTCTTGCAATTTGAGAGTATAAGAGGTAGCGCCTTCCTTGACTTCTCCTTGCTGCTCGATGTGGGTCGGCGTTCCGCGGCGGAGCTCTTGAACATGGTGGGAAGTCTTGATAGCAATGCCTTCCCGCCTGAACGTGTCCATAGCGTATTTGGAAAGTTTCTCGTCGAACATGTTCAGAACAGTCGGTGCAACATCGTAGACCGTGATCTGGGATTTCCCAGCAAGCTCAGGGTAGAAGCGGGACAGGTCTTCCTTGATAATATCATGCAGCTCAGCACTCCACTCAATACCAGTTGGTCCACCGCCCACAACAGCGAAGTTGAGCAGCTGCTTCTTCATCTCCTCGCTTGTTGTCGGTAAGGCTGCAGTCTCGAAGCAGGAAAGCAATCGATTTCGGATCTTCCTCGCGTCGCCCATGTCTTTGAGGAAGTACGCATGCTCTTTGACTCCTGGCGTGCCAAATGTCTGTGCATAGCAGCCTACAGCGATAACCAGCTTATCATAGCCCATTTTGAAGAGCTTTCCCTTTTGTTTCTCTATGTTTCTGTCCTCGTCCCTGCCCTTGTGGCGATCGGCCACCAATGCGCGGCCCTGCATGGGATCCTCAACGGCCTCTTCAATCTCCAGCTCCTTCTTCTCCATATCTACTTTGTCGCCCCATCCTTGGAAGAATTGCAATCTGCGATCGCGATGTCTTACCGGTTCCAGCGCGGTCCTGAACTCCAGCGTACCAACACTCGTGGACGCGAGCAAGGGCGTGAAGACAAAGTAGCTGCGCGGCGAGACGATCACGGCCTGGTATTTGCGGTGATCCAGGTCTCGAGCCATAGAATATCCGGCCCAGCCAGAGCCCAGGACGACAACCCTCTCACGCCCGCCTCGCTGGTCGTCGAGCTCCTGGATCGTAATGCACCGTTTCTGCTGCCATTGGCATACTGCGCCGGGCGTTACTCTTCGCGCGTTTGTCTGCCATACCGCGCGCGAGGTGCTAGCCAATGCCGTCGGCGTTTTCGTGAGCAGCGACATGGCTCCGCGTAGACAAGCACCTTTCGCGCTCCAGCTGCATCGTCGAGACAGGCACAAAATGCATCGTCAATGATTGGGAGTCTGATGTCATTGTTGTCTAAACGTCCTCGGCTTCGTTCGGAGAGCCAAAGTAAGACGGCTCACGGGGAGGCGCGGGTCCGTGTGGTTGTTTGATCCGGACAGAAAAGCAGCCGCATCCGACCCGACTTCACCTGACTCGGTCCACATCAAATGCGGCCAGGGGGTTTGACGATTCTGCATAATCTTGGCGTGACAGACTCGCTTCGCATCCTCCTCCTCCGCCTTCGATGGACTTTGTGCCTGGTCGCCTTCTCCGTGGATTTCGAGCGACAACAACCTGCTGGAGGCCCAGAATTGCGCTTCCGTCCGCGCAACCCATTGCTTTTGCCTGGCACGCGCACTGCAGCACAAACGCTTCAAAGCATGTCCACGATAATGACATTATAAGGCTGCGCAAGGAAGGCAAGACTCGTTATGAGATCGCTGAGACCCTTCGCATCAAATCATCGTACGTCGATGACCGGCTGTACAAACATCTCGTACCACAGGGTCTCCTAACCAGCGGAGCCCGACGTGTTTGGTCTGACGAGGAGGACAAGGAGCTGTTGCGTTGCATGCATGCTGGTCTCTCAGCGTCCGAGATCTATGCCCGCTTTCCAGAACGCTCGTGTAGAAGCGTGCATCATCGCCGCCGCTACCTGAGCGGCACAGTTGACAGATCGTCTCAGCATTCCCGTAAAGCCTGGTCGGCTACCGAGCAGGACAGGCTGATCTTTCTTCATGATCACGAGCGTCTTCCGTGGGACAAAATCGCAGAGCGCATGGGACGATCGGTTGCGTCTGTGAGTCTGCGCTACTTCAAGTCCGTACCAGAATCCGATCGGGTTCGACTTCCGCGCGTGGACCAAGTGACAGAAGAACGATTGGACGAAGTGGTTCGGCTCAGGGGACTCGGACACAGCTTCCTATTCATTGCTAAAGTCCTCGGTATGAACCCAAGCAGCATTTGGCAGGCTTACTGGACGAACACGAAGAGTCCGGGCTTTAAATCGGCTCGGAGAGCTTACACCCCTGCTGAAGACGAGGCGATCGTGAAGCATAGAGAGACGGGGATGAGATGGAGAGAAATGACGGCGTATTTCCCTGGACGCAGCGAGATGTCATTGCGTCAGCGCTTTATTACTCTTAATCGTTCACCTGCTTCAGCTCAGCAAAGTAGTGGTCCTCCTGAAGGCGAAGGGGTCTCCCGATGAAGGAAATCGGTCGTTCCTTGAAGCAAGGGGCAAAACGCTATGCATTGGAGACGCTTGCAACGGGTCAGTAATGACCAAAATCCCATGTACTTTATATTTGTAATCGGCAAGCAAGCCCACCGTACAACCCGTTCATATCTTACACTATCTATACACAATGAGTAGGGTATCTCGTACACTATGCAACCAAGCAGAACAATTGCCAAAGTCGGGATGTGGAATTGCCTAAGCAGCAGCAGCAGCAGCCTCGGCTTCAACGTCCTCAGGCTTCCCAGTCATACCCATATCCTCCACTCTCCAGCCCTCGCCAGGCTTAACAAACTCCTTCTTCCGTCCCAACAGAACAAAGTTCCCCTTCTCCTGCACATCGCGCTGCAAACCCTCCGCAGCAGTCCTCACGTCCTCCCGACTGACGTCTAACAATTGCTCCCTCCTCCTCTGCTCCATCTCGCCATCCACGCCGGTCAGGAACCTCGTCATGCCCTCCGCACTTACGCTCACAGGGGCGTCCAAGGACTGGAAGACACTTAGCTTCGCCTCTTCCATTTCCTTGTCCGTCCAGTCGCGCTCGCTCGCCCATCTCCCAGCGTTCTCCACGATCTTGAGCGTGTTTTCGGGATACGGGTCGCGGTAGGAGAAGAAGTTGAAGGAGCCCGTGACGGTGCGGGTCGAGGCTCCGGCGCCGTAAGCTCCGCCCTTCTCGCGGATCTCGTGGAGTAGGTGCTTGTGCGTGAGTAGTTGGGAGAGGATGGTGAGAGGAGCGGAGGTTGGGTCGACGTAAGGCTGCATTGGCACGGCGAGGGAAGAGTAGGATACCTGGTAGGGGAGGTCGAAGAATGTCCGGCCTGTTGGTGGGTAGTGTTGGGTTTGACTGGGGCTTGCGGCAGTGTATTGAGGTGCCGAAAGGTTGGCTGCGCTCGTGGAACGGATGAAAGTGTTCAGCGCTTCTTCGTTGGACGTCGCGACGTCCGCGCCACAAGTAAGCGCTGCTCTCACGCCTTGAAGACGCATGCTTTCGACGACGATGCCCTGAATCGACTTGAGCTTGCCGACGAGCTCAGCCATCGCCTCTGGATTGTCTTCGGCCGCTGCCAGGCTAGTGATCATCTTGATTTGCGTGAGACCACCGGTCTGCTCTCCAAACCTTCCAACGGGGCTTAGTCCTGCGTTCGCATACTTCATCGCAAAACCATGGCCTGAGCTGGCAATCCCATCTACCGCACCGCTCGCGCCACTCTGCAAAAGCTGCTTGATCATCTTGTGTGCCTTCGAACTATCAAAGTCTGTCTCGAGAAGAAGAGTCTGAAGCAGCTCGTACATGGCCGGCACGTTCCGATCTAACGCTCTACCAGTGAAGGCCAGTCCTTCCTGGACATGCTGAGTATCGAAAGGCGAGGCAGTGGAATGGTACCCAAAGCTCAGACCGCCCGTCTTGAGCTTCATCAGATCTTCGAGTTCCTCCATAGACTTTTCCTTGGTCCCGATACGCATCAGAGCGTCACAGAAGAGCGGGACGAGCATGCGCAGTTCATCCGGCAGATCTTTGAACATAGCAAGAGCGCGGAAGTAGGTGAGACCGTTGGTAGCGGTTTCCCGCCACTGGACCTTTGTCTTGCCTTCGAGCTCGCTATCACGTATTTCGATCTTCGGTTGTTGGCGGGGTACATCGGACACATGCAGGGTAGGCAATGCGTCGATGCCTGCTGTCTGATCGGACTGCTGTTCTTCGAGGAGTTCTAATTCGCGCTCACGGAGATGCTTATAGGCATCAGCTTCCGAAGGAAATTTGGAGACAACTTCTTGAATCTTTGATTGAAGGCGCGTGGCCTCTTCGGCAGCCAGATCGGCATCGTAATCCTTGCTGGGGGTCATGGTGAAGGTCAGAGTGTCATCATTGGCGAGGTACTTTTCAAGCAAGCCTTCTAGGTAGCCTCCCTTAGCGTATTCGGCCTTGAATGACTCAATTATGCTGTTCCACTGCAGAGCGTCGAAGGGATCGATCCCGTTGAACCACTGCGGCTTAATGCGCTGAATCAAGTTCATACCAAAGTTGGCGGTCTTGTGCTTCAGACCAAGCTCGAGCTGGTGCAACAAACCGTCAACCTTGTGCTGGTCGAGACCCTTCTTGATTGTCTCTCGAAGCGTCTCAGCCACCACCTGCTTCACCTTGGGCACGTTCTCTTCCGTCACGCCGTTCAGGCCAACAGAGAAAACAGCCTTGCGCCCGGAAGTGTCGTAGCCGGTGTTTGGTGTGAAATCTGTGCCCAAGCCGCTCTCGATCAACTCCCTGTAAAGAGGCGCGCCATATCCATCTAACAGAATACTCGTCGCAATCTGCAGAGCGAAGGACTCAGCAATGTCGCCTGTGTCGCCCATCATCCAAGTTGTCGAAGTCTTGAATTGGGCTTCTGGCGGCGTAAGCGGGTCGATTGGGCCTTTTGTAACCACCTCCTTAGGACCAGACAAGCGAATCGGGGATTTAACATCTTGTTCTAGAGACGCCTGACTGAATTCAGACAGTGACTTGCCAAGCATTTCCAGATGGCCTTCTACTGGTTGGTCGCCGTAGGTCAATATCTTGCTGTTGCTTGGATGGTAGTGCTGCTTATGATAGTTCCGGAGCTGATCATACGTCAAGTCTGTCATCTTCGCCGGGTCGCCGCCGCTGTTGTTCAAAGCTGGGATGATGCTTTCCTGGAAGCGGATGTAGTAGAGGTACATGGCATCGCTCATTTGACCCTTCATCTCGTTGTAGACAACACCCTTGAAAACCAAATCATCCTTGCCACTCTTGTTTTGCTCACCGGAGCCTTCAGGCTGGGCAAGCGGGTTCTCGGGACCGACACGCCAACCTTCTTGCACGAAATCCGAGTGTTTGAGGAGAGGATGCAAAGTCGAATCCAAATAGACGCCCATCAAGTTACGGAAGTCCTGGGCGTTTGTGGTAGCAAAAGGGTACATAGTGTAGTCGGCGGAGGTGAAGGCGTTCATGAAGTTTTGCAGAGATCGTGGCAGCATTTTAAAGAAAGGATCGCGGACGGGGAACCTACCAAGCCAACTATCAGCCTACTTTCCTACCTTGTCTCTTGTGTACTGCGAGTGTTCTTACTTCTCCGAACCGCACAAGGTGACATGTTCGAGGATATGTGGGACGCCGGTGGCGTCAGGCGGATTGGTCTTGAAGCCGATGGAAAAGACATTATTCTTGTCCTCTCGGGCTACGTGAAGATAGTCGGCACCCGTCTGGTCATGCTGGAAAAGTAGTGCGGAGAGCTCGAGCTCCGGCACGTGTTTGGTTCTTTGGAGGGTGAAGCCATGAAGTTTTGCGCCAGGCTGGGGAAACGAGCGAGGTCAGTCACGGATGCATAGCTGCGGCGGGCGAGGGAGCGCGTGTAGGGCGCGACCAGGCGAGAAGTACGCGGCGATCGTAATGAGGCCAGCATCGACGCGAAGCGCTGGGTGGGTGGGTGAGTGTATGTACTGTGTAGGTGAATGGGTATGAGTGTAAGTGAGTGGGTGTACTTCTCGTCATAAAGTACGGAACACTCGATTCGTCACGATACAGCGCTGGCGTCTCGCTTCCGAAGATGCCGACCGCCGGCGGGCCAATCATCAGTGGCGTTTCCGTTCTGCATCTCCCTCGACCGCCGCTGCTGCTACCGTACCGTAATTGCATCGCCCACCGGATCAGACAGCGCCAGGACAAGCAAGACGGGACCGCTCACCGACGACAGACAAGCGACACGGTTGGAGAGGCGTACTGATCCATTTCCCGCAGAGCACACCCGATAGTGGCGGAGCCTTGGCGGGATCCCAGTGTGGCATTCGGTCTCGGGGCGACAGGAAGCAGAAAACTTCCTGGCCACGCTGTATATAGGACATCGACTCGCCAGGCAGCGTCTCATCGCGTCCTGAAGCGCATACGACGAGTGGGATCGCTGTTCCGAAAGCAGACCGCGACACTTCCGGAGGATCGTCGAGGTGACAGGTGCCGGGCGACTTGAGCCTGCGCACCCTAGTCCAGTTCAACCATCACCTACCACCAGACCCGAGAGGCCGGCGACATGGCAGCCGTCGCCAATCACAACCAGCATCAGTTACCTTCGCGCAATACGCAGAACTCACCCGCATCCATGGACTACTCCAGTTCCGACCCCGCCCTCGCGGCGCCTCCTCCGCCGCCCACGACCGCGCCAGCACCGGCGAAGGGAAAGGTCAAGAACAAAAAAGGCGCAGCGAATGCCAACGATCCAACCGACGCTCACAAGGCACTGCTTTCTAAGATATCTCAGCTCGAAGCTTCCAGTACCGAAAATGCCCACGAAGCCGCCGAGATTGAACAGGAAGTTAAGAAGGCGAATCGGGACCTCAGCCAGCTTCTAAATACGTTGGAGCCGCATAATAGCAAGTTAGATGCTGTGCAGAGGAAGTACAGCGAGCTTCTCGCTGACATGAAGCGCGTAGAGCGTGAGCATGTCAAGGCCAAGAAACGAGGAGATCAGCTGCAGAAGGAAAAGGAGGAGATAGGAAAGGAGCGGACACGGGAGCGGGGATTGAAGGAGAAGCTTGAGAAGTTGTCCCGCGAGCTCACGCGGGAAAACAAGAAGCTCAAAGAAGACCTGCGGGATCTGCGCGAAAGCTCAGCCGATCGCAACGAGGAATTGCATAACAAGCTTGAGAATCTCGTGCTGGATGTGCACTCTGTCATACAACCCGCCTCTTCACAATCTACTGCGCTCGCCTCGCAAACTTCACCGAAGGAGCTCGAACAAGACAAGCTCTTCCGCGAGAAGTTCACATCGTTTCTGCATCAATATGAGCTTCGGGAACTTCAGTTTCAGAGCCTACTACGGACGAAAGAACTGGAAGTTGCCTATCACAGCGCGCGGTACGAGCAGTTGCGGAAGGCGCAGGAGAGCGAGTTGAGCAAGAGTCATCAATTGACCCGCCAGGTCAGTACGTTTAGTCAGACGGAGAACGAGTTACGGGGTCAGCTGAATGTCTATGTCGAGAAGTTTAAGCAGGTACGTCTACTCCCACTGACAGCTGTGCAACAAGCGCGCCGACCATTGATCTGGGCTCGCTGTTCATGCCTGATGATGCCTCATTCATGATGGCGAGCGATGATGAACGAAGGCGACGCATGTGCCGTCGGGAGTGTTCTCCGCAGGGTGGAATAGAATGGCTGACTGACCCCCTCAGCAGGTAGAAGACACCCTGAACAACTCCAACGACCTCTTCCTGACCTTCCGCAAGGAGATGGAGGAGATGTCCAAGAAGACGAAGCGACTTGAGAAGGAGAACCTCAACCTTACCCGGAAACAGGAAGCTACGAATAAGAACATCTTCCAAATGGCCGAGGAGCGAAGCCAGAGTCAGCAGACCATCGAGCGACTGGGCCGGGAGAATGAAAAGCTTAAGAAGCTGTGTCGGGCTATGCAGACCGGTGGGTATGGGAATATGCCTGGCGCAGGTCAGCAAGCAGTCGGCGGAGGCGCCGTAGGGGGCGAGGAGTTCGACGAAGGGCTTGAGGGCGAGACCGAATCCGAGTACGAAGACGAAGAGTACGATGAGGACGAGGAGGGCGAGTACGACGACGAAGACGAAGACACAGAGGAAGAAAGCATCGAAGTGCAACCACGGACGTATGGTCCACCGCCTCCGCCGCCCCCGCAGCAAGCGCAGGTGCAGGAGGTGTATCTGCCGAATGGGCAGGCTGGTAAGCAGGCTGTACACCAGCAGATGCAGGTGGTGAATGGGCGACCGATAGAGGGTGGGGTCAATGGCGATAGGCACTGATTGTCCAAACGAGAAAGAACAAAAGAAGGGAAAAAAAAAAAAGAAGTTGATTCTTGTGTAGTATGCGCCTGCCCCATGCAGCGCTTCTCTGTACTGCTAAAGGCTGGACTCGTCCAGCAGCATGTTTCGACATCTCTCGCCAGCCATGGAGGGCCAAGAGGTCTGACTTTGGCGGTTCAGGTTGTTTGAGCAGACCCTTCGCCAGAGGCACGTGAGATCTCACTCGCACTTTCCCCGTTCCTTCCGTGGAACCCCGCCCCACGCTCCTTCCCTCTTTCCTCAAGTCAACTCTCTTCTCCCATCCCCCACCTCTCCTTTCTCCTGACACATACACGAGAACTTTTTTGCAGCGCTGCCAGAACAGATGACATAAAGATCCCGCCCACTACAGCCCCCCTTTCCCTCCTTGCGTCTTCAAACCGCGCGAGGAGGAAAAGTCTACCACTGCAGTGAGGTCACAAGTCAAAGCGCAAGATCAATTGGCCCTCCCCCTCACAAGAAATTCAGACTGAAATATGGAATGGACCCGCTCGGTGGTTTCGGAGCCCCTTCTGGTGGTTCTGTGTCACCCGAGACGGGGAAGTTTGTCGTTTCGCTTTGCTTTTTCTTCCTGGGGGAATCGGCCAGCCTCAGGCTATTTCAGACCTGCTGTCTTGGGAGGTTCTGGAGGCAGCGGACTAGAGTCCTGAGGACATATCTTCATCTAAGGGTCGATAGTTTCTTTTGCTTTTTGTTTTATCTTCTTTTGCTTTTTGGTCGTGAACGGATGTTGTGTCTCTTAAATGGGTGGGTAGGTGTGGAAATGCGATAGGGAACAATGAAAAGGGAAGAAGAATATAGCTTGTCGTCTCTCGTGCCGTGGCGGGAGTCGCATTTCGATGAAAGCTATATACCAGGCCCCAAATGCCTGTTCAGAGAGAGACAGCAAGGCCCATGCTAGAAGGAAAGCGCTCAGCTAAGTGAAGCGCACAGAGACACACTCGCTATGCTTCATCATCCCAGGATAAAAAACCAAAACGCCTTTTCATTTTTCATGAGGAAAAGACTATACCAAGTCATAGTTTCATACCACCGTCTAATCATGTCATAAAAGGGTAAAATGCCTATTCATATTCGTTTCACGCATCATGATCATCTCAATATTTGCTTCGGCGGCCGCTACCGCGCGGCTTCCTATTTTCCTCTTCGAACTGGCTTTCGTCCTCTTCCTGTACAGGAGCTGGTGTTCTGCGCTCTCTCCGCTCCTTATGTCGGTGCCGTCTGACGCCGATCTGACTCGCGCTGTCGTCAGGCGCTAAAGATGCAAGGTCCGAGAGTCCGTCATCATCGCCCTCCTCGAAGTTCGTTATGCCCGAAGCTGGAGTGTCCAAACGCACGAAGGGGTCATCGGAGCCCTGACGCATCTGTGCCTGCATTGCTAGACCGGTACTACGCTCGCGCAGCATCTGTCGGACGAGTTCCGCTCGGGAGTGGAGAATTTCGAACGCGTCCTCGAAGCGTTCCATGTCGTTGAAGAGGTTCCGCTCTACTTCGGCAAGCACAGCAATTTCCGTCTCTTCATCCAGCTGCACCGGCGGAGGCGCTCCACCAGAACCACCAAGACTGGGCGTTGGACCGCGAGAGGGTAACATAGAGGCCGTGGCGGCATTGTCTGGGGACATCATGTTCCGCAAAGGTGTTGGACCTCGCGAAGCAGGGAAGCCAGACATGCCGCTGAATGGGGTGTTGCTCCTTTGGGAGAATGGTGTCGCATTAACACCACGGGAAGGAACGCGAGAGCCAGCTGGTGATGCCCACTGTGAGGCTGAGGCGGGAAAGGGCGCCTCTGCACCTGACCACAGGAAGCCATCGAAGCGTCCTGAAACCAAAATGTCCCATTCTTGTTCGTTTACTTCGGCCAAAGTAGCAAGCATACCGTGAAGCTGGTGGTTGTTCAGCATATACATTGCACACTCGCAGTCTCTAGGCGACTTGTCGAGTCGATAGAGTCTTTGAAGAGCTCTGCGCGTTCTCTTCAGCGCGTTCGAGGAAGTCGTCGGTCGTTCAGCTGGAGTGGGTGTCCTTGCTTCAGAAACAGAGCTCTGCCCATGCATAAGTGCTAGAAAGAAATTTCGTTGCTGGAGATCCAGCTTGGTCATCATAGCAAACATCAATGTATCTTCGTCGGCTTCTTCAGGGGGCGCTGCCGCAAATTCGGGTTGCTGGGATAACCAGCTTTGCACAGCGCGTTTCGTCTTCTGATTCTGCCGTATGTAGTGGTCGCGGTATTCGTCAGGCACGTCAATGTCTAGTTTCTGCATGGGTGCTTGGGTTGCACCGGTAATGCCTAGTCCACTGTCTTCTGGGCCAATAGAGAACGGAGGCCATTGAGGGAGTTCCCGACGACCAGATACGAACTCCAGAATTTCGCCCCAGCTTATGCCGCTGTCTTCTTCATCAGACAGGGAAGGTTGGGGCGTGGTCTTACAAATCACACAGTCGCACCTCTGGGATGAGATGTCACGTGCAAACACTTGAGACAGCTTGTCAAGTAAGCGCCTTGCGACCGACTTATACCCAGTCGCCACCGCCAACGAGCCATTTGTTCGCAGAACCTGCAAGTAATCGTCTAAGCGTTTGTGCAGTGAGGAGAAGACCTTCGAATACTCTTCAAGAGGTGGCTGTTGCATCATGGCCGGAGATGAATACATGTTGTACTGCTGTATAGACGGTCCAAGGTGCACTAGACGCTTTGGAACTTGTGTCGGGAGACCGCCGTGCTTTAGCAGATAGTCCACTCGTGGTGGCTCCTTGCCGGATGCCATTGGTGGAGGTGGTGGAGGCGGAGGACCAGCCATGGGCGTCATGCCAAATGATTGCGGAGAGTCGAGAGATGGTCCGCCAACGTCGAACACAGGGGTTTTGCTCGGTTGAGAGAATCGTGCGCCGACATCGAAGACCGGTGTTTTGGTGTGAGCCGGGGGTGGTATGTCATATTCTTGGGTCGGAGTCTTTGGTTGGGAATCGGTAACTGAAGGAGGAGAGTGGTCCTGATTGTAGCTCTTTCGCTGGTTCTGACGTGCTTTACGATCTGGTCCAGTAAAAGTTGCATCGGAGTCAATGGTGGACTCGGTGATCTGTGTGACTTCTGACGCAGGCCGAGAACGAGTCGATGCGCTTTTACGATAGCCGCTGCTTGGTGTGGTCCTTCCATCTTCCTCCGGAAAAGCGCCAGGCATGCTGGACATCTCTGACTGTGTATAGATGGCCTCTTTCCGTAGACTTGCTCCCGACTTTGCGTTTTTCATGCCCGCCGCCCTTCGAGGACTGTCCTGACTACGTCTACCTTCGCTAGAATTCCCTCGAGTCTCGTCCGCACTCTTGCGCATGCTGCTCCCGCTGCCTGACCTTCTGATCTCCGGGGTGTCGGCTGTGAGCGGCGGGCTTGGCGGTGTGTTGACGGATGGCTTAACAGGCGTGCTATTCCTCCTCTTCTCCGCAGAATCGCTGGCATCTGTGGCGGCGGGGGTATACGGCTTACCACGAGATCATCTAAGCTGCCTACAGCTTCTCTACTGTGAGCTTTGCTGAATGTGGGATAGGAAGTCTTTGGCCGGATATCGCTCAGACTCCCACTTTTGGATTTGCGGTCCATGTCTGATGTCGAATCCAGGTGTTTCTTGCCGGTACTGCGTTTGGAAGACGACGATCTGGTGGAGCGATTGTCCCTATCTCTCTCGCGTTCTGCACTCGGCGGCCTGCGCGGCTTGTGCACTTTGGTTGTGGAACTTGACTTGTATGTGGAGGATCGATGTTTGTCACGCGAGCTGGTCGTGGATTCGCGGTCGTGGTCGTGGTCGTGGTCGTCCTTGTCCTTTCTGCGCCGCCGCCGGGGCTCGTCGTCGCGGCTAGGCATGTTACAGTGGTCACTATAATCCTCTCGTCTTCGGCGAGGTAGAGCTGTCTTGAGCATTCGGGTAGTTGGGCATCGGCATCGTGCCGCCAACCGCCGCCCTGCCAGCGCTTCTAGTTCGCAGTCCTGGCCCGCTCTGATTGGCTGTGTGAAACGGGGTGGCTAAGGTTAAAGGCGCCTGCGGCCGGTTGGTCCCAGATGGACCCTCTCTTTCGCTAGGAACCAACGACTCTGCTGTGCGTACGGTGAAGACTCTGCGGCCGTTTGACGGGATGCGGTGACGAGGGCGGGAGGGCGGTCAGGCTTGGATCGCCGCTTCAGTTGTCACAGACAGGCGAGACAGGATAACAGGCCGCGTGGAATGAGAAGAAAGCGCCGACTCGACACCACGCAAATGCGCCATACACAACATCCTCAAATCCTCACATCCTCACATCCTCACAGTCAAAATCCCGAACATCAACTGCTACGCTGCGTACGCAGTAACAAGGAAGATCATCGCCGTCAACGTTACTCGCCTGCCCACGATGGCTGCGACAGTCGGCGATGTCTTGTGTACGCTCCCTCAATCGCCACCTCCATTTCCTGGCCACACAAACCCGCCATAAGCAGCCTTGTACTCGTGAGGCATCCTGAAAATCGCATACATCATCCAGCAGCGTGCAAAGATGAGCCAAATGTCCTACCCGGGAAAAGGTGTCGGCTCGTCGCACGCAATGGCTCTTGACAGCCTTGCGTCGCCTAAGGTAAGATGGAATGCACCTGGTCTCTTCTCACCATCTCATCTTCGCGTCTTTTACCTTCGCACCCTTCGCCATCCAATATGGCATCAAATCCACGCCTGGTAGCTCTTTGCATAGCTCTTTTCCTTGCCTCCTGCCTAATCACCTTCACTGTACAATCCTCCCGGCACAATGGCACTTGGTTGCCACCTATCGTATCCGGGAGCAAAGCACCTCCAGGCAGACTGCAGAAGCCCGCAAATGCTGCAAAAGTGGCCTATGCCACATTTTTGGGAGGCAACACTATGGCGGGAGCACCTATGACCGACAAGGATAGCGAAGCATCGGATGATCAAGACGATGGCTACTACCTTGGCACCCGAGTGCTCGCATACCAACTATTACACTCTCAATCGGCAGGGACAAATAACAGCATACCGTTCATCGTGATGTGTACGGAGGACGTCTCCAAGAGGAAACGAGATCGTTTGAAGAAAGACGGAGCAACAATAGTCGTGGTCAAAAAGCTCGAGTCGGACTGGGTCAACCCAGCTGTTGAACGCTGGAAGGATGTACTGGCCAAGCTGCGCCTTTTCCAACTGACCGAGTACAACAAGATCCTCTTCATCGACGCCGACACTCTTGTCACCGCCTCCCTCGATGGCGTCTTCTACGATGAATCGACCTTAATGCAAGCTACGCTCGCCAACCCTGAGCACATCAAAGAAGACGAGGCTGCAATGCCACGAACGTACATGTTCGCCACGCACGGGGACTATTTCGGTTACGACCATCCGTACCCGCCCGACCAAACCCTCGATTACTTGAACTGTGGCTTCTTCGTCTTCACGCCAAGCAAAGTGCTGTTCGAATACTACCTCTCCCTGTTGAAGCTCCCCGGAAGATTCGATCCCGGGTTCCCGGAGCAGAACCTGCTGAACTACGCCCACCGAAGGGACGGGAACATGCCGTGGAAGCCGCTCTGGTACGGGTGGAATGTCAACTGGCCCACCGAAAAAGACTGGAGAGGTAAGTTTTTCTTTCTCGCTTTGCGGTCTTTTCTGGTGGATCAATAAATGCAAGGCGGGAAAAGGACGAAAAGGTTGGGTAGAGTGGATCAATAAGAAAAAGCAAAATGGAAAAAAAAAAAAAATCAGGACATTTAACTGAACTTCTATTGCAGGTGGGGCTCGCAGTTTCCACGCAAAGTACTGGGACGGCGATCCTAGTCACGATCCTATGTTGAAGGCGATATGGAAAGAGCAAAAGGCAGAGATGGAGGGGTTCTATAGAGGAAGGGATATAGCGTTGGGGCGGTGATTACAAGTGGAGCAGGGCTACACTTTAACACGGATAAGCTTTGCGTTTTACCTTTGCCTCGACAATATAATAGCACCATGCAATAGCACACACGCGTTATGTTAGGCGCGCGTCTTCCCTCTAGACTCTGGAGATGGCCGTTTCTTAGTAGGCTGGATCATGCGGGGCTTATACATGCACGTTTTCTAGCTCGCGAGAAAGAAAAATGGGTCGCGCCACATCTTCACGATGGGAAACATTCGGCGACCCGTGTATATCGTGTTATCTATTACGGCCGACAGGAACGCATAGCTACAGGATGCTATTGCGTAGCCGAGCTGCAATTGTTAGCCATCGCAATACGCGCAGGCCTGACCCGGAATCGTCAACCTAACTCCGCTCGGGCATGGCGAAAACCGGGTAATTGGAACACAGGTGATACTTCTGAGATAGGACATGCGATGGGAATTGTGTATGACATGCAGTAGACATTCGCAGATGTCCAGTCAATGAGCAAGTCGCGTTGAAACGCGTATGTAACGCGCTCCTGGAAGCGGTCCCAAAGCTGCATTGATCGATTGCTAGTAGTGCAATCATCTATCATACCGCCTACGGTCATGATCGCGATCTCGCCGGTCTTTCTCCCTATGTCTGTTACGGTCGCTATCATGTCTTCGCGAGCGTTCGCGATCATAGTCGTCCTCACGATCCCGGTCTCGACGTCGCCGCTCCTTCTCTTTTCGCCTGTAGTACTCTTCATCGCTGTCTTCGCGCCTTCTACGATCCCTATCCTCTCTGCGATCCTTCTCCCGCCTTTTGTCCTTCTCACGCCTACTACGCTCCCTATCCCGGTCATCATCTTCACTGTCATCGCGTCGCCTCCTGCGCTCCCGCTCCTTTTCTTTTCGGTCAAATTCAGCCTCGTATTTCGCCTTCTCATCTTTCTCCCGCTTCTTTTGCAACTCCTCTTCCGTGAACATCTCCCCCGTGTTCTTGTCTTTCAGTAATACGGGATTGTAGATCTTTACTTCGCCACCCTTTTTCGCTGCCTTGCCCCAAGTCCCCATCTCTTGTGCAACTGCAGCTTCCTCTTTTGCTCCAATGCCTAGTAATGCAGGCCTTCGCTCCGGTACCTTCGTCTTTTGAACTTTCTTGCCTTTCTCTGATCCTATGCCTTCGCCATCTTTCCAGCCCATCCCACGAAGTAGAGCAGCGCCGAACTGGTCAACCGGCATCGCAGCATACTGATCGATAGTCGCCATCTCCGGTGCATTGTTGTAATCTCGCTCAAAGGCTTCTTCTTCGCTCGCAGCAGGCACTACTAGATTCTCATTCGTTGCCTTGCCAAGTAGAGCATCCATGGCCCGTTCATCGTCGGTTTTGGCCTTCACTGACTCTTCTGCATTTGGTTCTGGTGCCTGTTGCTGAGTAGCTTCCGCTTCTGCTTGCGCATCGCGACCGTCGATGATTGGCTCTTCCGCATCATCTTCTCGCTTCGTGACGTTCAAACCATACTGCGGCTTCTTCTCTTCCAGCTCCCTGATTGCTTGCTCACTGGCACCATTGTCGCGCGCCCCTGGAGGTAAACCATTTCGCTGCCTTTTGCGTTGGCTCGCTTCGCGCCAGTCCCTGTTCGCTTGCGGCGCAATCGTCAGAGGCCTGTCGTCCTGCTTTTGCTTCTCATCTACGGCGCCACCGGCAGTCTTGTCAAAATGCGACACTGTTTGCGCCTTTCCTTCCTCGTGACCCTCATCATCGTCTTCTCGAAGCGCCGCATGTGATCGTTTAACGCCGTTGGTAGGAGCTGGCTTCTTGGGACCTCCCAACGACAATGAGATCTTCTCTGGCATGTTGACGGGACGGGAGTGAACAACGGTCCACTGGAGTCTCGTTGTACAGTACCAGAAGATTGAAAGGAGAGTCAGGATCTAATCGCGACTAGAAGTGCTTGACTCGAATCGGAACAACTTCGGTACCAGACATTCACTCAATGACTTCACGATGCAGGCTAAAGAGCATAGCATCACCTTCTACTCCACCGGGTAGGCACAGGCGCCGGACTTTGTGTAGGCTAGAAAGGCAAGTACAGTACATTACATTGGTCTTCATTCCTTGCGAGCGGCTCCATGAGATCGAGTCGTGGCAAGAATTGAGCTAAATTTGAGTGACCATGGAACCCAATTACTTCACTTGCACTCTTGGTCAAGCTGCTGCGCTCGGGATACAACAGCCGCACAAGAACGCAAACGCATTGATCGACGCGTTGGCAAAAGAATGCCCTCATCAGCTTGCCGTCGGCTTCCCGCAGCCTGGTGCAACATCCCATGATGACTGGAGAAGTCTGACGTTCACATTTAGTGATATTCGAGCGGGACGAGATCATGTCGCGGCTACCCTGCTCAACAGCCAGAAGGACACCTTGTCTTCGCCACAGACGGTGGGACTCTTATGCCCAAGTACACCCGAGTTCTTGTTCACCTGGCTCGCCTTGATGCGGTTGGGTCATGCTGTGCTTTTGATTGCTCCGCAATGTCAGCCAGTAGCCATTGCAAGCCTCTGCAAGACGTGTGATGTCAATCTACTATTCTACGACGATATCTACCGCGAGCAAAGCCATCAAGCGGCACGCTATTCTACACAGGAGAACTCCTGGAATCTAAGGGCAGTCGGCCTACCTTTCCCAGCGGAGCCTGACAAGGCAACATTGGTCCCAGAAGATGCCAGTATCGCCCAATTGCCGGAAGTCCAGGTCAGCGAGAACGACGTTGCGTATCTACATCATACTTCCGGAACATCTTCTGGAATGCCGAAACCGATCCCACAAACACACCGCGGCGGCATAGGAGTTCTGCCATCACTCTCCGACGGAAGCCAAGCGGCAACGTTTACGACCACGCCACTATTCCACGGAGGAGTGGCAGACGCTTTCAGAGCCTGGACGAGCATGGCGCCAATATGGCTGTTTCCTGGCAAAAAGGTCCCGATCACAGGAGCCAACATTTTGAAATGTTTGGACACTGCAAAGCATCATGAGAAAACCCAACAGGCTGCGGCAGTCAAGTATTTCTCTTCGGTTCCCTATGTACTGCAAATGATGGAGGCAGACCCGCGAGGACTGAGCTATCTTCAATCAATGTCTATCGTAGGCGTCGGGGGTGCGGCTCTCCCTGCGGAAGTGGGACAGAAGCTGGTGGAGAAAGACATCAACCTCATCTCTCGTTTCGGAAGTGCAGAATGCGGGTTCTTGATTTCTTCTCATAGAGATTACGAAAAAGACAAGGAATGGCATTACCTTCGTGTCGCACCTGGCGCCGATAATCTCCTTCGCTTCGAACCGCAGGCGGACGAAGGTCTTGCAGAACTCGTAATTCTACCGGGCTGGCCTCACATGGCCAAACGCAATCGGGAAGATGGCTCCTTCGCCACTTCCGATCTCTTCGCCCCTCATCCATCAATAAAGAACGCTTGGCGATATCATTCCCGTGCTGACAGTCAACTGACGCTGATCACGGGCAAGAAGTTTGATCCAGCTCCGCTTGAGGCATCAATAGGCACGTCTCCTGTACTCGACGACGTTCTAATCTTCGGAAACGGCCGACCGTACCCCGGTGCCCTGCTGTTTAGAAGTCCACAAGCGAAAGAGCTGTCGGATGGAGAATTGTTGGAGCAACTATGGCCGGCCATCGAAAAGCTCAACCTGGAAAGCCAAGATCATGCCAGACTTTCCAAGTCGATGCTGAAGCCAATGGATGTCTTAAGCAGGCCTCTCGAGAAAAGCAGCAAAGGCACTTTACTCCGAGGCGCCGTTGAGAAGCGCTTTGCTCAAGACATTGAGAACACTTACGACCAACTTGACAGTAACGAGGGTGGGTCAGAAGTTCCCGATCAGGACCTTCCGGAGGCAATCCGTTCTATCATTCGGTCTGTGATTGCGAAAGAGGCAGCTTTGAAAGATGACACTGATTTATTCTCATACGGAGTTGATTCCGTTGCTGGTATGCAGATTCGTGGAAAGCTGCGGCGACTATTGCCAAAAGGCAGTGCCCAAATGCCCATCAACGTTGTTGAAGATTGTGGCAATATTGCCAGGCTTGCAGAATTTATCAAAAGAAGAAGAGCTGGCGAGTCAGAGACGACGGAGTCGTCGGCTGCCAGTGATCATGAGCACATGTTGTCGTTGGTCAACGAGTATAGCCACTTTGACGCTCCCAAAAGGACTTCGCATCTTAACGGAGACACTTCTTCGTCAGATGACAAAGACGTAATCGTCCTTACAGGAGCAACTGGCGCTCTGGGAGCACATGTCCTGGACCAATACCGGAAGAATCATAATGTCAAAAAGGTCTACTGTTTAGTACGTGGCGCGGACGAACATGCAGCGTATGAGAGAGTGAGCAAGGCCTTGGTACAACGCAAGCTTCAGCCGCTCAGTAGTGAAGATACAGACGACAAGATTGTTGTGCTTCAGGCGACACTGGGTGATCGTCAGCTTGGCCTGGACTCGGAGCAATATGCTCAGCTTGCAAGAGAAGCCACTGTTATCATGCATGTGGCATGGTCCGTCAACTTCCGCATGAAGCTGCGCAGCTTCGTGAAGGACAACATAGCAGGCGTGACCAACCTTCTCAACCTGGCCCTGGCTTCGCCGCAGTCCAAGCCACCTTTATTCGGATTCTGTTCTTCTGTAGCCAGCGCAATGTCCTACTGGAGTCCGGTCGTGCCGGAAGAGATCATACAGAACCCCGCTTCTGCCACTGACCTGGGCTATTCTCAAAGTAAGTGGGTGGCGGAGCATATCTGCCAGCGCGCGAGTAATGATACGCGGCTCAACGGTCGAGTCTCGATCTTCAGAGTCGGTCAGCTGGCCGGCGATACTGTTCATGGTGTCTGGAACACCAAAGAGGCTTGGCCCATGATGCTCAGCGCAGTGAAGGTGACAGGGAGCTTGCCCAGTCTCCAGGACAAGCTGGACTGGCTACCAGTCGATATTGCAGCAGACGCGTTAATCCAAGGCGTCAGCGCGCGTCATGTTGGCAACGGGCCAGCAGTTTACCACGTCGTGAACGATCACGATCGGCCTACGTGGGCAGACCTGCTCGCTTGGCTGCGCAAGAAGGAAAAGTTCGAGGCCATACCGCCTGCAATATGGGTTGAGCAATTAGCAAAAGCCATCGACGCAGGATCGAATCACCCATCTGGGCAACTGCTAGATCACTGGCGACAGGCCTACTGCAGCGACAAGGATGGTGGCGAAGGCCCAGTGTCCTTTGCGATGGAACGCACAAGGAACGTGATCACAGCCTTACGCGGCGTCGAGCCTGTCAACGAAGACTATTTTGCCAAGCTCTGGACGTGGACTAGGGAGAACATGTGATGCACGACGAGGGCACATCTTCAGGCTCGGAGGGCTGAAACGAGGGGTTCTCGGGACGTAGATTCACGGCAGCTTGTGTTATAGCCCATCTTAAGTATGATGTTCGAATCAGCGGAGAAGAAGAAAAGCCGTTGATAGATCGAGGTCCGCGGTCTATCGCGCTTCTGTGATACTATCAACCACATGGACCTATAGTAGGTTCTGTGTACTCGCTACAGTTCTTGGGGGATCCATGTCCGTTGTTCTGTGGAGTGGGCAAGGCTGCAGCCTGCACGCCAGTTATTATGACGCACGGAAACGATGGGGCAGCGGGAGCTGGCCCTTCTACACTGATATCTCGTTCACATATTCAAATCCATCTGCCCAGCCAGCAAAATCCTCACTATACGTTGAATTGCATGCAGGTGTACTAGGTTTTTGCGAAGGACTCTCGGCAGCACGCAGGACTCTGGAGGACCACTTGCCGATGTGACAGTCACATCACACTGGACCCTTTCACTGTCTCACACGTCCAGTAATTACAAGAAATTGAGAAAAGCGACGGCAGATACGACTGCCTGTGCTGCCCATCCGAACAGACCCTGATCACCACGATTGACGTTATTAGCGAAATAAGCCCGCCTTCACATGCGAGAGGTTCGCCTACGAGGGCCTTCAGAAGCTCGAAGATCGTAAATCATGGCAGACTTCCAGAAGACACGGCTCATCCCAATTTCGTTAGCCGGTGATCATTAACGGGCGTGATGAATCGCTGTGAAGAAGGCAAGCGGGCCTACGGGACCCTTCCCCGATGGCCCAACGCCGGCCAGCGGCGGCCTCCTCGTGTGCCTCGGAGCCTGGAGGGTGGTGCATGGCCCGTGGGGAGTCGTGTAAGTGGAGGAGCGTGGAAGTAGCTTGGACATGACATTGAGACAGCAAGGCCGGGTGGACGGGGTCTCACACTAGGTAGACTTGCCGATGTGCCGGCATTGTCGTTGGTCCCTTGGAGGGCGAGTAGGCGTAGGATTTGGTGGGAGGACACCAATGCAGTCGCCACTTGATAAAACGCTCACCGATAAGCACAGATGTCCTCTTGGTGAGGATCGAGAACAAAGTCCCCTCTGAAAGCCCCGCGGAGGCTGTACTATTGCAGCTGTTTGGGGTGATAGAGAGACTGTTATCATAAGGCAGCTCAAGTACAGAGTATATGTCTGCACTAAGCGTCCTGAAACATAATATGCATGCCCAAACATGACATCGGCAGGCTATTGCAGCAGCGTGGTGTTCCTGCAGTAGTCGTCTGCATACTGGCTGCACGTGTGACGTACGCAACCAGACTCCCAAGGTGGGAATTTTTCCACTTGCCAGTTCAAGCGACACGTTGGCAGTAGGCTTGCATAAGCTCTATGCGCCTACGGCCACTGGCTGCTATTCTTGGGCGCCCCGCCGAGCCCGCTCAAAGGAAGATAGTGTGATGAAATTTTGCCGAGATATGCTCAGTGACAGCCTGGAGACAGCTGCCAGGACAGCACATTTGCCTGATTGCTTTTCATGTTCCCATTACCACGCCAGAGACGATGCCTGGGCACATCAACAATCAAAGCAAGACATTCATATCTGGGCCTGGTCGGTTTAGTGAGTGTTCGAGAAGGTCCGTTCAGCTGGGTCTCAAAATCAACAACAGAAAGTCGCTCTTGGGCCTCGGCGGGGACTTCGAGAAACTCACCAAGGTTACATGGTGAAACAGTCGGCCGTGGGGAGCGTCCCGATGGAAAGGGTATATGTCGTCCGCCCACCAATCGCCATCGAGATCGGCAGCGAATGAGGGTCCCACCCGGGCCCGACGAAGAGGATGGTACCTGCGTTAGCGACTTGTTTCCCGCGTTTCATCACATCTGCCGTTGTCGAACGCTGCCAGACCGCGTTGAGCATCATGACGAGCAAATTGTCATACAGTCGCGTCTTGAGTCGGCAGGTCTCTGTAGCGTAATTGCGAAGTTCATGAGTAGCTGCTTTTGATCAGCCTGATCGTCGGGACAAGGCAGGAAGGTCTCGCATTTGGATCACGGCCGGCGCGTCTCTGCAGAGCGAGCGCGTACTCAGCACCAGCTCTCACACCCGTCCCAATACTATTGGCAGTAGGATGACAACATGCGTGTGCTTCGACTATGCGGCCATCAAACGGTTTGATGCAAGATCTAGATGTGGTGTGCCGCAGAGGCCATCGGTTGGATGCGAGTCGCGACGGTCTAGTGGTGGCGCTGGACGTGTCTGGCCGAATGGCCTCAGAGAGGTGCTCTGCCGCGGTCATGGCGGCGGACGAACATCATCAACGAGGCCACACGGCCGACTGCATGTGCGCGGCCAGCGTGACCCGGCGTGCTGGAGCGGCGGGTGGAACTCGCGAAACCGACACCATCGTCAATCCTGGCTGGCGAGCGAGTGCAGGCCGTCTGACTAGTGGGAATAATGACATAGCAGAGTTGTTTTGCATTATACCAAGAACCCTACTGAGTCCCGGCGCTGTCAGTCAGTAGTATCAGGGTTGCAGCTGCGGGTCGCTGACTCTCATGTGCGATTCAGAAGGGTTGCCAGGCTCAGGACGAGAGTGTACCACGTAGCAGAGATGGCCAGGATACTACCAGTATCTACCTAGGTATCTACGGGCTCGACTATACAAATCAGAGGCTTCACGGGCAGCCGGGTGGTGCGAGTGGCCATGTTGCACAGCGGCCGCTGCGATGGTGCCCTCGCGAGATACCAATGATCTCGCATACATTCCCGCGGGCGTGTGTTTGTGCGCACGACGAGGCGCAGCACCGCACGTAGCCTGCTGCATCGACTTCTGCCAATCACCGCAGAAAAGGCGGGTGTGGGAAAGGTTGCGCGTTAGCGCGATGCCCGGGGCCTGTGTACCTGCATCGGCGGAAAGGCTGAGAGTGGTCGGGTCTGGGGCTCGCGAGGTGGTCGCAGCGCCCATTAAGTGCCCACCCAGCTTCCGTCCCGACTCTCCCCAAAAAGCTACTTCGAATCATAACGACGCTAAACTTTGTGCCTGGCGGAGCTACTTGGGCCTATACTGGCCCGCCGTCGCCTTTATCCCGCTTCATTCCCATCGCTCGTTTTCCTGCCGTTATCCCAGGGTTTATCACTCTGATCGTTCTCTTCTGCGACTCTTCTATCGTCATCTCTTGTCTCCTTCTTGTTCCCACAGGTACTAATTCGATCTGTGCAGCTGTACAGTGCTCGACATTCATCAGTACCGGCCATTCCTTTGAGCCCAATGCTTTCTTGCTTTCTTGTTTGACTCTCTCTCATCGACGAACCGGACGTCCCAATCCAACACACACCAGCATTGTTTAGTAGTAGACAGCAGAGACCCAGTCCCGTCTGTCGTCAGTCATTCCTTCACCAGCTCGAACATCGCAGTCCACAACACTGCTCTCGACCTTACTATCTACCGACCTAATCAGAACGCGAAGCGAGACGTCATCTGAATGTGTTGACCGTTTGAAGCGTTAAGAAAACGAATAACAACTGGTCGGTCCACTCTGGAGACCAGCTGCAATAGCATCAGGCTTGCTAACAGCGTTATAACAGACCTAACGATAACAATGGAATACGCCCAGCACACCACACCGCCCATGGGGCAGTCGCCTTTCTTCTATTACAACCCAGATCCTCGACCGGAGAACAGACAGCACGGGCATTTCACACCACACCCACACGGTCTTCCAATGCCTTTTGTGCCTTCCACGCCAGAGCACATGATGCCATACCAGCAGCCTATGTACCACCGTCCGCACTCAGCAGGATCTCTTCCTGTCTACCAGCAAGCCCCTGCCTACATTTCTCAGGCGATGCTGACGCCCGCTGCCTCCCCAAGAGAGCAACATCACAAGCCCACCATCTTGGTGCAGCAAGAGATGCCGCCATTGATGCCCATCAACACTGAGTGCCAGTACATGCCTGCCACGCCCACGATGTCGGCTTCTGGCTCGTTCAGCTCGGTCAGTTCCAATGGCAGCCCGCCTTCAAGCGTTGACATGCTGCCGACGCCGGCCAACGGTGCTTTCTTCAACAAGCCCAGCATGCCAATTTACCCCGCTGTGAAGGAGGGCTGCGAGGAGGAGGTCTTCTCCGAGGTGCTTGCTGCAGGTGATTGGGCACGCCCGAACTCACCACCAATGACTCCAGTCTTTTTGCACCCGGCTTCGGCCATGCAGAACGAGGCTTCATACAACCTGGCACCCGGTTCATGCCCATCTCTGTCGCCGTCGCCTTCGCCCGTTCCGAGGTCGTGCGCGTCTGAGGAGGATGTCTGCGATCCCCGAAATCTGACGGTGGGCAACGCGGCGGCCGAATTTGGGCCGATGCCGACGCTCGCTTCTAGCGACAAGCACCCCGAAGTTCAGCGCCCTGAACAGGACAATGTGGCCATTGCTACCCCTAACGAGCTTCTCAACTTCGGCGGCCTCCCTTCCTTCGAGCCTGCCTTCGACTTCGACCTCGAGGATGACTTCAGTGGCATGATGCCTCACGCAGGCCACGAGAACATCCAGTTCAACGGCAACAAGCGCCAGCGGTTGGACATGGCCCCTGTCATGATTGAAGACGACGGCTTCTTCAGCGAGTCCAGCTACAGCGACGACGACGAGCTCGCTGCCGCTGCGAGCTACTCTCCGTCGACCTCCGAGTTCTCCATCCCGGAGAACTCCGCTGCAGCAATGCAGAAGCCGAAGAAGAGGAGTCTGAAGAAGGACATGGACGACAACACTTCTGCTACCCCTTCCACCCAGCAAGCTTCCACTGCCCAGACTTCGGCTGCACCCACCAGCGCCTCCCCAGAGCACACCGCCTCTGCCGCCTCTACTCCCGCCCAGAGCAACAACGTCTCTCGTCGCGGCCGCAAGCAGTCCCTCACCGACGACCCCTCCAAGACTTTCGTCTGCACCCTCTGCAGCCGCCGCTTCCGTCGTCAGGAGCACCTCAAGCGCCACTACCGCTCTCTCCACACGCACGAGAAGCCATTCGAGTGCACCGACTGCGGCAAGAAGTTCTCTCGCTCTGACAACCTCAGCCAGCACCAGCGTACACACGGTGCCGGCACTGTCGTCATGGGCGTGCTCGCCCAGCCCGGTGAGCAGCAAATGCACCCGCCCATGGACGCAGTGAACGGTGGAGACGCCGGCAGCCTGATCCGCCCTAAGCCTGAGCAGCAGCAGTACACCCCATCACCGCCTGCCTCCCAGCAGAGCGTCAGCCCTGATGCCAGCCAGCTCGGCTCCATGCTCTACGACGTCACCGCCCAAGTCGGCAGCAGCAGCTCCAGCTCCGTCGGCTACGCGAGCGCCAGCGACTCCAGCCACAGCTCCGACCGCAAGGGCGGCATGAAGAAGCGCAAGCGGGAAGAGCAGCAGTAAACGCGCTCCTTTCCCTCTTCTTCTTCTCCTTGCGCGACAGCGTTGAGTCTCCGCGCCATGCGGTGCGTGGAGGACTTCTCTTATCTCTCTTTATAACGACATGACGCATTATGCTGGGAAGGGCGGGCTGCGGCGGCCACAAAAAGAGCACAGGGGACCGGAAAGCGAAAAGACCGGGTCAGACGGCGTTTTTGGCTCTCCCTCTGTTTCTTCGGAGACTGGTGAACACAGGCCATCCGGATCGGAGGCGGAGTCTTTTGCTTTGCTCAGGCGAAACTCGCAAGGGGGAAGCTTGCTTTCGTTGTCTTCTTTTTCTATTTTCGTTCTTCATGCTTTGAACTTGTACAATACTATTTTCCTTCAGAAGTTTTCGCGTGGGGCCTTCTTTGTAAAAGTATGAGGGAGGCGGAGGGCTTGTTTTGGGGGAGGGAGGGGGGCGGAGATCTGTTCGTTTGGGCGCTGGACGTTACAAGAGCACGAAATTCTTCCCACCTTTCCCCTGGTCGGCTCGTTGTATCTATTTAGTTTAGAGGAAGGGGTTTTTCCATTCTTTTTATCTCGCGATAAAAGAGTATTCAATCGTTTTCGATAACATCTTTGTTTCGTACTTCTCAATCCATCTATGTTGTTTGGACACTTCAGAAGTCAAGTGGCTACGGTGCCCTGCATGATCAGCGACCTGCTCTATGAGCTTGCTTTCAATGTCATGGGGAAATTGTCATAAATCAATGTCTGATAGGGAAGTGACTTGCACGGCCGGATGGCATCAGACCTTTGCGTATCTATCCATATCCTTTCCCCGCTTAATCCCATTCTATAGCAGATGCTTCCCTCCTCTCTCCATCTCTCTCAAAAGAGGAACCACACCCATTCTAACAAAACTCCCTACGGCTCTTACTCGCCGGGCTCATCCCCAATCTTCTCGAGCTTCCCTATGGCCCGCTTCTCGCCCGTCTCGCCAAACACCCGCAACCGATCTATCCGCGTCTTCTCCCCGTCCCCGTCGCCGCTCTCCACAAAATCACCACGCTCGTGATGTTCTGGAACTTGACGAACCGGAGCTCCACCTTGGCCGTGCCCGTCTTGGGATCCCAGTCCGACGGCTTGATCTCGATCTCCTGCGTCGCTGGCATGTCGTCCGCCTCGTCGAACCCCAGGTTGTGTGACCGGTTCGTGTAGAATTTGAGCGTTTTCGGTCGCATGGGCGTTTCGTCGTCGGAGGAGTCCGAGTCGCCGGATGGTAGGCTCGTGATGTGCACCGAGTGCAGTTTCAGCGTGCACATGAAGGGGATGAAGAGCATGAGCTGCTCGTCTGTGTCGCTTTCTATCCAGTCGTTGCGCGGACCTCCCGCCACGGTCTTCTTGTCGGCCAGGGCGCTCGGTCTACTGGGTTGGAAGGGTGTCTTCTTGTCGCCCTTCTCGCCGTCGAGGTTGAGGAAGTCGAGCCCGAGCTGGTCGACTTGTTCGGTGATGTCGGGGTAGTTGCGTGGCGCCGCAGCACCTAGCCAGGTTGCGCCGCTGCCTGCACTGCTTTCGACGGCGCTTCCTCCTTCGTCGGCTGTAGCGGCCTCTTGTGCCAGCTGCTTGACGGCTGCGTCGAGGGCCTTCGGATCCGCGCCTCTTATCCTTTTCGTCTCCCTCCCGGCCTTGAAGATGAGGAAGGTGGGCATGGCGGTGATGTTATATGACTGGGCGATGTCCTTCTGCATATCGGTGTTGACTTTGGTGAAGGTGATGCTGCCGGGTCTGCTCAGCTGGGAGGAGAGCTGCTCGTAGACGGGGGCGACGGCCTTGCATGGTCCACACCAGTCGGCGTAGAAGTCGGTGACGACGATGCGGGAGGAGTTGAGGACTTGGGTGAAGTGCTGGGCGGACGTGATGGCGACGGTCTGGGACATTTTCGCGACGTCGGCGAGGAGGCGAGAGAAGAAGGTGGGGGGTGGGTTCTCGTCCAGTGTGGCGAGTGTAGGATTGACGAGTATGTAATCGATAGAAAGTAAAGTAAAGTACCGTAAGTTATTTGGTTTCCCTTGCTGAAGCGGAAGCGGGGTCCAGTAGCTCTTGGGCTCGCGGGGCAGGCAGACACCAAGCAGCGACCACAGGGAAGCTTACACATACATCTCAGACACAGCGGGAAACACATCGAATCAACCACATCATCAAACAGTATCGCTGCTACACACTTTGAAATAACTGACTAATCGTTCACCTCCAAAGAATGACACCATAACCCCCAATCGACTGGCGATTCTAACTGACCCCATGTCCGACCTGACTGGCCTCAGACTAAGCCGCCACGAACGCATCCTCGTCGTCTCGCTGTCCTACCTTTTCACCGCTCCCATCGTCTACACGTATACGAGAAAGCTGTTTGGTTATCTCGGTGCCCTTTGGCAAGAAGCAAGAAGACAGATTCGCGAAGAAGATCAGTTGGAGGCACGGAGGCGACTGCGCACAGAGCGTGCACAGCAACGTCGCCCTGCTGGGCAACAATAACCTTACGATCTAAATAGTCATTTACTGGGTGGCAAAGATGGCTTCCAATGTGTTTGTAGTCGACAGCTCGTTGAAGCGGACGCAGATCAAGGTGACGCCTTCGACGACCCTCAAGGAGGTTCTCGATCAGGCATGTCGCAACAAAAAGCTGAAACCCGAGGAGTTTACGCTCAAGACCCAGAACGGCAAGACCGTCGATCTCTCACAGCCATTTCGATTATCTGGTCTGACTGCTGGTGCGAAGCTGCAATTGACGCAGGCAAGTAGGAGTACTGGTGTGGTCAACTTGGCGTTACAGCTGCCGGACAACATCGAGGGTGGTGGGCGGAGAGTGAGCGACAAGTTCCCGAGCACGACATCATTATGGCTGGTCTTGAGAAAGTATGAGGACGGCGTAGCAGGTTCTGGTCAACGATTGAATCTCACACAACGAGGCGTACCAAGCAGCGAAAGCGGAGCCGGGAGGATGATGTATGAACAACCTTGCTTGCAGATCATGGGAAGGACATTGGAGACTTTTGAGGATCTGCAGAAGACTCTGGCGCAAGTCGGATTGAACAGCGGCAGTGTGTTGATGAGACTCAGTTTCAAGCGCGGTGGGCAGCCGTTGGAGGAGGCCATGCAGGAAATATCGAAATACTTTGTGAGCGCGCAGAGTGCAGAGCCAGCAGCAGGTGCTGCGGCGAGTGCACCGCCAACCAACGACGGTCCCGCAGATCGTTCTGTACCGAACGCAGATGCTGAAAACGCGGCAGCGCCAGTAGAAGGTGCTGCAGGCAAGGAGCCTAACGAGGACGTACCGATGACAGAAGGACCAACAGCACCTGTGGTTGAGAACGATGTGCTCGCTTCATCCTCAGCGACATCAGCCCAGCCAAGTTCAGAACCATTACAACAACAACCTTCAAACACCATCAACGGCATCTCAGTCTACCGCCCACCATCATCGGGCACGCCAGCAGCAGCACAAATGGCCGACGACCCTACCGGCTTCGAACCCAGCATCGACCAAGCCAAAGCCCACCAAGCCGCCATCGCCCGCAACACGCGCAACCAACGCCTCCTCTCCGACAAAGAGCTCGAAGAGCAAGAAACCGCCAAACGCGACCGCCTCACAACCGTCCAGTCCGTCCAAGTCCGCGTCCGCTACCCGGACCAAAGCATGATCGAAACGACCTGCGCCGCCTCCGAAACCGGCGCAGACCTCAACGCCAAAGTCCGCGGCACGCTCGCCGCAGGCGATGCAGAGCCCTTCGAACTCCGCTTCCTGGGCCCCAAGGGCCAGCAGACCGTCCCGGATTCCTCCTCTGTCCGCCTCGTGCGCGATCTGGGTTTCCGAGGCAAAATCCTCGTCACGCTGGCTTGGGGCCAGGACGTTAGTCCTCAGACGAGACAGGGACCGAGTCTGAGGGAGGAGTATCGGTCGCGCGCGACGGATTTGAAGGTTGATTTGCTGCAGCAGCAAGCAGAGAGTCAGCAGTCTTCGGGAGGTGGGAAGGAGGTGCGGGGAGAGGATGAGGCGGCTGCTCAGGCGGAGAAGCAGGGCGGGAAGAAGAAAGGTGGTGGTGGTGGGGATGTGGAGGCGAAGATGAAGAAGTTCTTGGGGTTTGGGAGGAAGTGAGATCTGTGGTTTTTTTTTTTCCTCCTCTGCTCTTCAGAAGGCTGGATTTTTTCACTTGGGTTCTCGGGTTTTCTCGTGAGGATGGGCGATGATGAGTTCTTTTTAGCGAAGCATTGGCACCATTGTCTGTGGTGTCTCTATGTTTAAAATGCGGCCTTGGTTGCCGTAGAGGGGTTAGAGAGACTATTGCAACGACTTTTCCTGGTCTCCTGGAATTCCCTTTTTTTTTTCTTTTTTCCCCTCTTTTTTCTCTCCGTTCTGCTGTATGGCCTCATATCTTTTCCCACATGTCTCCGCAGACGAGCAAGCAGTCCATACCGGATGGCGACGTCTGCATACGCTCACCAGGCACTTATTATATTTGTATGCTGGATCCAATCAAGGGCCAACGGAAAGAGAAAAAGGAGAAGAGGGTCGGCAACTTCGGGCATAGGGATAGGACGCATATGAGTCGTTGTAGCACATCTAATAATCTATACATATACGGTTATATGCAAGGCATAATTCCCAATTGCTCACCAGCGCCGACCCTGCTCTAAGAAGACAACCCCCGAACGGCCTGACCTGCCTATGCCAAATTTTGGTATCATACATTATCCCCTTTCATCAATCTATCTACAGGGAAAAGCCGTAGTCGTGATAAAATTTCCCGAAGCATCACATTAGATAAATAAACAAACCCAAAAACGACTTTTATTTTTTCTTCTTTTAGAAATTCTGTGACGGCCCAGCCCTTTCGCCTTGCTGCATAGGCTGTTGGCTGCCGTGGCTTTCCGTGTCGCCATAGTGCCCGCCGCTGCTGTAGACAGGGCCGTTGGTCATGCTGCCCTGGTGCTGGGTGTTCATGGCCATCTCGTCGTCGGCGGCGCGGATGGGTGGGAAGCGGTGGTCTTTGTGCTTGGTGCGGGTTGCGGGGAGGAAGTCGATGATGAAACCTGTTGTGCGAAGAATGGGTTAGTCCAGTGCACACGCACACTGCGAGGCGAGGGGGTTTGTTGATATGGGAGGAGGTATGTTGGGACGTACTCCAAGTATAGAAGATGTACATCAGAGCGATGATCCATTCGATAATAGCTGCTGGGTTGTCTGCCGTTCTGTATTGCGTGACGCCGAAAGCAATGGCAAGAGCGATCTCGACGATGATGAAGGTGAGCTTTATCCAAAAGCTGGCGCGGAGGATTCGGTATTCGCGGTAGAAGATGCCTAATCGTTGGTATTCGGCACAGATGAAGATTGCAGAGATAATGTAGCCAGCACTGCGCAGGCGTTAGCAATAAAGTCTCCTTGGACATAGTAATGCTGATTCCGTACATGAAGACCGCAAGCATAGCTTCGTGCACTGGTGGATAGCGGCGAGTATCGAAGATCGTCAAAAGGATGAGACCGCAAGCGCCGATTATTGCGAATACGCTGGCGCAAACGCTCAGAGCCTTCTCGGCAGTGGTGTAGTTATGCGTCAGGCGACCTCTATGTCGTAACCATCTTTCACTGATGAATGACAGGACGAATGCCACTTGCGCCGTGGCACTGCCGGCAATGAAGAGCGGCTTTCCCCAGTAGGTTGCACCCACGTGCGAGATGAAGGCAATGGTTTGGCCGTCCATCCATGGGTATTGCGGCTCGCCATTTGCTACCCAGCCTCCAAGCATGCCCAAGAGCGTTCCGAGCCATACGCAGCCTGAGAAGGCCGGTAAGAACCAGTAAGATATGCCAAACATGGTCGGGAAAGGATACTGTCCGCAGATGGGCGCGCGCGGAACAAGTTTCTCGAGTGGATGCTGCGTATGGATGGATATGTTCGGAACGCTGCAACACTTTCCAGCGGCACGCTCTTGATGGGACAGACCTGCTGTATGCCGTTCGAACGCCCTCAGAGGAGTGCAGAGTGAGCGATTGAAGCAGGCCAGGGCGGGCGACGGCAAACACGGAAACCTGGAAACCAAACGCTACAGCATCTAACTACTAATAATGAGTTGGGACCAGGACGCGAAACCAAATCGTCACGATCGCGACCGGAGACGCTACGTCACCGGCATAGCCTGCATAATTTAGATTTTGTCGGGCGCTTCGGCGGAGCAATGAGAAGGCTTAAAGCCGGAGGAGGTTGTCTATTACTGTTGGCCGTGGCAATGATGTGGATAGTAAGCATGGATGCCAGCGCGAATGCACGCGTAGGTTGTGTTACCTTTCAAGTGAGAGGCGGTGCACATCACGTCCATCTAGGTAGGCAGACCATGATGTATGCGAGAGACGCGAGATGAGGCTTGAAACCCGGGTGGCGTTTGGCCAATTTCCCGAGAGTTTGGCGGCGGCGGCACCTGGGCAGCACCTGCACCTCAGCGGGTCCCGTCTCCAAGTGTTGTGGTAGCCTCAGGCAAATTTGGATCTGAGAGATGAGCGGCCCCATTTCCGCATCACACGGCAGCACCCGCAACCGCACGTCTTGGCTCTGAATTTGTCCAGCACCTCAGTGGAACTTCAAGGCTGTTGGGCCACGCGACGACATCGACGACAAACGACCGCCACCATGCCGAAGGAAGTCAAGCAGAGGTCCGGCATCGCCGTTGGCCTTAACGCTGGCCACGTACGTCTCCCCCCGAGCGGCTGCCATCGAGCGTCGAGATAGACAAAACCCGGACACGCAAAGGACAGTGGGACTGACACTTTGCGATACAGAAAGTCACTCCCCGCCAGCCGAAGCCGAGAGTCTCGCGCATGAAAGGCCACCTGAGCAAGAGGACCGCATTCGTCAGGGACGTCGTGAAGGAGGTTTCCGGGTATGCATAGCCCTTCCGCCGAAGAAATTGCACCAAGGAAGCGGACAGGAAAAGGGAAATCCAGAACTTGGTCACTAACGCTTTCACTCTTTTACAGCCTTGCACCATACGAGCGCCGTGTGATCGAACTGCTCCGCAACAGCAAGGACAAGCGCGCGAGGAAGCTGGCGAAGAAGAGACTCGGCACATTCGGCCGTGGCAAGAGAAAGGTCGACGAGATGACCAAGGTCATCGCCGAGTCCAGGAGGGCTGGTCACTAAGCTTGCGGTGATGATGAATGGAGACGAGCAGGAGGCTTATGGCATGCACGGCGCAAGAAACGGCATGAGACTTTGAGACGTGCCCAGGGTGGGCGAAAGAAGGCTTGCTCTGGGTAGCTGGCTTTTGTACTGCTGAATGAAAATTGCGTTCAAAGCCTGCCACGGTTTTCTCTCGATGATTGTTCTGGCCTAAGTGTCATGTATGCAGTCGAGTGATGCTGTACCATTTCCCACGGGATGGATTCAAAAGCCAAGTCACGGTTGACAGTGCGTGGACTACATGGGCTAACGAGGCGCTTGTGTTCAAAGCGTATGTCCAAATGGCCGGTTGTCAATGTGCATTCCGTATCGTACAGCCTACTCTGAAGTGCTCCTGTGTGTCACTGTACTTCAACCCACATGAACATGAGGGCGTCCAGAGCTGTTTTCGATCCGGTTGGACATGCCGTACTGACAGCGAAGAACCTCCTCATTGGAGCATTAATTCCAGTGTGATGGCGCTTCAAACACAGTGCGACCGCGTGTCAATGGAGTCGGCCTCATAGTCAGCCGCAACCGCCAACGACAACCGCCATGTACAGACAAGAGACCGAATTGGCCGCCCAGAACGTCATCGCCCCTATCTGAACGTGGTTCATGAATGAGAACAGCTACATAAGCTGCAAGGAGCAGCTCTCTCTAGCACCCAAGGTCCAAAATGACAGCGCTACTCCGCGGCACATCCACGCACAGCCTGCCATCTTTATCAACCTCCACCGTCTCGCCCCGTGTGACGTTGTGTAGAATCACCGGCTTCCCGTTATCTAGCTCATGGTTATAGCTGTACCCGTTGAAGCTTACTCCCGTGATAGCATCGCTACCATTCGCCATCAAACGCTGCAGCTTGACAGACTTGCCAAAGCCGACGTCGGATGGAAGCTGGAAGGTATACCGCTCGATCGGTCGCGGGTAGTCGTTGGTGTAGTTGTTACCGGCCGTGGCATTATACTCCATTAGGTTGATCACCATGAGTTTGCTTACTCGCCCGCCACTTGTGTACCTGGCGTAGGCGCTCTCCTGCTCACCAGGCAAAGGCAGGTTGACGATGCTCGGAGGCGACTTTGTGAGGTCTCCGAGGAATGCCGCCACGGCGATGTTGCCGTAATATGGCGCTTTCGTGCCTTTGCTGGTCTTGTCCGTATCGATGGGCTGCCAGCTCTGGTACCGGTAGTTGGTTCCTTGGTGCATGTGCACGCGCCGAATGTTGTTGGCGGCGCAGTATAGATTGAAGTCGACACCCCAAAGGGTTGCTCCAAACGTGTTCGACAGGCCCGGTCTGCCTTGGTTGTATAGCGAGTTGTGCTCGCCTAATATGAAGGGCAGGTCGGGTTCAAGGCGGTCAGGTAAGGCGGCGAGATGACGAGATTCGTTTAGTTGTTTTTGGATGGAGACCACGTTCGAGGTGTGATTCATGAGCGTGCCTTGTAATGTCACTCCAGGCACTTCAGCGCCACTAATGTAGCTATGGCTGGTTTAGTATCTATCCAGGCCACCAAAAGCTTTGCACTTACTTATGGGATGTAATGACTGCGATGTCTTTGTCTCTGTCAAGTCCATCCTCCCAGGTCTTAATCGGGTCAAGGCTGTTTGAGGCTCCAGCAAAAGATGGTGCGTAATACTTATAATTTTTCCGTGATGCAAGCCGGGGCATGGCTGTCTCATTGCCTCTCTAATCTCTTGCGTCCAATGGAGCCATTCGTCTACATAATCCTGCTCGTCCCATGATGGCGGTCTAACCGGCCCCTGTGCTGAGGTCTTGTAGAGGTCTGGCTCGTTTCCAAGCTCCCAGTACAGAAGCTTACCGTCCTGCAAGGCTTCGCAGGCGTAAGGCACGGATTTAACAAGAGCCTGCCGGGCAGCTGTGCTGTTTCTCCCAAGATTGAAGCCGTGTATGAATTTCGTATCTGGCCATGTCTGGTACGATTCGAAGTAAGGGGGCCCTATCGTGAGAGTTGTAGGATAGTCACTGGAAATGTTCGTGTTGAAGATCCCGACGCTAGCCACATCTAAATAGCTGTTGAATATGGCATAGTCTTGCGTATTCCCACCAACACGGATGTACGGTTTCGTACCGGCCAGATTCCCAGGTTGTTGAGGAGATTGTTGGAGAAGACGTTGGGCGAAGACAAATTACCTGCAAAGTCCGGAAAGGACGAGAATTCGATTGAGTACGATAGAAATGACTTGAAAGGTACGCCGGCGTCAGAAGGCACAGTCGCTTGGACCGGGATAGTTGAAGGTCTTCTCGGCGGCTTTACCAGAGCGGTAGCGCTGCTCAAGCAGATGACCGCGAAAAGGCAGCAGGCGAGCGACGATGGAACTGGCATCTTGGAAAACCAGAAGATGATAAAAATTGATAGGTCGAAGCGAGCAATTCAAGGTGGACTGACACCTATGTATGAGGCCTGAGAGATACATAATTCCCCGCATGACGAGCAGTGATATAACCTCTGGATAAAGCCTACTAGTTGTGGCAGGCCCTTCGCCGTCTCGTATATGTGTTGATCCTTGTGCGGAGTATCTGCATGTCAGCGGCTACCGGCACCAAAAGTTAGTGCCTCCTGGTGATGATGACGGAAAACGACCTGTGATCGACCTATGGAAGAGCAAGCTGGTTTGAGAAAGTGAAAACCCTTTAGAAACATTAAACCTGATCCTAAAAGCATTGTTTTTTCGCCCTTCCCTTTTTCCTTGATGAACTTTGAGGTATACATCCGCGCCCTCTCAAAAGCGGCTGTATAACTTGAATCGGGGCGTCTCTAGATGCTTTTGCTGTAAAGCAGTGTAAGTCCACTACAGCATACTATGAGCAGATTTGAACATTGTCGACTGGACTGGCCATGGCAGATAGGTATGGAAGTAGGCGGAATTGCTTTCCATGCTGAAGGTGAACACAAGTTCGCCCGCTGAGTCCCCGCCGCCGCGGCCGATCTGTGTTGCGCCTGAGGCATTTGAATGCACGGCCCCCATCAGCATAAAACAAATTTCCATCCCGCCTCTCACTCTTTTTCCTTTCTTCGTGCGGCGGCTCGACAAATTTTCCCCAATGTTACTGTGCATCCTATCTTTCTGTGGTATAGACACAGCGTCAGTCGAGCCACAGAGTAACGAAATTGCACGTCGGTCCGTCAGCCACTCCGACTTGATTGCCCACTTTCCGTGGCCTTGACGGCGTGCTGATGATCGAACAAACTTATTAGAACTGTACCCAAGGTCAAGAATACTTGAGGTACCGCGGCCAGTGTATTTCACTCGTCAAGTGGGCTCCGGTTTCATATCATCGAAGCCTGTAGCATCCAACGTACTCCCATATCAGACCTTTTCTTGATTCTCTAATCGCTATCAAGCTGTCAGCGACCATGCCAGGACTGCAGGTCGTAGCTTTGATTTCCGGTGGTAAGGATTCACTCTTCTCTATCCTACACTGCCAAGCCAACGGCCATGAAGTGGTCGCCCTTGCGAATTTATACCCTGCCGAAAGCAATGTGAACGTAGAGGACAGCGACAGCTACATGTACCAGACGATCGGGCATGCTGTCATCCCGCTTTATGAGAAGGCGTTAGGCCTTCCTCTATTTCGCCAGGAGATTAGGGGTACGGCGGTAGACCAGAATCGATCATACGGACCACAAGCTCCAGCGACTGGGGCATCCGAGGACGAAACAGAGTCACTTGTACCATTGCTAAAGCAGGTAAAAGCCGCCATTCCTGAAGTCAACGCGGTCAGTACTGGTGCCATCATGTCAGACTATCAGAGAACGCGTGTGGAATCTGTCGCTCTCCGACTAGGCTTGACGCCGCTTTCTTATTTGTGGCAATGGCCCTCTCTTTCACAAAACACACAATCATCCTTGCTGGAAGACATGGCTGCGGTGGGCCAAGACTCACGTATCATAAAAGTGGCCTCTGGTGGATTGGACGACAGCTTCTTGTGGCAAAACGTTGCCGAGCGTCGTACTATCTCGCGCCTGACAAGGGCAGCAGAGAGATTTGGCTCTTACGACACGGGTGCTATCATTGGCGAAGGGGGTGAATTTGAGACGTTGGCTGTCGATGGTCCCGCTCCCTTGTGGAAACATAGGATCAATGTCCGAGAGGATGAGCGGGAGGTCGTGCCAGGCGAAGCAGGCACTGCTTCCATCCGTTTCCGTCACCCTAGTCTTAAGGCCAAAGGCGAAGTGAACCCAGAGCACGTGAAGCCGCGCATCCCGGAGACATTAGACGAGCGATCCGAAAGCATACTGAAATCAACTTTGTTCCATTCCGAAGCTACGGAAGCCACTCAGGCCTCTGACGCGTCTCCTGCACCGAGGATCCATGTGGGAGAACAGAAAGCTGTCCCCGGTCTTATCACAAGCCGCTCTGCAGCTGGGCAATCGCCAGCAGCACAAATGCAGTCAATCATGGATACACTGCGCACAGAACTCGAGAACATTCTTCCTGGAGTCGGCGTGGCAAGCATAGCATATACATCGATCATTTTGCGCAATATGGCGGACTTTGGGGAGATCAATGCTGTATATGGCCGGTATTTTAACTTTCCAACACCGCCAGCTCGGGTCACCATTGCCTGCGCAGACGCCATTCCCAATGGCTGCGATGTGATGCTTGGAGCCACGTACTCGACTTCACGCAGCCAAAGCACAGCTACCAGGCGAGGTCTTCACGTCCAGTCCCGGTCTTATTGGGCTCCTGCAAACATTGGACCTTACTCACAAGCCTTTGTGCTTCAATCCGACCAAGAAGTAGATCAGGACGGCGTTCTGTATGTTGCTGGACAGATTCCGTTGATACCTGCATCCATGGAGCTTGCGTGCTCGCCGTCAAAAGATGCCTTGACCACATTTGCTTACCAGGCGGTATTAGCCTTACAGCATGCAGACCGCATAGGCAATGTCATGTCTTCCAAACGATGGGCTGCTGGTATTGCTTTCATTGTAGCTCCAGGAGCGGAAGATGTAAGAAGGCTGGGTCAAGTTGTAAGGCATACTTGGACTGCCTGGCATGAAAGCGGCAACGGGCCTGCCGAGGATAACTCTGACGAGCAGGAAGAGGAAGACTTCGATGTCTGGCATCTCACACAAAATTTTGCACGCAGTGGTTCAGCAACACGTCAGCCGCAGCAAGACCGACAGTCCACAAAGCCACTACAGGCACCGCCGCTTTGGGTCATAAGGGTTGACGCACTGCCCCGTGGTGCGAGCATTGAGTGGGCCATGTATGGAAGCATGACTGAGCAAGATGTGGCCGTGGAGAAGTTCCCGCACCTTTGTCATCTGTTGGATGTGTTTCAGCGGCAGCTTGTCTGATACAAGAGACTGCCAGCGTGATTCACGCGGAGAAAGTGTTGCGATTCTCGAACCGGGCAATTGTTTGTCACCCATCGACAGTGGCTCACAGTCACGCTGACTGGACTCGCACGGGAAACGTTCGATCTGGTGCTGAGCCATTCTGGGACCGACAGATAGCAATCGATCTGTCGGTTATATGAGACGACACTTGACTCGACACTCTGGCAGGCTTCCCAAGTCATGTGTGCGGAGCTGTGGACGAAGATCCAGGAGCGGGGTAGATCTGCACCTCTCTTCCTTACACACCAATCGAGCCTAGATGCGCAGGCCCAGTATGGCATCAAATGCAACATCGCGGTAACTTCCACGCATAATTCTTTCGGATTACGGAAGTCGTCTATTTGATAACACAGTGGGCTTCAAGGATGAGGAATGCAGTATTTCACCGCGCGCAGCTCGCCTACTGGGAGCCGGAACACAAAAGAGCCGCATTCCCCTCCTTGAGCGACAGTCACGTCAGTCTTTTGCATAACTAGCTTGCTACCTAGACAGCAAAGTAGAGTTGTGGATCCATACTACTTCCTTTCCGAGGTCCTACAAGTGGGGTTCGTAGCTTGAGTAGAAGTAGGTATGCCGACGACATGGCTTTCATTGTTCGATATGTGTACAACAAAATAAGTTCATCTCTTGCAAACATTTAAGACTAAGAGACTGCCCGACGATGGCACCTGATCTGAACGCAGTCGCTGGAGGCGAACGCTTTGACTATTCGCAACCTGGTTCGTCTGGGTACCACGTCAAAACAAAGTAAGCATTTATCATAGTAGGAAGCTGCACATCGTCTCTGACTTGTTCTCGAGTCTCACATACAATGATCCAAACAACCGCAAACTCCGAGTGTTGACGATCGGAGCTGGTGTAAGCGGTATTTTAATGGCATACCGCTTACAGAAGGACTGTGGAAACATCGAACACGTGATTTACGAGAAGAATGAAGTAGGTCTTTCATCATTATCTCGACCAATCTCACCATTGACGAAACCTTCAGGACATCGGAGGCACTTGGCTTGAAAACAGGTACCCCGGTTGTGCCTGCGACATTCCATCCCATGCCTATACCTATCAATTCGCCCTCAACCCTGATTGGCCGCGTTTCTTTTCATACTCACCGGACATTTGGAAGTATCTCTCGGCTGTCTGTGACACATTCGGTCTACGGAAGTACATGACCTTCAATGTAGAGGTGATTGGATGCTACTGGGACGACGGGAAGGGCCAATGGCTTGTCAAGCTACGTGAGAGCAAGCCTGGCCAAGAGCCACGAGAGTTTGAGGACTATTGTGATCTACTCCTTCATTGCACCGGAATCCTGAATGTATGTCTGCTGCATAAGTCTGGGATGATGAAAATGCTAACTCCCTCCAAGAATTTCAAATGGCCTTCCATCCCAGGGCTCAAGGATCGATTCAAAGGCAGGGTCACTCATACTGCGCGATGGCCTAAGGACTATCAAGCCGAACAATGGAAGAACGATCGTGTCGCTGTGATTGGTTCAGGAGTAGGTGGAAAGACTTAATTGTAGGGATCGCACTTAGCTAACAGAAAGCGAATAGGCTTCCTCAATTCAGACAGTGCCGGCCATGTACGTTGCTCAAACCTATTAGCATGTTGGATAATGTTGCTAACCTCTCTCAGGCAACCTTTTGCAAAACACATGGACATATTTGTACGCCTCAAATGACTATTCTTTTCGAGCATCACTGATTGGGCGTACAGGTCAGGACCGGCGTATGGTTTGTCCAGATCGCGAATAACTTCGGCCAAAACAAGGAGTATGACGAGATGGAGCGGGACGAGTTTCGCCACAACCCCAAGGCACTCGTAGCGCATGCCAAAGACATTGAAGACCAAGTCAATGGTTTGTGGGGAATGTTCTACAGCGACTCCGAAGCGCAGCAGATGGGCCAGGAGATGTTCCGCCAGCGTATGAGCGAGTTCATTAAGGACAAGCGTCTCCTGAACGGTTTTACTCCTGAATTTGGCTTGGGTTGCCGTCGAGTCAGTACAGAAAGAGAATGTAACTTTTGACGGAATTCTAGGTTGCTGACACTGTGGCAGGTCACACCAGGAGATCCGTACATGGAGGCGATCCAGAAAGACAACGTCGATGTGCATTTCACGCCCGTCACCTCCTGCACGGAGAAGGGAGTGGTTGGTGAAGACGGCGTCGAAAGAGAGGTGGACACTATAGTCTGCGCAACTGGCTTCGACGTGTCCTATAAGCCTCGTTTCCCGCTGGTTGGGAAGAACGGCGTGGACTTGAAAGAGAAGTGGAAAGTCTGTCCGGAATCGTATCTTGGACTCGTAAGTCTTCACTGGCGATGGTGTCGGTTTTAGGGATCCGTGCAAGACTAACATGGTCTTCAAGGCTATACCAGACTTTCCAAATCTGCTGACCTATATTGGGCCCACTTGGCCAGTCGTAAGTGGCCGGAAAGAGTGTGCTCAAGGCAATAGTCAAGACTGACTCTGCATCTCAGGAAAACGGAAGCGTCATGGGACCCCTGCATTCCGTATCCGATTACGCTGTCCAGATGGTAAAGAAGATGCAGAACGAAGTGCGTATATCGCCGGCATCCGACCCCCGAAAACATCGCTGACACATTCTCGTTGTCTTCCAGAACATTAAGAGCTGGGTACCCAAGCAAGAGATCACAGATCAATTCAATGCTCAGTAAGCCATGGTCTCAATGGTTCCAGTCTCCTTGCATCCAAGCTAACTCCTCTCCAGCGTCCAAGAATGGGTCAAGCACACTGTCTGGAAAGATGACTGCCGGAGCTGGGTACGTCAAGCACAAAAACCCGACCGGCTATAAGCTAACAGTGAGCAGTACAAGGACAACGACACCGGCCGCGTGAACGCCGTCTGGCCGGGGAGCTCTATGCACTATCAGCAAGTCATCTCGCAGCCTCGCTATGAAGACTTCGAGATCCAGTACAATGACAAGAACATATGGGCCTTCCTTGGCATGGGATATACTGTTGAGAATCGACAGGGACCTAAGGAAGCTGACTGTAGCCCGTACTTGAACATTAACAACATTGATCCGAAATGGTAAGCAACGCGTTCTGTTGGTGAATAGTCTGGATTTACGCTAAGCGGACGAACAGGTACGAGGCCACGGGGGAGACGTCAACAAGTTGAAAGAGCAGCAGAACCATGTCAATGCTCGTTAAGGCGCATTCGATTGCTCTACTACATAAGTATTAGACATGGTAAAGTGAACTACGCATCCAGACCTTGTCTATCACACGAACTGGGGTGACTTGGAGAATGTGCATTTTCTGCCACCACACCACTGAGAGAATCCTTTTCCATCTCACCTGTTCCCTCCCTAGCACGTGAACATCTTGCAAGTGCTAACATTGATGCGGCTCCATTTCTGTCCAGACAGCGCCGCCTTGACAAATTGGTACGGCCAGTAGACATGGTAGAGCCACCAAGCCGGTAGCGGATCCCAGACCTCGAAAGTCCCGTCGCGCCACCATAGCACGTGCTCGACAAAGGTGAGCAAGCTTTCGAAGACTTCCACGAAGCTGGGTCCCTCTTGGCTGAAGAGTGAGAGCAAAGGTGAGATGACGAGTGACATCAGGTCGTGCCCGATCCAGTAGTATTTGCTGGCTGGTTTGGGAAGACGGGAAGCGGTGCAAGGCCGTTAGGCGTCGACGTCTTCTTGCTAGAGCTGCTTACGGCGGTTTTCGGCTCAAGGATAGTGAGGTAACCATCTACTAGCTCCGGAGTGTCGTTGAAGAGACAGACAGCTGTGTGAGCTCTTGGATTACATTCGATCGGGTATAGTTTGACGTTCGCCGATGGGTCGCGTAGCCCTTTCTCGGCATCACCCATCTCCACCAGGAAGTCGAAAGATAGATGGCCTGTGAACGAGGGACCGCCAGCGGCTGCGTATTCTTGTGTAAAGCGCAGCATGCTCCTGCTGAGCCCAGAGTCGGCTGGTAGAGCTTGATAGTGCATGAGGAGCTCGGAGGAAGGGCATGCGACGAAGGCTTTGACCTCGCCTTTGACTACCAATGAATGCGTGCAGTACTCTGGACCGCGAATGAACTGCTGCAAGATCCACGGTCGCTCTTCCGAGATTTGGAACTTGGTGATGTGCGCTTTAGTCTGCGCTGGTGTGTCAAGCGGCAAGAGCGTCATGTCACCTCTAACCGAATCGTCTGTGCCAATGTACTTCATGATGTATTTCTTGCCAGTGCCATTGGTGTCATCCAAAAACTTCAAGGCCGCTGCTTTCGAGGTTACGGTCTGCGTATCGGGTATAGGCAGACCGATGCTTCTGGTGTATTCCATGAACGAATGCTTCTCGTGCAGTCTTTTCGTGGTGGCCACGTCGTACTGCACGGCTTTGCATTTGGTCACGGTCTCAACCATCTCTTTCGCGATGCCGTCCTCGACAGCGGATGCGACGCCCGAGCACGAGACCCAGATGTCCACATTTTCCTTCCTGATAACGTTCAAGATATCTTGTGTATACCGCATCTGCCCGTCCTTCGTCCCATCTGGTTTCGTGAATTTGTGGAATGCTTTCAATGCCCTTGAAGACCTTCCACACGCCGTCGGCAGGTATGACGGCTCGAAATCGGCGCCTATCACGTTGTGGCCGGCAGAATAGAAGATGCGGGCGAGTGCCAGGCCTTTGGTCATGCCAACGCCGGTGACGAGGATAGTCTTGGGCTCAAAGTAAGGCGTGTGCGTGGATCGGACATGCTGTCGGTGCTTGACGGCTCCAAAAGGATAGACAAGTGAGACAGCATAAGCCCAGAAAGTCAGGAAGGTGTCCAATGGAAGAAGAGGCAGCTGAAAAGTACAAGTGCCGCATCCAGTGCTACGTGAGCAAGGATAGACGAGCGCGCATCCAACATGGTGGGCTGAGGCTTTGCGATCGCAGAGTGTTGGTGCCCACGATGGATGTCGAGACGATACTCCTCCAAGCCAAAAGGGCCAAGCGATACCCAGCGAACTAGAGGTAACCTTGTGTCGAAAATCACATGCAAGACTCCGTTTGGATTGAAACAATCAACTTCCTGTCCTGTGGTGACATCATCATGGTGCACATCTGTGGTCCGATCGCGGATCACATTATGAAATGAGCAGAGGAAATTCTGTGGCCGAAGTTCAAAACGAGCGGTGTCAATTTATAAGACCGTGTACTATAGAGGTACTGTAGGTGTAGTTCTGAGACAAATCCGGCGTGAAAGATAGACTTGGGCTGCAAAGCTGTCTGCATGTGATTCTCTTGGCTACCTAATCGGGCAACGCCGTGATGATCAGGAGCTGAAGAACTCCCGACCAGACATCCATTTGTGGACGGCCATCGAGACCGCTTTATCATCCGAATCTCCTGATTCACCCAGTTGCAGAGGCGCTTCACAAGGGCCCATACCTATGTCGTGACTCTCATGCCTCCGGGTCTGCCCCGACTGGCAGCTCTGCATCTGCCAGCACCCCCATTTTCCAGTCCTACTCTTCACCAACACAGCGGCTAATCTCGATGCCATCCTGTTTGGGCAACGTCAGCAGAAAGTCTCCGTCAGGAGCTGTGCGTACTTACAGGGACACCCGTGGGCTCGAAGCTGTTCACAAGCTTGCTGTCGTACACCAAGTTCGGATTTCCAGGGCTCTTGTTGAGCTCCGTAGATTCCCCTCGCTTCGTGTACTGGTTGACTGTCCTCGCAGCGATTCCGGATTCTTCGGCAGTGAAGCCATTCGACTGCTGCGCTGCTTGCCGCTTCTCCTCCACACTGCTGCGGACGTACTTCAGGTATGGCGGATTGCCGGGCTTAATCACGTTGTCAGCTGCGAGCACTGAACCTGGTGTTACCAATTTCAGCTCTTCGCAGAGTTTGAGGTCCGTAGTGTATGCGGGCTTGTAGTGGTCCAGGAACATCATGTCGATGTGTTTAAGCAGCCCTTGTTGGTACAGCCGCATGAGTGACGCATCGCTGGAGCCGACTTCTATCTTGACGACGTCGCTCAGTCCTGCGAGGTCTATGAGAGAACCAATGACCGCACCAAATTCAGGGTTCCGCTCCAGACTGAAGTACTGCTTGCCTCCAGCTTTCTTGACTGCATCGCCAAACAAAATAGTGGAGTACCCGATGTAGCCTCCGAGCTCGACCTACCTTTCTATCAGCCTCTGCCGGGCTGCTAATGCTCAAGGGAAATGGAAGAGAGCTACCATTGTTTTTGGCTTCACCTCAGCTATCAAGTCGGTCACGATGCGGCCTTTGTCTTCGCCGACATTCATGAGATATTTCTTCTTGCGGCCAAACTCATCAATGGCTGCTAGAACCTTTGCCGGGTTGCCACGAATGTCGTCAATGTCTGGCTTGCTGTACACAAAGTGCAGCAGCTCAATTTCCCGCCCGTCATCAAAGAAGACATCCTCCTGCTCCGCGTAAGCTTTCGTTTGATCGAACGTGGACATGGTGTCTTCGCTTCGCTTTCTTTACTAAAGGTGGCGCGTTTTGGATGAAAATGGACAGACGAGTGAGGGAGGAAAGCTTCCTACCGCTTTCAAAGACGCTTTCAGTTGCCGACCACAAGTCAGTCGCCGATAATGAAGCTGTCGACTCGCAAGGTGCTGTGGGTGTGTCGCGATTTCGAGACGTTGTTGTCGCAGCAGTTTAGGAGCGGTTTGTCGGACTCAGACTGGAGACTGGCATCTCTTTGGGGTCTTTCGCAGTCGTAGCGAGACAACAGTGGCATGCCAACCGCAATCAAAAGAGCTCCACACAAGCTCCGCAGCTGGTCTTGTCAGGAACCGGGGGACGAGCAGCCTGGACCTGCGTGATGATGCAAGCTATTGGCCGAGCGCGTACCTGACCCAGAACTATGGCAGGCACAGGCATAATTTGCAGTCATGTAACCGTCATGTCAAGCTCGTTCCGGTGGTCCTTGTCGCCCGAACCACAAGCACATGCCAGGAAGATCTCCCTCGGACGGAACAAGTGGGATCGAGAGTCTCCAGAGTGGACCCTTAGATTGCCCCTCATCACTAGAGCGGCAACCACCGGCAACCGCCGAAGAAGACGTCACTAGTGGGCTAGATCCGATCACATCTATGGAGACCTGTCGCACCTCTCGCGATGCCCAATGCCACATCATACCGCCTGTATGTAGAGGTTATAGACAGGGGACCCGGCATGGGCTGTGCAGGAGGAGCAATCCCCCGCTCGGAGACTTCATCGGCAAAGGATGAGCGACAGGTCGAATCTTGGATGGTAGATCTGAGCCAATCTATCCGAACCTAATCTCACTTTCGCGTGGAGCAAGAGGTGGGACCCATCTGGAATACAGCCACGCTGAGTGGTGCCCTGACGACATTGACTGCAAGTGCTCCCGGAGAAGGAAGACCACGCTGCCTGCCAAACGCGAGATCCCGGTCTGTTACGCCTGGGCAAACATCACCGTCGTGAAGCATTGGCGAATCCTTCTGTCGCTAGCTGTGCCTCGCTGCAGCGCCCTGCATAGCACAAGGTCATTCGGACGGTAGAGAGTTTCGCTGGACGTATAGTGAACCACATGTACAAAGCCGGCAACTGTTGGGATGAGGAGTAGCTGTGCCACAAGTTTTGGCCAACGCTGGAGGCTACGGATGAAGACTAGTATGCAATGGTTGACGTTACCGTTGTCTCGGAATCACGACAACAAGCGTGATTTTCGAGGTCCGTCTAAGCGAGGACGAAATAATGGCCAAGGTTTATGTAGCAATGATGATCCGACGTGCCTCCTCCACTCTTTTTTCCCCTTCCACAGCGACTCCTTCCTTCATCAACCATCTTCTGTTTCTTCCACTCTTGCCTCAACTCGCACATCTCGTTGTTTCAACAGCACAACCGTCAAAATGTCTGACATGAAGGCCTCCGTTACGGAGACCAAGAAGGGTTTCCACGTCGAGGGCTATGAGAAGATCGAATACGACTTCAGCTTCATCGACGGTGTCTTTGACAAGCAGAAGGGTGACCTCGCAGAATGCTTCTCGCGCTGGCGAAGATGTCTTGCCGTCATGGACATGAACATCTACAATGTCTACGGCAAGCAGATGCAGGAGTACTTTGAACACCATGGTCTGGAGCTCAAGATCCACACGACCATGATCGGCGAGAAGGCCAAGTCGATTGATACTTTCTTGAGCATTGTGGATTCCATGACCGAATTCGGTATGTCCTATTATCAGCATTGAAGCTGAGATACACAAGCTGACACCGCATAGGTATTATCAGAAAGGAACCAGTTCTAGTTGTCGGAGGCGGACTGGTCACAGACGTTGTTGGGTAGTTTACCACCGCTGAAGATAACTTCAAGGCACTCTGGCTACATATCCATCCTAAGCGGTGCCGAAGAGCCATGTTATGAACAGCGCTAACTTCTCGCAGATTTGCTTGTGCTGCTTACCGACGCAACACAAACTACATCCGTATCCCCACGACCGTCATTGGTCTGATCGACGCCTCTGTCTCGATCAAGGTCGCCGTGAACTACGGCAACTACAAGAACCGCCTGGGCGCCTACCACGCACCGCAGCACACCTTCCTTGACTTTGCTTTCCTCCGTACTCTGCCTGAGGCGCAGATCCGCAATGGATTCGCCGAGCTGATCAAGATCTCGAGCTGTGCTCACTTGCCCACCTTTGACCTGCTGGACAAGTACTGCGAGCAGCTGATCGGTACTGGCTTCGGCCGTATGGACCACAGCACGCAGGAGGTCCGTGACGCTGCGGACAAGATCAACTGGAATGGTATTTACGAGATGTTGAAGTTGGAGACGCCCAACTTGCACGAGATTGGTCTGGACAGAGTTATTGCTTACGGCCACACGTGAGTATTTGCTTTCCTTACGACTTGGAATGCAGACGGAAGTAGCTGACGCGATGTAGCTGGTCACCACTGCACGAGCTGGTGCCGGAGGTGCCGCTCCGACACGGCCACGCCATCTCCATTGACATGGCTTACTCTGCGACGCTCGCGAACCAGCGTGGCCTGCTCAGTGACCAAGAGCACCGCCGTCTGCTCAACCTCTTCTCGAGAGCCGGTCTTTCCATGGACCACCCGCAGTTCAATGAAGAGATTCTCGAGCAGGGTACTCAGGCGATCATGAAGACCCGCGATGGCCTGCTCCGTGCCGCTGTGCCGAAGCCGCTAGGCTCATGCGTCTTCCTGAACGACGTTTCACAGGAGGAGCTGGCTTCCGCCCTGCGGACCCACAAGAAGATCATGAAGGAGTACCCGCGCGAGGGTGCCGGGCTTGAGGCCTTCGTCGACGCCTCCGACACTGGCTACACCATGAACGCTAAGCCCGCCGAGAACACCACGAATGGCGCGGACGCTTCTCTGAAGAAAGCCGTGATCAACAAGGATGCCGTCAACGGTCAGGCACCGGAGCATGCTTTGAAGCATGCTGCGGGCGTCGATGCCGACAGCGCACTGACAAACGGCCACGTCAACGGTGTGAATGGTGTGAATGGTCACGCCAATGGAGTCAAGACGAACGGCGCATAAAAAAAAAGATACCCTAGCTAAATCACGCGGAGTAAGATGGAATTCGGATAGAAGACAAAACTGTGAAGAGACACAGCTCAAGAAGTTACAAGGATAAAAGAATTGCTTCTCAGGTAGACTCTCAATCGAGCGCACTGCGACATTCCTCTCATGCTTGTCCAATCATATCCGCACAATCTGCTCCGTACAGTAGTAAGTCAGTACTGCCTCATAGAACCAAAAGCACGACCCAGTGAGAGGGTTTCCGGTGATCACTTCTACTTCTGCTTCGCATCGCACGTGCCCCTGTGTTGTACCGGCTGCATGTAACCTGCGAACATCCATCTGACTGGTAGGGTCGTATGGCATAGGGTTCCCCGGAAGCTTGTTTGTCTGTTTATTAGCTCTTTATCATTCACTTCCAATGCTAGCGACCTTGTACTGTACCCAAGGCAAGAAATCAGCTATGGGCCCTTGTCCACGTAATCATCTGGCGGTGACTTTCACTCCGCTTAGGAGATGGGGTAATGTTGGGAACGTAGAGGTCGTCCGCTCGTCATCATGAACGAGGACTTCCAAGGTTGTCATCACATAAGGAGTAGAAGGCATTCTTGTGATGCTGGAAGATATCCTCGACAGGACATGCTTCGCTCTCCAATCGTGTTGCTTTGGCGACAGAAGCTTTCAGGAAAACAATGTGAAAGAGTTCACCGTTGAGCCGCCTGTAGTGTTCCCGTCCGCTGATCATCACCGTTAGAAATGCCGGGCGGAATGGGCCCCCGGTAGTCTTGTGAGGTGAATCACCAACAAGACGCCGAGGTCGCTCGTCCATTGACGAACGCGATAGCCATGCGAGCAGCACGCATACTGCAGACATGACAAGACCAAGGACACTCAGTACCTTACAACCAAATGACACGATCGTCGCCCCAAAGCAGGCAGTGCCTTAGTTGGTCGGGGAGCGAGATGATGATTTGGCCTCGAAAATAGATTTCATCTCGCTGTTCAAAGTTTACAGTGGCCTGGCTGCTAGCCCTTACCCTTTCGAGTGCAAGAGGCTGCGCTAGCGCTCGTGCATCACGCCTGGACGTGGACGCCATTCAAACTCCTGGCCTCAGGAGTGGTGGATGGGTAGTGAGATGTGATGGAAGGTTTGGCTGGAAGTACGGAGTAAAAATATTACTTGACCATCGCAGTGTCGCGTACTGCCTTCAACCCGTAGGACTCATTGCAGCATCCAACCTGGCGATCCCCAGTGCTGCATACTACGCGTTGTTATTGTGATCAGCGCTGTCGACCGGGGCCGCTCCAGCAGCAGGGTAACTCTTCGAGGAACGCCCTGGAGAGCGCATCCTTGCGTCTGCACAGACAACATCGGCACGTTGCGAGCAGCCATAGCGCATAGCAGGCCGGGCGCATGTGCTTCCTGACTTTCGCCCGGCATCACTCGCTCTCGACTATTGCTAGACAAGAGGAGGATTGCCATGGTATAACACCGTCTACTATAGCAGTTCATGCGCAACAGGCGCCTGCCGAGCCCCTGTATGCTGCATAGCTTCAGCGACGGATAGCGACAGCAAACCATGTCGGCATCTGCTACCTCGACTATGTCTGGGATCCGCCGCCCCTCCACATCGCCGCTGGCACCACCGTCTGGGCCCTTGCCAGCGTTGCCCGTCCCCAAAACGAGAAAGCCATTGCCTGGCATACCAGATTCGTCCGAACGCCGGCAAGGCTCGAATTCCTCGATTCCTTTACCGGGCTCCAAGTCACCCTCACGATCATTCACAAGCTCAAAGCTGGATACACCTGCTCCGTCCAAGGCTCGTTCCACGCCCTCTGTCCCTACTGTCAACACTACCGATACCTCCGCCGACCATAATACCTCACCACCCTCGTCGGGTCCATCTTCATCTAGCATTCCGACGCCCGGCAAGACCCTACGCAAAACGACCAGCATCAGTGCTTTTCCACTACCGCCCAAAGGTAGCCCGCGAGTCTCAAGCCTGCCGCCAAGTCCGCTCTCTACCTCCACATCCCTATCCGATGTCAATGCAGCGTACAATGCCAGCCAAAAACGAGAGCCTGCAAAGGAACGCAGCGCAGACGGCGGCGGCAAGAAGCCGAAAGCTCGGAGCTCCGCATATGGGTTGCGTGCGAAAGCGGCGGAGCCGCCCACCCCTGGCTTCACAGGAACTCCCAGTCTGCTAAACGGTACTGGGGACAACAAGCTTATATCGGGTGCTAGTGGGTCAGAAAGCCTTCTTAGCATGCCATCTCCGCCGCTCAGCCGAACTTCGTCTGCGAATGGCTCCAGTATCACGGATGGGACAACGTTCGAGGATATTGGAGAGGACACCCTGGGCGACAAAGGAACATCGGGCAGTGCGAAGTCACCAACAGAAAGCAAGCGTACATCGAAGAACAGCAAAGGCAATGTGCTCGTGAGTGTGCGTGTACGGCCAGATTCTGGCGGCGATGGAGGCAAAGGAGCAGAGGGAGAATGGATGGTGGATGGCCGAAAATCACTCATTTCGTACAAAGGAAAAGAGGGTGGCGATTATCGCTACGACAGTGTCTTCTCGCCTCACGACAACAATTCGCGTGTCTATGACAGCGCGGCTAAACGGCTGGTCCGTAGGGTCATGGAAGGCTATCACGGCACGGTCTTCGCGTACGGCATGACAGGCACCGGCAAGACGTTTTCCATGCAGGGCACTGCAAATTCGCCTGGTGTAATTCCACTTGCCATAACGGACATCTTCTCGTATATCCGAGAGAACCCCGGTCGCGAATTCCTCCTGCGTGTGAGCTATCTCGAAATCTACAACGAAAAGATATACGATCTGCTGAGTCAGAGCACGCCCGGCCAAGTGCAGCAAGAGGAGATCAAATTGCGCGAGGACAGCAAGCGCGGCGTTTACGCCACGCCGTTGAAGGAGGAGATAGTGCAGTCCCCGAATCAATTGCTACGAGTCATTGCACGCGGCGATCTTGCACGGCGCACCGGGAGCACGCAATTCAATTCGCGTTCATCACGGTCGCACGCAGTGGTGCAGATTGTTGTCGAGTCACGAGAGCGAACTCAAAACAATGATCCTCGTATCGAAAAGGAAGGCCGCCGTGCAGATCAAATACTGCCCGGTGGCGTCTTGGTCTCCACCCTGTCACTCATAGACCTCGCTGGTTCTGAGAAGGCTGCAGAAAACAAAGAACGCCGTACCGAGGGAGCGCATATTAACAAGTCGCTGCTGACTCTTGGTACCGTTATCGCACGACTTTCTGGCGAAGACGAGAAGGAGGATGGGGCAAAGTCTGTGGTCGACAAGGAAAAGGCCCTGAAGCACTTACCCTATCGAGACAGCAAGCTCACTCGCTTGCTACAGCCTGCGCTCTCTGGGAACTCACTCGTTTCGATTCTCTGCACAATCCAACTATCGACAGCAGGGACTAGTGCCGCTGCCACCATTTCCCACACTGGGGAGACTCTCAACACGCTGAAATTCGCCAGCAGAGCCAAGAATAACATTGTCAGCCATGCAAAGCGTAACGAATCCAACCCGAACAGTGGTGACGCGGGAAGCCGAGCACTTCTAGACCGATATCGAACCGAGATCCAGGAGCTGCGAGCACAGCTAGATCAGCAGAATAAGGCCAAAGAGGAAGCCGAGAAGGAGGAGGAGATTGAGAAAGATCGCAGGATGGAGGAACAGCTTGAGCGAGAGGAACGATCGCGCCACGAAGAGCAAATGCTAGAGATGCAGCTTGCACGAACAGCACTTAAAGAGCGTATCAGCCATCTGAATAAGCTAATCTTGTCCTCAAAATCGTTAGGCGTTAACTCTGGCCGATTCTCAAGCGCGAGTATGCCGCCTGGGAGGCTGAGTGCGTACGGCACTAATGAGTTCGGAAGGCCAGTGAGCGTACGGAGTCGGGAGAGCTTGCGCAGTGAGGATCAACGATATAGTTCAAACACGCTCGAAGTACCGGTTCCCCGAGATGGGCCAACCGTGAGCCGCACGATGTCTAGCGGAAGCATTACGACGGGTGTTCTGCCTGCAGCGCAGGTGTCACAGCTGGACGAAGCGAGCGAGGACGACGATGACAATAATTCGGGGGATGCTAATGGCGAAGGCGATGCATCTTTGGCCCGCCAAAATCGGATGTTGCAATCCGATCTTGCAGACAAGAATCGTTACATTGCCACGCTGGAGAAAAGACTACTGCAGGCCCGAAGGACGAGCCACAGCCGGACAAGTACGAATTTTGCATCGCGAGCCAGTCTCGTCGAAGAAGGCGGCCTCGAAGCTGTGGTTCGAGAGAAGAGCCGCGAAATCGAAGAACTCAGAGCCAAGCTCGACGATCAGATGCGGATGGTGACGGCGCTACGCAGCGCAGCCAGAAAACGTGAGATGGTCGATCAACGCCGGAGTATTGTGAGCCAAGACATGGCTCGACCGGAATCTGCACATGAAGCGATTGAGACAAGAGCTCCCCACAGCTCCCGTGCTTCGAACCGCAGCTCCACCCGTACCACGAACGGTGCGAGTCATCGTAGAGATCCGTCGGCAGTGAGCAGGTCCAGTTCATCCGGGGTGACGAATTACTCGCGGAGGGCATTGAGTCCCGTGGCCATTCTCAGCCCTTCGACCTCTGCCAAGTCAGAGCCCCGCGAAGGCGGCGACTCGAAGTCTGTGAAGTTGCCGCGTCGGCGGAGCGTGGACGAGATGACTATGCTGCTCGACCAGATGATCCAAGAGAAGGTCGAGAGCGGCCACGTCCTGCAAGGCGACCGGGGCAGTCTCCGCGTCAAGCGCGACACGGTGATGGGGAAGGTGGAAAAGGCCCTGATGGCCGAGGAGAGCTCAGGAGCTGACGGAAACCTTAATTCTCAGCAGCAGCAACACCCGCAGTAGGAGAGAGGTGATGCTGTTGCTATCTGATTAACGTTGCTTTTGCGTCTCGTCTGGCCATCAAGCCAGCTTCGAAGACCGATAATGGACTTCTGATTGGCGTTTTGCTGACACTTTGCAGCTGGATTGTGGGGACGGGTTTCACGGGATACACGGATGCGGAGCGATATGGCGTGATCCACTGCGGCAGGATACGCAACAAGGGGGAAAACCGCAGGAAGAAGCCTTCACGATACACATTTGGAGGATGGATAACGCGTCTCGCATCTGGCTTTGGATTCTTCTCATCTTCTTTTGACGTTGCGATACCCTGTCTGCGACTTCTTTTGACGCATGTAATTTTACTATATCCACCTAGGGTTTCCGGCTAAATATGCACAATGGTGCTCTATAGATCAAATAGAGTTACGAAACGGGCTTGTGGGTTGTGGCAGCTTGCTACAGACACACGTTTGACCTACCTATCTGATGCTCTCGCCCCGGCTGTCGACCTGTCGCACGACGTTCGCCCGCCCAGCCACCACTCGTTGCTTCATCGTCAGCGAATCAGCAGTGGTGGCTGCTGACTGCAACCTTTGGTTCTGATGTCATGGAGTCGAGTGGGACTGTGTTCTGCAGATATGTCGAAGGGGGGTGAATATGTGTGGTTGGAAAGCTCTGGGATGATTTTGGAAGTACACGATGGACATACCTAGCAGTGGTGCAGATCATGACTGGCTTTCTCCAGGGACTCGTCCAAGCCTACTAGTATCTGTGGATCTGCTCCGTGTGTGAATCTCGCGCTGTCTACCTGCGACCCGTATGGCGGGTGAGAAAAAGGCGCTAGGGCAGCAGCGACGTTTCAGACTCCTCGGGCCTACTAAACCTCCGACCCAACTGCAGCGCTCGACTCCACCCAGCGCTGTGCTTTCGAGCCCACACAATCTTCCGACTGGACACCGCCTACATTCAGTGCACCGCTGCTCTCCCCTGCACGACCGCTCCCCCCCTTCAAACGCGGAACGGGGGCCTGTTCGTTTTGCGGTTGACCCGACTTGGCCTGCAATATGCCGTAAGACGCCCGCTGGGGACAAGCAGCTTGACGCAGTAGTACCGTCTACTTCCCTTCTTGCCCCCCCTTCCCGTCCCACACAAGCTCGTGAAGTACATGTCAGACTCTTTTCCTTTTCCTTTCTCTTCTCTTACAACTACAACCAGAAGCTGGGCTTCTTACGAGCTGGTGACTCGTTCTTCTTCTTCTTGTGACCGCGTTTTCTTATGTCAGATCTTTCCCGGCCAGTCCGTCTGTTCCTGCGTTGAAAGTCGTGAAGACTCTCAATCATCGAAAGCGCGACCTGTGAGAGGTGCCGCGAGTTATTCGTTTTCCTTCTAACCCATTTGAGAGCGAAGTGTCACAGAGGCATGTCGAAAGCTGTGGGATAGGTGTCTAACACAGTTGAAAAGCAAGAGTCTTGTTTTCATTGGGGGTAAAGGCGGAAAGACACTGGATGTCGATGCACTCGATCGTCAAAATGCGGGACCGACGAAACACGAGCCTTTCGATCTCATCGAATTCCTCTACCAACTCAACCACTTCCAACTTCAGCAACGCCGAGAAACGCTACTTGAGCCCACCTGTCTCCCCGTCGCTGCCTGCACCTGCGACTACCGTGACAAAGGGAAACAACCATAGACAATGGAAGCGCTCGACCATTGCAAAGGTCCTCTTATCGATCTGCACTGTGTTGCTGGTTTTTAGGTACTTTCTCGGCCAGGCAATCACCCCTCAACTGTCCATCCCTTCGCAGGAACATCATGCCTCTCAGCTCTCCCAAACGGAACCGCAAGCCCTGGAGGTGACGACCCGTGCCGGTCAGCGAAAGTGGTCTGTGGCGATACCGCACAATGCTACTTTCCCATTACACGCTGGTCAGTACGATAACATTTGCCGGCAATCCGAGGACCTCAAGGACAGGCTTGACAGCGGGTCGAGAACCTTTGGTCTCCGTGATTGGCGCAAGAAGAGTCCATATTATTCTGTCGATCGCAACTATCTTGACGTCGCTGATGCGGAATTGTCTGGAGCGCTTCCGCTTTCCAACGTCACTTCATCAGAAGCCGTCTGTCGTTCGAGCCTGACCTTCGCCTTGGATACCACCGAAGCCAGCTTTGGGAAGACGTTGCTAATGCTGTGGATGAGTTACGGCTTGGCGAAGAAAGAAGGTCGCGCCTTCTTTGTTGACGATACCCGGTGGCCGTACGGCAAGTATTCATCTTTCTTCCCACCTTTGCCTGAGCAAGGTTGCTCGCCTCCGCCTCAGCACCACATTGTCCCATGTCCACATCAGGCTAGACATCTGGTCGTGTCTGCCGCGACGGCCAAGTGGACTTTTGGGCCTGCGTTCGAAAAAGAGTACACCCACGCCCGCCAACAAGGGGCGAATAAACATCGCCAAATCTATGATCTTGCTAGAAAAGGCTTCGAGGACTTATTCGGCCTTGTCGGTGAAGATAAGACGTACGCCACCTCACGCGTCGCTAAGCTTAAAGAGGACGCAGCAGTCCATCACGGCTCCGTAGTCGGCATGCAAATCCGCCGTGGCGATCTCCATCCCGCCGAATATCAGTTCAGCCACGACTACATCCCACTAGCCCGCTACGCCATGGGCGCCCGCTCCCTTTTCCGTAAGCTCCTCGGCGGTAGCCTACCCCAACCTCAAGGCGACAACGCGGACGAGATCTCCCAAGTCCTCGAGTACGTCCACTCGCCTCTGCTGCTGGCCTCAGACGACCCGGATATCGGACAGTCGCCCGAGCTCACGCAGGCAGCGGCCCCCTTCACCATCCAGAAAGCCCAGGAGCGTATCATGCTCGCCACCAAAGCCGCGCTCGACCAGACTTCCCCGAAACAGGATATCAGGGAGCCCGGCTCCGCGTACGTGAAGCATGTGGACGAGAACACGGGCTGGGAAGGCGGGTTCTTTAGTGCTTTGTTTTTCTCCCTCGGTAACCAGTCCCCGAGCGGTTCGGCGGGGAGGTTGCGCGATCTGGCTGAGTCCGGTGGGGGGGTTGAGGTCCCTGAGCAAGCTATGCGGATGCGCGAGTTGGTCGGCAGGGCGTACTTGATCGATCTTGCTGTGCTTGGCGAGGGCGACGGGGTCGTCTGTGCCGTTAGTAGTGCGGCTTGTCGCCTCTTGGGGGTTATGTTGGGTTGGGATGCCGTGGTGGACGGCAGGTGGGTGAATGTGGACGATGGACGGGCTTGGTCGTGGAATGGGAAGCGTTGAGGCCTCTCTCCGATCCGGTCAGGTCGATTCTTTTTGAATGTGTAGTTGCATCAGCGAGCCTTTCGATTTTTTTTTGGTTTTGGAATGGGTGTGCATAGCATAGCGGTAGGCGTTAAGAGGTACCCATACGTAATGCATCATTGTTTTGGCGAAGCTTACGAGCGCCGTTTCGTGCGTTGCTCGAGACGTCTGGACACAATCTCTCGATGGGTTAACGTGCTAGTACCACCGCCATAGAAGGTGTCTCCTCTGTCTTCATCAACGGAGGATCGATTTCCAGTGGAAAGTCCCCGTACTTCTACCGGCAGAGAGACGCGATGTCGATCGAAATTTGCCACACTACCTAGGTACTTCCATCCCACCAAAATCATACTGAGAACGATTCCAGAGCACATGATCACATGTTGTGAAGCTAACATACCCCGATGACATCTCGACTGCATTCTGGATCCGACGCTGGTCATCGACCATGTCTAACTTACCAACAAACTACCTCGGAGCCGCCATCTTTTGGTCGTACATCCTCGCCGCCCTGGCCTTCACAGGCATCGCAATCCACACCATCCTCCAAATCAAGCCGCTACCCACCACACGGCCCAGGTATAATGACGACGCAAAACTCCACGCCCGATCCCTCCGCCTCTTCACCCTCCTCGCATCCCTCAGCTTCACGCTCCTCTCCGCAAACATGCTCCACGTCCTGATCCACTCCTTCCAACACTGGCACTCCCTCCTCCCGCCCTCCCCCCATCATCCTCCTCAACCCTCACCCAGAACCTGGCTCAGCCTAATATGGCACTGGTCCACCACCTCCTCCCTCTTCCACGACTTCGCCCACGCCATCCTCGCCACCCCGGCCCGTAGAATCTGGACGTTCACCGAGCTGGGTATGGCGATGTGCGTGTGTCTGTATATGGGCCAGGAGGGACGAACAAGGCAAGTGCCGAGATTGTATGTTTTTTTCGCGCTGAGTCAGATTTTGCCGGTGAGTTTTGCGCAGGGGTTGTTTTATCTGGCGGTTTTGAGGTTGGAGGGTGGTGATGGCGGGGTTGAGGGTAGGGGGTCTTGGTCGAGAGACCATGTTCCGAAGGAGGGCGGGAGTGGAAGGGGCTTGGGTCTGTCGTCGGGATGGGTCGCGGGGACGTGTTTGGCGTATGGGGCTTGTATCGTTGCTGCGTGTTTGTTGGACGAGACGGGTTTCTTGATGCCGCTTGTGCTGGTGGCTAGGCTTTTATTGCTTGCGCCTCGTTTCCTGCCTTTACGGTCTTATGCCGAGGACACTGTAGCGGTCAGAGCGGTTCGGACAGCTCTGCCATTGTTCGCCCTGGTCATGGTTGGGTATACTTCCGTCACTGCTTTTCTGGGCGACGATAACTGGCTCTCCATACCTCGAGCATTGTTTAGCCACCCGGCTGTCAGCTCGCTGGGCTGCGATGCAGTACTCAGTTTGATCAGCCTAGCGCTCTGGAACAAGATCAATGCCCAAGCAGAGCAAACAGAAGGATTGAGAGAGAAATCAAGATGAGATGTTCATCTGGCATCGTTGGTCATTTGAATAGTCATACATAATTTACATCACCGAGTCGTGTCGGAGCTTAAGAGTTTCTCCCTCGCTCCCTATCCTGGATCATTACACTTGCCCCAAGCATCATACACGCAAGCTTTACTCCACGATCTCAAGCTCAGTTTGCCGGTATCGGGCGAAAGTGTCTTTCCAATCGTCCCAGATCCGCATGAGCTCGTCGACATACTGCTGATGGATCTGATCGACATAGGCCGGGTCCGGATTCTTAGCCTGTTGGATACGGATAGGTTTGCCGACGACAATGTTCACCGGACGTCGGTACGGCATCAGACCTACATCGTAGTTGAATACACCTGTAGACATCGTTAGCCATCTGCTTGATGTGAAGAATGCGAGGTCGAGCAAAGATACACACCTCTCGCATGGAAAAGGGGGACTGTGAACCCCATAAGCTTCTTCACCACCAATTGCGCCTTGTGAATGATAGGATGCGCAGAGGCGTCGAACTGCTCATAGAGGTCATTCTCGCCAAACGCCAGCACAGGCACAAGATCGGCTCCCGTCCGGATAGCCAACTTGACAAATCCCTTTCGCCTCTTCAGGACAAGTTTGAGGGAGTACGGTTTCGCGTCGAGAGACTCTCGCGCTCCGCCGACTACGATCGTGATGGCTCGGCCCATGCCCTCGCCATTAGGCCCGCCTTGCGATAGAAGGTTCTCGCAGCTTTCGCGGGACACCGAGGCCAGGCCCATCCGGAGCGCGTAGTCCCTATAGAGCGGGATGCGGAAGTTGGAATCGAGAGTGAGCAGGGTGTTGGTGATGCCCGGGAAGAGCTGGCTAAAGCCTAGGGCTTCTGTGCCAAAAGCAGCGAAAGCGCCGTGCGAAATTATTCCATGAGGATGGTAGCCGAAGATGTATTTCCGAGTCGGTTCGAGGGTCTGGGAGCGGTGGAGGCGCGCAGGGAAGTAGGAGGCGAATAAGGACCAGACCCTCATTGAGCGCAGCCATTCGTTCCGGTAGGCCAGCTTGCCGTCCACGGACGCTTGGCTCACAAGGACGTAGATGAGGTAGGGGACTAGTACAGGCCAGAGTAGGGGAACGGTGCAGAGTAGGAAGAAAGCGCTAAGCCAGGCTGCGATACTCAGGGTGTGCACAAGAACCATAACCGTTTGCAATCTTCGTTGCAATGGTATGTTCAGCGGTGCCCATCGGATTGCGCTTTGCGACCAACCGGCGCCAGCTCGACGGCCAGACACTAATTCGCTGTCGCTTCTCCCTCTGGTCTTGAGGGCTTGTTGAGTTGCCCCAGAGGAATCTGGTTTGTTCTCTCGCTGTTGCAGCGCTAGACGGTAGTCATCGAAAGGTTTCACGGTAGCTAGGTTTTCCCCAGAGCGATTCGTCAGGTTCTCGTAAATGAGTTGCCCAGGCTCAGCGTTCTGTCCGTCAGCGTTGTCATCCACTCCTTCCACGGCTGGAATACCGCCGGTCTCTGCAGATTGCTGCTGGGAGCGCTCGGCTTGAGTTGCTAAGTCCGTGTTGCCGTCTAGTCCGTTCTCCCCTGCGATCTTCGAGTCTTGAGGCTGCTCAGGCGCACTGTCGTTTATAGTCTGTTTTGAGCCTCTCCTTGGAGCTTTCCGACTCGAGCTGCTTGGCGCTTCCTCTTTTCCTGACCCTTCGTAAGTCTCTGGCGTCTTGTGTCCGTTCGCGTATCCGTTCACATTCGAGTCCAACGCAGCCGGTGGTACTCCGTTTCCGTCGAGCACTTGATTTTCCTTGGAAGGCTCATTGTCCTTGACAACACCTGCATAGCTCCCTCCCTTATTCGCGTTCTTCTTTGACTTAGGCATGCTGGGGCTTGGGGTGTCTCGATCTTCCAGCCTGCCCTTAGGATGCCGGAGACTCGGGCTCGACGGTCGGCTGCTTCTCTCCTCTTCGTCTATTACCTCCCCAAAAGGGCGTGGTTCACTTGGCTGACGCGTGTGCGAGAAATAAGAGGGTCGAGGCGGGGATTCTTTGATAAGTGCAATGCTGTCTTCGTCGAGATCGGATGTGTCAGCTTCTGGCGCTTCTTCTTCTACCGCTACATCTGCGTAGCTCTTGGATTGAGTTGTGACGAGAAAGGGGGAGTGCTGCTGGCGATCCGTGGGATCCGCGGGTGAGAGTGAAGGGTGCAGGGACATAGTCCTGATATTAAGGTATTTATGGGTCGAAAGCCTACTTTGTTATCGCTCTTTGAGGTGGTAAAGAAGGTGAAGATGGTTCACGGCGTCGGTCTCTAGGATTGGACCATTACAACCAGTGGTCACCTGTGCTGATCCTGCTCTACGGCATTGGTACCACAGTGCCACAGACGGAGAGCTATGGGGGGGGGGAGCTGGGAATTGTGCTGGGACTTCCACACTGGCGAGACTGGATGCGGCTGATGCACTATGACGCAACTGGCGCCCGAGTCTTGTGAATGGAATTGGAAGTAAACGCTGATTCGAGCGCATACAGCCTGGACGCTGAGGAGCTCGGCCTAGATACAACACCCTTCGCTGGCTCGTGAAGTTCGCTCCAATTCATCCACCTGAATTGGGTGATGCCTCCATGTGCGTAGCATCTGTCGCCACCATACCGCGATGAGCCCATTCGCCACCGACCATCCCCCAATAATTCGCAAAGGACTTGGATGACGAGTTCGCACTGTGTGCAAACACTGCAATTATGCCAAAGGATACAAACCCGCTCCGCCGCAAGTCATCTTCCTCGCCCTTCTCAGCACTGCAACGTACAAAGCCTGGTTCGCGGAAGGCCAGCCTCGCCGCAAAGGAAGATGCGTCCGAGCGTTTGGAAGATACGGGCAATGTTCCCTCTCTGGCCCCATCCCGTATCCCGCAAGACGTGGTGAGCTTGGTACGTTATATTCAGTCATGCCAGTGGCAAGACGTACCGGAGCGAGCTGCGGGCATGAATAGCGAAAGAATCGGCCAGGTGCTACGGTTCAGGATGGCTTTGCCACCGATTGTGAGCTTGGCACATCTGCATGCTCTTAGCAAGAGCTCCACAGCTACAGAGAGGGAAGTAGCCCGCTTGGTTGCCCAGGGGGTGTTAAGGAAGGTCACAATTCCCGGTCGAGGGAAGGGCGGCGCACCAGTCGGCGATGGCATAGTGATAGTGGCGGACTGGAAGGATCGGGTGCAAAAGGAAGAGACATTAGATGCTGAAGTCAAAGAAAAATATCTATCGCTTATGACGGCTCATCCGGGATCCCCGACTATGCCAACCCAAGCCTTCACGAATGAGGAGATCCGCCAGCTCGTGCAGCATGGCTTTCTTACCTCCCCTGCAGCATTGTCGTCTGGCCCCGGTAATCTGTTCGCCTCACCAGGCACATCATCGCTCCTCAGCATATCCAGCGCGGGCACCAAAGCACCCACTGGCAGTATCGCCGCGGTCGGCGGCATGGGCGCGATCCACGAATCGGGAGGCGGCGGCTCAACACTCGCCACACAGAACGATCGTCCCTCGCAAAACCGACCGGGTCAGCAAATGACCTTCGCATTGCCGGGAACAGGCGCCTACCTTAAACTCCTGACCTCCGCCAGGGAACATCTCTTCTACCTGCTCAAGCAACTCTCCCCGCGCTTTAAGGAGGCGACGATGGAGATGCTGAAGGAGAAGTGGGAAGGGAACGTCTTGGGCGATGCGGCCAGCAGGGCTAAACGTGCGCGTGGAGAGTGGAACGGCGTGTTACCGGGCAAGACTAAGAAGTGGCGCGAGTTCTACGGGCTGGAGTTCGAGTGGGTGCTGGCTGAATGCGTGGGTAGTGGGACTATGGAGCTCTTTGATACTGGTGCTGTTGGGACGGCGGTACGCGCGCGGTGATACAATCTTAGCCTTAGTGGAGATGAATTCCAAGCCTGCATCCCTTTACCTGGAAGCATATTTACCTGGAAGAGTGAAGAGAGCGGCATTCGTGAAAGTGGCTCTACAGTCCAGAACGGCGACCGGTCTTTCAGTAGACTCGTCCCACGCTTGAAGCCAGAGAGAATGCCTTTGCTTCTAAGATTTGCAAACCCAAGACTACCTCGATTCAAGGGCACCTGCTAGCAGTAGCAAGAGGGTCGTCGCCACCACCAAGATCATTCGGTCTCGTCCTCGCCGACTGGAAGACGAGGGGCTGGTCATGATTCCGCCTTTGGCAGTAGCAGTAAACAATGATGGCAGAAGATGTGTGAAAGCTTGTGACGGAAGACGTGAGTGTACTCACTGTTGCCGATGTCGAAAATGAAATGAGAGGGAAGAGGCAGAGAAGGGTTGTGTATAGACTCGCGAGAGGCTGCTTTGCAGCTTGATCATATAATATCTGTACGGAGCCCCTCAGCTTCATCCAGCTCTAGTAAGCGCACGCGTGACAATGAGGCGCACAAGCATGCGTATCTCGTCCTACCGACGCTATCTGTCAGTCAGAACGGCGTGCGGCGTGATTGGACCCGGAGGTCGATTTGATTCTTCTCATACTGCAAGAGGCATTCGAAGTCGTCGAGGTGATTCGTGCCATGCTCATGCCGTAGTCTACTGCTTTATTTGAGCTCAATGGCTGCCGTTCTTTCCAGGTGAGGATCGGATTGTACCTGTAATTCATCCAACGTGTGGCTCATTCCTGCGCCAGACACGCTGGTCGCATGTGGCTATGTCATGCGATCTGCACATCATCTCATAGCACCAAAGTCGATCTTCCTCGCCACCTTGTCACCTCTTCCCCCACCATCCCCATTAGCTTCCGGGTCCCTCGGCAGCTCGCCCCCTCTCTGCTTCAGACTGTCGCCCATCGTCTCCGCACCGCCTCCCTTACGCGGCAGATTCGCCAATTTACTCGGCCGTGGCTCCGAAGTCCAGAACTCATGCTTCAGCACGCCTTCGGCCGTCAACCGCACCCTCGGATCCAGCATGAGCATCTTCACCAGCAGATCCACGCCCATTTCGCCAATCGACCTGAACGCGGCCATCCACTCTTCCTTGGGTTTCACAGGTATCACGCCCGGGACGAGGTATCCTTTAAGTTTCGTCACGCCCGGCCAATTCTCTTCAGTAGGCGTACCGACTTTCTCGCAGATCAGCTGGATCATGTTGATTTCGGACTCGGGCCACGCGCGGAAGAGGACGTCGCGCGAGATCAGCTCCGCGAATACGCACCCGCAGCTCCAGATGTCTACCGCGCCGCCGTAATGCTGGGCCTGGAAGAAAAGCTCCGGCGGTCGATACCAGATAGTGACGGTGTTGTAGGTCATGGGTTGGTAGGGGTCTGCCATTGCTCTCGCTAGACCGAAGTCGGCCAATTTGATCTCGCCGTTCGCGGCGATTAATAAGTTGTTTGGCTTGATGTCACGGTGTAGGACCCCGTTGGCGTGACAGAAGTAGATGGCGCGCTGTAACATGAGCATCCATGCTTTGATGTCTGCAGGAGTGTATGTGATACTCTGGGTATCTTGGATCAGCTTCAGCAGATCGCCTTGTGGCAGGTGCTCAAGCACGAGGTTCAAGTTCTGGTTCTTGGTGCTGAAGACGGCATGCAGCTTGATGATGTTGGGATGGTCCAGCTCTTGCAGGAACTTGATCTCGCGTAATGAATCGTAGGAGATGCCGAATTCTTTGACTTCGGGCCCGACTTTGATCTTCTTGATCGCCACCAGTTTCTTGGTGTCGGTGATGAGGTGTGCCTCGAAGACGTCGGCATACTGACCGGAGCCGAGCTTCTTCCCTTTGATGTACTTCTTGCGTTCCTGTGCGTCTAGTTGCTCGGACAGATCGGCGACGAGAGGTATTGAATTCGGATCATCGGATGTCTCTGTGTGGGGAGGCGGCTCTGGGGTGGTCTTGCGGCGTTTGAATGGTGGTTCAGGCGGGACATCGAGGGCGGGCGATGCGGCCATGACTCTGGGATTGCTGTTTATAATATGAGACAGGCTGTGATTATCAAGGCGTATTGGAATCGACGAGACCGGACAAGGATATGACGCGGTGTTTCTGCGCCTCACTACTAAGCGTAGGAACCTGAAGCGGCGTCTACACCCAGCCGCATCCGCTGAAGTCGACTTTCACATGCGAGACACAATAGAGCCTTTTAGCCACCTCAATCAGAGCTCTGCATGCAAGCAGGCGTCGTTCAGCCGTTAACCTTCCAAAAGAGGCCTAAGTCGGCACGCTAATTAGCTATCTACGGATAGCAAGCACCTTGCTGTGGATAGATAGCTACTTAGCGTCAAATTTCGCATAGCAACGCGAGTTTACCGCAATATCCGCACGAGATTTTTGCAAGCTCGGCCTTAGCCGTCGAACAGGAGGTCTTTGCGTTTTAAGCTAATTAAAGGCTTTAAAAGATCCCCCGAGGCTCCGACCTGCCTATTATAGAAGGTTGTTGCTTGCTTGCTTGCTTCAAAAAAAGGTGGCTAAAAGGCTCTAATGGCACGCATTAGACCGAATTGATTTACAGCGAAAACATCGGGATTGCCGTCCCGAACTGAGTAATGATGCTCCGAGCTCCGACCGCGTGCGCGAGTCACCGGCCAAGTTGGACTTCAAGCTTTCCCGGTCTCTCGTCTCTCTGGAGATGATAATCTAATCTCTAATCGACCGTCTTGTCCACGGTCCCGTCAACCTCCGCGGATGTAGTTCCCGTACCTATACGAGCCCTATGCAGACTCGCAAGACCAGGTGCGCAAGCCACAACGCACGCGCGGCGGAGGCCAACGCAAGGTACAGTGAGAAGGATTTGACAGCGCACACTAGCATGGACGACAGCTAGACCAGGCAGACGCCTGCAAGCATTGAGACTAGTCGATAATGGTGGTATGCAAAGCCACGCCTAAGCCAGACCGCCGCGACTTCATACCGGCTGTGCCTTGATCCCACGACGTCACTTGCCTGGACCGGGCGTAGGTTGGTGCTTTCGGCTTGTACCTCACTTGTTATATAACCAGGAAATGCAGCCTCTTGCGTCAATTGCTCATTTAACTATCTACTTTTTTTCCACTTCACGCGCCTTTGGGTAAACATAGTTTATATTCGATCGCATAAGATACGGCACCAGTCTCCCCTCACATCACAACAAGCTCACCGCGTACTCGAATTATCCGACACAAAACCTAACCACTACCACAACAATGAAGCCCTCATACGCTTTCCTCCTCGTCCCGGCAGCGTTCGCGAACGCGCAGATCACTGAGATCGTGGATGGCGTGGAGTCGGTGGTCGACGACATCACCAGCGGCGCCGGCAGCATCTACACATACGTGACCGAGAACGCAGGGTCGGTGGCCACAGTCGTCGCTTCGGGCGGCCAGGGGGTATTCAGTACGGTGACGGACCGAGTGGAATCCGCCGCGACCGCCTTCGCGACCGACGTGACATCTGTAGGCGGCAGTGTGTTTACCGTATGTTACTACCCGGTGGTTTCTATCTCTACATAGCGGAACGCCAGCTTGCTGACGATTTTTCTGGTAGGTTGCGACCAACAATGCCGGAGACATTGTATCGACCATCACGTCGGGCGCTGAATCCGTCGCGACCGACTTGGCGACCGACGTGACATCGATAGGCGGCAGCGTATATACGGTATGTCACTACTATGTGGATTCGATCTTAATACCGCAGAACGCCAGCTTGCTAACGGGTTTTGGTAGGTTGCGACCGACAATGCCGGAGACATCGTGTCCACCATCACATCCGACGTCCAGGGCGCATACAGCTCCGCCACCGACGCGGCCGCGGACGCAGCGACAGGCACCGATAGCGACTCCGGCGCGAAGGCTACAGGTGCGCCCATGTACGCTGGAGGTCTGCTCGGCGCTGGGCTTGCCGCTGTAGCTCTGCTCTAGACTTAGAACGGTTTCATTGAGGGAGATGGTTCTCAGTAAGTGAATCCCTTTCTCGGGACCAAGACCCGCGATTGGGAGGTGATGAGTACTTACAGACAGCTCGCAGTGTGATATGATTGACTGTATATCTGTAATGATAATGTTCAACTATCTTTTAACGAAACTTCTCACCTTTTCCTTTCCGTCTCTTCTGTCTACTATGCGCCGATGAATCTCCCGGAGGGTCCCTTTTTCTTAAAAAAAGAAAAAAGAAAAGAAAAGAAAAAAACGGTAAAAAAAGCAGAAAGAAAGAAAAAAAGGAATTGGGGTATTTAACACTCTTTCAACGGCTCTCCTTCCCCAAACGTATGGACAGTCCACATCCGCGCGCGGGAATTTTCACTCGGGTTTGACGAAGGCTCCCTGCTCGCTTTGTTGACTTCCGCACAGACACGTTCACACAGAAGACGCATCAAGCGCGAACCGGTCTCCTTTTCCTCTGGCGCCGCTCACGAGTGATATCTCATAGTGAATCCAAATGTCCTTCGAAGTCTTTGATGAGGAAGAAAGTGGATAGAGGCGGAAGATGGAGGCAAAAAGAAATTCTGGAACGACTGCCAGCTGGAAAAGGACAAAAGAAGGGCCGTTCTAATACAACATTTATCTCGGAAGACACTTCGTGCTACCCCCCTCTAGAAGCGAGAAAGAAGGAGAAAAAGGAAAAACAACATAAGGGTTATAATACAACTTTTCCAGGGCCAGATGGGAGGCACACTGGTTAGGAAAAAGAAACAAAAAAAAAAAAAAAGACAAAGTCTTGGGAATCCTGCTAGGTTCGACAGGCCTCCGAGTCACCCGTCCACCGGCCACAAGCAGCAATAGTAGTAGAAGCCCCGCGGCCGCGGCGGCGCAGATGTGACAAGTCTTGTCGGCAAGGCCAACCTTTGGGTCCGGATGTTGTGGAGCCGCATCATCGCTGCTAGGAACTACTTGGAAGGGCGGTTTGCGTGCTGGATGGACTTGATCTCCGGGGGGGCGGTCGAAGGGTGCAGAGGTTGCCGTGGGTACAATGGTGGGGACTTTGTTCTAAACAATACCTTCCAACGCCGATGTGATGGATTATTTCTTCGACGACCGACGGGGTTCTTTGCTGCGCTTTGCGCTGCTCTGGGTCGAAGGGGCTACAACTTCTTCCTGCTGACGACGCTGTGGGTTGGTAGGTGGTTGCCGTTGTTGGGTTTGCCTAAGATTAGGAGGATTTTGTTGACCGAGCACTGGCGGGTTATAAGTAGGCTGGCGAGGCCCTCCGCCGGCTGGTTGTCCGGTGACTGTCGCATTGGATATGTTGATGGAGGTTGGATAAGGGTATCCAGGACCTGTCCTTCAAGGTCAGTCGATTGACTTTTCTCCATCGATCCTGCGATCTTACTTACCTGGCGATGCGACACCTCCTTGCGCGCCGTACCGATTGTTCGGGGGCTCGTCGCTCCAACTGAATGGGCTCCGAGGCGCCGATGACAGGGTTTGGTTGAACCAGGCTATATCAGGGTGAACTGCTTGCTGCGTCAGACAATTAATGGACGGCCCAACCAGCAACTCTTACCGGCGTGTGCAGACGGGTGGACGTGGTCTTGAGCTTCTGCTCCAAGCTGCGGGGGGTATGGCTGGCCATAGTTCATGGTGGACTGTCCCGTCCCGACTCCACTAAGGTCGCAAGCGACGCAGTTGGATGCCGAGCTAAGCTGAGGTGACCCCTGACAAGTATGCCGGATAGACATCGTGATAGTGCGCAGGACGTTGTGCTTGAACGGACGAGCATGTTAATACGGATCCCTGGCTATATAATGCTGCCACTGTTACGAACGTCTGTGTATAGGAGACAGTGCTAGACTGCGGGCTGTACCTCTGCTGAGTGACTCTCTTCTGGCGGTGAACACTTCCATGGACTGCGCCAGCGAATCGAATAAGGCAATGAAAAAGGCAACGGGAATTTGATGGCGCGAATGACGGAGTTTCCATCGACGGCATTCGTTACATCGTCATTACGGTTTCCTCCCGATTCCCACTCGTCGCCCTGCGGTCGGCATGGACGGCGAGACTGTGTCACCGCTCTTTCTCCCAACATTTTCGAGGGTCACGCAGTATGGTACATTTGCCTGAGGTTTGATGAGGGTCGGCGATTCGAACAAGTCATTGTCCAATTGTGTCGGAAAGGGAGCGCGGGCCATTTCACCGCTAGATCGGCGTCGATGAGGCCGACCAGTCGGAAGGGAGCGTGTTGTGCGTTATGACATTTTGGCCGTCGTAATTCAAACGACATGTGACACCAGCGCCCCCGAGCGAGAGTGATCAAACATAATGGACGGGTGATCTTGGGACTACCGACAGGCAACGGACGTAGTAGGTGCCCAAAGACGAGGAGAGTCCAACTGCCACAGGACACAGGAAGTTTAATCGGACGAAAGGTCTTGGTTCTTGTGTAACGAGGCATAGGGAGGAGCGGGGGGATGGACTGGCGCAAGGCGCAGCAGGCACAGGCGCAGGCGCAAGTCTTATGTCCAGATCCGAAGAACCCTCTCATGCAACACAGCCTTGCCGTCTGAACGCAGTGCGGCTGACGCGCAAGTGTGGTTTAAGTGATAGTACCTAGCAACTCTTTCATCCTCTGCTGGATCGTTGCGATCAACTTCGGCAGCTCAGCAAGGCCTTGCGGCACGTCATGCTGCTGGCCAACCTTCGCTAAGAAAGCCGGCTGCATATACATGAGAGGCGTTCAATACGTAGTACGCCAATCAAGATTCTTCGTGAGCCGAAATAGGTTTCGTTGGTTCCCAAAATCGCAAAGCGCAAAGCGCAATGCGCCAATATGACGATTTGCGAGCCGGATGAGTGCGTGAGCTGCATGAACTGCACGTGCGACATGCTGCAGTTCTCCCGCGACTTGGGATCCTGCATGATCCATAAGCGTGATCGGCGCTGGCTTTCGCTCCGTGGTTTCTGTCCTTTTAAGTTCCACATCGACGAGCTCGCCGTGTTAACTCGCCAGCTTTTTTTTTTCCCCCCCTTCTTTCTTCTCCATATCTTTCTTCCTGAGTTTTGTGCAAAACATGCTACCCTCACAAGAACATTCGGAGTTGCGACTCAGCGTGACAATCCAAGCGTGCACCAGGTGACCACACCGACATACTCATGGAGACGGTCTATCGTCCTCCAAGCATAATGTCGCATGAAGCTCGTCCTAGCCAATTGAACGGGAGGAAACACACTGTTGGGCCAGGTGCAAGCCGACCCGCGCTGTCAAGTCACCTACTCGGGTTCCGCTCTCCGCATAAGCCGGTCAGAGATACCATAGGCGCGCTGCGGCACGCACGAACAAGACTCTGCAGAACATCAACCTTGTGCTGTTCTTGAAACTTGCTGGATCATAAAATCTTTTATCCTTCGTCCACGGAGGGAGACCCACAAAAAGTAGGTCGGTTGGTCGTCATCGAACATTTGGAAACTTAAGGCGATTCATGCAGAAGTGGCGCAGGGCGCTTGGAAATACTACCTGCCTACAATCTCAGTTTTGAAACTAATTTGATACATGATGGGAACTTTTATTGCACTCCCCTGCACTACTGAAACCTCCCTAACGCCACGCCTCAAAGACATCATCGTGAAATTTACAGTATTTCCTTTTTTCTTTAAGCATGGCCGTTCATCCCGTTCGCAGTCTGCTTCACGGGACCGAGCTTCGACCGCCTCGTAGCGACAGCGTCAGCGAGCTCGGCGAGAACCTTCTCGGTATCTTCCCAGCCAATGCAGGCGTCGGTGATGGAGACGCCGTATTTCAGGCCCGCCTTGCCTTCCGCCGGCACCTTCTGCGCGCCTTCATTGATGTTGCTCTCGATCATGACGCCCATGACGGCTTCCTCGCCGCCCCTCATCTGCTCCGCGAGAGTGTGTGCCACCTTGGGCTGGTTCTTGTGGTTCTTCTCGCTGTTGCCGTGGCTGCAGTCGACCATGAGACGGGGCTTGAGACCCTTCTTCTCCAGATCCCGCTTGGCCTCCGTGATGGACTGCGCGTCGTAGTTGGTGCCCTTCTTGCCGCCGCGGAGGATGACGAAGCAGTCCTCGTTGCCGGTCGTGCCGACAATGGCGACGTTGCCAGGCTTCGTCACTGACAGGAAGTGGTGGGGATGCTTGACCGAGCCTATCGCGTCAATAGCGACATCCAATGTCCCGTCGGTGCCGTTCTTGAAGCCCACTGGGAAGGACAGACCAGAGGCAAGCTCGCGATGAACTTGCGACTCGGTCGTTCGTGCGCCGACAGCTCCGAGAGAAAGCAGGTCTGCTGTGAACTGCGGGCTGATGGGGTCCAACATCTCCGAAGCAATCGGCATGCCCTTCTCCGTCAGGTCGAGGTACATCTGTCGCGAGACACGAATGCCCTTGTTAATGTTGAAGGTGTTGTCGATGTCCGGGTCGTTGACGAGGCCCTTCCAGCCTACCGTCGTCCGCGGCTTCTCAAGGTAAGACCTCATCACGATCAGCAGGTCGTCCTCGTACTTCTTCTTCAGCTCCAGCAGCTTGTCGCAGTACTCCAAAGCCATCTTCGGATCATGGATACTGCATGGTCCAATCACCACTAGCAGTCTTCTCTTCTCGTCTGTGCCTTGTACCACGGCGGCTGCTTCGTTACGAGCACCCAGTACAGTCTTCTTGGAGTTTGCGGACTGGCGAATCTCATGCTGAAGGAGGTCTGGGGATGTCAGGGGGGTCATGCCCCGGATGCGCCAGTCCTCGCTGCTCTCACGGTTACCAACGTTGGCATTGGGCATGAAGAACTGTGACAGCCACGGTCAGCGTCATACGTTGGCTACAAGTGGGATGTCTGCCTCAAATGGGCTCACAGGCAGTACTTACTTCCGACATGATGGCAGAAGTGAGGTGCAATCGACCAGATGACTATCAAGAAGGACAGTTTACTGTTTGTCTCTTGGGAGGAAAAGTTGAGAGGTCAATGGGTAATAAACTCACTATGAGTCGACAGAATACGCCGAATGGCCGCCGAGGGGCTGGCTGGCGGCTCCGTTCCGCATCGTCGTCATTGGGCCGTGCGGGGACATGTGAAAGCAGTTGCATCCGCCGTTGTTGATGTCTGCTAACAACAACCAATTCTTCCGTCCTCTGCAAGTGAATACTAAGATTGATGCAAGACGACCGTCAGCACCTCTATGGACTGTAGACCAAGCCGAGAAACCCACTGTGGGCCGTCCATGTATGTGGCTGCTTGTGCAAGAACAACAGCATCAACGTCATATTCAATGGCGGATGTACCGTACCCCTCCCGCTCATGGTGACGTGAGAAGCATAGGAAAGACAAGCACCAACCCGAGCATCCAGTCCACCATATTTCCTTCTGCACTCCCCTCTCACCAACCCAAAAACTGTCCGGCTTGAACAAAAGCCTCAACCCTCTCACAGAGCGACAGAATCTACGCCACCAGCCAGCACGTCCGAAGAAAAAGCAGGATGGAAGGCCTCGACAGAATCCCCCTCAGCTACGCCACCGTCTCCATCGGCAACAAACCCGAACACACCTTGCCCAAGAAGATCGAAGCCATCAGCGCCGCAGGCTTCCGGGGCATCGAGCTGGGCTTCCCCGACCTCCTTGCCTTCGCCACCCAACATCTCCGTCCGCATCAGCAGCAAGATGCGTCCAGCACCGACGCCGTCCAACCCAAGGACTACGACACTCTATGCTCCGTCGCAAAGCTGGTCAAGAGCATGTGCGATGCCAAGGGCCTAGAGATCATGCTGCTGCAGCCCTTCACGAACTTCGAAGGCTGGGCCGAGGGGACGGCCGAGCGGCGCGATGCCTGGGAGCGGGCGGAAGGCTGGCTGCGGATCATGGAGGCAGCAGGCTGCAACATGCTGCAGGTGGGATCGTCGGATTCGCCGGCAGAGAAGATCGGGACAGATCGCAGCCGCTTCGTGGCCGACCTGCGCCAGCTGGCGGACATGGCGGCGGCTAAGGGCCTGCGCATCGCGTACGAGAACTGGTGCTGGTCGACGCACGCGCCCGACTGGGCGGACGTGTGGGACATCTGCCGGCAGGTCGACCGGCCCAACTTCGGCCTCTGCCTCGACACGTTCCAGTCGGCGGGGGGCGAGTGGGCGGACCCGACGACGGAGTCCGGGATGGTGGAAGACGGGCGCAGTCGGGCGCAGGTCGAAAAGGACTGGAAAGTCTCGTGCGAGAAGCTCAGCGCGACCGTGCCGGCCGACAAGATCTTCCTCCTCCAGATCTCCGACGCGTATAAAGTGCAGCCGGGCCCGCTCCCCAAGCACGACACGGACGGGCTGAGACCTCGAGGGTATTGGGCCCACTTCTACCGGCCCTTGCCCTTCGAAGGCTACCTCCCTACGACGGACTTCGCGCGAGCGGTGCTGAAGACGGGGTTCCGGAGCTGGTTCTCATACGAGGTCTTCGACTCCGGACCCGACGGCAAGGGCAAGGAGTATGAACTCGGTCCATTCGCCAAGGCCGCGAGCGCGTGCCAGGAGAAGTTCGTGGAGGCTTGCAAAGAGTAAGTGGTGGAGTTGGACTGGCTCCCTTCTCAGAGATGGATGACATTTGGTTGGAATTGGGGGGAAAAAAAGGTAGCCTAGCCCGCACGTTGTCTCTATAGACCTTTTGTACCTGCTTTTTGTCATACACACCTCGCCGGGGGAACTAGATCTGATCGCTCGTGTTCGCTTGAATCTGCACGATGACACAGTGGTGGCTCTTTCAAAGCGATGATAAGTATGCGCTTTGTCTTATTAGCCCGGCGCCAGATTTGGGGGGGCGGGAAGACGCCTTTCCCAATATGAAGAGGAACAGAAAGGAAGAAAAAGGACAGAAAAAGGTCGTGGAGCCAGACGCGATCCTTCTACCCTGCGCCCAGAAGAAGACAATAGCTTGGGGATCTACGAACGTCTATCTCAACTTAAGCATGGCCAAAATATCGTGACGGGCAAAGAACGCTCTATTCTTCTTTCCAAAGACATCTAAGAACAGCAAGTTAGTCATGATTCACGCCTCTCCGCCGGCTGCGAGGGTCAGGGGACAAGGCACAACAGAAACTTACACATCAGGACAGACAAGCAGCAGATGACGACCTGGACGCTGCTAATAGCGATGAAGACGGGTCGGATGCCGGCATTCACGAGCCAGCCCCACCCGCTAAACGTCAGGCCGAAGGAGAAGATGTTCTTGAACACCAGCAGGCAGGTGAAGCCCTCGACGGCGATGTCGCGGTGGGCGTCGACGATGTACAGCGCCGAGGCCACGGCGCCGAGCACCATGCCCGCGACCTCGAGCGCGAAGAAGAAGTCCGGCCAGAACCAGCCGTAGCGGTAGGTATTGTTGGCCGTGATGCCGAAGCCGTAGAGACCCGCACAGCCGAGGATCAGCATGGGGATCACGAGCACGATGCGGAATTCGGGTTCGTAGACGCCGTTGTTGCGCCGGGCCATGAAGCGCGCGGAGCTGTCGCTGAGGAGGCCGGCGAGGATGAAGCCGACGACGGCGCCGACGAAGGCCCCCGTGTACATGTATCCCGTCTCGACCTCGTTGAACCAGAGTGGGGGGCCGAGCATGATGCCGCCTAGGACGATGCCGATGAGGACCGTCCAGCCGATGATGGTGCCTTGGGTGAGGCAGGCCCAGAGGATGCCCGGGTGGAAGAAGAGCGGGAAGGGGCGGAGGAGGAGCTTGAAGAAGGACTCGTCCGTCTTGCGGCCGTTGAACGGCATCAGGCTCTCTTTTGAGTAGAAGCTAGGCGGGGCACCCAGTACGGTCTCGGAAGGGCTCTGATAGGGGTCCTTGTCGAGCGAGCTGGCTCCGGAACGCATTTCCTTGTCATGGTAGTCCGCCCTGTTGCTTGCAATATCGGTATTGAAGCGCTCTTCGCGCACAAAGGCGGTTTCGGGAACGAACAAGACAACCAAAGGCAGCATCACCGCCGTGAAGATGGCGAGGAAGTAGAAACTCCACTGCCAGGTCAGCGTCGCAGTCAGCCGGCCGACAATGACTGGCGTGAAGAAGGCGCCGCCGAATAAGCTCAAATTGCTAAACGCCATGCGCTTGCCACGCTCGTGGACGAAGTACAGATCGCCGACTGAAGCGTTGACCAGGGCCTCAAAGGGCGCTAAACCTACCCCTTGGAAGAATCGCGCCGCCATTAAGGAGTTGTAGTTGTGATTGCTGCCGCCGCCCCATGCTGAAGTGATGATGATGATCACTGTCCCGAGCAAGTAGAGATGCCGTTTGCCCCAGACTCTCGCGCTCGCGACAAAGATAAACCCTGCAACGCCGACACCGAGCAAGTGGTATCCCGTGAGTAAAGCTATGTCGGTGAAGGGCTTAACGAAGTAGACTTTAAGCAGGATGCTGTTGGCGGCGAGTAGAGGTGATAAGGTCGAGGCGATGACGGAGAGTAGGCAGAGGATCCCTGTGATCAGGTCGCGCCGCCAGAGCGGCCAGTTGAGCGGATCGCGCGGGTCGTCGCTGGGTTGCGGGACGAGAATGGTGCCGTCTTTGCTCCGCTTGAGGACGGCATCCTGGGGGAGGCCCGCCGGTGTGTCGGTGAGGTCTTTGAGGGTGGAGGTGCCTGTCGCGCTGGCGTGTCAGTCGCACGCGATCGCATTGTAGGGACAAAGTGACGAGGTGAAGCTGATCGGCTGTCATCAGCCTGGCGTGCTTACTTACCCGGAACGCGCTCCAGGTGCCTGTCCTCCAGTACACCCAAACCCATCGTTTGTTGTTTGCGGTGGAAAACGCAGCGCAGAGTGCGCTCGACTTTGGAGTCAGGCAGCCTTATCTCTTAAAGAAGGTCGGCTCACACTTCAACGTTCTCGAACCACAACTCAGCTCCGCCCAACTCAGACCCTGGTCGTAGATCTGTGGAGCGCACGGACTCTCCCCACGAAAGCTAGTTGGGGAGTCGGGTGTTAATCGCGCGCCTCGGCATATTCCAACCGCTCAATAACGTGAATGGCAGCGAGTAACGACTGTCACGGCTCTAGGATCTGGAGACAAAGTGTTTGAATGGGACCCGCCGATACGACTTCTTCATGACTGTGTTGGAAAGCAATCGGTGTCACTTGCACAGACCGAAGGCGTCGTCACTGTCGGTAGCTGCGCTAATGTAGTTGGCGAAAGTCATCAGTGTCCTGTCTATCGAAAGTCTGCTCGTGGCTTGCACAGATGCGCCCATGTATAAAATGAAGATTTAGAGTGAAGATTTGAAAGTTGATGACGCGTCCTCTCCCAGGTTGGCGAGAGCATTCCCTGCCCAGTGAAGGGCACTCGTTAAATTGGCATGTCAATTTGTACTTCCATACAATGTAGGGGCAGAGAGGTAAATGACACACCGCCATCAAGGACCGCAGAGGATAAGCGGCTCGGTGCACTTAGATTATGTCATGATGGACATTGTAATACTCATTAGTATATAATCATTAGCATCTCCTTCCGAGCCGACACTGAATCCTTGAAGCAACGTGCCTCTACTACCTCCGTAGAGCCTTCTTGCCGAGCACCACGCGTGAATGCATACTGCAAGCTGCCGAAACCCCCCAAATCTCCATCGCGCACCCGTCATTCTTCCAGCACCTTCACCTCGAGTCCTTTGCAAGTCTGTAAGTCATCCAACATAACCGAGTAACTGTATTTCCAAAATCCCCCTCACTTAAACCCCCCCATGACGTTCTGATATAGACCTAATCAATTGCCCTTTCTCCCACAGAAGCCGCACCGTGATAATGTACACTTGTGTACACACGTGGTCGACCAAGCACAAGCTATCCAACCACATGGCTGAGACCACGCTGCGCCCCCTGGTGACGGACTCCTCAAACAGAACCATCCAATCAGTCAACCAATGGAGAAGACCTCGCGCTCAAACTCCCCCAGCTCGAAATCCCGGACCCTCCCCGCTTGACGCCGCGCCGTGCGAACTGCATCACACTCTGCGACCCTCGCACGGGTCCATCGCGAGTGGTGTAGACGGCGGTGGTAGAGGTGACCTTGGCCGTGCTCTTCCGCGCAACCTCCAGCTGTTCCTGATTGTGCTCATGGTCGTCCCTGTTGTGATATGCGTTGCGTGCGTCGCGACGCAGGACTTCTTTCATGCCGTGTAACGAGTCGAGAACGAGTACCTAATCCTGCTCCTGCTTCGTCGTGGTCGTGGTTGTGGCACTAGTCGGAGGGTTTTCTGACGACGGCTGCTGGGCTTGCTGCTGGTTCTGTCCCTGGTTCTGCTGGGCGGCAGCGGCGGCAGTCTTGGCTTTGCGGGTGCGATGTCGCTCGGAACATGCGTTGCAGGTGAGATTTGTACGATTGTAGCGCCAGAAGTCTTCGGAGGTCTTCTGCTTGCGACAGCCTGTGCAGGTCTGCGGTGGGGTCTGGGTCTGCATCTTGGCCTAGGCTTCTTTTCTCGTAGCGTGCTTGATTCTTTGATATGGTCTATCCCCTACGTTTAGGTCCTCTTCTCCTCTCCCTTCTTTTCCGTGTGCCAGCGACGATCAATGCGGTGGGAGGCCGAGCGGGACAGTGGCATGCGAGTGGACTGGGCAGCGGCGAGGCATGGCGGAGCGACGCGGCAGGAATTTATAGGCGACTGACGAGAAAGGTAGGTGCGGCATGCGCTTTACCCGATGCGGAATCGGCGGCGGCTGATGCCATTATTGGCTCGGGAGCTCACCCATGGCTCTAGGTCGTTGCTGTCGCAATGTTCATGAACGCGCTGCCTTTCGCTGAAGTCGTTTCCGCGCCTCCTTCAGTATCATGAGCACTGAGGTCCGACTATGTCCGGGTGGTCAGCAACCACGGCCTGTCGAATGGTACAGAGGGCTATGTTCCCAGAGTGCCTATCGTGCTTGCCCGATTGGGTCTAGTCGCAAGCAAGGAGCTTAGTCCACTACCTAGGTACTCACCTGGAGCAATCCGTTACGCCATCATTATTCCGACATGATGCACGACAGTAATTACCCTGTCTTCTGGTATCTGAAGAGAGGTCAGGCTTTCAGACTCTTTCAGCATGGCATCTCAGGCCCGCGCACTCACGATGCAGTTCGCCAACTTGCAGTCTTCGGCAAAAGTTAGTTAGCTGCTCGAGCTGGTCAAGTTGGAAGGCGCGCGGGGTGGGGCCAAGCCACGGGCGCTGCCGAGCACCATGGGTGGCGGTGTCCGCTTCCATTGTCACTGATCTCTCTGTACCTAGGCAGAGAATTACTCCCACCACCAGCCGTTCTCCAACTCGCAGCTTGAGCCATTCACGGCTTCGCCCCTAGGATCTGTCCATGGCCATGTCGCGGACTTCGAAGGAGCCGGGTTACTTCGTTTCCAGCACCAAGAAGACAGGGAGGATGGAATGCAAATGCGTGACAGAGTCTCTAAATCAAGATAGTGGAATCCACCGGCTCATATACCAATTCTGCTATTCCTACTTGTCTACTCGATCCCGCAAATACAATCATCACGCATCCACTCTTCTCCACATTAGAATCACCGGCTACCTAAGAATGCCTGTGCAGCGCGGCCGAATAACGTACGGTCAAGCTCCGGTTGACCTGCTTTCCGACGCCCCAAACGGATGAAGCCTCCGACTTGCCTGGATAGCGGGGTGCGGCAACTGATGTATATTGATCACCAGGCCCGGTACTCAATTCCCGCCCCAAATACATCTGCAAGCGGCTTCGGCTGCGTGGTGATATGACATGACGGCCTCCTATTTTCTTGAACCAGGGAAACCATCAGCGCTCGCTCTTCAGGGTCATCAAGCCTCGCCTCTTCTAGGTCCGAGGTCAGTCCGGCCACATCTGGCTTTTCAACCATCTTCATATATGCGGGGACTGAGCGGAACCTGTCCATACTGGCGAGAGGAAATGGACATTGGCCTTTTGTATTATCGTCATGAACGGACATGCGGACAGGTATTCTGTATGTGGCGCGTTCGGTCAGTTTGCTGGAGATCACCACGCCGTGGGTCTTCAGTTGAAGATACTCCCATTTCCGCAGATGGAGTTGCATTTGAACGTGGAGACCATGGTCGTCTTGATTGGAAGAAGGAGGATGATGGCCTGTACAACGCCTCTTCTGATAGACTTGCGAACCGTGGTCGAAGTCGAATCCGCAGTGACCCTTGCTCGCCGCTTGGAGGTGATGGCCGAGATCTTTCTCATGGGCAAAGAACATCTGACAATCATCGCATCGCCACTTCTCTCCATATAATTCTGCCGTATGCTTCTGAAGATGGGATATGAGAGCAGCATCAGGTAAGTCCAAGGTCTTAAAGCACCAATTGCACCGCTCGCCCGTGCGCCTGGGGGGCTGGGTTGATCGCTGGGGAGTACTTTCTGGCGACGCTGCTTTCGCGGCTTTTCTTCTGATCTCTTCGAACATTTCCTCAGGGTACGGCGTTTCGATACATGACTGAGCCGAGGCAAGCTGAGGTCCGTGATGGGTATTGCTTTGATCGGTACAAGAAAGCTCGTCAGCACCGCCGGTGTCGTTGGACACACTGTTACGTCTCGAAGGGCCTGGCTCATTCTCCTTCCCCGGAGTACTGGCTGTATCAGTTGGGGCAGGCTTTGATGTCTTGAATGGTGCACGTGGTGTTCGGACGAGTGGCCGCGGATCAGTCTGATCGACTTGCGAGGTTTGGATTGCGGAAGCGTACGGCCGATTCTTGGATTTGGCTGAACGTGTTTCCAACGGTTTGGTGCCCTGCCCAAGAAGATCCGTTCGGGGCGCGCAGATCTTCTCGTGTTTGGTGCATATGTCTCTGCGAGCGAATTCTTTGTTGCAATGCCGGCAGGAATGCGGGCGTATTCCGTTTTCTTGATTCATATGCGAGCGCAAGCGCTCCCTGGACACATAGCTCTTCCCGCAGGCACAGTTGTAGCGTTTTGAGAAACTCACAGTCTCCTGATGCTGCTCTAAGCCAACGGCTTTATTTCTGGAGGCCGAGGACACTTCACCCACACGCTCGAGACGCTGGTTCTTGGACGCTCTGGGTGGATTTAGTCCCGACGAGTAAGACCTTGAGCGCTTTGCTGAATGGTTCGGATCTGTTGCATGTTCCAGGCGGCCAGTAAGCACTGCTGTAGATTGATTCGACGAGGAGTACGCATCTTTGACGCGAGGACCGCCAATTGGACCATTTGATGCATACCTATAGTCTTGTGTAATGGATTTTATCGTGGAAGGGACTCCGCGGCTTGCACCATTCGGTTGCTTCGCTGAGGGATCGTATACCACGCTTGGTCCTAGCAACCCTAGTGTCGGCGGAGAGGACGTTGGTGGGGGTGGTAGAGTGTAACGGTCTAAACCAGCGGTTGCTGCAGCCTGGGACGCCCCCCAGCTCAGCAATCGCGAAAGTTCCTGACTCTCCTGTGATAGTGTGGAGGGTGGTTGCCCCCGTGGAAGACCTGGTAGGACATAAGATGACCTGAGCAGTTGCCTAGAATCGTACATAGTATCTTAGGGCGCACAAGAAGTGCAAAGCTATGAAAGATGGGTGCTGCGGTAGAAGGGAAATCTAATTCGTGTAGTCCTGGAGAGAGATCAAGCCGCACTGTAGGTGGGCACCTACGGTATGATATACGGGCAAACAAAGTGCTGGACTGTAACGCCTGTCGCTGCACGCGTCCATTTCCTGCGTTGTCCTGCCTATCTCCAGGGGTACATTTACAGACTCTCGTTCATTTCCTGCGTTGTCCTGCCTATCTCCAGGGGTACATTTACAGACTCTCGTCATAATCGCCATCTCGTGCGTCTAGCGCCGCGGACGATGTGTGAATAGCAGCTGATCAGCCAGATCTGCACTGCTGGCGCTGAGCTTGGTGGTTCCTGAGACGTCTAGGCGGATCATTACTACCTACCTGGGCAACCTGGGTATGCAGCAGCTGCGGATTGGTCCCGGCCAGAAGCTTACAGCAAGCCACTCCTCTCAAACGTGCGCCAAGGGGCCGCCGTACCGGAGAAGCGCGAAACCCAAAAACCATCCTGCCGTGCTAGCAGGGATTCTCACGTGGACCGGATCAAGTCTGCCGGCATGCGGTGCAAGAATTCATGGGCCCAAGCGCGAGTCGGCTTCAAGCAGACCTCTTTCCATACTTTAAACGATTATATTATAATCGTATGTGAATCGATTTTTGTAAAAATTTTATTTCCCTCTTCAGAATTAGTTAGAGATTGATCCTCTATTTTTTTTAGAAGATTTCATAAAGGATTGGACGTCTTATATTCGTTAGAAGCAAAGATGTCTAAAAAGTGTAATTCTGCGCTTGGGCCCATTATCTTTCGCACCGACGGTTGCACTCATAACTAGGTGGTGAATTGGATCGTTCGAGAAAGGGAAGGATTCTAGCAACTGCTAGCTCACGGAACCAAGCGAATCTCGCGTCCGGTCCGGCAGCCCGGGGCGAACTTTCAGGTTGTCGGTGAGCGGCCGTTGCATCCATGGATCTGCATTCGTCTTCGGGTGTCCGCATCAGCGTAACGACCTCAGGAACGGCAGCACACGTTTGGTCCTCCTGTGTGCTTGGCTTCACCACTGCCTGGCCAGATGGTTCGCATTGCGACACACATCGTCATCCGTTAACTAAAATCTGAGGGCTATGCCGTATTCGTCTTCTTCACCACCGTTATCTAGAATCTGAGAGCTGTGCCATGTTCGTCTTCTTCACCACCGTTATCTAGAATCTGAGAGCTGTGCCGTGTTCGTCTTCTTCACTATCTTTGCCTTCACCACCACCGTCCCAAGCCGGTTTGCGCCCGGGAAGACACTTAGATCCGCGGGTTCTTTTCATGAAAATGGCCAGCTCTTCACCACCGCCGCTCCTGGACGCTGTCTGCGGACACATGCCTGCTCCTCTCCTGAATATAAATTTATCGTCTCGCTCTCATGTCCTTGCCGATTTGTAGCCATTCCCCCCCGCCGACCCCCCGCCGAACTGAATACACCCAGCCGACGAAGCCTTCTTCCGTTCTTTTGACGCTGCGATGATCCTCTCGCGAGGTGCGCTATCGAACGATACATCCATCATCCCAATGCATCAGCCGCCCCCGGAAAAGCAGTGGCCCGACATCAGCAACCTCGTCCTTGGCATCCTGGCCATCTTTCTGGCGCTGGCCGGAGCCATCATGGCGTGGCGACAGTTGCCGCAGCGCTGGCGACTTCGGGAGAGACTGCAAGCCGCTATTGACTGGGCCAGTATGTCTCATCTTGACTGCATCACGCGCGTAGTCCTCTGCTGACGAGAAGTGTCTAGTGCGGTCCGTGTCCAGCTCGCGCCCATAGCGAGTCCGCATGATGGCCGGATACCTGACCCGGTTGAACCTGTGAGGGATTAAAAGAGAGGGGCTCGATTAGTCCTCGGCTTTTTCGGCTGGTGTGCATCGGGAACAGACGGCTTTGCGATGATATGCTATGACAAGGGGGAGCAGACGTTACAAGACGGCGTTTTGGGAAGGTCTGAGGGCCATTTGATCCTGGCGAAAAATGCAGATAAGCGAGGGCGTATTGATTTCGGGCCAAATTTTTACTGGTAAGGATACGTCGGCAGGAGGTTGTTACTTATTAGCATCGACCGAGCTACTAAGATGCAGAAATCAGTCTGATTATGTCCGGTACAGCAGATGTTTAGTATCTTGCACTCAGCGATACAGCTGGTAAGTGATGTGTCTTGGATCAAACGCAAAACGTGACTTTCGTTGGCGCTATATCGTACAGTCGATGGCATGTGTGGTCGCTGTACCATGACGTCCCAGATCCTCTTCAAAGCGTTCCCGTAAAGAAGATGAAGATGAAAATAAAGATCAAATCCATAGCCCAGTCCACGAAACGCCAAAGCTTGCAAAAGACGGGGACCCCTTAAACACCCCATTTCCTATTCTGTCCTCGAGCAAAAGAGGCGCCCTCATAGCGGAAAGAAGCATTGCGCGAGGGATGAAAAAGATCGGGAATTTTTTGAAATTTCTTTCCCCCCTCTCCACCTCCCACTTACTATTCGTCCCACAGGGAACCACCTCACCTGACTTTCTTCCCCTTCCCACCTTTACTCCCCCGCGGCTTCCCGGCTCCATTCGCGTCCTCCTCGCCAGCCGCCTGCCTCGCCTCGGCCTTCTCATCCACCTCCTCCATCCAATCCTGACTGACCGCCCCATTACTGCGACCCTTATACCCATACTTGGGCACCCACTCGCCCAACGCCTCATCGAACTTCAACTTCCCATCCTTCTTTTTGTCTTTAATGCCCTTCTTCTCCGCGAACTTCTCCCACTTCGTCTTCTCCTTCTCCTTCGGCACGGGCTTCTCGCGCGGTAAGGGCGTGGAGGGGTTCGGGAGGGTGATCTGGAGGTCCCCGTCTTCGGACCGGTTGATGGGGCACGCGGTCAGGAGCTGGTTGATCAGGCCCTGGGCGCAGCCTTGGGCGGTTGTGGCGATGAGGGTCTCGCGGTTAGAAGGGTCGGTGGTGTCTGGGAGCGGGTTCGGGTCGTTGCAGAGCAGGTGGCCGAGGTCGAAGGAGTAGGGTTGCGGTTTCCCTTCGTCGGCGGGCGCTACTGCTGCCATTTTGGTTGGATTGCGACGGGTTTAATTGCAGGATATATGTGTCAGATGGCGACACGATATGGTCGTTGATGTTAAAAGTCCGGCAGAGGTGATCTGGAATTTCTTCTCGGAGTTTAGAGCTTTGCTTTCGGACTTTTCCGCCGCGAAGTTTTTGGCGGAGACGAGCTTGTTCCAACTAGAGTTGCTTTAGCGGAAAGCTTGTTTTTCCCGGATGATGGCGATGACGACAGCGGGGTAGATGCAGCTCCAGTCCATCCAACTCGTATCCCACTTTCCCCTCCTCTTCCCTTGTAAACATATAAATACTCGGCCTTCCTGGTTTTCACACTCACTCTGCACCTCATATCGATCAGTTTCAGCTACAGTCATACCGAGTAATCCTTCAATACCATTCACAATGCCTCCTCAGCTCGCTCCCGTCAACCCACCGCTGGGTCCCCGCCCCGCGACCGCCGACTTTTTCCGCCCCCAGCAAGTGACATTGGAGATGAAGGAGAAGGTCTTCTCGCTCTCGGGCGACGACTTCACTGTCAAGACTGTCGATGAAGGCAACATCACGGACGTCTGCCAGTGCAAGGGCAAAGCCATTTCCGCCCGGGACAAGAAGAAGTTCACCGATATGCAGGGGAATGAGCTCTTTACTGTACGTCTACACAATAAAGAAAAAGAAACCCCCCCCCCCCCCCCCCCCCAAAGTTGATCTCCCTCCACTAACCAACCCTCTTCCCCTTTCCAGCTCGAAAACAAACTCCTCTCCATCAACAAATCCATGCGCGGCGTCTCCCCCTCCGGCGAGCACGACTTCGAAGTCAAAGGCCACTTCAAACTCCTCGGCACCCACAGCACCTGCTCCTTCACCAACGCCGCCAACGGGCAAGAAGTCGCCATCGAGATTAAAGGCGACTGGATCGATCGGTCGGCGGAGATGACGTGGGACGGGAAGACGGTGGCGACGATTGCGCGGAGTTTCTTTAACGTGAGGGAGATTTTGGGGGATCAGCAGACGGTATGTTTTTTCCTCTTCTTCTATTTCTCCCGATTTCTCCTTTGGCTCATGACGTCTCGTGCTTCTCCCTTTCTTTCCCGTCTCTTGGCTTCCGAATGATCTGCGTGCTAATTCTCGCTTCCGTGTGTGATTAGTACTTCGTCACCGTCGCGCCCAACGTTGACCTCTCCCTCATCGCCGCCCTGTGCGTCTCCCTCGATGAGCGCGCCAATGAGAGTTAAAAGGAGTGCCCAGGAAAGTTTGGAACTCGACAGCGACCTTATAGGTTCTCCCCCAGCAAGCAGACTTCCACCTCACGACGTTTTTCTTCCCTCCCCCCCTCTTCCCCCAACCCAATTTTACCTTTTTTCATATGTAAACGAGAAGAGTTATGTATCTTACATGAAAAAGGAAGAAGAAGAACAGATAAGCCCCAGAAATTGGAACAGGGCAATTCAGAAGTGAAAAAGACTCGACATCCTTTCATCATGATTCTGTCTAGTCCGTCTCTTCTCCGCTCCACCTCCTTTCCTCTTCCTTTCCCCCTCTGATTTTCTCCTAATCTTCCACTTTTTTTTTTTCTTTTTTTTTTCTCTCTCTCTCTTTCTCTTTTTTCTTTTTTTTTTCCCCTGTCATTTTCTATGCACTTTGGATGTTCTCTATACAAACACCTGCCAGGTCTCTCCAATCAAGTCTCAACCGAAATAAAAATGACGATCAAGCCAGTCCAAAATGGAAAAAAGAAAAAGAAAAAGAAAAGGTGTATGAAACCCCCCTCTTCGTCAACATCATGGGAACTACATTGCGTACATCTCACTCCCTGTACATCACTACCCTTTTTTCCTTCTCCCCCTCTCCACCCCCTCTCCACCTGGATAAGCCATTCTACAACTTCGCCCTACCCCCCTCCCTCGCCTCCTCCTCCCTCGCAAACCTTTCCTTCAACTGCCGTCTCAAAATCTTCCCCGCCGCACTCTTGGGGATCTCTTCTACGAACCTGACCCCGCCTCTCAAACGCTTATGATTCGCCACGCGTTCGGCCAACCACTTCGTGATTTCGTCTGCGAGGGAAGGGGAAGGGGTGAGAGAGGATTTCGGGACGATGTAGGCCAGGGGGACTTCGGTCGCGAGGTCCTTTTTGAAGACGCCGAGGACGGCGACGTCGGCGATGGAGGGGTGGGAGGCGAGTTTGCCTTCGAGTCTGTTTTTGGAGAAGGGGGTTGTTAGATAGGGTGGTTGGGGTGGATGGGGAAAAAGGTGGAGTTGAGGGGGATGGCTGGCGGGTTAGAGAAAGGGGGGGAAGAGGGGAAGGGAAAAAACAACATACTCGGCAGGCGGGACCTGAAACCCCTTATACTTAATCAACTCCTTGACGCGATCGGTAAGATAAAAATTCCCCTCTTTATCCTGATACCCGACATCGCCCGTCTTGAAATACCCATCCTCCGTCAGCGCATTCTTAGTGCCTTCCACATTATTCAGGTACCCCTTAAACACATTCGGCCCTTTGATCCAGAGCTCCCCCGTCTCGCCCACGGGGACCTCGGTCTCGTCGGGCGCCATGTATTTGGCGGTTTGGTTGGGCAGCATGGTGCCTACGGCGCCGACGGTCGTGTGCCACAGGTCCCAGGGTTGGGTGTGCGTGGTGGGTGAGGTTTCCGAGAGGCCGTAGCCTTGTTTCACGGGGACGTGGATGCGGGCGTGCATGGCGTCGACGAGTTCTTTGGTCAGGGGCGCGGCGCCGGAGTTCAGCATGCGGAGGGTGCTGAGGTTGTAGCGGTCTACGCACGGGTGTTTGGCGAGTTGGAGTACGACGGGGGGTACGACGTAGGCGAAGGTGATGCGGTGGTTCTGGACAATGTCGCACCAGGATTCGATGTCGAATTTGGGCATCACGACCGTTTTGGTGCCTTTGTAGAAGGACTGGTGGAGGACGACGGTCAGGCCGTAGATGTGGAAGAAGGGGAGGAAGGCGAGGATGACGTCGCCGTCCGGGTGGCCTTCGCGTGGTTGCCAGGAGAGTGGGGATTCGGCCGCGCTGATCATGAGGGTGTTGGCAACGATGTTGCGGTGGGTGAGCATGACACCCTTGGGGTGGCCGGTGGTGCCCGAGGAGTAGACGAGGAAGGCCAGGTCTTCGGACGGGTTGACCTTGGCACGGCGGTAGCGCTGAGTGCCGCTGATGTTGCGGACGCTGGTAAAGTGTTTGAACTGGCCCTCGGCGCGTTCGTCGCCCATCAGACAAACGCGGTCCTTAGGGATGCCCACCTTGGCACAGGCCTCCAGGGCGACGGGCAGCTGGGCGACTTGTGTGACCAGAGCTTTGGCACCGCTGTCTTTAAGTTGGAAGGCGAGCTCGTCGGCGGTATAGCCTGGATTGGCGGGAGACACCACTCCACCGGCGAAGTGACAGCCCCATGTCACAGCGGGAGTGTCGATGCTGTTGGGGGAGAAGACGCCGAGGACATCGCCGGTCTGGAAGTCCCACAGCGATTTCAAGCCCTTGCCAAAGTCGGCGGCGGTGGATTTGAGCGAGGCGAAGGTGTAGGAGCGGTTGGTGTAGGGGTCGGTGAAGATGACCTTGTCGTCCGGGAAGTCGCGGTCTTTGCGCTCGAGGAGGAAGTCCCATAGTCCCACGTCGGGGATTTGGACGTCGGGGTATTGAGAAGTGGCCGGCATTTTAGGTGGGCTGCTATACTGCTGGCATCTGACTACCTTAAGGTACCGTATGCCTTACTCGGATCCAATTCCTCCTCTTTCAATGGGGATAGGGTACGCGGTGATGGTGAGCGAGGGATGTGATATGTGGAAGTCATCGGCAATGCCATTCCGTCGGCTTAAACCTTTATCGGGCGTGACGACACAGCAGATGCCGCGTCTTCCAGCTTCCTCGGTTATCTGTCTGTCCGTTCCTGGGATCGACTAGACAATCTGCCTCGGTAACAGTCTTATCGGTCTTATCGCCGTCTTCTCCGTCATGCCCCGGACAGCGGGAGAGCGGCTCCACAGAACAATCCACATGGCTGACGGGTAACGGCCGCTCTAACCGCAAGGAGATGGACACCCATCGGCATCCGGCATGCGGCTCTTCTGTCCTAATCATGGAACGAAGCTAGCTGGATTGAGAGATATTCCATACACCTGGGCACGATCAATACTGGTATATGGGAGACAATCGCAAGATGGCGTACGTGATTGATACCTCCGCCCCGCTGCTGCGACGCACCGCCTGGTCCATCCAAGCCCCCCTCCGCGTCTTCCAGAACCAGAAACGCTTCGCCCAGGTCCACGATGTCCGCTACTTCGCCGCCCACCACCGTCAACAGGCCGTCTACGACAAGTACAAGGACAAGCTGGCCCAGAAAGCCAAGCAGCAGGGCTTCAAGAACGTCGATGAGTTGAAGGAGGCCAACGCCGACAAGATCCGCGAGCTGCGCAAGAACGCCAGCGTCCCGGGCGCCAACGCCCCGCTGGAATCCCAAGCAGCAGCACCACCCAGCCCCAACGAAGCCGCCAGCCGGATCCCCTACCAAGCACCACCCCCTCCGACCCCCCAATCCGAACAACCCACCCCCACTTCCTCCTCCCAAGCCGAAACCATCACCACCTCGACCAAGGAAACCGAAGAAAAACTCCCCACCCTCTCCTCCTTCCTCGACGTGGAAAAAACCGCCGCCCTCCCCCAAAAAGAAATCGAAGCCCTCTGGCGTCTCCGTCACGTCCGGGACCCACAATCCCTGTGCGCGGCGATGGCGACCTCAACCTTCGCCCGTCTAGCCCGCACCGCGCGCCAACATCCCCAGTTCATCCTGCCCTTACCCAAGGACGGCCAGGGCGCCGAGATCCACTTCCTGCAGTGGACTTTCCCCTCCGAGACTACCGTCACCGTGCTCTTCACGCACCTGGCGGAGTTCAAACTCCGCGGCGAGTTCGCCCAGCCGCATACTACTGTGACGCACCATCTGGACCTGGCGGAGTCGAATGGGGTTGTTTTGATGGAAGGGCGGACGATGGAGAATCGGGGCGTTAGTGTCGAGGATGGCAAGTTCTTGCTGATGTGTCTGCAGAAGTTTTATGGGTTTGAGGGGTTGATGGAAGGGGATAGCGGTGGGGATGCGGTGGCAAAGCAGAATGCGAATCAGAGGAGGAAATTGATGGAGCAGTTTACGAATGGGGATGAGGGGTTTAAGGTTGAGGAGTTGTTGGAGGAGGCGGAGAAGGTGCCTTAAAGAGAGAGGAAAGGAGAGTGTGTGGGAGAGGGGGAGGAGTGGAGAAGGAAGGGAAAGTGGCATTTTCTTCCCTGGTTATTTTATTTTATTTTCTTTCCTGCCTGGATTCACAATGGGCAAGGGCAAAGCCGGGAATGGGTAAACACACCCGTCCCCTCAAACGGTGCTCTCTCTCATTGACTATTTACATGTACAGCGGGACACCAAAGTCCGGATTTTTTTCGCAACAGGAAAGGGAAGGCTGTTCTTTCGCATTCCTGTAAACCACTAAGCCAATTTCAGCGCTCACAACGAAATCTTGCGAGGAAAGGAGAAACAAGGGAAAGATATACCCTCCATGTACAATACTCTAGGAGCGCTCAAAAGAAGGAAGATCCATTACCCACTTGGCAAAAGGAGAAGGGGAAACTGGACGGGTTTTTCTTTCTTTCTTTCTTCTCTTTTCTTTTCTCCCATTTCCCTTATCTTTCTCCTCCGTATTTTCGGCTGCTTCCTCCTCGTTTGCATACGGAGGGCTTTTTGACTTTCCCATGTAATGACAGGTGAATGTCCCAACGACGGAAAAGGAAGCACGTGCCTAAGCGACTTTTTTTTTCAGCAGGCTGATGATGACATGAGGTGATGATAGGCATGTGAAACCACGAACTCCCCCTTCGCTCCCCCTCGCTTCCCCCTCTTTCGGACTCACTTCACTCCGCTCACAGGACTCAGATCCTTCACTCCGTCACTTCGACATACTGTTGGTTGGCTTCTTGGAACAAGGGACTTCAGCTCTCTTCCCTTAAAACATATTCTTGACCTACCAACTATTTCCTCCCCAAAACCAACCAATCTCTCCACTTCTCTTTGATACCGTTCCAGCCTTCCTGCTGCCCTCTCACTGAGAAGAATCCCGCAAAGAGCACAGGAGGTGAAAGACTTGTGGGCCCGGGGATTCGAGGAAAGGGGCGGAGTGGAAACCCTTCAGTAACCTTCTCTTCTCCTTTTTTCATTCACCCCACCCATCCATCGATCCCAATCGATCCCAATCGATCCCAGCCACTCTAAGAAAAAGCAAGACAAGAAAACCCACCTCCAACTCGAGAAAGAGTTCCTCCGTTCGAAAGTATTCGGAAGGAAGAAAGAAAAGACGAAAAGGAAAGGAAAGGGAAGTGGGGGGACGACAGAAAAGGAAATGGAGGACCCTCAAACCGAAGCCGTCGTCTCTCCGACGATGACGACGACGACGACGACCGCGGAAGAGATCGCGTCGTTGCAAGGACAGGAGGCATCGCCATCGGATAAAGGCCCCCTCTTGTCAGTCCGGGGAGAGTCGATGATGATGGACGCGCAGCAGCAGCAGCAGCAGCGGGAGGGGTCTAACGAGGAACACTCCTTTGCGGAAGGGGATGGCATGGTCAAGGGGATCCTGGCTGGGAAGAGGAAAAAGGATGCTGTTGTCTCCCCGTCTGGTGTGGAGGATAGGGAGGGGGCGAGGGTGAAGAGGGTGAGGTTTGTGGATTCGGAGGAGGAAGGCGAGGGTGAACGGGACGATGTAGTGGCGACGATCGAAGACACTGGAAGCATGGAGTCTGGAGGTGTAGTTCCAAGGGATTTGGCTGAGGTTGTGGGTGAAGTCTTTCAGAAAGATGTCCTTCTCAGGCAGGATACACCCGGTCCGGATTCTAGAACGATGAGTGGACTGCAAGAGGACCTTGATGATCTGACAAAGGACATGGATGAGGTCCAGAAAGACCGGACCCATTGGCGGATCAAAGCTACAGAGCTGAGTGTCAAACTCGGCGAGCTGAGAAAGTGGAAACAAGCTAAGGAGCGAGAGGAGATGGAACAACGTGCTGTGGCGACGCAGAAAATCGAGGAGGCGGTCAAGTCCGGAACTGCAAAGAGGATTCAAGAGATGAAGGAGAAAAATGAAGAGAAGATCTCGACGCTGGAGCAGAAGCATAAGGCGAAGCTGGATGTGGTTAACGCGAAACATGCAGAGCAATTGCTGGCGAAAGAAGAAAAGTGGAAGAAGCTCAAGGAGGATCTGACCGAGAAGCATGAGGCTCTGAAGGAAGATCTCCATGCGAAACATGAAGGGAACAAGAAGCGGCTGAAACAGCGACTGGACAAGAACAGAGACGAGCTGGCGGAAGCCAAAGAGAACTTCGCAGAAGAGAAGAAGAAACTCCGGCTCGAACAACAAGAAGCAATCAAAGCCGCCAAACCGGAGACGAACGCGGCGATCAAATCCAAGGACACCCTCCTCAAGCAGAAAAACGAAACGATCAACCAACTCGAGCACGAGCTCTCAAACCTGCAGATCCAAATCACCTCCCTCCAAAACCACACCACCCTCCTCCAAGAAGCCAACTCCACCATCACAACCCAACTCTCCGCCTCCCAAACCCAGATCCGCACCCTCCAAGAAACCCTCAGGAGCCAAACCCAGCGCTCCGAAGCTCAGGTCGAAGCCCTCGAACGCGAGAAACTCAGCCTAGAAGAAGCGCTCGCCACCGCCCAGGCCGAGTTCGTGGAGACGTTGGACCACGAGCGCCGGAGCGCCCGGATCCAGTATGAGGCGGCGCAGGGCGCGAAAGCGGCAGAGATGGAGTCGCGAAGGGCTGTTTTTGCGCTGAGGACGGCGTTGGAGGGGAAGGAGGGGAGGGTGGAGGGGTTGAGGGGACGGGTGCGGGAGTTGGAGGGGAGGTTGGGTGGGGAGGGGATGGGAGGGGATGGTTTGAGGGATGAGGGCGGGGGGGTTGGGGATAGGGGGGAGTGATGGGAGATTTGAGCCCGGTTTGAGATTCGGAGAAGGTGGGAGGACTGTGAGATTATTGTAGCTAGATGAGTTGCTTATTGGCGGGGAGGAAAGGCGAGGATTGATTCATAACGACTGGCGGCTGGCGGCTGTATCACACTTGATTTCGGCGGGACACAAAGTCAACCAGGCCCTGCATTCCATCTTGTTCCTCTCGAAGTAGCTGCATTGTATTATATAGCTCCGTACAGTCCAAACTCCCTGTAAGAATCGCGAAACTCCATCGTCTCTCATTGCTATAAATCGAATATAACCAACCGAAGGTACAATATATTAGGGTAGAGAGCAGAAAATCCAGCAGGAACTATGGCTGTAGAGCGGTATTGCTAGTCAGAAAATTCTTCTATCGAGTAAGTGCTGTAGTAGCCCCTTTGCAGAATTCCAGGCCCAATGCTATTATGCTTCAACTTCCACTCCGGCGATACCAGGGGACAAGGGGTCTTCAATCGGATCCATCTCCTTCTGCAGTCTAGCAGCCACTCTATCCACTTCATGCCAGACCCGAAGCAGGTTCCGTCCTGCCACCTTCCCAGCATCCTTCTCGCTCACTCCATTATCTAGCAGCATTTGAATAATATCCTTGTAATTCGTAATATCCTTCAGACCCCTCGGCGTAGTCGGAATGCCGTCGAAATCGCTTCCCAACCCGACATGATCGTACCCGATCAGCTCGCCAATGTGCATGATATGCTTCACGACATGCTCGATCGTGTTCGTCTCCTCCACCAACTCAGGAAGACCTGAGGAGGAATTGCTCGCCTTACAGCTGACGAAATCAGGGGAGAAATTCACCATCACGACCGAATGCCTCTCCTTCACCAGCTCGAGGATATCATCCGGAACATTCCGGGGATGGGGACAAATCGCCTTCGCACTCGAATGGCTAAAGATAGGCGGAGCCAGACTGCCCTTCCACCCCTTCTCCTTCACACTGCCCCCAAGCACATCCCGCATCGTGTCCACGCTGACATGGGACAGATCGACCAACATCCCTAACCGATTCATCTCCAGGACTAAATCCCGTCCCGCCATACTCACACCCCCATGATAGGGGTCCGCCGCCTGCATCTCCCCATCGATCGAAACCACAGCCGCATCCGCATACCTATTATGACAGTTCCACGTCAACGTCGCATACTTCACGCCCAGATCATGAAACAGCCTCAACGTGGACAGGGAATTCCCAATCTGGTGCAAACCCTCAATCGCCAGTGGCGAGACGAACTTGCCGTGCTCAAAGAAATTCCTTTCCGCCTCCGCCGCCGAGCGCGACAGGGAGAAGTACTTCGGATACGTGTCCGCGAGACGGTGAAAGAGGTCGAGCTGCTCCAGCGTCGCTTTGACGAAAGGCGCGTAGGCCGCGTCGGAGAAGTCGAAGCCGTCGGCGGGACAGGGCACGAAGGCCGACCAGAACGCGCCGCCCATCTGGCTCGTCTCTGCCCGCGGCAGGTCGAAGTGCCCCCGCATCCCGCCTTGCTCGAAGGGCTGCGTGAAGTTGGATCCGTAGATGTGGTTCCCGTAGATGGCGCGGATGAGGATTAGCAGGTCGATGTGCCCGTCGATTAGCGGGGTTTCGTGGAGGATCCTGTCTACGGTTGAGGATGGGGAGGAGTCATGGCATGATATTGCTGTGTCGAGGGCGATGCCCCGGTATATGTAGAGGATGAGCCAGAGGGTGAAGGCGCCGATCATGGCTAGTCGTACGTTTAATGATCTTCGGATTCTGGCATTTTGGGACTGTTCATAGTGGTGAGGTGGTGCTGCCTCTTCGTTGATGAGAGGCTCTTTCTCCATTGTGATCTATGAGGAAGGCTTTTGCATTCAGAGGTTGAGACGAAGACGGAGAAGACAAGAGTAAGGAGTTAAAAGTACTAGGCTAATTTTCTGTTTCTTACTGCGTACCTACTGGCCTGAGATGTATATAGTACCGTATCCATGAATGTCGTTATCTCGATGACAAACCACTGCAGGAAGTGGGGGAAAGCGAGGCAGAAGCTCCGAGTACGGCAGACCAAACCCTTCACCCTGGCCATTACGCAAGAAGCTTGTGCTTCCGGGACCAGACAGCTAGGAGTTTTATGCGGACTCTCTATGTACACCAGCATTTGTAAAGACAAGCCAAAGACTACATAGTCACTGGCAAAGATGGGCCTCATATCGACGTGGACGATGATCCGCTCCCTCTCCCTCTTCCACCTCACCGCCGCCTACCTCTTCCTCACCAACCCCCGAATGATCGTGGATCAGAATGTCGTCTTCATGCTGGGCGAGTCGATGAGATTGGTACGAACTCAATTGCACAGCCTGGCGTCTTTCTTGGGAAGAAGTACATAAGTCGCTGATGATGGAACGTTTTACACATATATACAGCCTCATATAACAACTATGGACAAACCCAGCGAAGCCTCTGCCCTCCTCGCCGTCATCCTCGCTTTCCTCGGTATCTCCGACCTCACGGCCGCTTCGATGGAAGAAGGTATCGCGATACAATACTGGTTGGCGATCGTGCCAGTCCGCATGACTTTCCTATTTGCGATCACGGGCTATTCATACCTGTTCAAGCAAGGCGGGCTGTTCGGGTCCAAGACGGCTTTGTCGCAGAGCAGCATTGGTGAGCCTTTGCAGAATAGCATGGTGTTCTCCTGGGGGTTCTTGGAGCTTGCGGCATGGTTCTGGGTATGTATGAGATGTGGATGAGTGTTCACAAGAAAGGTGTTGACCTTTTTCGTTCTTATTTGCAGATCTTCACGAGCTTGCGGGAAGAAAGGCGTCTACTGGCAAAGCGGAAGATTGAGGAGCTGAAGGCCGAACAGGACAGCCTTTAAGGATTGGTTTTCACGTATGATAGATAGACTCCAAGGCATCGAAACGCTGCTTGGATCGCGCATCTTCGCGGCTTTCTCTTGCCATGGAAGAATGCCTTTTTGCATCCGGACCAAGGTGGAAGGGTGCATTCAGAGTCTGCTGAACAAGGCGAAGATTTCCAAGCGCACTGGACTGTCATGATGCCTGCAGACCTTGCAACAACAGAGGATACCCTCCATCACCCATCGCCAAGCTTTCTTCAGCATATTGTCTCAACGCCATGACCTTGCTCGCCATGGTGGTGGATAGATCTCTGGAGATAAAAGATCACACATGATTCAGAAAAGTGATGGCAGTGCTGCAACATATAGGCACTGCCTCCTCCAATCGCGGGAGGAAATTCAAGATAGACCAATCATAAACACGAAGCGGGAATCCCGGCGCCGAAAGCTTAGTATTCAGAAGGCTCAATTGCCAATCCGAGGAGCTTAAGCCTCGTGTCCCAACCCACCACGGAATGATATCAACCGTTGCAACTACCATGGATGAACAGTAATCAAGAAATTTGTCGCACGGTTACGGAGCTGGGAAAAGTTTCTCCAAGCGGTGCGGGTGGGCGGGGCGAAGCAAGTCTCAACCCCAGCGAAGGATGAGATCCTGCGTTCACAGCCCACCGAATCTGTGGGTTTTCGGGGTTGCTGGTAAATTTGATCTGAAGATACACAGCCTGCATTGTTCTGGCAATATGGACCTGTGTCGCATCGCTGCAGGTATCGAGGATGAAACTTCCACCAGCTCTCAACTGTTCAGTGATAATTTCTGCAAGACCACTCGTTGTTCTCCTGCATGGACAGTCGTTTTTCTTTCCCCTTTCCTGCATCACATTATCTCGAATGCATGAGATTTCAGACTCCTGAAAACAACCATGGATAGCGATGCGATATGGCACAAGAAGGCCCTGGTCACATTTTGGACCGTTGATCTGGTCGGCATGGCCGCCACACTGATACTGGCCGGCTTGCAAATCACTGCTTACGAACCGGTCCTCGACGACCCCTCCTTCTTCGGTGATGACATGACATATGCGTATGTTAGAAAAAGGTCCGGGACACATTCTGTTCCTCAATGCTGATTCTTCGGACAACAGAGCCGTCGGAGTCGTCATGATCATCTTCGACCTCGTATCGTTGGCCCTCGAAATCACGACGATTGTGGTGTTCAAGGTCGAACGATTTACGCTCACTCCGAAGTTGTATCTAGCCTTTCAGAGCATCAAGACGCTCCTGTGGACGATCATGCTGATACTCACGTGTTACGGAGCCGGGCTGATGATCGGCCCGTTCTACTACATCATCTCCATTGCGCTGGCCTTCGCTTCGATCGGTCAGCTGGCGTACGGGTCGGTGGTGCTGGATCGACAGCGGACGGGGCGAGTGAGCGACAAGGAAATCGGAGCGGCACAGCAGCGCGATGGTTTGACGAGCGAAAGGCAGGCCGAACGGAATCCTCAGAACCCTTTCGAAGACCCGGTTCCAGCGAGCAGTGCAAAGGGGAGCGGTGCTGTCTCCCGAGAGCGATTCGATGGAGGTGAGGCCGCAGAGCAGTCATACGAGATGCACGGTAGCGCATACAGGGCGGCTTGAGCGATGCGCTGACGGGATTGATTGCGGAATTCCTGTGGGTAGCTCAACATATTGCTGCGGCGGTAATGACGGTTGTTGTAATGGGCCTTTTCCTGATCGCACCTCTGCTCGCAAGGTCCATTGCAGAGGCCACTGTACGGGAATATCGCTTTCGACCGACCAGGCGCCGACTTGAAGTCACTGTCTTCGCCTGGGTTGCATGTAGACGGTAATTAGATATTAGCGGTGAAGACATGCTAAAATGTCAAAGTATATGGCTGTGTAACTAGTCATGAACAGAAATAACATGGCCCTTTTACTGGCACCGCCTGACTTGCTTTTATCCGCCAAAAATTACGTATCGTCTCTTTAAATCTTCCGCGAATGAATCGTGACAGTATTATCGCTGGAACAATGTGATGTTTCATTGGCTCGTACGCAAAACGCTTTGTGTATCGTGGTCCTACTGACTCGGCAGCGCTCATGGGGTATGAGATTCGCAACCGGACCCATGCTCTCTTGCCTTCGTTGCAAACCGGTTGCCGTCTAGATTCGGGAAAATAATGTCGAGTCGCAATTAACGGTCGCGTTGCGCACAGAGCCAACGTAGAAGGTCGATGGAAGCTCGCCGCTCACGTGCTGGGCGCTCACCACGCGACTCGGATCTCTCAACTTTAACCTTGATCTTTTTGACTTTCACGCCTCATGCGGTCTTTCGCACTAACCATCGCGACCCTGCCTATCTACTGTTACTGTAACTACATATCTATCACCTTGGGCAGCGCCGATGGGACCGCGAGCGCCGGTCTTCAAAGTGATGCCCAACTACTCGACGGTCAAACGCCGATCACTTCTGAGAGTAGACCAGCTTCTGGCTTGGGCGGGGCGAGGTCACGGCGTCTGATTTCGCAACGGCGATCGCGACACTAACAGCCTCGCGAAATTTCTCGAAGACATCCCGATCGCTTTGTCGTCTGTGCCCAACGGTCTGTATCGAGAAGGAGCGCGTTTGTCGCAGGGACTATGCCTGACAGCCACGAAGTCACCAGAGTCAGTGGGCGATCCGCCCCGTCCGGCGACAGCCCTGCCAGCCCAGTGATCATCTCCAATGATTGCCCTACATCCCAGGAGACGATAGAAGAGGGAGTCTCGTGAGGCGAGAGAAGCCCTTTGAAGTCACCAAGGTAAGGCGGAGTAGAGTCGGACGAGTTCGGTGAGGATGTGGTGCTACCATACTCACATCCAAGTCCCTCAATGGCCATGCAATACATACCGAGATCCTGAGACCCAAGATCCCCGTCAGGATCTCAGGCCGTTCGTCTCTGGGGTCCCTTGAAACGGCGCCTCGTGACAGGGGCTTCATGATATCCCTGCCCACGAACGCCACTCCCAAGAACCCGTCAGTGGTTCAAGACCTGCAATTGCCTTGGGCTGCAGCAGGTAGACTCGCGCATGGCGCTGTCTACAGCACCACTGTCCCACACCCGAGTACCGGGCGGTCCTTGGAACCCCGACTAGTTACAGGCACAATCCGAGCGCCCAGGGCATCGCCGCGTCATTGTGGGCATCGAAAATCATCCGTAGGGCAGCGAAGCCTTGCATTTGGATGCGTTTTGCACCATCTGAGCCGGCAACCACCAAGCGGGCCGTCCTCGAGCGGCAAAGCAATGGTTTAGCTGGATGGGGGACAGACGCCTCACGTAAGCTGTCTCTGCAATCCTACTTGTTGCTCTTCGGCGCACGCAACATTGATCTGCAAACCTGGCCCCCCTTTGATATCGCTTCCTCTATACGACCGGCATCTGAACCTTAGCACGACGTTTGCGCCCAACGATGACTACTAAACCACCACTCGATCTGCCGACTACCAACTACGCCTTCAGCCAGAGTCGCCGCTCAACAGCATCACCCGGGCACTTTGAAGAGCCTTTTGTCCGACAGTATGTTGCCGCCGGTCCAACTTCAGATGTCAGTCTAGAACAAGCATTGACGATGAGTAGGCAAAGACTTCAGAGAACCGGCGAGCGCGATTTGTGGACCAATTCGCAGCCGCCCGCGGCATTGAGGTGAGCAATAACCACTCCTCAAGCGACACTTCGGTCAATAGCTTACACGAGAAAAAGCCTGCCACGCATTGGTGTGACGAGCGCCGAGCGGCAACCGTCATCCTACGCTCCATCGTATCCCTCACCGCAAGCCCAAAGATTCGCGCGAGACCAGTGGCATCCCCGACAATCCGGAGAATACAGAGATTTATTGCCAGCATCGCCTTGGCCAGGATCACCACTCGTTGGCCAATTTTCAACCGACCCCATGTCACCTGCCGCAGATTCCTCGTCTCGTGCGGGATACGGATACCACGGCTCATGGCCCGGTCAAGTCGTGCACCGCTCATCATCCGAGGAACTCCGCCTAAATCACTACGCAGGCTTTTACGGCGGGGAAGGCTCTTCGAGCGCAGGTAGCCTCCACGCCAAAGCCTACCCACAGAGGAGACCGTCCAACCGCGACGAATTCGACGGGCCTTCACAGCTCCTCGACAAGCCCGAAGACGGCGGGTACGAACCGAAAGAGGAGGAACTGCCGCAATTACCCGTCACGCTGTACGCACAAGAGCAAGACGAGATCCTCTCCAAAGTCAACGACCGCCTCTCGCAGTGCGCCTTCGACTTCGTCGCGAAATACCAATTCCCGATCCCCATCGAGCCGGACAAGCGGCCCGTCCGCGTGCCCGGCGACCGCGAGTGGTCCGAATGGGTATACCTGCTCAAACGGCTGGCCACCAAACGCCGCATCCCCGCCCGCGTCCTCTACAACGGGCAGATCAAGCAGCTGATCACGATCCTGGAGAACAGCCTGGAGATGCGGCACGCGGCGAAACACCAGTCGCGGCCCCTCAAGGACGATCGGAATATCCTCCAGCTCATCAGTTCGGGCCTCCAGGTCGCCAAGATCCTGAAGGATGCCCCCGCTATGCAGTACCTCGACAGTCTCTATGTACAGACAGAACGGCTTATTGGGAGCCGAAGGGCACAGTTGTCGCCGCCGTTTAGCTCGGCGTGAGTAAAGTTTTAAAGCTACGAAATGCAGTTTGGTGGTAATGTGTGTGTGTAGGGGCTGGTTCGTCTGGCGTTATGTTTCACTCGGTAAGGGAGGGGTTTTAATGGCGTTTCCAAAGGCGTATCTTCAAGCGAGATGTACCTTTTATTGATCCGAAAGAGAGAGGCGCATGGGGGATCAATCACAGGACGAAAAAAGTGCAGCTTTATCTTCAGTGCGCAGCAAGCAGGAAAAAGTAGGCAGCATGTCGATCTTATTATGTTCTTTTTAAGACTGTCTAATTTGTTCGGTTGGGAGGAAAGGGGCAGATCCCTACAGATTTGTATGCGAAACTTTGGAACCATTGAACGCGCGCTGAATCTAGGCGGAAAAGTGCAGACTGATCTTCCCCTTCCCCTGCCACTCTTGTGGGAGCGAAGACGCCCAAAACCAAGGACAGCGCTGTTGGAAAGATGGCAGAGAGCCCCTATCAACCAACTTCAAGCGCCCACAAGCCCTCTCATTCATGGAGATGCTATTCTGCACAGCCCCACGAGAGAAAAAGAAGTATCTTGTATCATCTTTCTTTCATACCCCCCAAATAGCCCCTCCGAAGAAGTAGCGGCAAACTACTCTTCGGGGAATACTCGGTTTCCAGCTGGACCGGCCCGACAGCCGCCTATCGAGAGCAATTTGTTCGTCCCATCTGGTCTTTCGCATCTGCTTATCTCTGCACCTGAACATATCGGTAAGGCTTCCTTTCGCTCGCCTTGAAAAAATGACAAGGCGTCCATGGCGGAAGTAGGACTGGATATGGCGTCCAGCGAGATACACGAGAGAAGGGGGATCGCCGCATGGGCTTATGAGAACTACTATCGGCATGGTAGGGCGAAGAGCAGGAATTACCTTCAACAGCTGGAAGGTTTGGAATTGAGCACGGGGTACATCCATGGACGAGGGAGCGCTGGAACCCTTAGGCGGCCAGAAGCAGCTGCAGGATGCTCTTCATGGTTTTCGCTGGATACTGTCACATCCGTGCAGGACAACCGTCAAGGTTGTTTGCGAGGCCACACTCCTGCAGGCTTGGGTCTAATTTCCTCCCCCCCCCCCCCCCCCCCCCCCCCTCTTGTTTTCTTCTTCAACGAGCCACCTTCAACTTTCACAAACCACACAAACGCAAGTCAGTCCTCCCAGGAAAAGCGGCGCATCTCCTCCGCTTTCTGGCTGTCCCGACCGAAACGGTCGTTCCTTGCAAGACCAAATATATCCCACACTGTTTGAGGTGCCCACGATTCCACATCTGAATGGGTTGCCATAGTTTTCGTGGGACATTTCCAATTAATCAACTCTTGTTTTGGATTTTTTTTTTTTTTTCACAATTTCTACTGTAGACATGATCTATAGCTTCGCTCCAGCACTGCCACTATCCACTTTTCGTCTCGCCGCCGTGTTCCTCTCGGCACCGACGGCGAGGACGACATGGTGGCTCAGAGCCACAAGATCACCTCCTGCGTCTTTGATTATGATCTCAAGATCATACCGTCCGTTCTTGATCATCTTAGACTGCACTCTCACAAACAAGAACTTCACGCCATCCGCCGGTAAAGCCTTCTTGACATCCAGATTTAGAAGCAGCGTCGGGTACCACATCGTCGCTTTCCCCTTCATCAGCCGTTTCTGCTCCTCTTTGCTGTTCTGCCGCTCAAACTCGACCGAGTAGCAGTCGAAGCCGAGGGTGTGGTTCTCGATGATCTGCGGGAACATGTCCGCCACGAACCCGAGGCTTTCGTTGGTGAAGCGGCTGTTGGGGTCCTTGAGGCTGGTCCACATGTCTACGATGCTGAATTCGTGTTGGCCTTGCCGGGGGAACCAGGTGCGGATTTGTTTGGTCGCGCCGCGGAAGTCGGCGAATGGCATTTCGGCGCGTTCGCCCCAGAGTTCGTCCGTGTCGCTGTCTAGTTTCGAGATGTCTACGGATGGCGGTGGGGGAGTGATGGTCCAGCCTGTGGGGAAGGATGCGCCATCTTCTTTTTCGATGTTGCTGTTGGTGATGTAGCCGACGACTTCCTCGCGGTCGTCCTGTGTGAGAGTTACATGCACGATGGAAGTCTGCCGGCCGAGCTTCTTGTCGACCACTTTGAAAGTGGCGGGGCCCAGTTGCGTTCGGCGGAGGAAGTCCAGATGGAGGGTGATGGTGTGAGGCTGCTGTTGCTTTCGGAGGGTCGTCTCGAAGTGTTTTCGTACGACTTGTTGGAATGTCGCTGTTACATACCCGCCATGCGGGACAGTGCCTATGGTCCAGCCATCTTGGAAGTTGGCCGAGTAGGTGTGCGAATCAACCTGCTGGACTGCAGTGGCGTCGGCGAGCGTCATGGTAAAGCTCGGGATGAGTTCGAAGATTCCACCACCTTGATCTTACACGTTCATGAATCGCAATCTTCACACCAACATTTGTTCATCAGGCGCGGTCTACATTGTGTTTAGTGAAGCTACAAGGCTACCCTTGAGATAGCCGACAATGCCTCGGCAACTTCCAAGGTTTCGCGGAGCCAATGCTATTTCAGCGTGCTGTTTTAGAATAGATATTGGCGTCCCCCGTGGACGCAGAACATTTCGCAATGTGGTCGGAGAGCTTGCCACCCACTACAATGACGGCCTCATGACAGGATGCTGGGGAGTATACAGTAGAGCAGATGTGAGAGAGCCTACCTACACACAAACCCCCAAGATTCGAGCTGTTACCGCCAGCCCTACCAGCCGAGCCAGCCATCTGAAACACTGCGGAGACCAGCCGTTTCCACCCACGCTCACTTGCACTTTATTCGACATTAGCTCACCAGGCCAATCAAATGATCCGGTCCACCTTCGTCCTGGACGGTGGTTGAGCGGTCAGTGCTTTCAGGGAATGAATGACTGAATTGGCAGGACAAAGTCGCTTGCTTGCTGTCGGCCGTGGTTGTCCCGGAGGATGGTATGCACCGTATGTATAGACGGGAGCCGAATCTGTTCATGCATCCAGTCCACATCAGTGGCGCATGATTATTACTGTACGGGCGCGATATCCCGCACGGTGGTGGCGGCGGCGGCGGCAACAACGACGACGACATTTAGCGCGGAGATAATTCCAATCAGACGCAGGGTCTCCAGGTAGCGCGCAACTCGCTCCAGCAACGAGGCGGGTCCTGAGAGCTTGCAATTCCCCCATTCTGATTGCAGCCAGTCTGTATCTCGACGATTTCTAACCCCCATAATCAAAATAACCAAGAATCCTTCCTTACCTTACCTCCCCGTGTAGCACGTAGACGGCATCTTCATCCACAGCGTTGCACGACCGCGACCGCGAGACATCCATCAGGCTGCCGCCTCCGCCGCCGCCTCCGCCTGAAACGGCCCTGAAGGCTGGTCTGCGGGGATGGGCAACGTGGGCAGCAGACAAGATGACGGGTCTCCGGTATACCTTCGAGACCAGAACCGATGTGCGATTCAAGAGGCGAGCATGTGAGGAGAAGGCATGCTGACTGTGGACAGTCTCGATTGCCGGCGTGACCATCACCAACAACCGCGGCCAGACATTGCTTCGAGTAGCACCGAATGCTTTCCCGGCCACACGATACGGCGCACAGAAAGAGGTGGGCGACGAGACCCCGGTGGAATATGTGCAGGTATGGTCATCTCATCGGAAACGCGCCCAATCTTGCGACCCAACCGGTGCTGATGCAAGCGACAGGATCCAGACAGCCTTGCAGGTGGCGCGCCGCCCTCCTTCCTCGTTCGCATGAGCAGCGCTGAAGAGCTCAACTTTCACTTCACATTCAACGTTCGCCAGCAGAGTGCCATCGCTGGCGGTGCCAACAACGGGCCGCCCTCTCCTGTCACCCTGGACACTCAAATCGCAGGTCTGACCTATGTATTCGCCTCGAGCCAAAGAGAAGTAGACAACCTGGTAGTGCGCGAGTTTCACTCCGACCCAAACCTGCACAAGAACCCCAACGTCGAGCTTGTCGGTGACTACAGCACAGGCGGGAGCGCAAGCGTACAGTTCACGTGGAATTGGAAATGGAGACCTCCGAAGGCAATAGAAGATCGAGGCGGCGGCTGGCGCAACAGCTGCAGTTTCGCCGAATACGATCAAAGAGCGCATAGGTTGAATACACTGGCAAGCTTCAGCTTCTGGGTGCAGAACACGCAAAAGAATCTTGCACCCAAGTCACCCCGGTTGACTGTGGGCGACATGAACATTCCACCAAGGCTTAGGGTGCCGTCAGCGCAGTCCATCGAGTCAAGAGTCAGTGTGAGCAACGTAAGCGATTCGGAGGGCGAGGGGAGCTACAAGGATTACAAGGAACCGCAGTCACCAATGTTTGAGGCAATACCAGAAGATGGGTACAACCTGGCGCAGTCAATGACGGGACAAACGAATACGACAGGGGGTACGGTCAAGGTTGACGTTGCGACCTGCAGACCTGGCGAAGATCCAAGCACCAACGAAGATGGCCCTCTATTCCGAGCGACCATGCGCTCTCTAGAGCAGAAGACTGGACACATGCGCCTCCGGATGAAGAAGGTCCTCCGCACTGCTGAGGCAGCAGAAGCCGCGCAGCAGACGTGCAACCAGGCTGTAGTCGATTTCACCGAGGCGCTGAAGGCAGCGGCGGCGTCGAACGCGAAGGCTGTCAAGCCTGCTGTAGACCATTATTTTGACAAGATTGCAAGGGAAATATTGGTTTACGAAAGGCAAAACGCGAACAATCTCCATAAGCTCATCATTGAACCTATAAGCAAGCTTTACAGCCTGGAAATCAAGCAGGCGGATTACAAGAAGCGCGAGTTTGACGAGGAAAGCAAGGAATACTACGCTTATGTTGGCAAGTATCTCGGCCAGCGTAGCGAATCTCTGAAGGAGAAGAAACAGAAGCAGAGCGATGAGAAGTATCAGGCCAAACGGAGAACATTCGAGCTCAAGCGCTTTGACTATTCAAGCTTCATGCATGACCTGCACGGTGGCCGAAAAGACCAGGAAGTATTGTCACATCTGACAAAGTATGCCGATGCTCAATCTCGAGCCTATCTGACGACCGCGAAGAAGGTGGAGGATATGATGCCTCAACTTGAAGCGCTAGTCGCAGAGGTCAAGGCGGCTGATCAAGATTACCAACTGCAGCGTACAGAAAGGGAGGAGAAGAGGCGCATTCTGGAACAGAGCTCGAAGCTTATGAGCCAGGATGGGGTTGTGGTGCCGCCTGGCTTCACCACAGTAAATAGTCAGCAACCCGGTGCACCAGAACACGGCCGTAACATGAGCGTGGCTGCGGTAGGATTGGGATTGTCGCAATCGCCTCCAAACACCGGCAACCTAACCATTCAGACAGCGGGTCATGGCATGTTGACTACGCCGGCCAACGCAGCGAATGCAGGTGCTGTAAGCCCAGCCAGCAAATTCAAAGGCATACGAGACCTCGACGACAACCAAGCTGCGATGGTGAATGGAGGTACACAACGCAAGGAGGGCCTATTGTGGTCGCTCAGTCGGCCAGGTAGCCACGTCGACCCGAAAGGCATCACCAAACCCGGCTGGCACAAATTCTGGATCGTTCTAGATCAGGGCAGATTGTCAGAATACGTGAATTGGAAGGAAAAGCTGGATCTTCATATGGAGCCGATCGATCTGCGCATGGCCTCTGTGCGAGAAGCTCGGAACTCTGAGCGCCGCTTCTGCTTCGAAGTCATTACACCTCAATTTACCCGGGTCTATCAAGCACCTTCCGAAGAGGACATGAAGTCCTGGATTGGGGCCATCAACAACGCCTTGCAAAGTGCGTTTGAGCATAGGCCTGCTCAGCAACCTAGCTCGACATCACCATCGCCACCGCCTCCGAGCTCAACAAGAAAAGACATTGCGGCTGTGCTGACCGGGAAGAGCTCGAGTTTCTCCGGCCACCGCCAGGTTTCTAATCCGAACCGAAGCGAGGCGTCTAGAGCAGTCAGCAGGCATTCCACGACGGGCGACAGACCCAGTTACAAACGGGAGCCAAGTGCTGAGCCAGAGCCTTCGGCTTTGTTGCAGCGGATACGGCAGGCCGACGAGGGGAATAAAGTCTGTGCTGATTGCGGATCGGACAGCAAGGTGGACTGGTGCTCCATCAATCTGGGTGTGCTCCTGTGCATCGAGTGCAGCGGCATCCACCGATCACTTGGAACCCACATCTCCAAAGTCCGGTCCCTGACGCTAGATACCTCAGTCTTCACGCCAGATATCATCGAGGTCTTGCTGCTCATCGGCAACCGCGTGAGCAACATGATTTGGGAGGCGAAGCTCGACCGTTTCCTCAAGCCGTCTTCACATTCTACGAGAGAGCAGAGACTTCACTTCATCACAGCCAAATACAGCGAGCGGACTTATGTGCAGTCGCCCATGACAATGCAAGCCCCGGACGATCACCTGTTGACGAGTATCAAGAAGAACGACATACAGAACGTGCTCCACGCACTTGCGCTCCGTGCGAACCCCAACACTCATGATCGGTCACGGAATACCCATGCCGTCTACCTCGCCCTCACGGCCGCTGATCCCGTGTCGCCTTCCGGGCTGGCAGGAGGGTTTTCACACTCCCGCTCCTCCTCCCTTTCCAACTTGAACAAACTCTCCCCTGGCACTGCAACACCCCCTCGCCCTGCCTCCCCAGCCGGGAAACCCTTCCCCGTAGCAGAAGTCCTGCTGCAAAACGGCGCCGACATCCCCGCGGATCCCTCGCCTTTCCCCCTTTCGGACGCCGCAAAGATGTACCTCGAGTTCAAGAACGACCAGCGGCTCGGCAAAGCGCCTCAAGCTGGACCCAAAGACGGAAATGGCGACAGCCTCAGCGTGCTGCCGAATATCGTCGGAGGCGGCAACGAGCGCAACGAGAAACTGCTGAAACGACACAGCGGCGGGAAACCCAGTCGACCGAGCTTAGCAGCCGAAGCTATCGAGAGTTTTGTCAAGAAGTGATGAGAATCCCTTGCCCTCCACCCCCCCTCATTTGCCTATCCATTATGGAAAACCATTAGAGAGAGAGACCTTGGCATCTATGCTAATGCCCATCTCTCATGAGAGACAAAAGGAATATTAGACCTTTGAGACACGTACGCGAACGGTCCTTTGAACTGGGCCAGCGAGGCAAAAGTCGAGTCCGGAGGATCGAGAGTCGACTGTTCGACGTGCGGACGCTGGATGGCCAGCTCGATCTCCTGTCCACGACGGGTGTCGTGACGAGTTCACCCGAGCTGGTCAAACGGCATTTGGCCGCTGTTGAGGTGGCGAGGCGAGCGCTGGAGCGTCGGAGGAGAGCTAATACGGCGCCTGCGAGGTTGGAAGGGGGTTTCGGCTGAGGAGCGGCAGGAAGTCTTGAGGAGACTTCAGAAGGGGGGGCTGAAAAACTTGTGGAGTGAGTGGGGCGGTTTCAGCAGCAGAGAAAGTAAGATATTGCTCCGCGAGGAATAGTGTAGAGACCCCCGTGTGTAATGCATAATGAGTAATGAAAAGTCCCATGCATCGTTTTTGTTTTTTGGGAGGCTCATCAATGATTTCCATCATCCCTCAATTTTCGAAACTTCATCCTACTCAGCCGCGTAATGGCAGGATATGCTGAACCAGGCTGCTCTGCCGACAGAGCGGACACATGGGCTGTTCCCTCAGCCAATCCGTCACGCACTGCCAGCAGAAGACGTGCCCGCACGTCGTCACAGACGGATCCTTCATCGGCTCCAGACACAGCGTACACTTGCGCTGCTGGCTCTCGCCGATCCACTGCATCGTCTCCTCGTCTTCCAGACTCCACCGATGTCCCTCAGCAGGCAGAACCGGGGTATGCGTCACGCGCGCCAGCCGCTCCCTCTGCGCCCCGGGATCCGTCCCCCGCGGCACTTCGAAAAGCAAAGGCGCCGCAATCGTCGTGTCGACCTCTACCTCCCCACCGTCTCCATTCGCAGCGGTCGTAGTACCACTAGCACCCGCCGCCGCAGAAGCAGACCCATTCACGCTCTGCGCGTGCGCGTACGTCTCCTGCACGTGGAAGTACCCCTGCACCGCCATCTGCAACACGAGCAGGATCCCGAGGACCTCGTACCCGGCGCGCTGCTCGCTGGCTTCCAGCCTGCGCGTGAAGATGTACCGCAGCCCCGCCAGCCGCTTGCTGAGTTGGTAGTAGGCCCCGCTGAAGTAGAAGATGGCTAGGCTTAGTGCGTAGACGGGCGCCGGGGAGGTGAGGGTGTCGAGGTGTTTGAGGACGTATTCCTGGATTTGGAAGGAGCGGGTCGGGGGGTGTTTGCTGCGGGTTGGGGACGAGGCTCGGCGGCGGTGGAGCTTGCGGAGCGAGGATTCCAGTTTGGTTCTTAGTCGTCGGCGGAAGGCGGGCAGGAAGCGGTTTAGTAAGTAGGGGAGCAGGACGCTGGAGAGGATGTAACCGGACCGTCGGGCAATGGAGGGTAAGCGGTGCGTGTCATCCTCGACCTGGACGATGTCGCAGTATTCCTCTCCCAGGGTTCGGTTGCCGACGAAGGTTGTCAGGCCGAGGTAGAGGAGCTCGGTGAAGGTGCGGGCTTCATTGGTCCAGTTATGTGCTGTTCGGGCTCCGTACAGCGACCTGATGACGCCGGAGAGTTGGGTTAGCAGGACCGATTGGAAGTAGGCGTCCTTCTGGTTCGAGCGGATGATGTCTGGTGCTGCGGCCCATGGATAGGAGAAATCAAGTGAGGTCTCTGATGTGCTTGACGCGCCGGCGTCGCGGATGTGATCTGACATGTCGAAAAATCTCGACCATGGTCGTGGTCAAAGAGAGATACACGTCTATAGGTGTCACGCGAATGGCAGAGTGAGGTCGGCAACGGAGTCGCGAGCCTCGGTCCAATTTGATGGAAATTTGAATGAGCCGAACTAAATTTAATGAATGCGGAGTCCGCTCGGGGGTCTTGAGCCTTGGCTTTCCCAAGGTCTCTATACCTTGCCAGGAGGAAGTCAAGGCGGCGCAGAGTCGCACAACCCACGCTACAACTCTCCGTCCGAGACACTTCAATTCGAGGATCCCGACGGGCGTCTTTCACAATGGCCCTCAAACGCCCATCGATGCTGCTCAACCTCCCGCAACCGACCCGGATCTTCACCTGCCTCCAATGCCGCTCCCTCCACCGCCTACACGCTCCGACCCAGCGCATCCCTAAACCGACCCCATTCGTCCCGGATGTCCAAACATTTCTCACTTTGATCGGCCGCAAGCTCTCGGCACATTCGGCCAAGATCCCCAGCTGGGAAGCCCTCTTCTCCCTCTCCGGCCAGCAACTCCGGGAAGCCGGCGTCGAACCCGCACGCGCGCGACGTTATCTCATGTGGTGGCGAGAGCGATTCCGGAACGGGATCACGGGAGTCGGCGGTGATCTGAAGGAAGTCAAGGACGGCATAGCGGAGCTGAGGGTCATGGAGGTCCCATCTTCGCGACCGATGGATAGGGAGGCGACGCTGACGAAAGGCGCGGGGATGAGGAAAGTCGTGGTTAATGTCCCCGCTACAGTCGCATTGCCGCCGGATCCGGCCAAAGCTGCGCCTGAGGCGGAAGAAGGGAGGGAAGGCGAGCCCGCTCCGGCGAGGGCGGTGGCGCCGCCGGTGAATTTCAACGCGAAGGACGTGCAGGCTATCCATGGCGTGAAGATTGTGCAGGCCAACAACATTGCGGGGACCGGCGTGGAGCCTGTGAAAGGCCACCAGGGTGTCGCGAGATTGAAAGTCAAGGAGGGCCTGTGGGAGCAGAGACGAGGACACAAGGTCGATGGTGGTGAGAGGCGGAGAGCAGAGGTGAGGTACAAGCGGCGGGTGCAAGAGAAGAAGATGGCTAGGTAATCTTTTTGGGAGGATGGGGTTCGAGCTTCTCTGTGATATAGTGTACTTGTAGGCGGGAAAATGTATTCTTTATCCAAGCCAATGTCTTTGAGAACAAGATGAGGAAGGGGCTCTCCTCCGCTACCTTGTTCTTGCCTGCGAGTTCTCTACTACCCATTCCAACCATTGCTGATTAGCTACAATGTGACGCACGCGGGCTTCAAGCCATTCGGTATTGCCCCAAAATCCCCATGAGGCCTGGAAACGCAGCCAATCGACCAGTGCAGTACTCCAGTGCATCTCCAAGTCCTGCCAAGGATATTCCTTTCCAGAAACTGCTGCTTATGGTCCGCTGGTACCGCTGTAGCAATCCGCGCTCGCCAGCAGTCATGGCAAGCGCCACGTCGCCGGTCAAGGCTTCAGTCGTGAGCATATGCATTGGAACTGAACAGGTGAAGAGCTTTGCCAGGTCACAGACACCGAGGCCCATACCGACGTACTGGAAGTCGAAGAACGCTACTGCAGAGCCCTCCGTGTTGGCGAAGAGATTCTCGGATTTCACGTCCCCGTGGATAAGTGTCTCGTAGGCCGAGATACTGGACGGGGTTACATCAGACGATGCATCTGGAGACAAAACTCGCGCGACGAGTTCTGCAATGCTCGCATCGACCGAAGGTACAGGCCGGCAGAGGGCAGAGGACCATTCCGAATCCGCGTCCTCCAACAAATCGGCGTATTCCTTCCGTCGAGTGGCAAGATATCTGCGCCGAGAAGATCTCCATCAGTCACAGAAACCTTTTCAAACGAAACATATGCAGGCAAAAAAAGAAGAGGAAACATACGTATAACCCCCATTCAACCACACGCCCTCCGCCCTCCGCGACCCTACCAGCCGAGCCTCCTCCAACGGCGCCAACCTCAACTGGCCTTTCCTAACTTCAGCACTGCGAGCCCACCAAAACCCATGGAACCTCGCCAACCAATCCAACGCAGCGAAGACATGCCGCTCCTCCAACGCCGTCCTCTTCTCGCCCGCAATGGGGAATCCCTCCGCAATCCTCCAGCATCAGGGCAATAGTCGGCTGCTCGCCGTCCTCCTCCCATGCTCCCCAAAGGCTGGTGATGGATACTCCCCTCGCAAGCTGCAACTGCGACGTCCGCGGGCAGCGAAGCGGCGAGGTGAGTGTAGAAGTACTGCTCGACTTGGTACGAGATCAGTTTGCGAAGGTGGCCTTCATCTTCCGTTGAGGAGGAAGAAGTCTGCGATGATGATGTTGGAGGGGGCGACACGAGTTTCAGGATGAAAGAAGAGAAAGGCTTGTCAGGAGTTTGGCCATTGTTGACAGGTGCGGCTTCGATATGGCAGATATGTCCGTATCCCGCCCAGAGGCGTTGGAGGATTGTGTAGTTTTCCAGTTGGAGGTCCTTAGGACGGAGCAGGGTGTTGGCAACTTCTACGATTCTCTCTGGATTTTCGGTTGACGCTGTCATCGTGGTGAGAGAAGGGGGGGATTAAAGTTAATGTGTCGACGGGTTCGTCATGATGGCAATTTGGGTTGGATTGGACCGGCATTCTACCGAGCCTCTGAACACAGGCATTATTATCCTAGGTTATGGTGCCATGTCGTATGAGGTGGCGCAGAGAGGTGCGGCACAGATAAAGAGATACAGCGAGATACAATTGAAGAAATTTGCAATACTATGTGGGCGAGGTAATTGATTAAATCGTAAGAACGTACAGAATTGCACTATTTACATTGCCCAACCTTTTAAAAAAAACGCCTGAGACCTCAAGATAGCTTCTTGCGAAGGATGCATCAGGTCGGACTCTCAAAAGATCGTCTCTGAACTTATGCCACCGCCATGCTCTTCTTGATCTCCGCAATAGCCAGCGCCGGGTTCAAACCCTTCGGGCATGTCCGGCTGCAGTTCAGAATGGTGTGGCACCTGTACAAGCTCATGGAGTTCTGGAAAGCCTCCTTACGCTCAGCAGTGCGCTCGTCACGGGAGTCGGCAATCCACCTGTAGCTCTGCAGCAGCACAGCCGGGCCGAGGTACTCCTCGCTGTTCCACCAGTAGGATGGGCAAGATGTAGAGCAGCAGGCGCACAGGATGCACTCGTACAGACCGTCGAGCTTGCGGCGGTCCGCCTTGGACTGGCGGTTCTCGCGGCCATCCGGAGGCGGGGTGTCACGCTGCAGGTATGGCTTGATGGACTTGTATTGCTTGTAGAACTGGGTCAGGTCGGGTACGAGGTCCTTCACAACGTAGGTGTGAGGAAGAGGGTAGATACGCGACTCCTTCTGAGTGTCGGTTGGGATACGGCCTAGATGGCTTGTTAGCACCTGTCAATGATGTTTGGATGTTGTGGTTTGATGCGTACAGAGACAGGCCAGCGTGTTGACACCGTCGATGTTCATGGCGCAGCTTCCGCAAATACCCTCTCGGCAACTCCGTCTGAAGGTGAGGGTCGGGTCGGTCTCGTTCTTAATCCTGATCAGGGCGTCCAACATCATGGGGCCCGTCTTGTTCAGGTCCAAGGTGTAAGACTGCATCTTTGGCTTGCTGGTCGGCTCATCGGGGTTCCAGCGGTAGACGTGGAAGGTCTTGATCCTGGCCTGCGGGTCGGCCTTCGGGTCGTGGACAGTGGTCGTCTGAGTCTCTGGAACCGGCGGGCGTGATGGCGAGGCAGCCTCAGCGGCAGCCGACAGCGGCTCCTTGGTGTGCTCGAGAGTGCTGGCGCTGGCAGGCGTGGCCATGCCGCGACGCAACATCTTGCTGGGCGCCGCAGCGCATTGCTGGGACAGCGCCAGACGGCGGGTAGCGATGCGCAATGCCATGGTGGGATGTATGTGTGTGGAGGAGGGGAGGTTGGTGTCGTGTGGGAGGAAATGATGTCGGAGGAGAGGTTGCAGGTCAAGATCCCAAGGCCCTGACGACAACGACTAATCCATTGAATCGGCGACGCTGATTGGCTGGAGCACTCTTTGCCGATTGCCACCCTGGCTTGCCTCGGAGTTCCAACGCGGTAGTGCCCGGCGAGCCCGGCCAGGTCACATGCTGGGACGACAAGACCGACCAGACTCCTTATTCCCGGCAACTGTTGATGGCCACCCAGGCCCACCGGTGCCCACCATGAATCTACTCGTGGACAGGGAATGCCCAGATCCATGAGATTCACCACCAATGTGAACGGTGGCGATCACATCATGGCCTATACCGTGCTTATCATCTGTACGGGCAATCTAAGGCACCTCAGGTAGGTTCGCCATCCGAGTCAGGAAATTTTTGAATCATCAACCGCCTTCCCTACCCATGTGAAACAACATCGCACCATAACTACTATTATTTGGAGACACCTGCATGTTACGCTCACCGCGTAACGTCTTCAAACTCTCCGCAATGGCATCGCCGCGACTCCGCACGCGAACAAAATCCCAACACCGACTCTAGGAAAGCGTTCAATCGCCCAGCCCGTCCACCTCGTCTTGGACTGGGACGGCACTCTAACCCGCTCTGACACCCTCTCAACTCTCGCTCAAATTGCCGAAACACGTGACAAACGTCTTGGCCAGCCTCACAGTCCAGCGCAGAAATGGAGTGATTTCACCAAAGCTTACATGGATGACTACCAAGCCCACAAGAAAACCCACTACCCTTCCACGTCTTCCCCGGAAGACTATACCCGGTGGCTTGCCAGTCTCAAGGATGTCGAGTATGCCAGCGCCCAACGAATCTCTGACTCTGGCTTCTTCAAAGGCTGCACTACCGCCGATGTGGACGCTGTAGCCCGGACCGCCATCGAAAGCGGCGACGTCCGTTTACGTAAAGGCGCTTTTGGTCTTTTCGGCCTCCTAGTCGGTCCTGAACCACCTGCAGGAAGCAAACTTTCAATTCTCAGCGTCAACTTCAGCGAGACCTGGATCCGTCGCTGTCTACATCGGGTCAGCGAAAAGCTTATCGACCCCGCCGCTCTGCCCATGTTCCTCGAAGCCCTCTCTCGGGTAGAGATCCAAGCCAACGAGATCGAAGGCCTTGACTCCCCCGAAGGCTCTTCCGGAAAGCTGGTCGGTGAGATCCGCACCGCAGACGAGAAACTGCGCCATCTGCCCCAACCCAGAGCTGCCGGGGAAAAAGTCATCTACGTTGGCGACTCAGCGACGGACTATCTATGTCTGAAACAGGGAAAGCCCGGGGTGTGGATCTGCGACTGTCCACAGAATCGGCTTATGGAGATTGCGATGGAGACCTTCAAGCCTCTGGATTGTGAGGTGCTACCGACCGGGCAAGGGAAGGAGGGAGTGGTTGATTCATTCTGGTCACCGGATTTGGAGGCGGTGAGCAAATACGTTGCGGCACTACTGTGAGGAGGCAGTAGGTCTACGTCAAGAAAATGCAGCACTGGCTCCAAATCCGAATTGCCTAGCTTGCCATCCAGGCAGGTCCAACTAGAGTGCCCCGACTCAGCACGAGAGAGAGCATGTGGACAGGATGAGTGGCATCACTTTCTCGACCAACTCACGCAGTGTCAGTCAGTCGAGGGCGGTACACGTGAGCAGAATGAGAGCAAGCCCTACTGCCAACACTTATGAGCATCGACAGAGCATCTATCCCGGCCGGTCCCAGGTAGCTCTCATTCCCACCAGCGCAAAGCCTTGCAAAAACGTTAGGAAGCCCACCTGACTCGCATGAGGCGATACGGCCGGGAGACACATGTCCACGAGATATGATGGGCGATGCAAATAAGACTTTATATAGGATTTGAACATTTAGATACCATTTCCAACATCGGTGATCAGTCGTCACCATTCCCGATTGCGAGACACAATATCCAAGAAGACATCCTCCAGCGTCGCATGGCTGACCGAATAAGCTGAGATGCCAATCTCCCGCTTACTGCTCTCGAGCATATCGATCACCTTGACCATGCGCGATCCACCCGAACTCGACAACTCTGCGTGCGGCTTGCGGTGCATTTCAAAAGCATCCGGGGGTATTCTGAAACGCAATTGGCCCCTCCGTCCACTACCGCGCTCGTCATCCGCCTCAGCGCCAGGGAATCGAGTGGTAATCCATTCACGCACTGTCTGCATTTCCGCTGCGCTAGCCTTCGCGCCGCTCTCGAGCACGACGTGCACATGCAGCAAGCCCTGGCTGTACTTGGTCACCAGCTCCCTCGTCCCCTGCAAAGCAAGGAGTCTGCGGTCCAGAATCGCGGTCCGACTCGACAGCGCCGAGGCCTCCTCCATCGAGTGCGTGGTGAGCACGATGGCTCTGCCGGCCGCAATGGCCCGGATGGCTTTCCACATGACGCGCATGGCGACGGCGTCCATGCCTGTGCTCGGCTCGTCGAGTAACAACACGGCCGGGTTGCCAATGATGGATGTTGCCAGACTTAGTTTCCTCTGGTTACCTCCGGAGAGCTTGCCGGCCATGCGGTGACGGTACGACGAGAGGCCTACGGCGTCGATGACTTTGAGCACGTTGCTCGCCACGTCTGGGACGCCGCGCACCCGGGCGTAGAAGGAGAGGTGCTCGGTCACGGTCATGTAGTCCATGGTGTTGAACTGCGGACAGACGCCTAGCATCTGGCGGGTCGCGAGGCGGTTGTGGAGGGCAGACGTGTTGCAGATCAGAGGACGTCTGAGCGGGGGGAAGAAGGGTGAAGGTCGCCGCGGATCATAGGAAAGAGTTGTGGTCTTGCCGGCACCGTTGGGGCCTAGGAGAGCGAGGACCTCGCTTCCGTCGACACCGAATGTGACATCGTCGACTACTCGGTCGTGACCGAACACCTTTTCCAAGTGAAGGGTTTTCAATTGGTCCTTCGACTGCTCAGCGCGGAACATCTCAGCCTGGACATCTGGTGGCAGAGTGGAGATGTCTTTTTCGTCGTCGTCGGTGTCTTTACCCCGCTTGCGACGGGTTGAGAATCGTAAGGATACTCCAGCCGCTGTCATGCCAGACTAGAGATCCGTAGAAGACTAAGGTCTGGAGGACAAGATATAGAATTGGACAACCGTAGGCTTCGATGTCGCCAGGATAGGAGAAGTACCCTTGATCGCGACATACGATCTGGGATTCGTTGAGGGCGATGAGAAGACTGCGTAGGACGTTTCCAGACGGCGTTATCAGCCCGAAGGTGAACTGGAGGACGTTGAGATTTTGCTGGAGGCTCTCGGCCGCGGCAAAGGTTAGAATGACCAGGTAGCTTCAACAGTCTGTCAGCTACAGCTTGGGAGTTTCTCATGTATTCTTCACTTACAGCAGGAAGTAAATCAGTGCACAGATGGCCTGCCCGCCAGCAACAAAGGCAAAGGCCGCAAGTTGACTTCTGCAAAAGAGGGAGACAAGGTAGGCCAGGAAAATAGAGCTCAGACCGAACAAGAAGAAGACAACGCAGAGATAGCTCGGAGCGTACCAGACATCGGAAAGCTACTACCGTATTAGCCAGGATATTTGAATCGCAACGATGACACACTTACCGATCCAAACATAGCCACCGAAACGACCGCCACAACGACTGCAAACCCCCCATCAAACAGCCAGTACGCCAGCCAGAGCGGCGCAGGCCGGATGCCATTACTGTAGTGCAAATTCCGGATATTCGCCAACCGTTCGAAAGTGGGATACAGGGCAAAGAAGCCCGAGTAAGCGCACATGGCGAGGGTGATGTACAGCACCAGCTGCAACGAGTCGCCCGTACTGCCCACAAACGGCAGCGCGAAGGTGGAGAACTCGGCGTTGATGGTCGTGCCCGTCAGATACTGATCGATGAGCGTTTTCGCGATCGCGGCATATCCCAGGCCGTCGTTGAGACGATAGGACATCAGAGGTGCTTGACCCGCGGCCTCGGGGATGTCGACGTCCAGATAGAGCCGCCAGGCACGACGTCCCGGAAGTTGTTCGCGATGTAGTCCTGGTATCCGCTGAAGGAGGACTGCAGCTGGATGCGGTCGCTAAATTGCTGATAGGTGGCCGGGAGTTGTGTGAGATCGAACTGCTGTGCAGGACCTGCAGGGACCAGGATACCCCAGTAGACTTCGAGAGCGCCCAGAGTCACGACTTGTGGTGAGTTGAACTGCGCACTGCGAGAGCACTCTAGGCGGTCGAACCCACCGAGGAACATAGTCGTTAGGCCTGCGGTGATGATGGGGATGATAATGGCACACAGGAAGGGCAGCCAGTTTCGAGTGAAGATCAGGAGGCGCTTTCTCCATAGGATCCAGACTTGTTGAGGGAACGTAGTGCCCTTTCCAGCGACCAGATCCAGACTTTGCTTGTCTGTGTCGCTATCTGAGACCATCTTTTCTATCTTTCCATTGGTTGGTGTTGATGGCTTTCTACTTGCGCTTGTGGTTTCTGGCTGTAGCTCATGCATCTCTTCTGCCAATTCTCGTGCAACGCCAATGAAGACATCTTCGATCGTGGGTCCGCGAATGTACAGGTCATCGATCCCAGCACTTTGGAGCTTCTTTGCCAACCTGCATGCATCGCTTGAGTCGTGTGCAGCGAGCACAATGTCGCCATTTTCTTCGTATGAATTTCGTTCCTCAGCGATCGTTTCTGCCTTGCTATCCGAAGTGACAACCCTATAGCCTCCGCCATGCCGCTCCTTGAGCTCAGGCGCTGTGCCATGGACGACAAGCTCGCCCTTGGACATGATGGCGATTTCATCCGCAAGTGCATCTGCTTCGTCCAGAGCGTGCGTTGTAAGGAGCAACGCTCTCTCGCCTCGATGCGAGAGTAATATGTCCCAGATCTTCCTCCTTGATAGAGGGTCCAGTCCGGAAGAGACTTCATCAATACAGCATAGGCGACTATCACCCACAAAAGCCATCGCCAGCTGCAACTTCCTTTTCTGTCCTCCTGACAAGGTCTTTGACTTTTTGTTCACTTTGCCTTCTAGGTCGCAAGCACAGATGAGCTCATGAAGGAGCGTATCGTTCGATCGTTGTCTCGGCGCCTTGAGACGCTGGAAGATGCGTACGTGCTCAAGCACACTCAGCTCATCCCACATGACATTATGTTGAGGGCAGAATCCTAAACCGATGCTTGCATCGGCTTCAATGTGACCGCTGCTTACAGTCTGTGTACCGGCTATGGCTGCAAGCGTGGTACTTTTCCCGCTTCCATTCGCACCAAGCAGTGCTGTTATATTCCCTTGAAAGAGCGAGAACGACAGGTTCTGCACCGCCTTCACAGGTCCCTCGCGCAGAAACAATGTCCTCCAGATGCTGGGCCTGAATAGCTTCGATATGTTCACGACGTTCAAGACCGATGTCGTTTCATGGTGAGGAAGACTCTTGCGGCTCTGGGAGGCCGTGCCATACAGTACCCATTGCACGAGGGCAGCCAAAAGCGGGTATACCACGATTTGCACAGCTAGAAAGACGAAGAAGACGTATCCGGGTAACTCGTAGTCTGTCAAAGGCGAAGATATCTCAATATTGGCCGGCAAGAGTATTCGCTCCCAGTTCGCTAGCTGGATTTGGTATGAAGTATATGCGACAGGTGGGAAGAGACAGCTCAACACACCAATAATGGTTGCGGTGCGAGGGACGAACTGAGCAATCACCGCAAGCACCAAAGCCAGGATAAGGGTGGTTGTGCCCGACAGCTGTGCTCGGCGGAAGAAGCTCGCCACGAATATCGAATACCCGGTGAGAGCAAGGCCAGCCAGCAAATGGAATGGTACCACGACACTCGCATCCGTGCGCGTGAACATGAGTTCCGATACGATAGCACCCATGGCCATCCAGCTAGGGAGATAAATAGCGGTGAACGAGGCATAGATCGAAGTCAGCCTTGCCAGCATAGCATAGCCCTTGTGCTTCGCATACAGCATAGCGTCGATGAGACTCGAGATACCTAATTCTCGTTCCGACGCCAAATGGCCTGGTAGGTGGTACGTTATACCGCAGATACCGACGAACATGGCGACAGCCAGATAATTAGACAGAGCACGCATGAAGAACTCCTGAATCTCGTCTGCACGGTCTTGCCGGGTTCCGGACGTGAAAGGCTGCTCCAGCATGGTCTCTGGAAAGTCTACGCCACTAAGCGCTGCGATCCCAGCATCGATGGCGTTCACGAAGGGTAAGGCATAGATCTGTGCGGCATTGTCCGCGCTATTGACGAATGGGCTGTAGCCCAGGCCGCCATCGACTCGCGCAGTGTAACTCCAAACACCACCGGAGCCTTCGGTGGGCGAGGATCGAAACGTTGCAGCCGCATAGCACCCTGAGAAGCCTCGCAGGGAACTTTCACAGATTTCAAACAGGTCCTCGTCGTCTGATAAAATCCGAACATCGGCTCCAGCGTCACGTAGAGGGACAGCAAGTCTTTCAATAAGCTGTTCGATCTGACCTCCCGTATAGCCATTATTCACGAAGATGACGCGGTTCCGTCCACCGAGCGACGTATCTGAGCCGAAAACCTCGGTCGTCAAGTTCCGGATGGTATTCCAGGAGCCAATGCCGTATTCAGATGGCGGGAGGAAGAAGTTGCGGCAGTAGGCTATGAAGAACATGTACGCGATCGGCAACGCCACCGCGCGGAGAAAGGTTGAAAAGCATTTGTGCCAGGCTACGATGGTGAGATCCTTCCTTGTGAGCGTGTATGCTTGGGTCAATATCTTCGGTAGCCTCATCGTAGGCGAACAGTCTTAGAAGATGGGTGGCAAAAAAGAAAGAGACAGCACCATCAATCGGGCATATTGCTGTTGAATAGGCTGCTATAGAAGCGGTTGAAGATGATGAATCGCAGCGACAGCGCCATGCCTTCGACTTACATTGAATTGATAGAAGAGATCAGTCTACGCGTAAGAGGGCTGGGCTAAGAGATCCCCAGGTGGCGGAGCTTGTCCTTTGATGGCCGCATCTTCAGACGCGGACGCGGACGTCCTGCAGCCAAGGAGCTTCTGAAGTCATGACTGGCGTATGCCGACACAGGATGGCTTAACTGTGCCAAGAGAGCTAATCTCCGTCACTGTTCTGACTGCAGTCCATCAGCTTCTTTACACGGAGTTAGTGGATCTTAGAGGTCTTGATCTACAGAGTAGTTCCCATGGAGCTGTAGGAGGTCAGAGACGATGGAAGACAGCGGTAAATGGGTTTCATAGGCATACTGATCAGGACATGATCAAAACCCAGCATGAAGGGACAGTTCCGCCCAATGTCTGCGACCTGTCTTGCCGGACATAACGTAGCCCAGCTTCCTCATCACGTTGTTAGCCGCTGACTAGATTAAATGTTATGATATACGGCAGTAATGCCCGAGAAGCGAGAGAAGCTTTTCGGGATTGTGATAGGTAGCCTGGTGCCAGCGTGTACGCATGTCAGCATTGAGAACATCCTTCCCAGGTTGCTTCCTGTGCGTACTACAGTACCTTACCTAATGTCATGGCTCGTGCTCGCTGTCAGCTGGATATCCAATGGCTTGTCATGTTTCATCGTCCCAGCAGGACGGATTCAGGTCAGGATTGCCGCAAGCATCTTGCATCTGGTGTATCTGCAGGTGGTGCAGCTGCGGGCATTGCCGAAGCCGCGGTCCTGCGTACGTCACCCTCATCCCACCTGCTCACGTTCCATTGTTTGGATGTGAAGTTTCGAAAACCTCCCATCACCATCTCGGGCGTGGATCCCACGTCCATTCAATTCACTTCGCGAGCGGAGGCGTTATATCCCAGAGTCTTCATCCGATCATCGCCTTTGCATTTCCTTCCAGCAGCCTGCTCGAACCGACCAACCGAGGCGGAAAACCCATTCCAAAGCAAAACGTCTAGTTACCAGCCAGAATGCCGCTCACGAAACCCGCACCTTCTCCAAGTCATAGCTCACGCGCCTCACCCTCATCTGGTCATCGCCACTCAGGCTCCGGCTTTCATCCTTTCGGCGGACGCGTGAGTCGTCACTTTGGAGATTCGGTAGGTTCCGTCAACTTCACTGCATGTGCTTCCACGATCATTGCTCTCTTGCCTGTCTCGTTCCCTTCACCTTGCAACCACTCTCCTTCACGAACATCGTCTTCAACATCAACCACTATCGTCACCGCAACAACAACGACACCTCTTCAAAATGAAGCGTCCTGTCAGCGATGTCTTGATCAAAAATCAGAGACCCTTCAAGATCCTCCGTGCTGACAAGCGCGCCTTCCCACAGCTCTCACCCGACGATGCCTACCTCTCCTACTACGACGTGCGCTTGACACGTGAAGATGTGGACTGTATCAAGGACGACTGGCTGACCGACAACGCCATTGCCTTTTGGGAGGAATATCTTGAACGTGAAAAGCTCGGCGCATATCCCAAAGCCAACATAGTCCTCCTCCGACCTTCGATGGCCTTCTTGCTTTTGAACACTAAGGATCCTTTGAGCTTGAAGTCTGCCCTGCCATCCTTCGAAAAGACCACGCACATCTTCCTCCCCGTCAACGATTGCAGAGATGTCGAGACCGCCGAGGGTGGTTCACATTGGTCGCTGCTGTTGGTGTCGGTCATAGACGGGGTAGCGTTCCACTACGACAGCCTGTCACCTTCGAACATGCAGGAGGCGAAGCTGATCGCGCACCGCATAAGCCAACTCCTTGGAAAACCGCTCAAGTTCATCAACCTTGACGACTCGCCGCAGCAGGAGAACAGCATGGACTGTGGCGTGTACGTGTGCCTGCTCATGCAGCACTTGTTGATCTCGAGGCTTCTGCGAGCGCACAGCCAGGACAAAATCACCATGAGTATGCGCGGCAAGGAAGTCGATGCGTCTGGCGGGAGGAAGGAGATGCTACGGATCATTGAGGCGCGGAGAAAGGAGGGCGAGCGCAGACGGTCTAGGAGCCATAGTCCCTACCACGCCCACAACGTGCACGGGAGCAAGAGCAGGAGTCCGCCTCGGATCGGCGAAGAGAATGAGGATGCCAATAAGGAGTCGTGAACGTGATGATCGTCGAGACACGGACACATGATGTACATGTGCATGATGTACATGTGGGATGATATGCTGCTTTCTAGCGTCGGCGTTGGTGGAACTTGCTATTGCGTGGTGACGAGGCGGGCATGCGGACCTGCGATGCATTTAGACATACGGCTGCAAAGTCACGGGAATTGCTTCTGAAGATAACAGGTGGCTAGCAAACGAAGCTGTCATTTGCATTTGGAACTGTTCATTTGTGCCACATGAAGGCCGTTTTTTCAACAAGCTTGTGCATAAAGCTGCTGCTTCGACTCGGAGGCGTGCTCACACCCGCTATCACATGTACAGGCCACCCGACATGTTGGGGCACTCACTACCAGCTAACTACACGCCTTCATTTTAATATTTGTTGCCTTCCACAGTAGTCAAAGGTCCGAGTAACATCTCAGCTTCCACTTCCAACAAAACATCGGACACCGTCACGAACAGCTCCTTCACACCTCATCAACACGAAACATGCCAGCCACAAAGAACAGCATCCTAGGCAAACTCCGCAAGCAAAGCCGCGCTCAAGGCCGCGGTCTGCTCGTGCGTCTCACTTCTTTCCCTTTTATGACTCCACCACTAACCCTCACCAAAACAGTCTGCCTCAGCGAACTCAGCGTTCGCCGCCCTAACCCAACGCAACGAGGAATATACCACTACCACTACAACCTCGAGTCTGAAACGTAAAGAGACCGATCTGCAAATGGATGGACAGCCGGACTCTCGAGGCCCGAAAAAGCGACGGGGGAAGAAGGTTCCGGTAAGTTGGGACTATGCTCCGCTTTCAGAGCAAAGGACATGGAAAGGCTGATAACTTGCAAGCACAAGGTGAAGAAGCCTTCAAGGAAAGTCGCTGCGGAGGTAGAGATGCCAGTAGTAGTCGAGTGCTGGCGTCCAGCTGGGGGCGAACACCTTCTCTTATCAGCTGGAAGACAGCGCAAGGTCACAACCTCGGATACCCTGGGCGTCGCACGAGTGGCGACATGGAGGTTGCGGGATTTCCGGGAAGGGGTGGAAGCGCTGATGGAGGAAGGAGTGGAGTACGTCGAGCTTGTGACGGAGGAGACGGTGCATGGCGGGGAGAGCGTGACGGATGTGAGGTTACGGTTTGGAGATCCGGGACAGGCGGAGATGGCGAGGGGGAAGCTCGAGGGTCAGATGGTGGGAGGGAGGAAGCTTCAGGTTCGGATTGCGTGAGAGGACGATGGAACAGGTCAGGGGAGTCTGGTCTAGATTGCATAGTCACTAGAAAGGATCAATTCGAACTCGATGAGGAACCCTCCGACTAGTAATATTGTTCTATACTCATGAATCCTCCCCGTTAGCTTTCTCGCTCTTAATGCTACCATATCGTGCCTTCGGTTAGCAATATTGCCCCTACAGCAATGAGATGCCTTTTGATTTTTGAGATTCTTATAGCAAGTTTAGACTGTAAGTGGGGAAATGCTTTTAGTACAGAGACTGTGTCCTCTATCATCTATGCAGTCCTATATGCCGCTCAATGGCTAGTGAAGTCCTGTTGCCCATGCCTTGCCGGTGCCCTTAGGCCTTCGACTCGTTATCGACGGCGAGGACGAGCGCTGGTTCCTGAGGCTGCGCGTCTAGCTTCTCCATATCACTCTTGTCCAGCTGGAAGCTGAACACATCGGCGTTCTGCGCAATGCGACCTGGGTTGTCGCTCTTCGGCAGCGGTGACCAGTCCTTCTCTATGCAGTATCTCACCAACACCTGGGCGGTCGTCTTGTTGTGCTTCTTCGCGACTTCGTTCAGGGTAGGATCCTCGGCCTTCTTGTTCCGCACGAGCGGGCAGTAAGCCTCCACCGCGATGCCGTTCTTCTTGCAGTAGTCGACCACCTCCCGCTGTTGGTTCCACGGGTGCAGTTCGAGTTGGTTGACTGAAGGCGGCCAGACTTTGGCGTAGCTCTTCAAGTCTTCGAGGTGTCCGACACCGAAGTTGCTACAATGTTCGCGTTAGCAAGACGACTCGCTGCAACTTACTAACGTCAGATGAGCTTACCTGACACCAATGCTCTTCAGCTTGCCCTCTCCGTACAACTGCTCCATAGCCTGCCACATCTTCTTCCTAGGTTCCGCGCCAACAGCGGCATTGTGAATGAGGAATAGATCCAGGTAACCCTTGTCGCCATCGATCTTCGTCACACTCTCCAAGCACTTTTGATATGTTGACGGCACATCAGCAGCAGCTGAGTAGATCTTGCTTGTGATCCAGACATCGTCTCTCTTCAAGCCGGACTGGCGCACGGCCTCACCAACTTCGGCCTCATTGCCATATACCTGTGCAGTATCGATGTGTCTGTAGCCGACCTTGAGAGCTTCCAGACATGATTTGGTCGTGAGATTGCTTGGACTGTCCCAGACGCCAAAGCCGAGGATGGGCAGCTGATTGCCGCTGCTGAGCTTCAGCGAGGACTGGAGCGTCTGTGAAGAGGCCATTTTCGTAAGCAGTGTTGAGGTGTTGTCAAAAAAATAAACGAGTCGATGACACTGTCTTATGTTGCCAATGTCCGTAAGAGGTAAGTGGGTATGTCTCCCAGCATGACGTATGGTGGCAGAATCGATGAGCTCTGCTCACCGCCCCACCGGGTTCCTGAACCGAAACATTTCTGCGCGAGTGGTACTGGACTACTGAGATGGTAGAGTAACGTCGTGGGCCAAAATGGTGCTTCAAGCAGTCAGATACCAGCCAGGGAGCTTGGAGATCCTGAACCAGCTCAAGCTTCCACATCAGGAGGAGTACGATGCTGTCAGGTCGGCCGAAGATGGGTGGCATGCCATTAAAGAAATGCGGACCCGCGGTGCACCGGCCATTGCGATAGTCGCCGCGTTGTCTCTTGCGGTCGAGTTGCAAAACACTACATTATCAGACAAAGCTGAGGAGGTTGCCGCGCTCGTTGTAGAAAAGCTTGACTATTTGGTCACGAGCCGACCTACCGCGGTCAACTTGGCAGATGCAGCGCGAAAGCTGAAAAAGATTGTCGAGTCCGCTGCTGGCGCTGAGCAGAGCAGCGGTGATTCCGTTGCTAAGGCTTATTGCGACGCTGCGGCTCAGATGCTTATTTCTGACGTATCTGACAATGAGGGCATTGGCAAGTACGGCGCTGAATGGATCGAAAAGCAGGCCGGCGGTGGCAAGGTAAGCGTAGTGACGCATTGCAATACTGGGTAGGTTGTTTCAACTGTGTTCCCGCCAATGTCCTGAAGCGCACACCTGACAAATTGTAGCTCGCTTGCAACAGCAGGCTATGGCACGGCGCTCGGTGTCGTACGGTCGTTGCACTCGAATGGATCCCTCAAGCAAGCCTTTTGCACCGAGACAAGGCCTTACAATCAAGGGTCAAGATTGACAGCATTCGAACTGGTGCACGACAAGATCCCTGCCACGCTAATCACGGATTCTATGGCATCTGCACTTCTTCGACTGAAAGGCAGTACCGAGCGTATTACGGCCATAGTGGTGGGCGCAGATCGTGTTGCAGCGAACGGAGACACTGCCAACAAGATCGGTACATACCAACTCGCGATTACAGCAAAGTACCATGGCGTCAAATTCCTAATCGCGGCGCCACGAACGACGATCGATCTGGAAACCAAATCAGGTGCTGACATAACCATCGAGGAGAGAGCCGGCAAGGAGATGACCATGATTAAGGGCCCGCGGTTTGATGGCGTCGATTTGGATCTCAACCAACAGGAGACCGTCAGCATAGCAGCGAAAGGCATCGACGTGTGGAACCCTGCTTTTGACGTTACGCCAGCGGATTTGATTGATGGGATAGTCACGGAGATTGGTGTGGTGGAGAAGGACTCAAACGGCAAGTTCGACCTGACAGTGGCGATGGAAGCGCATCATGAGAGTGTGAAGCCAAACAGTGTTGGTGGGCTATAGAAGTATGAGAATGTCGTGATGTGTTTGCGAGTCCATGGCGAGCCGACCAAGTCTACGGCGCCCCATTAATTCCGCTTTCGTGCATAGTGTCAGATACCAATACCCCGATCATTCGATCTTGGTCTCGGCGTTGCGCGCCCGGGCCTCGTATGTAAGCTCAACCATGATCTATTGTCTCAACTTCCTTCGCGAAAACAGGACCGGTAAGTGCAGGTCGCGTGTATAGCTCACTTGTACCCTCAGTATAGAAGAGGGTTATAGCCACTGGCCACGACATGCGCGAACAGTGCGCCGCAGGACCATGAAGGTCATCGAGATGTTCTCTCCAAGCCAATTCTGCTCTTGGTCACCATGCAGGACCATACGTCGAGCTCGGGGGGCATAGTCTTGAAGTGTGTAGTCTTCAACAGAACTACGCACACTGCAAGGAATCATGGGAACGGACTTGCTTTCCCGGAGGGCATGTTCAATCTCGAGCGGTCCTCTGCTTTAGAGGGCTGTAATGGCGCAATTGCTTCTTTGTCGCTGCATTCATTTCGACTCATTTCGGTTCATGCGTATCTGTTCGGGTTTCATGCGAGCCATCTCTTGAACCGGACTCTTGTCTCTCGCCGCTTGCTGCGTCCTGCTGCTCTCTTTCGGCTCGTGCAAGCAACTCTTCAATCCTTGCTTCCATGCTCGTCAACTGATCTTCTAGTGCCGACGCGGTCTGCTCGCCCCTTGCAAGCTCCTGGAAGGCCTAAACGTGCTGGTTAGGTGGTTTCGAAGATGTCGACGGATCATGACCTACTTTGGCGAGATCAGCTTCATCGGTACCATTCGCTGAGGCGACTGGCTTTTCGGAAGGCATGGTGAGTACTCGTGCAATGCTCTCCGAGGCGCGACAGTTGGGCTGGAATGACGGTCCTCGAGTTCTGGTGATATGAGGAAGGGAAGGTTAGCTGGGCCTCGGATCGGAGATGTTATCGCCGGCGAGCCGTTCGAGATGGAGCAGGGATCTGAGTTCAGGTCCGAGAGCTCCTTTGGGTTGATAAGCAATCATGCATGACCCGTTGATGAAATAATCTTGCCTTCATCGTCTTTCAATAGGAGTGACACCTTTTGGAGCAGAACACATTGTGTGGTGATATTGGAGACAGTGACAGCCTCGAAATGGACCGACAAGCAGTTGCCGTATCCGAGCTAGCCAGCGTGTACAGAATGGCACGCGCTCCAGCACATAGCAAAGCACCGCGTCCTTCAGAGGAACGACTGGCTAAATCGTTCAGCGACGTCGCGTACGACACGCAAGAATACCTCGAGAACGCCACATCCAAGAAAGAGAGCGTGCTATACTTGGCTTATGGCTCGAACCTCTCCAACGAGACATTCCGTGGTAACCGAGGAATCAAGCCATTGTCGCAGATCAACGTCCAAGTTCCATCATTAAGATTGACGTTCGACCTCCCGGGTATTCCTTATGCAGAGCCTTGTTTCGCCAACAGCGGATCTCGTGATCCGGGCCACGATCCCACAAAGCCTCCGACCAAAGATTGTACCGAGAAGACTCCTCTGCTGGGTGCTGAGGGTCGGCCTGACGAGGGCTACAGAAAAGATCGATGGCACAAGGGACTCATTGGCGTAGTGTATGAAGTGACTCCGGAAGACTATGCGCACATCATTGCAACGGAGGGCGGTGGGTCTTCCTATCACGATATATTAGTAGATTGCCATCCTTTTGCCTCAGACGATCCTTGTCTGCCAGTCCCGCAAAACCCAACAACACCACCCTTCAAGGCACACACGCTATTCGCGCCAGCAACGCCACCTGGCGAAGACCCTCCAAAGGATGGAGGTCGATTGCAGCGACCAGACACAAGCTATGCCCAGCCATCCGCACGCTACCTCAAGCTCATAACGGATGGCGCGAATGAGTGCGGGCTTCCTTTCGAGTACTGCGACTACCTTCACTCAATCCACCCATACACTTTGAAGGGCGCAAAGCAGCGGGTTGGTCAATTCATATTCTTGACCCTGTGGTTGCCAATCGTTTCCTTCATCTTCTTGATGAGTCCCATGTTCCAGGATAAACATGGCCGGCAACCACAATGGCTACGAGAGTTTAGTGGCGCCATTTTCAAAGCTGTGTGGGCAAGTTACGATAGCTTCTTCAAGCCAATGTTCGGTGATGGTGAGCGATCCATAGCAGATGGTGGAGACGATGTAGACGATGGAGAAATCGCGGTCAAGGACGGAAAGAGCTTAGCATCTCGGATATCGAAGAGCCCCATACAGCCGGATGTAGAGAAGGCAGAATTGCAGATTCGTGGGTAGAATTATCCTTCCGTATACCATGTATTGATACATTGAAAGCAGTCTCTCTCTCATTCTTTTACACTCAGCAGTGAATCCGGCTTGTCAGATATCCGCCTCTGTCCCATGCGAGGAAGGAGCATCCTGCGGATCCACACAGGGACTAGCGCGAAGGCTGCCTAAACCTCACCTCGTCTGACCGACCGCATCTTTTCCTCGCCTCCGTCTTGAACCTCGATCCGTCGCGCTCAGATGGCACTCAAGGTCAGCAGCTTTCAAAGTGAAGAGCTGATTAATGTGAGCCAAGACGCATGCACACCAGGACGCACCCGTAGCTCTGCCCACGTTGCCGATGCCACGGATGATATTGCTCAGAAGTCAGCTGTAGCCAAGGATAGTCCTATTCAAGACAAGAGCGCAAAGTCTAGTCAGACACGTCGGACGCGCAAGACAGGAAGGGGGGCAAGCTTGCGCAAGATTCCTCGGACGTCATGAAAAGTATGTAAGCCACGGCACGTTTCGACTTTCGTACTAACGAATGCAGACCAGCGAGTCTCGAAGCCTGTTGCAAAGAAACCTAATGGGCTTCGCTCAAACGCCCCTACGCAACCGGCGGTGCTGGACGTGGTGCCGAGTACGACGCAACGCATCTCAAACGCAAGCTTGACAAACAAGCCTGTACAAGATGCATCGAAATCGACGCAATTCGGCTCGTCAGTAGCTGCTCTTAATGCCAAACGAGAGGGATTTAGCCCTGGTGATCCAACACCAAAGGCTCAGACGAGTGAAATCGCAAGCAAGCTCAGCAAGACTGCTGCTTCTGGTGAGAAAGCAGTAGCAGAAAGGTCGAGGCAGCCGCTCCAGGACTGCGACCGAAACACCAAATTGCCAACTGCAAAAGATTTGAGAGACCAATCAAAGGATGTTGTTTGCGGCAAACAGAGTGATGGCCTGTCAAACTCGCTTCGCTCCGCCAACCAACGCCAGACGAAGGAGCCCGATCCCTCCTGTGACTCCAAAGGCCGCGCCGACGACAATAGAAACACACACTTGACGAGTGTACCTGGAGCCCTCAAGAGGCCGAAACCGAAAGCTGACAGCTTGAAACGCCAGAATGCCCCCGCGCGTGGCTCCACGTACAGAATCCGCGAATCTTCGCTGGAAGATCGTACTTCAACAAAGCCGGCTGTCGTCGCAAAGTCAAACGGCGCGACTGTGAAATCTCGTACAGGTTGCGGTGCCTCTCTTCGGTTACAAAGGCAGCGCCTGCCAGCACCGAAAAAGGCGCTTGCCAATGGAATGCAGTCTCTGATAGGAAAGCAGTCAGAAATATCTGTAGGCGATTGTGCGCCAAACGCTGTAAAAGCCATTCCGGTCGACTATGAGGCAAAAACGCAGGCTCATTCAGACGCTCAAAAGGGGCAAATGTCTTCTCGGGCCCACGATCTTCCCCTCGAGCCACCGAATTTGCACATTGCTCCCCACAATAAAGCTCGACCTGACGAGACTATTGAGGATTTTGAGAAGCAGGTAGTGGCCTACTCAGACCACGATAGGTTTCCTCCTGTAAGAACGAAGGCAGACTTCAACGATGTGACTATCGCGCCCCGTCAATTAGGGGAAAAAAGGCCAGGAGCCTCTCAGCAGAGCGCTATCCTACTGTCGGATGAATGCTCATCTACACCTTCCGACCTTGATGGGCCCCCGCCACAGACGGAGACACCTGCAGCAAGCTATCGTCGTGAGTCAAGATCGACAATGAAAGCACCGAGAACGCCTGCGACAGCACAGTCGAGCCCACCGCTGGAAAACGTCCGATCTTCTAAGACGCCTGGCACAGGATTGACGGTTATGTCACGCAAAGCAAACATCATCAGCTTTGGCGATACTGGTCCCCGGAACCAAGGGTCTATTATGATGAAAACTGCTTCCGGCTCGGCATGGGCAAGTCGATCCGAAAAGTCGAGTTCTCCCCCTTGGGCGACCAAGGGCCTTGGAGCTGGCAGCAGCCGTGTCTCGATTCCAGGTCGTCGTAGTCAAAAGCCACCTGCGACTTCTTCCGTCGCAGCTAGCGTGAGGACCAGTCGAACCAACTGCTCTTCTCATTCCGCCAATGTAGCTAGCACTGTTGACGAGGCACTTGCAGGCTTCTTCAAAAAGAATGACACACATGTGCCTTCACCAAAAAAGGCGCCATATCGAGAACGTGCTCCCAAGTTGTCCAAAGCTGGTCAAGAACAACAAGCATCTTACTCGTCCGACGCGCCTGCAAACTTCGATGACTATGAGAACGCTGTTGTGGTCAACGATATAGACGAGCAAAACCAGCCAGCTCGTACTGAATCGCAATTGGCTATGCCGCCCCTACCACCAAAAGATTCAAAGGCTGGCAAATCGCAGCCGCCAGCACTTGCTCCGCACAAGGCTTTTGAGATGCAAGAGAAAGGGTCTTCGAGAACGAAGGGCGATGCAAGTCTTACAAGCTCTAAGAAACGCAGCGCCATTACCCAGGATGAAGATCGGCCCATCGCAAAACGCGCCAAACCAACAGCGAAGTCGTCCGCTTCCAATCTGAGCGCCTCTGAAGGCAATGCGCACTCTGCCAAGGGTTGCTATACTTATGGTCCAAACGCAATATCCGCGCCTATTATCAAGAAGGCGCCTCTCGAGAAGCCCACACGGAATCCATCGCAAGGCAACGTTGATTTTCGCGGAAGTCCAGTTCCTCGAGGATTTGAAGTTCCAGCGAACGCTACTGCTCTCGAGGTCTACTCCCAGCAAGCCAATCTGTCGTCTGATCGCCTCATTTCCCAGCATATACACAACGCTCAAAGCCAGCGTGCTACAGGACCGAACGCAGAGACAGGCCCGTTTGATCAGCATGTCCTACCGCCATCACATCAGCCGGAAATCATGTCAAGCAACATCAAAATTAAGCCTAATTCGCCGCAGGAAGATTCGCAAGCAATCACGGGGATGGCGATACGGAGAGTGGAATCTGATAGCTTGGTCATTCGTGATGCCGCTGCACCTCCTGAGGCCGATCCCTTCACCGGCTTTGAAAGCGCTCGAAAAGAATCGTCCAAGACCGGACCTCATTCAAACTTTACTCAAAAGCTTTTCAAGCAAGCAGGTGAAGCTGGGGTCGACTTCGGTCACCAAGCGGGCAGTAGGAATAGGCTACCTGTCATTGATCAAGCACCGAAGAAGCATAGCTCAAAGCGTCGACCTAGTTGGTCCAGCGACGATTCGAATTCCACAGATGCATCAGCTGACACGACGGATACCATGCGTGATATCGGTATTTGGCGCAATGCTCTGCAGCCGTATCAAGTCAACTTGTTTGATGAGTTGGTGACTGTCTCCCACAGGCTTATGCGTAGCCTCATCGATCGTGAGACAGCCGCTCGGGAAGTTGTTGAAGACTATCGCAGTCGCGGTACAAGACTTGTCGCTCAAATGGAAGAGACTCATTCCTTACTCTACAAAGAGCACATGGATGGATTAATGCAGCGAAAGAAGAAACTCAGAAAGGAGCTGGGGAAGTGCAGTGATCAGTTGCAAGAAATGGTTACGACTGTGAAGGCTGCTTCACACGAGAGGCAGCAACGTCTACAAAAGCGCAGCGACGAAGCCGCGAAGATACGTAAGCTTGTTCATGACTGGCTTTGATTGCTAAATGGTATCAGTACGGCACATGTGCGAAGGAGTGCTTAAAGGGACTGGTGGTCAAGTATGAAGTTGCTTACAACTATGTCAGCTAGCTATGTAATCAGTATGAATCACTCGCTTTTGAGACAGACAGCCAATACATATTGTCCGGATCCAGTTGCCCTATCTCTATCCACTCTGTCAAGACTTGGAAGAGCTAACAGAGCTGACAGAGGTAGACCGATGCTTCCCATTCTCCATCTTTCGAGCTTCTACGTCCCCGGGTTCGTCAAACGGGTCCCAAGCAGCAGACTGATGAGGCTTAAATTTTTCCTCAGTGAACCCCGTTGGAGACGTTGCAACCTCATATATCGGTAGCCTGGCATCGAAATGTCTCTGCCGCATGAACTCGCCCAACGCAGTAAGCGGCGAGCCCGCGAACTTCCGAAGTCTCACGCGGCAGAGCGGATCCGACATTATATCCTCGCCACGACAGGCGAGCCCGTGAAGTAAGCAATACCGGACCGCTTCAGCCTCGGGTGCTTCATTGTCGAACTCGGACACCACATCTTTGACCGTCTCCCTGAGGGTATCCATGTCTTGAGTCAAGACCATCGACTCGAAGGCGCTCACGGCCGCCCATCCAAAGCCTTTGCAGCTCCAGCGTACAGCGAAGTACATGCATTGCAGGAAATTGCTTACTTCTTTCGAGGGCAGAGGATATGCCATGGGACTGCAAGATCCCTCCGTATATCCGAGAAACCGGGCCACAATATCCGGCTTCTCCTCATCAGGCATCTGGATCCGGACTTTCTGGCCCTGGAATAAGATTTCAGCATCGTGAACTTATTGTCAAAATAATGTAGGTACTCACTTTCAACGGCCCTTCACAGAGTCTGGCAAAACGCAAGCTCGCGGCACATACAACCGAGCGAGTTCCGGATAAAACCACGATCCCGGAGCCAGATGATGGATGTTCTGTTTTAGCTTCGCGCATTTCAATAATGAGGTCCTGATGAGGCTCATGTAGACGACGGATACGGTGCCTGCGATCCATCAGCTCCAAATACTATGGTAGAAGAATGGCAGGTACCCACATGTGCGAATCAGGCCGAGGCACTTGACTGGTGATGGTGTCCGAACTCAAGGATCTGTCGGTAGGTGAGTGAGTAGGACTCCTGTACTCCGATCTCACACTTGAGGCCGTACTGTCTGTACGAGTGGGAGGTCTTCTGCTTCGCGGATTTCTCGTAAGGCGTTCTCGAGAGCACACGATCCAGCCATCGATCCCAGGAGCCGGCTCGGCTTGCTGGTCGCGGAGTGGCGTGCTTTTCATCGCCCTGGGAGCTCTTTCCTGAATCGTTGGAGCGAGTGGATTTGTCTGTGTCGCCGACATCTCTCCCTTGAATTGAATCCTCCGCTCCCTTGGAAGCATTAGTATCGGACCAAATCGCTGATGGATAACTCTCCGCATCTGATGCAGTAGTGCTGTCGATGATCGGCAAGGAAGGCAGTGGCGTAGTCGAAGAACTCCTATAAGCCTTGCGAGCAGGCTGCTTGCTTTTATAGTTCTTCATGCTTGGCGAGGGGTTGAAAAGATTGTAGTGGGCCAGGAAGGCGGGAACCAAGACACTACTGGGCTCAATCGAAAGGCTATTGGAGGTCTGAAGTTAGGAAGGGTGGTGGCCTGCCTATCTAAAAGTCTTGATAGCGAGAAATAGCAAGGATTGCGCGGCCTAAAGAGCCAGTGAAGAGCTCTGTGTTTGATCAGTAACTACTCACCCTTGAATAGCGCCTCTTCCAAATCGTAGCACTCCAGTGACCGCGTACTTGATGTGTCTGGTGAACGCAATTAGCTGTACCAGGAGATGGAGCTAAAAGCAACCTTAGTGACTGAATACTTCTTGTATACACATCTATGCAATCTTTGCTTTTGCCCACTACTCATCAGCTAGCTCACAGCGAACATGCTTTCCCTCCGTTTCAGTACCTGGTCTACTCAGTGCATTCCTCCATTACAGTACGCGACCCGCCACGCTCGACGTGCTTCGATCCTTGGTCTGCGTCTTCTTCAGACCCTTACCTGCCTGGATCTGTTCAAGCAGCCCACTCCTATCTGGCAAAGCGCCAGCTGGAGGTGGGCTTCTCGCAGCGGTCTCGCCACCACCTGGCATCGCTGGCGGCGGAGGTGGGCCCGGAGGAGGCGGTGGGGCACCGCCAGTCGGCATAGGTGGAGGCGGGGGTGCACCGCCACTGGGCATAGGTGGCGGCGGAGGCGGTGAGCTGACTCCAGAACCCCCTGGAGCAGGGGAACCCGCTCCGCGCTCATTGTCATTGCTGCTCAAAGGCCTTGGCGGTCCCATGGTCCCAAACAGCATCGAAGCCAGTTGTTTCGCGCTACCACCAGTCGGTGCGTCGTTGTCCTCGTCTTCGTCTGCAGAGCTCTCGACCACGGACCAGTCATCGTCGTCCTTCGGCTGGCTTCTTTGCCTTGCTGGAGCTGGAGCTGGATCAGGGAGAGGCTGCTGCTGTGTCATGCGATGGAAAGGGTTGGTATCCTTCTTCTCTGCGTCTGGACTTCCGGCAGCCGGAGAGGCCATGGCCGAGGGAGTCTGCTGCTGGTTCATGGACTTGAAGAATGGATTCTTGCTTTCGGCCGGAGGGCTCGAGACTGCCTCTGGGCTTCCAGCTGCGGGTGGGGATCTGATCTCTGGTACCGGTGCAGCGGGCGCTTCGGTGCTCTTCTCCGGTTCTTGATTCTCCTGGGCCGCATCCTCTTCCGGCCGCTCCCATTCATCATCGCTGCTGCTGTCGTCATCCTCAGCTTCTAGCTGGGCTCGAAGCTGCCTTTCCCGCTCCTTCGCCGCCTCAATCTCGGCTCGCTGAGCAGCAAGACGAGCCTCCTTGTCATGCGCCTCTTTCTTGGCCGCTTCACGCTTCTTCTTTTCTTCGGAGCGCTTGAGCTTACCGGCCTTCACCTGCTCCTCCAGAGCGCGCAGATTTGCCTCAGCTTCTTCACGCTGCTTCTGGAGCTCCTTTTCTTGGCGAGCTTCTTCGTCCCTGTTTAAGCTGTTAGCGAAGCAACGTCGAGTGGTGCATGCTGTCGATACATACTCTAGATCTTTTGTCTCGCCTTCAAGCGCGACCTGCTGCTCTTTCAGAGCCTCCTCCTTGATATTGTCCTCGACCGATTTCTCTTCCGCCTTTGCTTGCTCTCTCTCCTGACTCTGCATACTTTCGCTCCGACCTTTGCGAGGCGCCGGCGGTGCAGGTGGTTTGGACTTGCTCTGAGTTGGTGATGGTGGAGCGACGCTCTCACCCTGCAAACGAGCCTGCCTCTCCTGCTCCCTCCTCGCATCCTCTGCTTCGGCTTGCTTGAGACGATCTTCGCGCTCCTTCTTTTCACGCTCTGTGCGCTGAGCAGCTGTTTCGCCTCCGCTAGAAGCGGAGCGTGCTGCAGGCCTAAGACCAAGTGCCGCCAAGCGCTCAGCCATGCGCTGCTCGGCCTGTTGTTTGATAAATGCGGCTCTCTCTTCTGCTGTTCTGTAAGTCTGGTAGGATCCACCGCTAGGCTGAGGTGAGATTGTAGCGCTCCGCGCTGCAGCAGGAGATTCGGCTCCTTCCGCCTGTTGGCGTACCCGTTCTGCTACTGTCTTGCGGCGCGTCAGCTGCTTTTCCACGCGAGCGGGAGGATGAAGTCTTTTCTTCGTTTCTGATCCGTGCCGCTCGGGAGCTCCGCTGCAGATCGTAGATAAAGTCCTTGACTTCATCCTCGACCCCAAGACCGTCAACCCATCTCCTCCGCTCATGCTCGTCTGATGCACTCTCGCTACCCTCCTTAAGGCCATCCTCCAGGGATTTGGAGTATTCTGTGACGCTCTCTTCAACATCACGGACCATCTTCTCATTGTCCTCTCTCTCGCGACTCACGCGCTTGTTCTCTTCCTCTAGTCTCTGGCTGGCGCCAGATCCGTCGTCGCTATTCTCGACCTTCTTTCCAGATAGAGCAGCGGAACGCTGTTGCATCATTGTTCGTGCCCTCGCTTTCAGGCGGTCACTCTCCGTGACAGCGCCCCCTGGTCCAGTACCGACTATCGCTTGCGCGCTACCAGGATGCTCCTTGGCGTCCTTCAGACGAAAAAGTTCAAGCTGCGCATCAGCGATAGCCCGTTCGCAACGTCGTACGTGCGATGCGAGTTCTGGCAGCTTGTCTTGAAGGCCTCTGAGCTGACGCTGGAGGGTACGGCGCTCGGCCTCCGAATCGGAAGATTTGTACGCGCTGTTGGGATGGCTGTCGATGTCTTCCTGCATTCTTCGAATGCGTCTGAAGAGGTCTTCGGACTCTTTGCGATCCTTGCGATCGAGAGCATCTTCCTCATCGGCGTGTGATTCATCTTCAAAGTCCATGGCTTCCAGCAATACCTGCTTCTCACGAATGAGTTTGCGGAGCTGATCAATGCCCATTTCGTCAGCATTTTGTCCTCCTGCACTGGACGCTGGCGATGGCGAGCGCTGCTCGGTATCACGACCGACACGACGGCGCGCAGAAGAACGGTAGCCGACAGCATCATCGTCGTTCTTAAAGACAGTTGCGTCCTTCCTCTGTCCAGTCGATGCTCCATTAGGTCCGCCTCGGAAAGAGTGAGACTTAAGATAGCTTACGCCAGTCTTTTGCGGCTGTAGGAATGCGCCAGTATTCTTGCGCTCATTTGCATCTTCTGACAGCAAACCCTTCATCCTATCGATCGAGCTGTTCAGGTTCCTTGTACTTGGAGGCACAAGCTCTGGTGGTAGCTGAGCAGGGACTTCGTATCCGTTGAGGCGCCTGTAAATCAAGTGCATGGCGACAGCAAATTCGTCCAAGTTCAATCTACCTCGGTTGTGTGGGTCTGAGAGTGTCCAGATCCTCTCAAGGTCACCCTTTTCGAGCCCAGATTGACCAAAGATCTCGAGTGCCTGGTTACCAGTAATGTATCCCTTTCCAAACCCGTCCCAGGCCTTGAACATGGCGTCATATATCTGCTTCTCATCTTTTGTCACTGCCCAAGGTACCGTGGCGTTGCCCCGCAAGCCCTGCGCGCTGAAAGCTCCTGCTTCGCGACCAGGTTGTGGCATCATCTGCGTCTGTAGTGCTTGTAAGTTAGGTAAACCTGATGCTGGAGCATTAACTAAGCCCCATTGACCTGGCCGGCCGGTTGGTTGGGCATTCAATGGCTGTGCCGAGGGATAGCCGGTCTGTTGTGGCGAGAGCCCCTGTTGAGGGCTGAAACCGGTTGGCATCGGCGGCATTGGTGGGCGTGGACCTTGATACCCAGTCGCCTGTGGACTCGCTTGCATGCCTTGTTGCGCGAATCCTGTTTGTTGGGGTTGTAGACCTGTAGGCTGAGGCTGCTGGAATCCGGTTGGCTGCGGAACCTGGAAGCCCGTAGGCTGAGCTGTCAAGGCAGAAAGAAGCTGAGAGTTGCTCGGATTCTGTGCCTGCGGCTGCTCGATCTTTGGAGGCTGGCTGAAGTTGGGCGCATTGCTGCTTGGTTGCTGCTGAGGCGCCTCGTCTGGTACGCCGAAGCTGATGATGTCCACCATACTACCCACCTCATTCCTGACCGTCTCAGGCAGGACCCCAGGCAAGTCTTTGCCAGTAAGCTTCAAATTGCAGAGGTACATTGCCAGAGCGAACTCGGGGAACAACAGCTGTCCGCTCTTGGTGGTGTCCGACAAAGTCCATACCTGCGCCAAACTATTGCCATCCAGCTTGCTCCTCAACAACAAATCTTTCGCCTTTTCGCCCGATAATGCTTGCTCGCTTCCAGTCGCGCTCCTGAAGAGCTGCTCGAACTTGGATTGATCTTGGGCAGTAATGAAGGAGAGGCGGATGTTCGGGATCTTGTTGCCGGTACTCGGTGGTTGACTCGGCGGTTGCTGCTGAGCCGGCGAGCCACGGAAGGAGTTGGCAATGTCGGTGCTGGTCATACCTGTCGCCTGCGGCTTCTGCGGCTGCGCGGGAGGTTGCGGCATACCATTCTGCTGCTGGCCTGGCTGTGCAAACCCAGTGGGCTGAGGCTGAAGCTGCGATTGGAACCCCGTGGGCTGCGGTTGCTGAAACCCCGTGGGCTGAGGCTGTTGGAACCCGGTAGGTTGAGGCTGCTGGAAGCCCGTCGGCTGAGGTTGTTGAAAGCCAGTGGGCTGGGGCTGCTGGAAGCCACCATACTGCTGCTGAGGCTGCTGCGGCCCCGGGAAACCCGTCGCCTGAGGCTGCAAACCGCCCTGGGGATAGCCAGTGTATTGCGGTTGCAGAGCACCTTGCTGTCCAAAGCCAGTTTGCTGTGCGCCGAAGGGAGACGGTTGGCCGGAGAAGGACTGCTGCTGTGGCTGTTGGCCGAACCCCTGCTGGCGAGCGCTGTTCGCGCCGCCGAGGTAGGAATTGGAGCCGGAGAACATGATGGCGACGCTCCGGCAGATCGTCTACTGATACATGTAGGTAGGGAAGATGGGGAATAGCAAGAAGGACGTCCAGTACTCGAGGTGAGCGTGCAGCACAAGTCTGGGCCTCACTCCACGCGATGCCAAGTTTGGAAGGAGGCGCGGACGCAGCCTGGCGTCATTGGGTCCTAGGAAATTGCGCTAGCCTCAGGCTGTGGACTACAGTCCTGACACTCCCGTTAACCTTACGCGTCCAACATAGCATACAGCATTCATCGATGATATTGTAACGCTACAAGAATTACCATGATACCAATGCCTCAACTCTGTTCTGAACACAATGATCGATAGTCCTCCAACTCGTAGCCACAAAATGGCCTATGTCTCGACTTTCTCTCACCGTCCCCATCAGGTATAACCTCAGCAGCCATGATACTACAACAACAAACACATGCCGTCGCTTCTCCTCCATAACACAAGAGCCAGCAGCAGAGTCAGCCACACAGCAAGGACGACCATCATCCTAAATTCCTGCTTCCATTCTAACGCCTCCTCCACCCACAAACCAACATTCCTGCCACATCGCACTTTCGACCCTGGGTACAACGGTACCATGAATCCTGGGACATAGCTCCTTGTGCTGGGTATCTTTCCTTGTCTCCCTTCCCTCTCTCGCATCTCGTGGATGTAACGTATGAGCTTCAGCGCGTTTCTATCCCACAAATCTTTGCCTCCATTCATGGTGGCGTATGAATAACATCCCGGCTTGACCTCGAGCACCGGCACCCTGTTACAAAGCCGGTACACTCTCTGCCACTCATTATGGCGGAGTATTTTGGCAAAGTCGTCGTCGCCCAGTTCATCCAAGCACACCATCTTCTCCGGCCCCAACACGGCAAAGTCATAATATTCGATGTTCAGCACCAGCCTTTTCAGGTTTGGAAGGTCGCCAGACACTTGTATGATGTCCCGCAGCTTACACCTCAGATCCCGCACGAAGGCTGGTATGATGCCAGAGCGCAGGAGATCTACATCGATTGCCTGCCGCCAGTCATGCGGCAAAGGCCGCGCGTTGAAAGATTGACTCTGGATCAGAGCGCGAGCCGCAGCTAAAAAGAAGCGTTTGTTGACGAGAAGCTGCACGACCTTAGGCTCCGGAAAGGGCTCGGCTGGGTAAGTATGGTCCGCGGCTCGACGGTCTCGTTAGCGGTGATGCCAGTACCAAACATCTATGTACATTGCTCCTTTCTCGTTAAAGAATGCGAGGTCGAAAATCTCATCCTGTAACTCTTGTGGAAGTAGAAAAAGGTGGCACTTCTGGGTCAGATGAGCCATGTTGTGACGAGGATAAGTAGTTACCTGTCGTGTCAAGCGTAGGTGTCAGAATGATAGGCTCGGTTTCCTCTCCCACAGGATACGGTCTTCCTTAGCTGACTGAAATGAAGCCGTCGCCAAGGGGTGTTTGGAATGATTCAGAATCTAGCATATCAAGGAGAGGAGAGAGTTGCTTTAAACCTGCAGAGACTATCAGAGGACTGGGAACAACAGTAAATGTCAACGTGCCTCCAAGTACACTACAAGACGTTCACTATGGGGCCGTCTAAGGACAGTGATCAACGGTAAATAAGTACTTAGCTAACTTGAACTACGCTCATGTTGCAACTTGATGGCGTTCATGTCGAGTCCCTCATCGACGTAGGCATATTTGTATTCTTTTTGAATTCTTGTAAGTTATGTGATCGTGGTGTGTGACCGCTGACTCTCATCCCGTGCGTTCCAGATTCCGTAAGCCACAGTCGTAGCTGGAGGAAAGACCTCAATTAGATATGGCAGTATGACCAGATTTGCCAAGGTCGTGAATGGTTATCCAGCATAACACAGCTCCAGCGGCCTTTGACACGTTTTCTCCGATTCATCAATGTTCCATTTCGGCCTGTGCGACTTCCGTCATCGCTCACACTTTGAAGTTCTTTCTCCAGGCATTGTCCAACATCCCTTCGTGCTCGCCACATCGCTTTCCTAACCTTCGAATGCCCGCTTCGCAATCGCTCCTAACAGCATGATGTACTCCTCATCGACGGTATTCGCTCCAGTCAGATCAATCTCAAGCAAGATCTTGCGGTAGTGCTCTTCTATCGCCGCCCTAATGTCTTCGATGCGCAGGTCCGAGAACTGATTTTGTATATGGCTTTCTACTTGCGGTTTGACCAACGAGATCACCGCTGAAATCTGCGCGATCTGCTTCTCACATTAGCCAAGTGTTCCAGGAAGCAAGGATCAACAAAGTCCTACTACGACTGACCTCTCTGGGGAACTTTGCTGCTGTCTCTGCATCTCCATCCAGTCCGCTGATCAAGAACTTCGTTTGCCCAGCTTGAACGTGGTGATGGATACAGCGCTCGAGGATCTGGAGTACAAAATATGTAGGCACCTTCTCGCCAGCCGCTAACATATGCTGCAGTGATGCAGGATGCAACGACCCTAACGTTTCCCTTGTTCCGTCATGCTTCGCTGCCACGGTGCAAAGATACCCTGGCACGTGGATGTGCGAGAAACCGAAGGCATGTGCAAACCGATCGATGGTATTGTGTGTCGTGATGCTGTCGTTTCCGGTAATGAAGACCACCTCCAGCTCCTGTGGCGGGCAGTCACTGGCCGCCGCGAGACGACGTGTGAGTTCGAAGCCCTTGATGTTGGTGTACAATTTGGTGCGAAAGCCATTCGAGAGATTGGTGCGGAAAAAGTATTCTGAAGGCATGGTTTCTTTCAAGAGAAGGTGACCGAGCTTAGTTTGTCTGATGTTGCCAGCGTCTAGGCTTTCGGTTCAAGTAATCATCATCAGAAGCCAACGGTGATGAATTGAGGTCAGCTTTTCATAGTTGAATGCACACAGGAGCCTGAAAGCAAACGACGGCTTATCTCACAAAGTCTAGCGCTTGCTAGAGGGTCAGCAAGCGCATGAGTTTATTCAAGTAGTACATATTTCCATGTGAATGCACCTTCTAACCCATACATTTTCGTCTAAATCGTCCGCCGTTAAGATTTCGTTATTTGAAGCAAAGGGTATCTTCCAAGACCGCCGACGCCTGCATTCTGTCCGTGACACCGGTCCCGCAACCTTTGCTAGCACTGTTTTGCCTTTTAACATTCTGAATATTCATGCAGAAGGTCCGTGCAATTTTAGCTAATAGCGTAGGAGAGGCAGCTGCGCATCGTTAGGTTTCATATCCTCCTCAACCTCAAAGGAAGGCCTTTGCGATTTGCATCAAGTTCCCTGCGCTGCCCATCCAGCTTCCACTATCGCTCCTGCTATAGCCAGAACTGCCATAGTAGCCTCCGCTGCCTCTTGAATAACTGGTTGCGCCGTCGAAAAAGGGTAGCCTGATGCCAAATTGCCGCAAAATCCCATGGATTGCACCTCCTGCGCTCAGCAATGGCACGATGACTGCAAAGAAAGCCTTCGCTGGATGCCGCCGTGCATAGTGCCATAGCTCCTTGATCATGCGCTGCAGCTTGTGTATGAGGTAGCCGAATATATCCATCTCTTGGTCGACGCTTGTAATACGAGCTGCCAGAGGAGCCAAAAATGCCCCTGGAGCCGCCAAAGTTGCCAAAGAAGCTGCTTGAGCTCCCGCCTCCTCCACCGAAGAAAGAGCTGGAGGCTGAGCGGGAAGTCGATGGACGCACGTAATAGCCATGGCCGGCACCGCTGCGAGAGCTCCGCGCCGGGGAGTGTCCCCGTGATCGGTAGCCGGATTGAGAACGATTGACTCTTAGGCGCTCGTTGTCGCTGTAGGAGCGGCCGTCGAAGAGGCCCATGGTGCTGGTTGGTACTAATGCTGGGAAGCCGGTTTGCTTGTGGCCAGCCAATGGTGAGATGCCACAGATTCAACGCTGGGCCTAGCACAGCCCTATCGTATCAATTCGACCCGGTGTAGATAGCACACTCGCCGGTCCTAAATCACTTGTTGACCGCCGTGATACTCTAAACAGCACTTGAAGTGAGTAGATGGGACCAATATGAATAATGTGTGTTGGCTACTCTTCCCCAGCCCACTTGAGGTTTCTAGACCCTCTCGAGACCCTCTATCCGACGTCTCACCGCTACGGACGAGGCTGGGAATACCTTGCTTAAGCCGTCTGACTATGCCGTCTAGAGGAAGGCTGCCGAACGACATGCACCGGACCGTCTGCGCCTGTTCAACCTTAATGGGCAGTGCCGAAACTGCTCGTGCGTCTCCACACACCCGCATTCTGCTTCCGGGAGGGACCGACTCCAATTCGGCAGAAAGTCACGGGTAAGAGATTCTCCAGAGACCAGATGACATGAGGGATGGAGCAGTCGTCAAAATGGTATCGACCAAACATTCATCGCACGGATGCAGAAAAGTGCAGCGCGATTGCAAGCTATCAGTGCACAGGTTGGCAAAGCTGGAGGCAGGATGAAACACCATTTGATGATTGGCACCTGGTAAGTGTATAGAACTCGATTCACGTTGCCCTTGCCACATCTTAGTACAGCTGCATATCTCCAATTGTGACGAAAACTGCGATGCAGCTCAGTTAATAGAATTAGACCAGTCGTCGAGATTGCATGTGCATGAGGAGAATCAAGTGCTGACTGCACCTAGGACGCCGCCAGGTGCCATCTTCACCGTTGAATTTGATGATGAAACCAGGTCTCTGGAACTCATCAAGCGTACAGAGATACCGCAAGACCAGCCGATCTCGTGGATGAATTTCAGTCATGACCGCAAGAACATTTATGGCGCCGGCATGAAAAAGTGGGGATCCTACAGCGTCCAAAGCCCAACCGAGATCAAGCACGATTCCTCCATCGCCATGGGTGGACATCCAAAGGCGAATGACGCTGACACGAAAACCCGCGCTATCTTCGTCCTAGGCGCCAAAAAGGCGCCTTATCTGGTCTATGGCAACCCGTTCTACGACCACGCTGGCTTTATCAACGTGCACAGTGTCAATCCCGGATGGCAGTCTGAAGGAGAATGTTCAGAATGCTCCGCTGGACGAGAGATCTGCTGTGCACGGTATGGTATTCGACAAAGAAGAAGAATACCTCTACTCAGCAGACATGTGGTCGAACAAGATCTGGTGTCACAAAAAGGCAAGACCCCGCTCGCCCCTGAAAAACACGGCAGACAATCTTACTGACATCTATCCAGGACATGCAAACTGGCCTCCTCACCCTCGTAGGATCCGTGACGGCCCCAGCTCCCAACGACCATCCCCGCTGGGTCGAAATCCACCCCTCTGGAGCCTACCTCTACGCCCTGATGGAAGGCGGCAACCGTCTCTGCGTCTACTGCATCGACCCAGAGACCCGCATGCCCGTCTACACCCGGAAAACCTACCCGCTGATCCCGCCGGGCATGGATCAGTTCCACCCGAAAATGTACCGCTCCGACGTCGTCTTCACCTCGTCCTCGGCCAAATACCTCTTCGCCACGGCGCGGTCCAACTCGCCCACATTGACGGGTTATATCGCGGCGTTCAAGCTCGGCGAGCAGGGCGAGATTGAAAGGCAGATTTGTCTGAACCCGACCCCGACTAGTGGGGGTCATTCAAACGCAGTGAGCCCTTGCCCCTGGAGCGATGAGTGGCTGGCCCTGTGCGATGATGAGCAAGGGTGGGTGGAGATGTATCGGTGGCATGAGGAGTTTCTGGGCAGGGTGGCGCATCTGGATGTGAAGGAGCCGGGTTTCGGTATGAACGCTATTTGGTATGACTGAGGATTTACAGGCTTGACTTAAATTGTAGCCGCAGACAGCGAAAGTGTATACATAAGATATTCTCGTGATTTGTGAAAATGAGTAGCAACCTTTAGCCGCTAATTTGAATGTCGAACCGACCATGGAAGGCCCACCGTATGATCCCAGGATTACCAACAACGTTCACCCTTCACTCACTTTGCCTCTGCTTGAGATTCTTTATCGGCAAGTGAACCAATAGAATGTTTCTTAAGAAAGGACTGTTGACCACATTATGCAAATCGCTATTTGTACATTCCGTTCAACATCTCCGTCTCGACTCCTGAACTTCAATTGCTCCCTTGATTAATCTGGACTCGCTTATCCTCGCCACCGCTCACGATACCCACCTCCGGATCCCACTGCACACCGAACACCTTGACACCCTCACCCACCGCACTTCTCGGCTTGCCCTTCGCGCTCTCCCGATCAATCACATAGACAGCCTCACCCACGCGGTCCGTCGCCTCCTGTCGCGCCGACCGGATATCCCATATCCTGCAAGTCCCATCATGGCTCCCGCTGACGATCTGATAGCTCGAGTTGGGATCCCTCGCGAGCGAAACGACGGCGTTCATGTGTCCGCGTAACGTCATGGCGGAGACGGTGCGGGCATCGACCCGCGGGTCGATGAGGGTGATGTGGCGCGCTGAGGTGCCGGTGGCCAGCAGGCCCGCTTCCCGGCAGATGGCATATGCTGAAGAGACTCTGCGCGGTGGTGCGGGTGTCGACGCAGGCGGAGGTGGTGAGATCCCAGGTCTTGACGGAGTGATCCCAGGAAGCTGAATAGGCGACGGTCGAGTCCTTCTCGTCGAAGCACACGTCTGCCACTTGGCTTTGATGGCCTTGGAGCATGCTGAGTGGGCCGCGCTGAGGAGATGCTTTGGCGGAGCTGGAGAGCTTTCTCCGCTTGTTCGACGGTAGGAGGGTCTCAGGGGCTGCGGGCGCTTCGGATTTCTTCGTACTCCACAGACCGACGGAGTGGTCTGAAGAGGCGGACAAGATGCGGGAGCTAGGCGCATGGACGGCAAGATTCTCCACGGCTGCTCGGTGTCCGTAGAGCTCCATGGTGGGCGTAAGAGAGCCGGTTCCAGCTGCCTCGGCATCGTCAAACTTCCACAGTCTCAACGTTCGGTCAACACCTGAGCTGACTACTTGTTGCGGCGAAACGAACTTGGCGGCTTTGACCGCCGCGGTGTGGCCTTGTCCGGTGGCGACCACATCGTTACTCATGTTCCAAACACGCAGCAGACCATCATAGCTGCCAGTAAGAATTCGCTGCGATACAGCGCCAGCCCGCTCACCAGCCCATTGAGCTGGTCGTGAGCCTGGCGATAGAACGTCCAGACTCGAGACCCAATCGTCATGCTCATAGCTTGAAACGAAGAGCGGTGGTACCAGGGCCTTTACATACTCGACGGATAGAGTCGTCTCAGCACTGATGCCGTTCTGGGTGAGGAACTCGTCCAGCGAAGTCCTTAGGAATTGGCCATTGATGAGGAATTCCAAGGGGACTGGCTTCTCGGTTTCTAAGAGGCGATTGACGAGGGTCGATAGCTGATAACGCTTGAGTTCTGTTTTGGAAGGTTAGCTTTGATCTACACTTTTGTTTTCCTCGTCATCTTTCTTTCATTTCCCTTCGCCTCAAAAACGTTTTCATATTAGAAGTGCATGGATCTTCGCCACCAGTTGTGAAGAGAAAAATCGGTGCAATTTGACCGTCCGCTCGACATGGACATGGCGCATTCAGTAACGGCATGCAGCTGATGAAGAAGGAAAGGTGTCTTGGAGGGCCTCCTTTGAAGCGAAACGCAAGATGCAATGAGCTGCTGCAGCTTACCTGTGGAGACGAGAATGGGTCCAGTGTCCTGCGGCAGCTCAAGATCTGGACTCCGGGTCTTGAGATGGATGCGAACTTGTGAAGTGCCGTCGCTGGACGCCATGATCTCGGTTCGCTTCGGCAACGATGGTCTCTTGCGATGACTCGGGCGAAGAGGCGGGATAAGGGATGTGAAGTCTGGCAGAGCAGTTTTTAGCATTCACATGCATCCCAAAACGGAAGCTTTTTCTCGCTGGCTCAACTGCGGAGAAGGATCCCTCCTCCGTGCAGAGAGGCTTGGCGTTCACATGCGATTGTTGCGCTGCGATCGAGCGCTGAAGGGCTTTGCTGTGTGCCATTCTCCCCCGTATGACGGCAGCTGCGCTCCACTTCGGTCTCACTCGCTGTCGTGCCGCATTGTCTGGTCACCCCTCCATCTCCATGTCTTGTGTAATCTGACCAAACAGCACTCTTAAGTAGTGGTCGGAGAATCTCTGACTGCCGTCATTCTGTGACTAGATCCGTTTCAGCGCTTTGGCCAGCAACGCCGCCATCCAGCAAAATCCTTTGTTGACCTCGTGACCTGGGCACAAGGCCAACACAGATTGCTGCTGCTGCTCTAAAACGGCTGTATTCTTCGTCGTGGATACCATTATCAATTCACCACATGAGCCACCCATTACCGCACTCGGAAGACGAAGATGCTCCAATGCTGAAGCCACGTCCGCGGGGCCGAGTCTTCGACTTCTCAGACACCAGCACGCCTAACTCACCCCCAACGCCCTCCTCTGAGCTTTCACCGACGGGATTGGAGCCTCCGAAGCCTTCCGGGGACGGTAGTACTACCCCCTCACGAACTCGAAGCATCCTAAATCTCACCAGCTCCACGCTATTTGGCATCTACCAGCCCACCGGCTATGCTACAGACCGAGAAGAGCCGAGCACGCCATGGGGCACAGGAGCGGAGACGCCAGCTGACCGAAGTCGCAATGGCAGCTTCGACTTCAGTCGTTCGAAGCTACCAGACATGACCGTGCAGAAGGGAGCAAATGGCATGAAAAGAACAAGAAGACGGAGCACAATCACGCCAGCCCACATCCAGCATCACATGCCGCGCCGAGGATTCAAGGGCTACGTGCTGCCACTGATGGGCAGGACCATAGCGCTTTTCACCATCGGCGTATTGTATGGCTTACTGATCACTCACCTCCACGACAGACAAGGGATTGCACCGGTCAAGGTTGAAGGCCTGGACAGACACAGCTGGCCGTATCTGGTCTTCTGGGGTCTAGCTGGCATAGGCCTCGGCGAAGCACTTCCATATCTCGACCAATTGTGGGCTGCAGACGAGGATGATGAGGCAGAAGAGGCGGAAGAGGAGAGGCGGGGTAGCAGGTTACAGGGCGACTGGCTGGATGTCGTGCGCTCGATCGGCGCCTTCGTCGGCATAGCATTTGCCATCAAGCGACTGCCATGGCAAAGCACCCTGCAATTGTCGCTTACCCTCGCATTGGCCAACCCAGCAGTATGGTACCTTATCGATCGCTCCCCGGCGGGCTTCCTGCTATCCACATTCGTCGCGCTCAGCGGCACAGCAGTTCTTCTTGGGGTCAACCCCAACTTGGTGCCTCCACCATCACAGGCCCATATCACCGAAGCGCATGTGCAAAGGGAAGTACGAGGAACGAATGTCACTGCAGGTGCTATTGCGCATGAAGAGCTTGTTCTGGGCTTCTTCAGCCATGAGTCTGTCGGGGTAGCGACGTGGATTGCTAGTGTCCTTTTCGTCAGCTGCGTGTGTTTTGGAAACATTGGAAGGAGGTTGGCGCCTAAGAGGCTGTAGTTGGGCACGCTCTTGCTTGGGCTAAAAGATGCGTTACCGCCTAGACCCTGAGAATATCAATACTCTTCCCTGGTAGCGTCTTTGCACCTCATACACTGTCAGTCTTTCACCTCACAAGCCTGCTTAATGGCGAGCATCCTGGCGAGCAAAACGTTCCCGTCCAACTGTGTCAGCAAAGAAGAGTGCGTCGAGTCTCGTGGGTGACGTGGACAACGCCTCACATGCTCGATTCATATGTACAAACATCGCTATGACCAACGATATATTGATCCTCGGGTATAATCCTACAACAAGAAATCTATGATAGTTCGTTGCTTCTAATATGCTTGATGCACCCGACCAGCTTAGCCATTGAATTGCAATATACAGAGAGGTGGGATATACAACCACGAAATGGAGAGGGGAATGAAGCCTTGGGTTCGCGCGTCAGTGTGACAGTTCGTTGCTTCATGAAACACTCGTCGGACCATATCTTCGAGTCGCGAATCCTCTAGGAAGCAGCTTTAGCATTGCACGCTTTGATTTGCTTCCGTCACCTGACGTTGCATGCTCTTGAGATAAGGAGCCCGTCTGCGGACACTTCTGCTGGGCTCTCTTGAGCTGAACATTAAGATGACCGCGACGGAATTCTTGTGGTCGCGATGACTCTCCCAAGATGCGGCTCGAGGCTTTCTGATGGTCTGGGGCCACACGAATAAGGACAAGAGAAGGCTGAATCTAGCTCTATCAGCACCTCAAAGGTACCGATTCAACCGAATCACTGGGTCTGGAAGGCGGCATATGGAATAGACATGCTTTTGCATAGCCGGAAGTATACCGATCTTGAGGTGCACGGCAACTTGGGCCCATCAATCCTCTTCTGTCCACGTGCTGTGCAAAGACAACCACGCCGAGGCACGCAAGCCAGCGAAAACTCATGTTCCTGGGCGCTGGTCTGAAAGTTTCCACCACGAGGATACTAGCTCTGTTTCCTAATCCGGTCGCTCGGCTTGATGGCTGCAGCTGATCTATCCGGAGCGGCTGTGTGCGGCGATGCTGATTGGCTGGTTTTAAGCCACATCACCAAACAGTCTTCCAAAACCGAAACCAAATTGGGGCCATGGACTCTTCTAGTCGGCTAGAAGGCTTTTGCAATGCACTACCGGGTTGAAACGATTCAGAGTACTCTTCGGAGGAAGACATGGAGGACTACTTAATAGCCGGCCTTTCTCGGCTCGTCTCCGTCTGCGAAACGGCCATTCTATCGTTGCATTACGTTCGTTAAAATTCGCTCATTGGTAGAGGAGAAGCGGCAGCAGATCAATGTTTGCAATCATGAAGAGCTCCATTGTGGGTTTCTTGACTCTAAATTCGATACTAGCCAATGCAGCATCCGACTCGCTTGGGGACGTCTTATCCTCCCAGAAGAACTTGTCTTCGTTCAATGAGCTCCTAACAACCCAACTGACGGATTTGCTTGACGAACTGGAAAGATACGATGCTGAGGATGACCCCATCACAATCTTGGCGCCCTCAAACCACGCCTTCGATATGCTGCCTAACGTGCAAACCATAGGCCAAGCGATCAGCGACAACAACACGGCTGAGCTGGAGAATGTCATGAGATACCACGTGCTGTCAGGCATTCATTCGTCTCAGACATTGAACTCTTCTTTCAGCTTCGAGACGTCCCTACTGACGGCAAAGAACTTCACCAGTGTCACCGGAGGGCAAAGAGTTGGTGCAGTGTTGCAAGGCGGCGAACCACCGCAAATTGTTTTCACTTCAGGTCAAAGTACCCGCTCGGTCGTCTCGAAAGAAGACATTGCGTTCAAGGGAGGGTTAGTCTGATGCAACACAATCATAAATGAAGAGTTTCTCACATTACTGCAGGGTCATCCAGCAGGTTGATGCTTTCGCTATCCCTCCACTTCCATTTGTGGACACTGCCAGCTCTTATAACCTGGCAAACGAGCCACAAGCGATCACCTCGTTTCTCGGCGCCATCTACGCGCAGAAGAATGCGTCGCTACCTCGCCTGCTCAACACCACCAAGGACGTAACAATTTTTGCTCCTGTAAACGTGGCGTTCGAAATCATCCGTGGATCTATCACGTCAATGCCCAGCAAAACACTCCACGACGTACTTTCATACCACGTTGTACCGAGCAGCAATGGCCCTATGTAAGCTAGCCGGCAGCGTTCGAACCGCACACAACGAGCTGACAATTCCGTAGATACAGCTCAGAATTTGCCAACGGAACCACTCTCCGGACGCTACAGGGCAATAACCTCACCATGTCATTCAACTCGAACTCCTACTTCCTCAACTCAGCCCGCATCACGACTACGGACATACTGATCGCGAACGGCGTCATCCACGTCATAGACAATGTCCTGAGCCCGAACATCACCACAGCGATGCCGAATCCGACGTCCTTCACCCAAGCTCCAGTCTTACCGACAACCGGCGTCAGCAATTTCAACAGCTCGATGGCGCCTTTTACTACTTTCTTACCAGACTACGTGCCCAGCTCGAGCAGCGAAACGGCCACGGCTTCGGGTGGCGCTAGTGCAAGCAACGACGCCTTGTACTCTGTGACTGGCACCAGGAGTGCGACGAGCTCAGCTTCTGCGTCGCAGAGTTCGTTTTCATCGGGTGCCGCCAGATCACCATCAGGACTTGGATGTGAGTGGCTCATCCCGATTGTGACAGGTTTAGCGATGTTCATTGGAGTTTCTGTCATGCGTTAGATACACAGGTATACGCAGCGTGTGTTCAATTTCCCTTCCTATTCAAACGCTATATCTTGCCCTGCTTCTCTTTCCACTCATCAAACAACGCTGTGCCGTAGTCTCCCCTGTTTGGCAGCCTCTGAATAGTATGGATATGGTACTTCTTAGGCAGCGCATTCGCCAACCACACGCCATTGTGGTGGTCGAACTCGTTCATGACCATAGGGCTGTGCACGCGGAAATAGAATGGCGTCTGGTCGTTCACCGGACCGATCCATCCGAAATGTGTCTCGTCTAGGTGCTTCTCGACCCGTTTCATGAAGAGCTCCCTGGGTCCGTCGGGCAGGATCTCATTGAAGATTCCGATGATGTTGAGTAGATTCTTCCGTTGGGATTCGTCCATGTCTTTGCCGGGGAGGCCAGCGTAGGGGACGACTCGATTGTCTTGATGCGCACCACCGAGACCGCGTAAATCGGCTGGGTTCCAAGTGCCACAAGGCATTGTCTCGCCAGTGATATCGTTGATATCGCCCTGGAGGGTTGCCTTCTTCTGTTGTTCGGGCGAGAGCGATCTCATAAAAGCCAGTCCGGCTGCTTCTTCTTTGCTGAGGACTTCCATTCCTTTGTTAGGGCCTTCATCGATGATGTTTGGCTCAGCGCCAACGAAGAATGGCCCGATAACAACTTCGCCTTTCAGTGAAAAGACATTCAGGCATAGGTGGTGCCCGTAAACGTTGAACCCCCACGGCTTATCTTCAGAAGGCTCGCCAAAGAGGCAGAAGTGGTAAGAGTGCGCATTCATCACGTTAGTCAATGTTGTCAATCCCCCGAGGAACTCGTTCATCAGCATCGCCGTCCAGACCTTCTTGTAGCCGGGTTCTGACAAGCTGGCCTTCAAGAGATCATGTACAGCCTGACGCAGGGCCTCAGACATTTCATCTATCCGTTTGCCAGCATCGACCACAATGACCTTCTTGGCGTTAGCCACGGTCTTCAGAAGCAAGCTGGAATCAATAGTACCTCTGGATTTGACCAAGACCGCCACTCTTGCGCATCGACATCATATCTAAGGCTTTGCTCTCATCTTGAGAAGCAATCGAGATTACGGCATTTGCTGCCGCGACCATCTTTGCCGTAGGCCCATTGGCAGACGCATCGTAGTGCCACAGATCGGGTACAACGTTTCCGTCCGTCGTGAATCCATGGTAGGGTTTCTTGTAGTTCTCAAGCCAGCCTTTCGCCACTGGGGCCAGGAAGATCTCTGGATTGCCTAGCACTCCTTTGGAGTGAGTCCTTGCATCTCTATCACGAGGGTGCAGTCTAGGATGGTCCAGTGGGATTAAATAGTCACGAAAGTTTCCAGATGCTTCGACAATCTTTGCCGACTCCCTAGGATCGTTCGCCATTTTCAATGCAAACAGGACAGATGTGTCACGGGTGGGCTTGTCGAGTGTCAGTCTCAGTGGACTATGCCATGTAGACTGGACGCAACACTAATGATGTATCGGCAAAATCAATCTCCACAATTACCGGACATTTATTGGGCGGAGCTGCTGAGCTCGGCCGAGTAGGAGATGTTCTGAAGGCTGTCAGAATCGGCATTTGGTTCGGCGACAATCTTGCCGAAGCCCTAACTTCGAGTGCATTGAAGGTTCACGTCTCTCCACATGGCAAGGAGTTCGGTACATGTAGTGCTCTACGTATCCAACCGATGGTATAATCCATGCTCTGAGGAGGTTCGAGCCGACGGTTCAAATTACCCGTTCATGTATTCATCATAAAGCGGCATCACTGCACTTTGCTGAGAATGCAGCATCGATAGGCAAGGGATAAGGATGGTCACTGCTCAGCAAAAGAAAACCTCATCGTGTCCATTGGACATTATAGTCATCGGAGCAGGGTTAAGCGGTCTCAGTGCCGCCATATCTTGTTCCCTGGCCGGCCACAATGTCTTGATCCTGGAGGCTGCACGGGAACTCGCAGAAGTAAGATTTGGCCTCACGATTGACAGCTACCGCGACTGATCATGAGCAGATTGGCGCTGGTCTTCAGATCACTCCGAATGCTCGAAGATCTTCCAGCAGTTCGGCATCTTCGATGAGCTGGAGGCGAAGGCAGCAGAACCTTCTTTTCTTCAGGTGCGTAGATATTTCGACGGCAAGGTGCTGTCGAGGACAGATGACTTCAATGGTGATATGAAGAGAAAGTACGGCGCACCTTTCTGGGACCTTCATCCGCGTGGACGTCCAGAGGGCTTTGGCAGGTAGAGCGAAGCAGCTTGGAGCGAGGTTGCGGCTAGGAGCGCGCGTTGGGGACGTCGATTTTTCAAAGTCAACATTGAAGCTGGAGGGAGGCGAAGAGCTCTTTGCAGACCTGTTGATTGGTGCAGACGGTTTGTGGTCAAAGTGCCGGGAACGGTATCTAGCCTCTCAAGGCAAGTCAGACTCACCACTTCCGACTGGCGATCTGGCGTACCGCATTGTGCTGAAGCTAGACGAGGTGAATGATCCGGAGCTTAGAGAATGGATATCGAATCCATCATGCCAATTCTGGATAGGACCAGGGGCACATGTTGTCGCTTATTCATTACGCGATGGCCATATGTTCAACATTGTCCTTCTAGTGCCTGACAATCTTCCAGCGGACGTGGCAAGACAACCGGGCTCCATCGATGAGATGCGACAAATTTTCGCAAATTGGGACCCAGTGTTGAATCGCTTCTTGGATCAAGTCAAGACCGTGGATAAATGGAAGCTTATGCATCGGCCGGAACTTCACAGCTGGGTATCAGACAAGTACAACTTTGTTTTCGTGGGCGACGCCTGCCACCCTATGCTTCCGTGAGTGCTTATAGCGCAGATATTTGGAGTCACCACTGACAAGACACAGGTATCTCGCGCAGGGAGCTAATAGCTCAATCGAAGACGGCGCAGTCATCGGCAATGTGCTTGCTGCACTGGGATCGAAGGACCAGCTGCCTCAAGCTCTTCAGCTTTATGAACAGCTTCGCAAGAAGCGAGGAGAGGCAATCGTTCGCGAAACGTTTGCTCAACGCAAGGACTTCCACATGGCAGACGGTGCGGAGCAGCAAGCACGGGACGAGCTTATGTTGAGTCAATTGGGGACGCAAATAGATACGAAATTCCCCAGTAGATGGCAGTGCCCGGAAGTTCAGCCGTGGTTGTACGGTTACGATGCGCAGAAGGAGACGGAGGCAGCTTTACAGGAAACACCTCTGCATCAAAGGAGGCTACAGACCACACTGTAGGTCGGCCGATGATTTCAATAAAACTGTGAGCTCATCGAATTCGGGCGTTAAATGGGTTTGCAATGCGCTTACATGGCTTGGCTTTTTCGCCCGCTGCATTAATGAGCTTGAACAGCGTTTTGATCTGCCTTTTTGATCTGCCTATCCATTGTCTCACAACTGGCATTGTACTCTTGGCCCGCTACGCCAAACGCAGAATGACAAGTTATGCAAAAGTCGTTTCGTGGCCTCCTAGGGAAGCCTTGGGCCCGAAACAGCAAGTCACATTTCTCCCATAAATCCTGCTCCATGATCAAAGAAACACAAGACTGGATACAGACATGATCGAAGGCAGCAGTGACCGTCTCCACATAGACAGGCTTTTAGGCGCAAAAAAGGGGGCAGCTGTCAAGCATGCACGCTCGATATTCGAGACGCATGATTTGTCAGATAATGAACGCAGCATTCGCTCCTCCGCCATCTGGCTTACTGTGGCGTGGGATTTGAGGGGCCAAAGGGAGTGCTCAGATTGCGAACAGCGAGCAGCTCAGAGCACTTTGGCGTGTTTAGGCATAGCCGGCAATGGTTTGGTACCATCTCATCGTCATCATGTTTGCTCTTCGCTGGCATCTCGTGTTTGGATGGTTCTTCCAGCGACGATGTTTAGTTGAGATCTCGTCACTAGATCTTGACTCACAGTCGCCAGGGTACCACTATATCCCATGGAGGAACCATTTCAGGTGTTGATAAGAGCCCTACCAGTATCACCGGAGACATGGGAAGAAAGCCAACACTAACATCAATGGAGGAGGAAGGCGACAATCATCTCCGAGAAGCTGCGCACAGCAAAAGTAAGTCTTGATGTTACCTTATCATCCACATGTCAAAGCAAGTGAATTGAACAGGTTTTTAGAGCAACCAGAGCCCAGCAACGATCCCAATGACCCGCTGAACTGGCCGCTCTCAGCTAAGATAACGACATACGGTACAATCTGTCTCTTCTCATTCATCGCCAACGTCAACGGCTCAAATTTTACCGTCGCGGTGAATCAACTCGCCAACCACTTCCATACCGACGTCACCCATTCAACCTTCTTGATTGGATTCAACGTCCTCACCTTTGGACTAGGTAATATCTTATGGGTGCCCTTGATGAGAGTGTTAGGTAAAAGACCAGTGTACCTTCTCGCTCTGGCCTTGTTCGTGGCTGCGAATGCTTGGAGCGTACAGGCACAATCATGGGATAGCTTACTGGGGGCCGTATGGTGGCGGGCTTTGCGGCAGCAGCAGCTGACGCCACCGTCCCGAGCGCCGTCGCGGACATGTTCTTCTTGGAGCATCGAGGGCACTGTATGATGTATTTCCACATCGCCTTGGCGTCTGGCATCTTTCTTGGACCTTTGCTCAATGCCTGGATAGTCCAACTGCAGGACTGGAGGTGGTCGTGCGGGTTCCTTGCCATTGCTGGCGGCGTCGTCTTCGTCCTCGCAGTCTTCTTCATACGGAAAGCCAGTACCAGCATCGAGGCTATCAGTACCATGAGAGCGAAATGCCGGAAAAACGCTCGTATCTGGGCTGGCTCAGCCTGACTGTTGGCTTCAACAGCACGAATCCTGTGCAGACACTCTTCCGGACGTTCTGGAACATCATCCGCATTGCTTTTTATCCGCCGGTAGTCTGGGTCGGCTGTATGGTCGGAGTCTTTGTCGGCTGGACAATCGTGATTCAAGTCACGGCCTCGCAGTATCTCACTCGACCGCCATATGGTTGGACACTTGGCTTTGGTAGGGGCGTTTTCTATCTCTGGCTGGCTGGGGACCGTCATCTCCTTCTTTTTCGGCGGAAAACTGATTGATATCTTGGCGAACCGCGCAAGAAAACGGGAGAGAGCACCTTAGGCTCGAGGCCTGAGAAGCGTCTCGTCGCACTCGCAATACCAGCTTTCATCTCTCCATTCGGCTTGATCATTTATGGTCAATGCTTTGCTCACAAGAAAAGCTGGGTCGGACCTGCCTTTGGGTACGCGATGCACTCTTTTGGTTTTACTGCGTGCAGTAACATAGGCGTTACCTATGCGGTTGACTGCTATTCGGACTATGCAGGTGAAGCACTCGTCACCATATTCGTGGTGAGGAACATTATTGCACTCATCTGCAGTTTCTACTCTAACGAGTGGATCTCCGGGAGCGGAATTGAAAGTGTGAGTTCTCCGTTGTGCTTCTTTCGTTGCAGTCGCTTACCGATGAATTGCAGGTGACGGGAACCGAGGCAGGCATTCAGTGGGCTGTGCTGGCTGTTGCATTCTTCTTTTACTTCTTCAGCCAGCAAATCCTCGCATTAACCTCGACCTATGGACCCATGAGCAATTCACAAAAGCGGCCATAGGCTTAGCTATTGTAACCGCTTCAATGACCACATGGCGAGGAAAGTACTTGTTGTTCAGCGGGTTGCACTCGTCTTGCTCCAACAGTCTTGTTACTGTTTTTATGCATGCAACTGGCTGGATAGTTATATCTCTGATACCAACGACTTGCCTTTTACGTTCGCTATCTGTGTCATTCAATTTGATGCCAATCTCACAATTGCGCTCGAGCAGGGACGTTCTCCCATGCTTCGTCAAAGCCTGCCGATCTGACCCAGCGGGAATCACCCACGTCCACGCTATCGATCACGCTGTGAGCCATCTGCAACCAATCATCATGCTTGACTCTGAACTCGTCTCTGGCTTCGTATTTCCTGCACACGTTCTGTCCGTGTGCCAGGCCCGGATCAACTTCGAAGTGTGCCCGTCATCTTCAATCGCGCAGGCACGGTCTTCGACGGGGTCCCAGCCCGATGGCTGTGTCGGTCGATGATCCCTCACCAAATCAAGACGGATATCGGGACATTTCCTTGACGCGTACATGGCAAGATCATTCCACACCTTCCACTCAAGCAGCCGGCACTTGTTGGCTTCGCTGATCCAGTCTGCTTTCGAAAATGCCGAATAGAAGATCGAACAGTTGACGCAGTGCATGTAATAAAAGTCCCATTTGATCGCCTTGCCCTCTCGCTGAGCTCCAGCTGTGTAGTAAGCAGTGGCATTGATCATTTCAGCGGTCTTGAGCTCGAGCTCATCCGGACGAACATGGTATTGAGATGTATGCTGCACCATGGCATCTCCAGCACGGTAGATGATGCCATCCCGTAGCTTGTTACCATCTGACCATTTAGGCGCGTCGCGGAGCTGCTTATCGTCGTGGATTGCGTCAAGAAGATCGACCATCGTCTTTGACGGTTCGCCGCGTCTCGACTTAGCTGCTCTCTCAGCCGCGAAGAAGAACTTGCCCATGTAGTTGTCATGAACCGCAGCTTGAGCTAGCGCCTCGGCAATTATCGCTGGCTGGGCAAACTCCACGCCAAATCCAAGATGAATCTTGAAGGTAAGGTCAGCTATAGCTACTGGGAAGCCGCGATCTTCTCGGCGGTAAACTTACAATTGGGTGCAGGAATCCACCGAAAAGCCGGGCAAGGAGATCATCGGCACGCTCGTCACCAGCTAGAAGGTACTTGTTGACTACATTCTGCCAACCAAGATCGGACATTTCTTTCTGGAAGAACACGAGGAAGTCATGATAATATCGCTCGTTTCCCAAGCAGCCGTTGAACTTCTCAGGGTCATGGAGCTGAGCAAGAAGGTTGTCGTCCAAGGGTTGCGGGGGCCTCTGGTAGCCAACGTTGGCGTTGTAAGCCCTTTGTATCTCTCCAGGGCCAGCGTTCAGGGCGTATATGGTCAAAAGATGATGTGCGATGTGATTATGGAATCCGGACTGATTGAAGAAGATGTGGTGATCCTGGTGATTCTTCTGGAGCAGGTCTGAAGCCGTGTTGGCAGATTCCTGTAGAATGCCTTCCCGGTAGTATTGCGGCCATTCGCCGAGGGCAAGTCGAATATTGCTCGCGTTCGCCATGGTGTGCAGTGGCTGGTAAGTCACCGCTGAGCGTGCAAAAGGTCGGATGAGTTCAGAATGTGAAACACGATGAAGCTTGGGTCTAAGAAGCGCAGCGTGGTGGGTAAAGGTGTACGCAAGGCGCATTACCTTCTTATGACATCCAAATCGTGAGAGACGTCCTGATACCTAGGTGTTCTTCAATGCCCTACCTAGGTAGTATTTAAGTGACGTCGGAAAGGGTTCCTAAAGTGGCGAAGGAGGTCTTGTACTACGATCGAGACAAGAGCATTTGTAAGTAGCTATACTTGTTACTGCTCTCGACCCTCACTTCACTGGCACGCTGCGGTCTTGTGATGTCCTGCTCGGAGGCTCGCGGACATTGCAAACCCCGCCAATGTCCGATGTCCGCCTTTACTAAGCATTGGAAGCTGTTCTGCAGTGCGGAGGTGGTGGTTCGTGCGTACATGGCGCTTGCCCCGCGAAGGCGCGTCTTCAGACGCGTCGCCTGATTCTATGATCCTACGCGCCACGACATCCACGAGGTCGGTGAGATGACTGCTCCTGGTCCCCTCGTCGCGCCATGAAAAGGAAGCGTAAGACCACGGCTGAATGCGTCAAAAAGCAACCGAAGCTAGCTCACCATGTCGACGCTGCGGCGGCTACACTGCCACTTCTTCAGCACTATTATCCAGAAGTTCTATCATTGAGACGGTACCTGGCATCTAGAGGACATGGCACATCGCGGAAGCGACGTCGCAAAATCCTGCAGTACGGAAGCACCGATGGGAATACCGATGGCATGGTCAATGACCGCCAAGTAGACCTCGCGCTTGTCCATTTGCTTGATACGACTCTCATCGGTATCCCAAAAGCTGTGCGTCCAGTTGCGGTCGAGGACGTTGACAGAGACATCACTATCTTCACGCAACAGGTCAATGACTCCACAACGTCTATAAGCGCTACACAGGGAGCTCTCAAGCAGGGAGAGGTAAGGCCTGTTGCGGCTCCTGTCCTGGACACCTCCTCTCATCTTTGCCACTAACTCTAGCACAATCTAGATTGTCGATTTCGCCATCTGGCAATTATTCAGGAGAACCCTGAGTAGCTCAAAGCCATCCCACATCCTTTGTCATGGATACCAACGAACAGCAAATAACGGTGGCGAGATCGCGGTTGTGCCCGGTGTTCCAGGAATTTACTCCAACAGCCCGAACACACATGTGGAAGCTTTGAAAAGCCATCCATGGACAGAGTTACCTGCACTTCTTGGAGGTGGAGCCGAACGTCACCTCAGCGAATTACTCTTGGACTGTGCAGTCTTTGTGCCTGTCGCAGAAAGCAGTAATCTCAACCAACTTAGCGGATTACCTATGTGCGAGCTAAGGCAAGCCAAGGAACAGAGTCTTGGATTCGGTGCAGCGGCGAAGCGCATTAATGATGCTGCTTCAAAAGGCAAGACTAAAAATCCATGCGGTCGAGGTCTATCGGAGATACGATTTGTGCGGCATCGGATGCTGTATGCCCGCCCAATTCTGACGAGCAAGGGACGGCCGCGCTTTGGATTACCATTCCTTCACGTGTTGAACCGTTGTTCCGACATGTCGGAGAAGCAGACACTGCATCTAATGAAATACATCTTTCCGAGGCAATTTGGGCTACACAATGCCTTCACGTCTATTACGAATCGACAGGAGACAGCTCAAGCATTCGTAGACTATACTTGCCGTGAGAAAGAAATCGCTTACAGCGATTGTCGTGAGGGAGGATTTCCGCGACAAAGACAACGAGCAGACTTGTCGCTGCCTAAGCGTTTACGAGGCGCTGCGGTAGATCTCGTGCGCCGTATTGGCAGAAGACATCGCAACTGCGCCTATCATGCCTTGCTTGAACACTACTGTCCAGTTCAAGCTGCAACTATGGAATCGCTGGATGGTTCCGTATCTTATGCCACATCTGAATCGCATGTTTCCGCCTTCTGTCGCGCTGCCATTATGACAGTCTTTCCCAAAGAGCTATGGGGTGGATTAGCCAACAGACGAATCGTGCTTCGCAATGTCGACGGTTTCGTACGAATGCGAAGATATGAAAGCATGAGCATGCATGACGTGCTCCAGCCACTACAAATTACGGACATAGACTGGCTAGCGCCTCCAGGCGCCCAGCCCAATGCCAGACTGAGTTCAACCGATTACGCCAAGCGAAAAGAGCTGATGGCCGAGCTGCTGTATTATCTCTTCGACTCCTTTTAATCCCGCTTATCCGTGGCACGTTTCATGTCACCGAGTCAAGTGCTCACCGTAACCATCTCTACTACTTTCGTCATGATGTCTGGAAGGCAATGTCCGAGCCGGCCCTCACCCGCTTAAAAGAGATGATGTTCGAGGAGTGTAGCACTACCGCGGTAAAGAGAGACATGGCACGGAGAGCACTGGGCGTCAGCCAGGTCCGCTTACTGCCAAAAGATCATGGCATGCGGCCCATCATCAACCTGCGGCGAAGAGTGCAAAGGCTTCAGCATGGCAAACTTGCGCTTGGTAGGAGCATCAACAGCATATTGACCCCAGCGTTTAGCGTCTTGAAGTTCGAAAAAGCAATGCACCCGCACAGACTTGGTTCGGCGCTGTTCTCAGTGGACGACATCTTCCCTCGACTGCAGGCCTTTCGAGATCAGCTCCATCTCCATGATGGAGCAGGAGGGCCCGTTGTATTTCGCGAAAGTCGATGTACAAGCGTGCTTTGATACTATACCGCAGGACAGACTGATGGCACTGGTGAAGCGTATCATCATTGCAGAAAAGTACAACATCTCCCGATTCGCACGAGCTAAGCTTGTTGGAGGTCAAAATAAAGATACACCGGGATTCGGCGCACAAGCGTCCTGGAATTTCTCGATAAGAGCCACGAGCCTAGAAGAACCCAAATCAGCCGCTGAGAGCGCCATCGAAGCTTTGGAGGCCGCAGCCGCACTGTGCATGTCAATGGTGTTGTGCGCAAGTCCGAGAGCCGTCAGACGATACTCAGCCTGCTCCAAGAGCATGTTGAGATGAACCTCGTCAAATTTGGAGATCGCTTCTATCGCCAAAAGCAAGGCATTGCTCAGGGATCGATCGTTTCCAGCCTGCTTTGCAGCTATATTTACGCCGAATTGGAGTACGAGGTGCTTAACTTCCTCTTCGGCGGGCACAGCTTGCTTCTAAGATTGATTGATGATTTCATGGTCATCAGCACTCGGAGAGACGTGGCTGAGCGGTTCATGCACGTCATGCACAACGGTATTCCAAGTTACGGCATCAATGTCAAGCCCCAAAAAAGCCGGGTGAATTTTGACCTCAGCATTGGCGGCGAAGCTATCCTAAGGCTGCCGGCATACAGTGCGTTCCCTTACTGCGGAAACACCATTGATACCGCTACGCTGGATATTGGTAAAGACCAGGAACGACGCCAGAACTCTAACCTCGCAGACTCGGTCACAGTTGAATATTCGAGGCTGCCAGGCCAGACTTTCTACCGGAAAACCCTTAATGCCTTGAAGCTACAGATGCATGCCATGCTGCTGTCTACCGCTTACAACAGTGAACGAACAGTCTTGATGAATCTCTACCACAGCTTCGTCGAAGTTGCGTTGAAGACGTACCATTATGTTCACTCTATGCCTTCGCATAAACAGCCTGGTCATCGACTTCTAACAAGTAAGTCAATCTTGCCGAATGCTTTATTTCCTGCATAAAAGACAGGGCGGCTTTAATCATAGTCGTTGAGCCCCGACCCTTCGGTAAATGCCATTTTCATGAAAGGCTAGCAACAGCCTGTGATCTGCAGCAGGGTCCAATTCGAATGTCATCGATGCTGACCCACTCTAATTCTCCAACAGGAACGGTCGAGGATACCATAAAGCTGGCATGCACGCTGATCAAGCGTCGCAAATGCACCAGTAAAGACAAGCTGCCGTACAAGTGCAGTATCAACAATGCTCAAACCAGATGGTCAGTTGCAAATCAAGCCTCTTCCACCCTGTTGCCAAGCATCAGCGGAGATAACGGCCAAGCCGCGAACGGAATGTTTTTGATCTCCGATCTCCTCCACACCTCTCTAGGTGTGGCTTCAAAAGATTGTCAGAGCCAAACACATTGGAGTCTTACGATTTCCTACTTCCCTTGAGCTCCAGCCAACAGCTTTTCGCACAGCGCGCATAGGCACTACTGTGTAGCAGTAGTGTCTCATGCATGCCAAAAGCCACAGTGATATCATGGTGGCAAGAATGTAGTTGAGGCTAATTTTATGCATGATGCAGGCTCGCATGTACTGCTTTCCATGCCGTCTTTCGGCGGCGACAAACGAAGAACCGAGAATTGCTTAAATGGGTGAGCTTGCAGTTGGAGCTCCCGAAGGTTAGAGCGCATAGGAAGGACTTGAGTTCTATTGTTGGATCCTACAAGATAGCATGACCATGACTCGAGCAGCTGCTGCGAGACGATGTGGGCAGTTTCAAGCGACATTGCTTTATCGGAATGAATCAGACCTTACTGCTAGGACTATTGTTGTGGTGTGATGGTGTAATGTTACACAGGCAGGAAACATCTCCTACTGTTTACCGCTTGATCAAGCCAGGCGTTCGCTGTCACAGCCCTATCCAATCGGTCGAAGAGTCTAGATGGTTTTCAAACACGCTATTCTTCGATGTAGCGTGGAAGATCTCGGGGAGCAGGGTGGAGCGACCGCGGTGTGCCCCCTGCGCATCAGCGCAATGTCAAACAGCTGCCAAACGAGATTTGAAGGCGGTACCTAGGTCGATTCTGTGACGGAGAGAGCCACGGCATCGTTATCATGATGATGGCATAGCACGGCAGGCAGAATCAACGGCCGAACGATGATTGCCGCGCGCTTGTGAAAACCGGGAATATTTTGGAGTGCGGGCCATACAATACTACAGTACTGACAGCTTGTGCGAGCTATGGGAGTGGTCGGGAGACAGAATGTGGCGCACAATGAGGCTTGAGCTTGGCGGCTCAGCATCCCAGCCTGCCCAAGTGCAGCTTCCCGGTTTTTGATGCATGGCCCCAGCCTGCCCATGGGCGGTTGTTGGCATTCCCATGACGGAGCGGGTGTAGCGTGCCATTGATATAGTTAGGTAGTGGGATATCAACATTGTCATGTCTAACTTTTATTTCCAATCTACACAGCACCCATAGTATACAGCAACAGCATCATCAAGACTGGCAGCCCGACGGTGAGGAGCAGCAGCCTCACCCCGGTCCATCGTCTACTGCTCATAGCTCAACCGTCTCCCGCGGACGGTGCCGGCTCTAATTGGTTCAGCCTCTGCTCGAGCTCCGTCTGCCTTCAACGGCGAGGATCAACCCTGTCGAAGCGCTAGCCCCTGATTGATCATTGCGGGACTGAGTTCACTTAACCCCGTCGTCGAGGCCTGGAGCGAGAAAGATGACTTTGTTGGCTTACCACACGCCGCTACCTCTGTCCGACCCCTTCTCACCTCACCACCACCCCACCACCGACCACAGCGACAGTCTCAACGACCAGCAGGAGCCGCATTGGACCCGTTCACGCTATGGCCACCACACTCGTTCACCAGTCCTAGCGCGGCGGAGCAAAGACCCATCTCGTCGACGACGGCAGCCTGTGTTTTGTGTCAGCCTCCCCAAGATTGACTTGGCCTCACGTGGCATTGGAGCATATCGGAGCTTGACCGAGCCTGCGTTGCACCTTCAGAACTCGATCATGGCCACCATGGACGAGAACACGGCGGTCGAGACGGCGCCGCCGAGCCCGCCTGAGCTATCCTACTCCAAGAGCTCAAAGGACTCGGATTCTTCCCATCGATCAGACAGCGGCTCCGAGAGTGAGACCACTGAGAAGCTGTCTCAGCTTGACGAAGTACACTTGCAAGATGATGGCTCCGAGCGGAACAGTGTGGGCGACTGCAACGTGAAGCCCGAGAGCCGACCGACGCTGAGGCGGCCGCCCAAGCGATCTACCTCTGGCTACGAAGTCCGACGTCATGGGATCCCACCAACGACCCCCGGTGGGCGCCGTGAGAATCAGTATCCGGGCTTACACGGCGCAGTAAACGGCGTGCTGCGCGATCAATCCCTCAATCTCCCGCATGGCAGAGGTATGCGCCGCGGTTTCACGAGCCCCAGTTCTCCTAGCTTGTCAATTGGACTACCGCCGAGACGGGATTCTCGATCTCCCTCGCCAACCACGAAGTCTCCCACATCGTTATCAATGCCTCGGTCACCACCGGTGCTGTCTCCAGGCCTAACCAGCAGGTCATCATGGAGCGGTCCGTCTTCGAGCACGACTGGTCTCGTGCCGAGAAGGCCGTCATGGGTACCAGGCAAAAAATCTACTAAGGAGCTGGAGGCTGAATACGAGGACGGTGACGACGAGGTGCCTACGGAGGCTGTTTTGGAGAATGTGCCAATGTCGCCCATGCCGGGCGGCCAACATCGTATCAGGACGCCTAGTCCAGGACGGCGCCGGCCCTCCCATCCTGGTCTGGGTGCGCAGCACGCCAACCTGCATTCCGCAAACGTACCTAAAAATGCCAAGCGCCCGTCTGCTCCTCCAATGGCATCTAATGGGCGATATGGCGCACCTCGGTCCCCGAGACATGGCAGGCCCAGTCTACCTCACAGCTCGACCATGGGCAGCTTCCCAAGCGAGCCGCTCAGTCACAAGCATCGCTCGAAATCATGGACAGAAGACTTGAACGATGAGGCACGACAGTTGTCCGCAGCACTCGACGAGTACCACGAGCGTCAATCGTCTGAGAAACGGAGATCTGGCTCCAGTAGCGTCAACAGCAGCCCCCCGCGTCCATCGTTGACGAAGTCAGCTACGACGCTGAACCTTCTCGATATGCCGCAGAAACAGAAAGGCAACGTGATGATTGACCCGCTTCCGATCAGCAAAGAGAAAGAAGCAGTATTGACCCGCACGAGGCCGTCATGGCTCCCACCAAAATGCCAGAAAGAGGAGAAGAAGCATATGAAAGAATGGGAACAGATGATGGCAAAAGCGGCTGAGGCGGAAAAGAAGCGGTTGCTAAAGGAGCGCGAAGAAGCTGAGAGTAAAGAGGAGCTGCAGTCGAGCATGGCAAGAATATGGGAGGAGAAGGTATTGCCGGAGTGGGATAACGCAATCAAACTGCCAAATACACGCGAGCTGTGGTGGCGAGGCGTCGCGCCGAAGAGCAGAAATGTGGTTTGGCAGAAGGCTATAGGCAACGACTTGGAGCTGACGCAGGCCTCATTCGAAACGGCGCTGAATCGTGCGAACGAGCTGGAGAAGAAGATTGCAGAAATGCCGCATGAAGATCGGAGTAAGAGCAAGGAGGCAGCGTGGTTCGATGCGATCGACCGAGACGTGCCAAACGTATTCCCGGAAACCGAGGTCTTCCAGGCAGGTTCACCAGTGCACGATGCGCTCAGCAACGTCCTCAGGGCCTACGCCATGTACAGAAGCGACGTCGGGTACGTTTACGGCACCCACCTAGTGGCCGGCGTCCTCTGCCTACACATGCGCGTGGGAGACGCCTTCGTGACCCTGGCCAACGTCCTCAACCGCCCGATCCCGCTTGCCTTCCTCGTCCACGATCAAGCAGCCATGGCGCGCGCCTACGAAATGGTGCTCAGCACGCTCAAATACAAACTCACAAAGCTGCACTCGCACCTCACGTCGCCCGGCCTAGACCTCCGACCAGAAGAGTACCTCGATCCCATCTTCCGATGCCTGATGGCATATAACCTGCCGCCGGAGCACGTGAGCCGGGTCTGGGACGTATTCGCCTTCGAAGGCGACAAGACGCTCGTTCGCGCCGCCGTCGCCGTCTTCACCCGCCTGGAAAGCAAACTGTACGGGACGCGCGAGGAGATCCTAGACGTCATCAGCTGGCGGAACGAGAAGGACTGGCCGATCGGCACCGAAGACGATTTCCTCAAAGCCGTCCGGGAAGCTGGCAAGGTCGATGCGAAAGCGGGCGTTGCGCCTACCATCTAATCATTTTCCTAAGATCCCATCTGACTTGGGCTTCCATTCCCTTTTTGTTTGGAAAGGCTGGTTTTTCTTGTTAGCGTTCTCGCGGGTTTTGTGATCTTACGGGGTGGGCATTGGGTGCGGAGTTCCTTTCTTCTTCTCTGTCCACCAAGCACCGGCTACTTTTTTTTTTTTCCCCCCCCCCCCCCCCCCCCCCCCCCCCAATGGCTTGGATTTGATGATTCTGCATAGCAAGAATGGGCTTCTGGAGAGGAAATTTCGGCTTGTACTATGCACGTCGGGTGCAGAACCGGCGCTTTCACTTAAATGTCATCTTACTATTCTTAAACGAAGCATCCTGAGAGTACGTATTGTATAGAGCGCTCGGTATAGAGCTTATTAGTCTATGGAGTGTTCATTTCCCTGCCTGCCTGAAGTCGCTGAAAGGCCTCTCGCCTGGAAGATCTCCCTGCATTGCAATGTGGCATCGTCCCTTTCGCTTAGCCAATTGCAGTGCAGTTCCAATCACCTTTTCATTTCGTATTTCACTTGCGTTGCTCGTTCATTGTGCATGGCCACGTCCCTTCCCTCTGACAAGCTCATCTGACCCAATTGAGAGCCATCACTCCTTTCACATGCGCCGCGCCGTCTTCACCTCCTTGAACAGAAGATTCTGCGTAGCCAGGTTGAATGCGTACAGTTTCTGCTCGATCATATCCTCGTATTCGTCCGATGCAAGTCCCTTCCACTCAAAGCAATCTCGAATATGGCGAGCAAATCCGTTTTCGTTGTCGGCGAGACCCCATCTCTCCATCTTCGCGATCAATGTGGCGTCTTGCATGCGGCTGTAGCTTGTTTTGTTCAGCAAGGCTGCTTGAGGAGTCTTTAGTAGTGGGTGCTGCGGCTCCTAGAACATACAAGTCAGTCACGTTATGCTGGTAGAAGTGTATATGATGGTCCTCACTTTATCTTGAACCCTCTTTCGAACCTTGTCCATCACAAGCCATACCACTTCATCGCTTTTTGCTTCGGTGATGGGAAGCAAGGCTTTGAGCGGCTTTGCAGCCATTCTACAGAAGATCTGTAATTCATTGCCAGCTTAGCTTTGGCTGCAGCAGAGTTTGACAGCTTTTTAAGGGGCGTGCCCTGGAAGGACTTTGCATTTGAACAGACTAGCGGCTGCAGGACCCACTCGAAATGAGAACAGATGTTGATGCTGTCTCTACTGGCTCTTTTGACCGTCAGACTACGATGCGTAGCTGCCTGAAGGCGACGAGCCACAGAGGTAACATCGTTGGCTTTAGCATCGTAATTGATTCGCATACCCGCACTGCGTAAACGGAGCACAGGCAGACATCCATCTGCCTGAAGCCTAGAAATGCCGTCCAGGACCTTCTGGATCAAGAGTTCTGGTTCTGTCTCGTCAATCTCTCCATTGCACAGATACTCAAGCACTGGTGTGTTTGAGGGATCCCCAGCAGCTTGTTGACTGACCTTGTGCTGCGTTATTGGAAGTGGACTGTCCCCAGCCTTCTGCATTTCGTCCGGAATAGCTTTGTGGCTTTGTGGAGCATTGCTTTCAACAATTACTCCAATTCTGGCTAGAGCTTCGTGCGCGGATTGGCGATATCTGCAGCTCCTGGCGCTTGTCTGGTCACATACGAGGTGACACATGCCGTTTGGGTTGCGCAAGTCAAACGCTGCATACATTTTGGCAGTGCTGTCTCTCCACAAGTCACGGTCACCGTGCGGCATCTTGTCCCAGGACGAGCGAATGATGTCGCGCAAAGGCGCTTCTGACCATCTTCCGCCAGCAGTTGTAATGAGTACGGCAGCGTGGAAGTGGTATAATGATTGGCCAGACTCGCCAAAGACATCACGAGCGCAGCGGAATTGGGCATCTCTTTCCGGCCCCTTAGGAAGGGATTGTAGGGTCGCTACGTATTGCTGCAGATCAAGCGTGGTGCTATTTGCACGTTGTCGTTCATCGAAAGTGTCTGACTGCAGTGGCGAATGGCAAAGAGGTGTGTGGCAGAGGTGTGTGGCAAAGAGACTGATCTTCAGTGTTACCGTCGGTTTCTGAGCTCAGGGAAGGCACTGATATGCATTCAGTATCTGGATCAGCGCTTTGAGCGTAGTAACGACCTTGGAGGAAGTCGTCCAAGACCTCAGGGAGTAAAGGGGCTGCACTTCCCGTGAGTAGTTCTTTCGTTTGTCGTGCCCAGTACTGCATGGCATCGCCGCTTGTATCTTCCGTGATAGCGTGCCATCGGAAGCCAGCAGCAACTTCAGGGTTAGTTGTCCAAGGTTGTTGGCTCAGGTGACCGATGTAGTGATGCTTGAAGAGCGCGGACCCGTTTTCATCGAGCTTGCCACTGCTGGCCATGTTCTGAGCTGCATAGTAGCGATCACGGTCGCTCATCGGGAGAAGCCTCTCCATTGCCGCTCTTTGGCGATATAGCTAGTCACAATAGACTGATGAAAGAATTTTACAACTTCGAAACCGTGTCATGAGAAAGTGCATGAACGAAGCGGTTTGGCCGGCATCTAGAGTAGCACAGGCAACCACGCTAGTTGTATTTTCCGAGATCCAGAAATGAAAGGCACTGGGACATGACAAACGGCCACGTCCATTCGCGGTTCGAAGGCCTACATTACGCTAGCAGCACCTTTAAGTACACGAGCACCGTCTTCTCTGGCTTCTTCGGTGATGGAAGCAGCACTTTTGACCTCTCTGACCAAACCGACGCCTGTCCCAGCATACGTAGTCAGCCGCCCCTTCTCTCCCCACCCCTCATCGCCTTTCTTCAGAGCCTCCTCGTACAAGCGCTTGTTTTCCTCGACACTCATGCCCCTGCCATGATCGTGCCAGCTTTCATTCAATACGCTTCGTCCTCCAATCCATTCAGGCCAGTCTGTCGTGCCGCGCAAAGTATCGTAAACCTTACCTCTAGCTGTCGTAACGCCGCCGTCGGCAGCGTTCAAGACGGCATCCTGGTAGCCCTTGGCGATGTTGGCCTCGTTAGAAGCAAGGTATCTGGTGCCAAGCACAACGCCAGAAGCGCCCAGTGCTACAGCAGCAGCAGTTCCTCGGCCATCCATTATGCCTCCTGCTGCCACTAGAGTCGGCTTTGTAATGCCATGCTGCTTTGCGAAGGCGGTGACGCCGTCGTCGACCTCAGGCAAGAGGGAGATAAGACCAGCGCATTTTCGAGCCCATGCCCTCCTGCATCGCTTCCCTGGACGACGAGGACCTCGGGCTGACAAAGCTTGTGGCCTCAATGGCATCCGCAGCAGTGCCAACCTGGATCCAAATTTTAGATTGGCCATTGGTGACACGGCGCGTCTCCTTCGTCCACTGGGCGAGTTGGTCTGTGTGGTTTGGTGCGAAAAGCCACACTGCGGCGGGCTTGTACTTTTCCAGATTGGAAGGGATTTCTTGAGCAGCTCCTCGCCAGCCCAGAGGAGGAAACCGACGCCTACTGGCAGGACGTCATGGATTTGGCTCAGGGCTGGTGAATCCGTTTGGGCTTTCTTGACTGCTTCCAGTTCAGATTCGAGCGTTGACACATCGCTTCCAGCGCCAATGAATCCTATCCCGCCGGCTTTAGATACTTCAGTAGCGAGACGCGAGAGTGCGATCAGGCGCATGGGCGCCACCGCAACGAGTGGGGATTTCGCCCATGGATAGTCCCTTGTCAGTCCCGTCATGTTCACTTACCAAAGGCGATTGAAGGTTGGGACTGAAGCATTCTACAAGAAAGCAGTGTTCATTTGAGCAACAGCGGTCTAGCGACATCGGCAGCCAGCTAAGCTTATGTGGTCACGCCTGCTCGTTCTGATGACAGGACGAAAGTGTATCTCCTCGGTTCAGCGCAGTGCCGGAGGCTGTCGAGTCCGTCGGGTTGCTGTGCTTAGTCAGGCGTGGAGGACGGAGTGCCAGGCTTGCGGATGCGACATGGAACATCAACCTCAATTCACTCGTCCGCCGTCCATCCTTCCTGCCAGAACAAGGCACCCGCACCTGCCCTTTGAGCGCGCGGTGTTTCGACGCCCATCATGAACGCACCAGACCGGTAAGTCTTTTTCTTCGCTTTAATTTGGACGTCACAAACACTCCATACAACACCACCCACCAGCATCGCATTCAGGACCCATCTCCGCAGCGCATTCAGGACAAGAGTGGACATCACGTTGGGCCCTGTTTATCCAGACACCCCTATCAAGCGCGGTGGTCAACCTCCTCCGAACACCGGTGCTTATGCGATTCGTTCATCCACTTCCCATGACCCTCGCGTACACGGCGCAATTGGTCCAACGTCTCTAGAAGCTGAACCATCTCCTCCCAGGCACGAGCTCTTCCTCCTCCAAGAAGGCGAAAAGAAGATCACCTTCGAGCCCGAAACCCGTAAGCCGAGCCCTCTACTCCGCCCCCGCTGCGATACCGAACGACGACTAACAACGATCTAGGCGTTCCTAATGCGGCCATGTTCACTTTCAACAAGGAGGACCACACGCTCGGCAACCTCCTGCGCGCGAAGCTCGTTAAATCTCCGCACGTCATCTTCGCCGCTTACCAAGTCCCACACCCTCTGTTTGCCGTCTTCAACATGCGCGTGCAGACAGACGGGGAGCTGAGCCCGAGAGACGCAGTGGTCCAGGCATGCAAGGACCTTGTAGGAGAGCTGGAGAAGCTCGATCAAGAGTTCACTAAGGAGTGGGAGCTGAAGAAGATCGCGACGCAAGGCGTAGACATGTAAAGCACAAGCCGGCGCGCGGCGAGGAGCCAAAGAGCCTACCTCGAGGCTGCATGTTTCGATGCATAGCGATGGCGTTTAGACTGGCAGGTATAACCTCAGGCTTTTCCACGGACAGGAGAATGCTGGGCAGGAGGTTTGGGTAGAAGTTCCGAGATCCGGCGTGAAGCTGGCTTACGATACCCCATTATGCAGTACGATTATGAAAGTTTTATTTCCTTGAGCCTGGCTTCGGTGGTACTGTGAGCGAGCTGCGTGTTTACTACTCCAGGAGGAAGACCTTGCTCCTCAATCCCCATAACGAAAGCAAAACCGCGCGACAATTTAGTTGCTATGCGGCGCGAGCATCATCGGAACAATAGCCACTTGAGCCCCTCGGGAATGCTGCGAGTCACGCATGCAGAAGCAGTAGTTCATTGGGAATTGAGGTGGCCACCGCTTCTAGACCGACAGGCACGTACAGATGATGTCTGCAACTAAGAAAGTGAACTGAGACCATGCTTATTGATTTTGTAGGATGCAGAAGACGCCTGCTTCACGGAAAGAGCCCAGCGCGATTCATCTGAGCTGTTTGATGAGGAGCTTCTTCATGATAAGACCACCATCTCGCTTGGTTCAGGTCATGAAAGGTTTGCCATTTGGCTTTGGCTCCAAGATCCACCTCCAAGAGCATCCTCTTTCACCATTTCACCACATGGAGCCTCGGGTAAGTGTACAAATCGCGTTCAGCAGGCAGGCAAAGGCGAGTCGATTCTGATTCTCAGCTCGCTCTTTAGCAGCGGTAATTAACTCCCCGCACATGCCTTTCATTGCGTCTTAGTCCGCTTCGCTTGCAGGCTACGCTTCATCACCATAACACAATCCACCTTCCTTGACCTCGCCTGACAAAGTGCAGTGTTGGATGCGTGCATCGAGCGACTTGAGCCCTTTGGCTATGTCACAGCCGTTTTCGTAGACCTTCATTTCAATCATTTCTGGATAGCCTGGTGGAGGCACAAACAGCGTGACTTGCACAGCGACGTTCGCGCGAGCCGGTGCTGCGGTGTCGTTCGCGCTACCTGCATCCTGGAACAGTCAGCTTTATATTCTGGACGGTACAGCACGTTCTTTGCCGCCTACCAAACGCGCATACGGCTTTTGCTCGCAGCCAGCTATGATGCTTGCTGCGTACTTCTCCAAAGTCGCGGCAACTTCCTGGCATTCCTCCACGCTACACCCGTCTTGTAGGCTCACGGTTAGGCTGTAGCGTTCGAAGCAGTGATTCAGATCAGGAGGCTGCGGAACGTTGGGTGGTAGGGCGACGGAGACCTCATGTTCTCCATCCTTGGTACGCATTGTGAAAGAGCGAGTCGAGATCATGGGCAGGCTCAGAGATTGAGTGAATTGAAGACGGCCACTAGGCTTCGCGAATTGCGTCGTTTGCATGCGCATGGGCGACCGGCCGAAAAGGATATCGGCGAACTGCCATGGTGGGTGTGGCCATCGTAACGAGCAGGTTGCATCAATGAATGAAGCACTGGATCAGAGGTGGGTTGGGCAAAGTGCCGAGGTGTAGACTGAGCACGTTGCTGAAGAGAAGAACGGGTCTGACTCACCGTTGATGCTCCAGAGAGCAGGCACGTGGCTGCCTAGGTAGACGCGTTTGATTTCGCGTGGCCAGCGTGGACAAAGCTATTCTGGTAGGACCTGCATCGAGTTTCGGCATGGGCTACCGCGTGTGATGTTGAATAATAGCAATTAGACAGGGTATCAGATACAAAGTTCTGCCACAGTGCGTCTCCTCCTACAGTGCAGCAACCAATCCGGCAACCAACATCCCCAAACCAAGACCACCTTCTGCGTTCCTGGCCCCAGCATTGTCCGTCTGCTCCGCAGCGGACGCGCTAGCGCTTGATGAGCCCATGCTGGAGGCGTCAGAGCCGGAAGCTGAGGCATCAGCGGCCGTACCAGTAGCACTTTCCGACATGCTGGTAGCGGTCATCGTCATTGAGCCGGAGCCAGTGGCCATCATGCCCGTCGAAGCATCGGTCGTGGCCGTACCGGCCGTACCTGCTGCCGTACCCGTCCTCGTGCCGGTCGATGAGGCGGTGGCGGAAGCCGTGGATGCGCAGGTCGCCGACGTTGGCAGGTTGTCCACACCTTCACCGCCACAGAGGTTCTGAGCAAATTGAATAGTTTCTGGTAGAATATGAGATTTGTTCTCGTTTGCCGTCCATGGCGGGTGTCAAATTGCTACTTACTGTCCTGGTCTTCGGCATCGCACTGCTTGCTTACACAACACGCCAATCCAGAAATGAGCTCTGTGTCGCTACAGATGCAGGTGATGTCCAGCTGGTTGCAACCGCCCAGGTTTGTCACACAGGAAAAGGCGCAACTCGGTAGATTGGAAGTATCGACTTGGGCCAGTACAGCGCCCGTGAAGGCAAGGACAGCAAAGGCGGAACGCATTTTAGACCTCGTATGCGGAAAGTAATGGCAGGTTGCTGAAGCTGTAGTGCTCCAGAGCAGCAAGACAGTGGCTCGGAAGCTTATAAGTGTGCTTGTCAGGAAGATGTGAGGTGAGCGACAGGAAGCAGGATGGAGTGCGCAAGGTTTAGCTGGGCAGGTTGGAACTAGATTATCACCATCAATAAGGTAGGTAGGGTAGGAGGTAGTTATGCAAGGGCAGCAGCTGTTTTGGGGTGCGCAGCTCACCCCGCAAAGGCTTCGCGAAGCTCGCGCTCAGGTCGCATCTCCAACGGTGGCGCATTCTAGAAGGGAATGTGATGTCTGGCCAGCCAATTGGATGTCCTTGCGTTAGCGTGACCGGAAATTGGGTGGTGAGGCTTTTCGTTCGGCCATTCGTCTGTTTCCTGTACCGTTGCCTAGATCAGAGGTCAGTAATGAAACTAATGGCACCCGAGCTGAAAATGTGTCTTGGTCGTAGTTCACGATAAGTCGTTGGCCAAAAGCCGTAGGACATTTTCAGTACAGAATAGATATACATTGCCGAGGCAGCGGCGAAGCGTGTCAGGTTATGCGCATTAGTGTACATGTCGCGAGGCCCTTTCCATCGCGCTGCAGGTGTTGCAGACATCGCGTCCAACTCACGTCACGGGCGGCCCTCATCAACTGGGGAGCCCAACGTCGGAGTGCCGTGATCGCTTCAGAGCGATTTTCCCGCGCGACGAAATGAAGCTTCATGTTATTGAGCAAAGTCCTTGCATGGTCTTCCAGACCGTCTTCCTGCTGGACAGAACACTTCAAGTCGCTCATGCCCTCACCCAAGTATTTTGCCCCTTCGCTTCTGCGGGCGTATTACCCTCCACAACACTCCAGTCTATGCATTTCCACCAGTCAGACAAGAATGCCCTCTTCCCATGCATACCGTAGTCCCGGAGCCAGACGTGCTCCCAGGTGTTCACGCACAGCACGGGCATGATGTTCGTGCCGCCAGGCGGCAGCTTCGATTGCTTCTGCCCGATGGCCGAGAAAGGGCCAAAGGAGCCAACCGCGTTAGCCGGCTGCTGATTCATGTATCCCTTGTATTCGGATGCGTTGCTCGTGTTGGTGTCGAGACCTTGTTGCCGGTAGCCAGCCTCCGGGTACGGCGTGCCAGCTAGGTAAGTTGACAGAATGCGCCACGCACCATGTCGACCTGCTTGTCCCGATGTAGGATTGTTCAAATCTCTTGCCCACACTAGCCATACAAAGCCCGGCCCGAACATAGCGCTTGCTGTGTCCAGCATGGTCATCTTCAGCGTCTCTATTGAGCCAAATGTGTCAATCAAACTCTCCTCAACATTTGGAACGCTTTCTAACTTCCAGAGGCCTGGTGCTCAGCCCGGAAAAGAAGAAATTGTTGTTATGCGCCATGCTGGCATGGTTGAACAAGCTCGCGGCCAATGGGTCACGCGCGAAGCGAAGGACGAGGTCCTTGGGTTGGGAATTTTCGAACGGTTCGCCGGCAGTCAGGTCGTCCAGCTTATCCACCATCAACTGCTGATATTGGATCCACGCGATTTCGAAGCCCTCGGGGGAGAGCAGATCGGGAATGCCGTGAGTGGTGAAGCTGTTTTGATGGGCAAGTTTCGGGGGGTCTCGGCGGAAGAGGGGGCGAGTGGTGGATAGGAAGCGGCTGGATGAGGAGGCAATGGTTGTTCGCGAGGGGGCAGCGATGGCTCTGGTCTGGATTGCCTCTGGTCAGTGGACGGGAAACTCGCGAGGGGGACTCGGGGTCGACGTACGCATGATGGGCATGTCCATGGTGTTGATTGAGAGAAGGCGCTCGCCTGTCTGGCCAATCGTCGTGTAATCATCATCGCTGAACGACTACTGTGTGCCACTTCAACCTCCGCGATCGTACCTGGTATTTCCTTCTGGAAAAGGACGGAGAGCCGCCCGCGCTGCCCTCCGCTGTCCGGGCGGCTTTATGGTGGCCTGAGGCACACCTCCGCTCGCTCCGCATTCACTGCAGTCTGCAAGGCAGGTGAGATGGATGGAGGCGCTTCGTTGATGAACCATAGCCAACCATTAGACATCTCACATCCCGTTTTGACACATGTGTCACCGTCAGACCGTCGAAGCCTTGTCCTCGAACATCAGCGAATATGGACTTGCCGCCCTGAAGTCTCACCCCATTTATGGTTAGACTCGCTCAGAATGCGCACGCTTGTTTCGTGTGTCTTGCGTATCGCTAGTTGCCCGAGTCTAGGGAAAGAGTGCAACCATCCCATCCTATGATTATCGGCCTTGCGGGCGGCGCCACGAGCTGGTAAGACTGTTTCAAAAATCTGTGTCTCAATGCCTAAGATATCGCTTCTTAGGCTTGATGTAGACGACACTTCCCTCTGCCCTACGTCTGTTCTTTGATGTTCTTTCATTTCTTTTTCGCGCAGGTCGCATCTCCACCTCCGACCTTCGAATAAATATTTGAACTGCTTAATAAGAGGATAGAGAAACATGCGCGCTTTGAGTATTGCTCTCATCCACTCTGTCGTGTTTTCCTGGGCACGAGTGGCGTGGATACCTGCCACGTTCAATCCGGAGGAAACGACCACGTCTTTGGTTCGAGCATCGTCTATCATCTCTCGAGACTCCCCAGCTGTATCTTGCGGCCCCTCCTTTCCCCGAAGACTTCACATGCCCATCTGGAACGCAATGCCTTGCAATCAACGCCACCGGTACTTTCGACGCCGTACTCTGCTGTCCTCACGGCCAGAATTGCCAAGTCATTCAACCAGTCGGTTGTGATCAGAGCCTACAAGACGCGACTTCGAATCCTACAAGTCAGCTTCATGCAAAGCCGGTGCAGAATCTCACTTCGTGTGGGTCGGCTTGTTGCCCATTGGGTTACAAATGCAAAGACGACCGGTGCTTTGCCTTCCCTTCCACTTCAGTTACTAACGAAGGAACGACGTTTCCCGCTGGTACCTCAGCGACTTCTCCAAGCTCAACTGTGCACTCTGCGAGCACGCTTTCTGGCATTGCTGCCGCAGCGTCGACCACTGAGTCTACGTCAATCACTTCTACCGCCCTAGCTGGCGATCCTGCAGTCATTGCGGGCAGTAGCTCGGGCTCCTCGTCAGTTTTCTCCGGTACTTCCTTCGCCGCCGGCTTTACACCTGGAATCTTCGTTGGCGCGCTCCTGTGTGGCGCCTTGTTCTTCTACCTCCTTCGCAAAAAGACACGGCAGCCAAACAAGACCTACGTCGACAATGAAAAAGGCCAACTTTCAAGTGATACGCTTACGGATCTCGGTACTCTCAGTGCTCGGCCGACCATGCATGGTCGATCCATCTCGGGACCAATAGCAGAAGCTTCGGCAGGGCACCGCACAGAGTTCCTGAGGACGACGCCACCGCAGCATAGGACGTACACCGGGCCACAGAATCAAAGTGGCTATAGTGTCGAAGTCACCGGGCCAGGCGACCTATCACGCCTTGTACTCCGAAAGCTGTAAAAGCGCTTTTTTCGCGTTCGCCATTTATCAGACAATCCCCTTCAACGCCTCTGGTGACGCAGCCTCCACTGCCTAGCCATCTCAAGCGGGGCACACTTTCTTTCAAAATCAGCCCAGTGAGAGCACTGAGAAGGCAAAAGTCGAGACATTCACTTCGCGGCCACATAAGAGAAGGAACGTCTCAAGCTGCTTCACGCACTGACAGTAGGCGCAGAAGGCCTGCAGAGTGCAACCGAAACGGAAGTACTGAGACTGTGGAGGTGTTGATGGATGGGCCTGAGAATGTCACTCCCGATCAACGAGCGAAGAGGTCTGGCGAAGATGAAGGATCCGGACGTACTTGGAAGCTTTCAGGAGAGCGGCCTAATCGAGCTGATGCTGCAGCTCGCGATCCGCCACTCCAAAATGAAACCCCAACTCGCCTACCAGGTCCTAGTGCAAGTCGTATTGCTCTTGGTACACCGTACACGCCGAGTGATTATTACGGAGACGCCATGGGTAGAGCTACAGGCCGGCTTGATGGTGAGGACAATGGGCTGACGCCTCATCAAGACCCGGCCAAGAGGGAGACAACATTCTCAGCTATGATGGAGCGCGCTGGTTTGATGAAGCGTGATCTGGCAGTGGGTACGGACAATTCGTCACTTGTCTAAAGATTTGTATACCGACGTCGAAGACACAGGTCTGTCCCAGTCAGCTGCACGAAACCCATAAATAGAGGCGTACGTCAATCAAATCGCCTACAAATCTTTCCGCAATGAAATCCGATAGATCGACACTCGCAGTTCTGAATATCGAACTAATTGCACCACCTGATAGAAGCTTTCCGAGCTAATGAATGCCTAGAGCTCGCGTTTATCTTGCGAAAGTCCAATGTGCCACGACACGATTACTGCAGTGCCCCACAGCCTGTCTACCAAACTTATATAATCATACGGCCCGTGCGTTTGGGCGCAGATAAGCTCAGCATCTCCTTCCTAAAAGGACATGGTTCTTCCTCCGCCGTCGGCGACCGAACATGATAGCATAGAGAGTTACAGTGGCTCAAGTAAGGGCATGGCTCGCCCGACTGTCGCTCCACCTAAAAGCTGCCATTGATGCTGGCCGAGCTTGGCCGCAGTGGGGAAGAGGAAACAACAGCTTTCACCGTAGATACCTTAGTACTTCAGGTTCCCCTCTGAGCAGTGCACATGGCTCGTCTCTCATTTCTGTTCTGTGTCACATCACTTCTGGATATTCTGACCATGCGATCGGCAGCGTACCTACTACCTGGACTGCTCACATCACAGTTACCAACAGTTGCAGCATGGATGCATCCTGGCCAAGGTCGTCCAGGTTCGTGGAGGGAGCATGACAAGTTGGGTGCTGTTGCCAGCGAGAGCTCAATATGCTCCGACATTGGCACGGACATGTTGAAGGCTGGCGGGAATGCGGCTGACTCAATGGCGGCTACGGTATTCTGTGTTGGCGTAGGTTATGGTTACGACTTGGAGCGTGTTTGTCTTTTCGCAGTAGGTGCTAATTTATTTCTAGGTCATTGGCATGTATCATAGGTAAGCAGTGTATGAGGTGACCTGCGGTTTCAAGCTGACAGCCTCCCAAGCGGCATTGGCGGTGGCGGCTTTATGCTGGTCCGCAGCTCCAACGGATCTTACGAATTTATTGATTTTCGTGAGACGGCACCAGCTGCTGCCACGGAAGACATGTACAACAACAATACAGTAAGTCTGATTAAGAAGAGAAAGTGGCGAAAGATTACATAGTCTGATCATTCATTTCAGGATGCGTCAATGTACACTGGCTTGGCAAGTGGAGTGCCCGGCGAACTTCGAGGGACAGCACATCTTCACTCAAAGTATGGCCAGCTCCCCTGGAAAGACGTCATTATGCCGGCAGCAAAAGTTGCAAGGGAAGGCTTTCCTGTCACCCAGGATCTTGTCGACTACATGGCATCAGCTGTCTCTGGAATCGACAATTTTTTGGTCAATGATCCAGCCTGGGCCATTGACTTCGCACCAAACGGCACACTTGTCGGTTTAGGCGATACTATCACGAGAAAGAGGTATGCCGCTACTCTGGAAACCATTGCCAACGAGGGCCCAGATGCCTTCTATTCGGGAGCAATTGCAAACGCAACCATCCAGACCATTCAGAACAACGGTGGCATTATGACGTTGGAAGACCTTGCGAATTACAGTGTAGCTATCAGGGAGCCTGCGGCGATTGATTACCGTGGATTCAAGATTCGAAGCTGTTCGGCGCCCTCGTCTGGCACCGTAGCCATGAGCGTGATGAACATCATTGAGGGTTATCCGACGATAGGCGAAGAGGCCAAAATCAATCTCAGCACCCACCTCTTCGACGAGGCGCTCCGTTTTGGCTACGGGCAGCGAAGTGAGCTCGGGGATCCGTACTTTGCAGAAGGCATGGACGAGTATCAAGCGGGCATGCTCAATGAGTCCACCGCTGCCGCTATCCGCGCCAAAATCAGCCCTATGCACACATTGAATGTCAGCGCCTACGATCCTGACGGCTACGAAAGTCTGGAAACGCCTGGCACTTCGGCTGTGGTCACTTCAGATTACAGTGGAATGGCTGTGTCGCTGACCACCACCGTCAATTTGCTTTTTGGGTCCAAGATTGTAAGTCTGCTGGAATTCGACCTTTACCGAATGTTCTGTGTACAATAAACAGACGATTTGTTCGTTGACTGACCGTCTCTGTCTCTTTAGGTTGTGCCCGAGACGGGTGTAATCCTAAACAATGAAATGAACGACTTCAGTATTCCCGGCTCTTCCAATGCGTTTGGATATATACCATCTCCAGTCAACTACATTCGACCTGGAAAACGGCCATTGAGTTCGATCACCCCTGTCATCGTGGAGCATGCAAATGGTAGCTTCTACTACGCCGTGGCTTCCGCTGGTGGAAGCCGCATCATCACGGCTGTACTTCAAAATCTCTGGTAAGCATACATGCTTCGCTATTGCCCTAACCCTGATGACTGATGAAAGGCAATAGGCATGTACTTGATCAGAACATGACCGCACCGGAGGCTTTAGCAGCTCCGCGACTGCACGACCAACTCGTGCCGAATCAGGTCAGCTTTGAGTATAGTTACGACAACGAAACTGTAGCTTTCATGCAGAGTAGAGGTCACAACGTGACTTGGGTGGCACCGGGTCAATCAACGGCCCAGTCTTTGCGAAGACTGGCCAACGGAACATTCGAGGCCGCTGGAGAGCCTCGCCAGGAGAACTCCCTTGGGTCAACGGCCTAGTCCTCACGTTCCTTAACAGAACGTAGTGGAGTGAAGTAGACTCATAGGCAAGGCCATTGTCAAATTCAGAAACAAAGCATCGCACAACGAACGATCTGGCTTTGTTTGGCCAAGTTTCCGCGATTCCATTGTCTCCTGCAAAAGATATATGATCTCCATCTACTAACATTGATCTCGCACGGGCAAAGTGCACAGGAATTCACTGCATACATCAACTTTCGCATCATTGCGAGCGATCTCAACAGCACCAAATTACGCCACCTACTAGCGCAGCAATGAGTAACCCGACTTTTCAATCTCGCATCGAATTCCTGTCAAAGGGGCTGGCTCCCGTTACCGCAACAACACTTGCTGGTTTAGTTGCTGAGGATCGAGATTGTGCTATCTGCACTGAGGAGCTGACTGACGAAGACGCTGTTCAGTTGCCCTGTAAGCATATATTTGGCAGATCCTGTGTAGAGTCATGGCTGAAGTTGCCGGGTAAGAACACTTGCCCTTCTTGCCGGCAAGTACTCTTCTCCATACCGTACCCGGAGTCCACTAACCCGCTTGCAGCTCGCGCACCGCTTGTCTTCCGAGCAGCCAGGACCGCCGGGCTTCATATGCGTCAGCCGACGCAGCTCAACTTCTTTGGCATACAGACGTTTTCTGAATCTGCAATGGCAAGAGCTTTGACAGCCGCAGCTCAGTATCTGGTTTTCTCGCCCGAGCCTGAGCGATTCCGAAGGACTGGGCCAGCAACACTCGACTGGATAACCCTCCAGGAACATTTCATCACCATGGGCAACCTGTTGCCATCTCTGGGTGCTCATCAAGGCCGACGGTACTCTCAGCAGCAGCAGGACATTTGGGTGGCCCTTCTTGTTCGTTTATGGGCTATCTTGACTCGCTCAGATGGAGATCACTACGAAGCCATGACCCTGCCGCTGGAGCTACGCAGCAGGCTAAGACCGAGCTTGACGCCCAGCAACGTCAACGCAGACGTTCTGGCATTCTTTGATGACGGGAGTGACTTCGGCCGTGACTTGAATACCATGCTGAGCTTTTTAGCCCACATTGCGTCTCAGTTCAGGAGGCTGCAGGAGGCTGCTGAGCAAGCTGGCGCACAAGAAGCAAGGGTGGGGTCCAGATCATGTAGCGTTATGTAGAATACTTCAGGGAATGTTGGGATGATAAGCAAGCAATCTACCAAGGGACATATCTTACAGAAGTCAAAACACGTGAATGAGTTTGATCGTTGTGCCGATATTGTCAACTTGGACAGCCGAACTCACGACTGTGCTGTGAGAAACAACCAACTCCGCAACATTTTTCGTACTTTTTGATAACAATGCCATTGTCTTGCATTGCTCTTATTGGCGCCATTGTGATCTATGCTTTCTTCCAAAAGGACCGCACATTGTAGATGTTACCCTTGCTAAGAACAAAGCCTGCACAATGACCTTGTTGCTCAATGTTGGAATTGCTCAAATGCCAGAGATGCACACCATCGGACTGATGCAAGCACACCAGCACCCAACCCGACTTGCCATCTTGCAGCCTCTGGAAGGCTCATCAAGATGTCGCAAGTCACCACAGCCGCACTCGTCCGTGCCACATTCGGCGGTGCACTTGCGCTGGCCATACCCAACGGTCCGCACCAGATCTACTGGAATCCTGCCAACGCTAACAAGTCTCGCGCTCACCTTAGCATCCTTCCTCGTATGCCAATACCTCTCACTCCAAGGACCATTGGCGGAGAGGTTCTGAATCAAGCTCTGCAACTCTCAGGTTTGTTGCCATGCGATTCCTTTTCTCTACCCGATCCAAGGTTCTTTCATAAATTTGGCATTTCGCTTGCCCAGTACGAGCTGAGAGTAGTGGCAAGAGCCACGAGGCGATTCACGGAGTGTCTGGTGTCCAATCCAGAGCTGAAGGAAGGTAGGGCAGCGACGACCAAGACCAAAGAGCTCAAGGCTTACCTTATCGTTGCAGGAAATGCCATTCCAGCCTTGGCAAAAGCCGAAGGGCGAGCCTACACCCAGGCCCAACAGAAGCAATGGCAAGCCATCGTCAGCAGTGTCTGGGCTGCAATGAACTCTTTCAACGGGATACCGCGTCCCAGCTACGACCTGCCGGACGACCTGCACAAGCTCGCTGTGCAGTATCTCACCGAGCGGGAAGGCGAGTTGACTAATGTGCCGTTCTTCTCCCCGGCCGACAACGAGTACACGCTAGATCTTGAGATGCTCTTGAACTTTGTCGCGTATGTGAGCGCTGCGTTGTATGCTGAACACCAGGAGGTCAAGGAAAAGGTCAGAGATGAACAGATCAAGCGGGGCGGAAGCTGCTCAACCCCTGTGGTAACGAGCTCATGAAGGAGGCCGAGAGACAAGAAGCCATGGACAAGCTATGCGGGTATGCAAGGCACCGCTGATGTTGTTGTCATGGTCTGCAGGTGAGAAGTGGTTGACTGCTCGGGTGTGTGAATGTTAGATTGCTGTCAGCTGTAAGATGTCGGTGTGACATCTTTCTTCAGGTGAAGTTGATAGAAAAGACAGTATCAATCGTATGATCTCGGCTCCATTCAATCTCGCAGACAATGCATTTTCATCAATCAGCAATAGTCGCAGATCTTAAGATGGTCATGGTCGGTGATTTTCATAGCTTGGAGAAGGTACGCAATGGCGCTCCACTTGATTTTGACCCAGGGTCATGTGTCTCGTGACTCTGGTCGTTCTCTGACAGGAAGAAATGGCGAGCGGGCCGTTGCACCACTTCGTAGCTCGAGAGCTGAGTCTACGAGATACCTTACGCCGTGGCCGCAGGAAAGCTACTGTATTTGGCTCCGACCGGCGCTTGTACCTTGGCTCTTAACATCTTCGGAAGTGCCAGATGAGACTGTATGTGACACCGAAGAAGGGCCTAGTCATGAGCGTTCAGAGTAGGCTCATGTGTCATGTTAATTAGATGCCTCCCGAGGTCGACATTGACACCCCCGCTATGTAACGCATGGAGCAAGATGGGATATGAGTGATCGATGATGGTTGCGTCGACCACCGTTGCGTCTCGTTGTTTGATGCTGCATCTCGCCTACAGTATCCAACCAGCCGCGCGCCCACTGTGCCTGCCAACTGAAGCGAGCCATGACAAAGGAACCTTTCGCGGCGCACGAGCGCGTAGTGGATGTGGATGTATGTAGATCCATGACAAAGGCTCGCCCGCCCCACTGATTGCCTGAAGCACGGGTGGCGATTGGTTGGCATTGGCAGCTCCCCCGCATTCCGGCAGAGGCCGCTGGCGTGGAGGGCATATGCCAGTGTTGCCACTAAACCCAACAAAGAAAGGGTTTGCCATGGTCGGTGTTTCTAGACGCGCAAAGTCGCCTCCCACTTCTGATGCCCCTCCACCGTTGCAACTGCTTAGGCGGGATTTTGGCTTCTCACCCTGAGAATGCAACGAGAGATTCGTCACACACGCCCTCATTCCTGACCCACGCGGCTCTCGAGACTGTCACGACCCTTTCGTCTGCCTTTATCTTGTCGCGAGTAGTGACGTAAACCGTCGATCAGCGCCCCACGGCAAGAGCGGCCTTCTGCTCCCATCTTCCCACCTTCCATTGGGGCAGGGGCAGACGGGACCCTTCTCACGAGAACATCTATCACCGCACAGCTTGGACGCACCCGGCAGACAGAGCTCCTCAGCAGCTGCGGTACCACCTCACTGTACCTGCCCAGCATTGAGACTGGTCACGCGACTGTTGCCGGCCTCGTAGGCCCGTCGCTTCACATTCATCACCACACGCCACGCTTTTCTCCTGCCCACTTACATCCACACTCTGATACGCCCATTGTCACCGCTTGTCGTTCAATCGCAATACCACCGTCATGGCCGAGGATCCGACCACTACGTCCACCCAGACTCCTACGAGACCTCGCCGCTCATCCTTTGCGGGTGATACCTTCGCCAGCCTCTTCGGTGCCAACCGGCAACCTCAGCCACGGCCGGCTCAGGACTCTGGCAAGGATTCACCGCCCAACCAGTATCCTGGCCCCATCTCCCACGCAGCGGCCCAAGCTCAACAACGCCGTCTTTCCCTGACCACCCTCGGTCTTTCTGGGTCGCCCAGCTCGACCTCGCCATTCAATTCGCACCGTGGCACGCGTCGAGAGAGCATCAGCTCGGCAAACAGTGGGTCGATAGACGAGTCTGCCGTTGAGGAGGACTCTGCGCGTGACCCTGCCTCTGGCAGCCAGCCAACTACTCCTTTTGCTAGACGCATGAGCTTCGGTGCCAGAGCGTTGAGAGACGTGAGGAGCCCGAACGCTGGTGGAGGCGGGGGCGGTGGATCAGGGCAGAATGGTAACAAGTCACCACCTGCGAGCACTGCCACTGTTAAACCAGCACAAGCCGGGACGAGCCTCTCCGCCCGTGATGCTAAGGGTCGAGGTTTGTCCATGCCTGAGCAGCCTACATCCCACCGCCGTCACTACTCGCTGTCCTTGCCGTACAGACTACATTCGCTGACACTTGGTATGGGTTCAGGCTCGACCGAATTCTGGAACGAGAACATGCGCAATCGAGCTGAGCGCACGTCAAGCATCAGTGGGCAAGGCAGCATGCCCGTGCCAAGCAACCATGCGAGGGCGAAGAGCGTAGCCACGATGGAGGCACCTGTCCGGGAAATGCCGGCCCGGCCCAAAGAAGATAGACGACCAGATCACTTCCAGGAGAGGATCTTGAAGGGAGACTTTTATATGGACTGAAGAGATGAAGAAGTTTAAAATACACAGAAATGACTACTGAATTCACGGCCGAAATCAATACGATGGAATCTTGGGGTACTATGGCGCACAAACAGGAGTAGATTTGATGCACTCATTGTGACACGACGCGACGGGATTTGGTGGAATGTTTGCAGCTCGTTAATTGAGACAGTTATCAGCTTGGAGCTTTGGGAGTTGAGAGGCGCTCACACTCACTTGAAGGGTATTGTCGAGCGAATCGCACATATTTGATGAAGCATGAATGGAAACATGTATGAGTAGCATTATCGCCAAATCGAGAATGTCTTTCGAAGCGAAGCGACGATAGCGAGTTTGTCTCACTCTGGTCTTGAATTTTTGCTTCGTACATTCTCACCGTCATCTTCTCTAAAGCCATCCAACTACTACCGAAAGATCTTGTGAAGTCAGCACCGATATTGCCAGCATGCACCTGTCCTGCTGGTGGCAACCGAAGGAATTCTTAGTCGCCGCTAAACTGCGTCTTTCATAGTGGATACTGCAGTACAATCTCGCTAGCCTACGCCACGGACTGCATAGCCAATGAACCTAGGGAGTATATCGAGCGGCCGAGGGAGTTGTTGTATTATTGTTAGCCAAGCGCCCGTTCAACTCTGCGACATCCGGGGATCTGAAACGTTGGCTTCGCCCCTCAATCGAACACCTCTTTCCAGACAACCATATTCGAGAGCGAGAGCATGAGACCTCACAATACAAGTCTCGGATAGGTGGTACAGCACAGCAGTAAATCCTGATATATATACTGAGGTGCCATGTTACATGCTTGCACTCATCTCCTCTCAAGAAGGACAGCCATGACCACATCGCTTCGCGAGCCAGCGCGCTGGCCTCTTTCGCTTCTTATACCGCTTTAAGCTGCGACGACTGGCGCATTCTTGGAAACATGCGAGTCAAGATCGTGCATGTCGTCACTACTGTCCGCGCCCTGGCGGCGCACTTCCTGTTGTACGCCTTGGCTGGAGCTGAGACGACTATAACATTGACGTCCACCACTACCGTTCTTACTTCTACGACCACTGTCACCAGGGGAGGGGAAACAGATACTACCTGCACAACTTGCAAAGCATCGCTGAGCTCTACATTGATACCGGCAGCTAGAAGCAGCAACAGCCTCATAATAACGCCAACGACGAGCATTCACAACTTGCCAACCGCGACATCTTCAGACGACATGTCATACCAGGATGGCCTAGAGGCGGCAGTGCTAAATAGCACCAATTATTATCGCAGTCAACACCAAGCAAGCAACTTAACATGGGACTCAACATTAGCGGACTATGCGCAGGATTACTCCAAAAACTGCAAATGGGAGCATTCGGTACTTGGCTCCCAACTCCGCTCCGTACTAACCTTGGAACATTTGATACTGACAGATCGAATGTAGGGTGGCGACTACGGCGAGAACCTCGCGCAGGGTTACCTGAACCCGACCATCGCCATCGACGCCTGGGCCGGGGAAGAGGCCGAGTACAATTACAACAGGCCCCAGTTCCAGGAATCGACCGGCCATTTTACGCAGCTCGTCTGGCAGAATACGACTTCGGTCGGCTGTGGAGCTTCGTACTGTCGCAGCACGGGAGATGAAGGTGTAAGCGGGTGGTTCCTTGTCTGCGAGTACAGTCCGCCAGGGAATGTCAAGGGGAATTTCCGCCAGCAGGTCAGTAAACCCGGTGAGGATGAGGAAGGCGATCCGGGACTTGGCGCAGCTGCAAGCGAGCGGAAAGGTTTGAAAAGGGTGTTGGGCGTGCTGGCTGCTGCTTATGTCCTGTTAGCTGTGTGTGTTTAACGATAGAGTACGGTGTATATGATTCATGAAATGGTGAGATCGCAAAAGGCGGGCGAGCTCGCGCCTCTTATCGGCGATCAAGTCGCAGTATAAAGAACCAAGGGTGTATAGACGCTGTACAGGTACACAATCGTAAAGGCGAACATGAAGCTTCCCTCTCTTTCTCTCCCCCTCTCCCATCATCTTTTGGCCTCTTATCTGGTTGCCTGCTCCACCTTCGCCTTCGCCTGACCGGCCAGCTTCGACGCCTCATCCTCGACCGTCTGCACGCCCTCCTTCAACGCACCCTGGGCCTTGGCCGCATTCTTGTCCAATACACCGCCAGCCTGCGACAGACCGTCCTTCGCCTTCTCTTCAAGAGTCCTTTCCCGGCCACCCATGTGCCAGTAGTTGAGGTATCGGTAGCCCTGTGTCATTTGTGCGCTGAAGTTGACGACGTGGCAGCCGAATAGTAGGTAGTTCCTGGGCGACACGGCGAGCGCGTAGCGCATGAAGACGCCAGAGTAACCGCACAGGGCGAGCGTCATTGGGCCAGAGATGCTAGATCGGACGGTCAGTGATCTTCCACTCCGAAGATCGAAGCTGGACAGCTTCAATGTCGTTGCTGCTGTTGTGACAAGACGTACATGTCGGCATCTTTCTGCGTGTCCATGACGGCGGCAAGAGGAATGCCAAAGTTGGATGCGGGACCCCAGAAGTCTGCGCGAAAGCTCGCAAGTCAGCCATTGTATTCTGGTCGATGATGACCACAGCCCTCGTCGCTAGATCTTCACCCATCCCGTCTCCCCTCTGCATGTGCATGCCACTTACGGGTCGAGCAGAAGTAGTCCGTCACCGGGTTAGACCGGATCTTTGCGTTGAGAGCCTTGATCGCCGCCGCCATCTTGACCTGCTGTAGCTATACTATGCAGACGGTCAAAGTAGAGGTGGATGCGGAAGGGAGGAAGAGCAAGGAATGCTGGCCGTATAAAGACTGTATGTCGTCGTCCGCTTCTCCTCTTCTTGCGCGATGCTTGCTGAGAGTCTATTCCGCCCGAGTCGGAGTTATCCTCCGCTCTCCCGAGCCCTCCGCCAAGCGTCGGCCGCACTGGCCCGCCCGGCCCTGCGCAGAAACTATATCTTCGACTTCGCCCTCACCCTCCTCTTCCTCTCCCTAGATCAAAAACCAACTGAGCCGCCACGACCTATACCCTTCTCCTAGCCCTCGCGGGTGGGAGGTCTACGGTATAGCGTTGCCAGCCTCTACGGAGGCTTGGCTCAGGAGAGTAACTCTCCTGGATATAGGAAGCCTGCTCCTCGATGGGTCGCTTCATTGCGGCGATGAGTTGGAGGTGTCCGAGAAGGGAGCACATTCTTAATTTACGAAATCACGTCGCGTTTTCCCATGTGGACGACTGTTCTCCGCGAGAAGTAATCGCAGACGTTGAGGCATTGCACAAGTCTGCATCTACCGCGACTTTCCTTTCAAGTCAAGTCGCGATGAGCCTCATGTGTGCCTGGCACCGGTCTTGACAATTCTGCCTTCTATGATAGCATGAAAATTGCAGTTTGCCCTTGGTCAACGATTTTTCTCGTTGTCCTGCAAACGAGATCGTGGGAGCTTAAGACTCAGCTTTACTGCGAGGACGTTACGATTAGCCAAATATCGACTTCGCTTTTCGATCGTTGTAGAGTAGGCCGTCACGAGGCTACTTCGTGCTTCTGAAGGGTGTAGCTTGCTACGTGTTGGCATCACTCCACCAAACGATAGGAAGCGCTAATGTCATTACAGAAAACACTCGCGTGGACGGCAGGCCAACAAGCTACGGTTGCTACCAAATGGACATTGCTGTCTTTTAGGTTAGTACAAGGCGAGATAGACACAAGTGGCGACGATGTTGAAGGCGTGGTGGCTATCGGAGACCCATCACATGCACTGTATCACCATCAAGCTAAGACAAGACAAGCACGAAAGAAACGTGTCGAAAGGTGAAGGTCAAGATTCCAGTCATGTCGTTGCTGATGAAGCATGACACGAGCAGGCGACCAGAGGTAGCATTGAGACACCGATCAATGGTTTATGCGGCTTAGTCGCACCTGTAGCGGTGAGGCCTCCATTCTTGCGATCTTGCTCAAGCGAGTTGGTAGATTTCAATAGCTCCGATAGGCCGGCTGTTGACTTGTCTTTTGCTATTTTGGAACAATTCTACAGCCATGCTCTTCATCATATGACGCCAGCCCAACCATGCTCATATTGACGTTGCGCTCGAAGGAATTTCGCCGAAAATTTCGTGGTATACCAGCTCCTTGGTCGTCTCAGTTGAAGGGTTTTTACCTCACGATACCCTCGAACCTGTTCTTGAACCACTTGAGCGTCTCCTCCTGGCGGATGAGGTGGCCAGCACCGATCTTGGACTTGCAGCGTCTACGCTTGGCAACGCGCTCACCAGGACGGGTCCTGTGAAAAATTGTCAGCCTCCCATTCGTAAGTCCCTCATACCTTCTTCGAGCAACTTACATGCAGACGTAGAAGTCCATGCCGTAGATACCGATCGCTGGGTCGTACTTGATGCCCAAGTCGATGTGCTCAGAGATACCGAAACCGAAGTTGCCGGTCTCGGAGAAGTTGCGCTTCCTCAGCTCGTACTCCTTGACCTTGAGGCCACGCTCCAAGATCTCCTCAGCCTTGGCACCACGGACGGTAACGTGGACGGCGATCTTTTCGTTACGACGGATACCGAAGGTACGGACGGTGTAACGGGCCTTGCCTATCGGGAACCCATGTTAGCACTTGTGCTCTGCCTTGTCCTCTGCGTTGGAATTGTTCTGCCAGGACTCTCTTGCCACTCTTCTTGCTTGGGTCTGAACGTACTGTAGACTGGGGTCTGACCAGACAGCTGCTCGAGCACCTTGGCGGCTCTCGTCAGTCTGTCACCAGACTCGCCGACGGAGATGTTCAGGACCAGCTTCTGGATGCGCAGCTCACGCATCGGGTTGCTGCTGCGGTCCTTGCCGCCCTGCTGGACAACATTCTGGCCATCGGCCTGCTGCTGAGAAGACTCGCCCTTGGCCTGCGATACGTGTGGTTAGTGTTCGTTCCAATCGCTCGCCCCATCTCCTTCCGCGGTAGCACTTCGAAATCGTTCGTGTCGTTGGAATCGGAGGATCGTAGGCATTTCGAGGCTGAAGAAAGACTCACCATTGTGCTAGTGAGTCGTCACGTCCTGGCGGGTGATGGTTAGTATGATGCGGCTGCCGTCGTCAATTCGCAAGTTCGAAGCGGAGCAGAATTCGAAATGCTCGATGCTTGGCGCACTCACCCGCGCTAGCGAGTCAATGTGGTCCAAGCGTCGCAAAGCGCCGTGTGGTTCGCTGCGGCTCCATGCAACTTTCGCGCGCGCGCGCTGAGAGGGTGGGCAAGCAAGTAGACCGCAGGGCACCGAGGTCGCATTACACATCAATTGCATAGCCCAGAGTCGGCTCACAAACTTCAACAACACACCCTCGGGAACAGAAGGAGACGTGCTCCGGCGCGCGACGACAGCAACATGGCGGCATCCAACAAGCAGGGCAAGATGGTAAGTCCGCATCGCCAGAACCCCTCTGCAAAGGCGAACCCTGCGTTGACAGGAACAGAAGGCTGACCTGAGCTGCAGCAAGGTTTCATCAACTACCGCATGCGCGCCACCATGAATGATGGCCGACAACTGGTGGGGCAGATGCTCGCCTTCGACAAGCACATGAACCTCGTCCTGGCCGACTGCGAGGAGTTCCGCAAAGTGAAGCGCAAAACCAAGCAATCTGGAGCACCGGGTGCGGGCGCTGGTGGACAGCAGACGGTTGAGACAGAGGAGAAGAGGATGCTGGGTTTGGCTATCATCAGAGGCGCTACAGTGGTCAGCTGTTCGGTTGATGGACCACCTCCGAGCGATCCTGCTGCAAGGCTGGGCACCAGTGCGCCAGGCGGCGCCGCGGGCGCGCCGACGGCGATGCAGGCTGGCCCAGGTATTTCGAGGCCGGCAGGAAGGGGTGCAGGTATCGGACTGCAAGGACCCGCCTCTGGTGTTGGCGGGCCTGGGTTCCCTGGTGCTGGCTTTGGAGGGTAAGTTCAATGTCAGCCAATTCTAAGCGTCTTCAGATTAACTGACCTGCCTCACAGTGCACCTGGATTCGGTAGAGGTGGCCCACCGCCAGGTTTCGCTCCTGGTATGCCTCCTCGTAAGTTCTCTGGATCCCCGCTTGAGTTCCGGCCAACTGCTGACATGTCTACAGCTGGGTTTGCACCCCCAGGCTTCCAACCACCAGGAGCACCCGGAAGAGGATTTGGAGGCCCACCAGGCTTTGGTGGAAGATGAAGTGCCTAATTTGTGGCAAAAGAATAAAATTACACATGGCTCGAATTTCCGCGAAAGCATTTTCACGACATCACGAGGCCATTGGCTCAAAGAATATGGATCACTGCGGGAGCGTGACCTAAGCCGTTTTGATACCGTGAAGAAGCGAAAGGAGAGCCTCCCTGCCAGGAAATCAATCATCAAGGCATTAGCGACGGCGTTGGAGGTCGGAATTGGAAGGCAAAGGCAAGCCGAAAAAATTGTGAAAGATGACCCCTGATTGCAACCTAACCTGACTATACAAAGCCATGACGTCCAAATGCGAATATGCAGAGACGGAAAATTGCACGGTAGCATTGCGTTTTTCCAGGGAATCAAGGTCAGATGCCAATTAAAACTGCAAATTAGCTATCTCGAGAACTCGCAGGCAGAGACATCAGCGTTACAGTATGGCCCTCACCATGGTTTGCACGGTGGTCATACACGATCATGATTTTCCCATCAAGAGGACTTCGGCTCACAGGTTACAGCCAACCTCAACGTCTCAGAGATCCTGCATCTTCGATTGCCTGTAATGGCTCCTCCTCGGCTTTGAATGAATAGCTACTTACCCAGTTACACTGACTGATCTGTACATGTCGCTAGTGGAATTTACAGGCACCCATCCGGCGAGGCAACGAAAACTTCATCAATTTTCCTAGAGATCTGTCACTCAAGCACAGCAAATGACAAAGATGAATCATGAGAGCTGTCGATGCTCGCTACCTCCATCTAGATCGTCGAGAAACTTTTGAACGAACTTCTCTCCCTTGCCATTACCTCCCCTGATATAAACACCAGCTTCAGAACGCCTCGCTAGATTTGCAATACAGTAAGAAGGAGCCCTCATATAGCACAGATCGCCCATGGCAATGGGCATACATCGTCTCGGTCCACGTTTTCCAAGTGAGCACATTATTCTGTCCTCCCAGGCCAACTTCTGACCTGCCTCACCACCATGTTCACGTACCAGTAACGCATTACTCCTCCACCGGATACAGCTGCCCAGCCAAGACCTTGTTCATGGTGAACATATGTATCTTGTCGCTCTTGAACACCGCCTTCATCTGATCGTCACACCGGATATTCCTTTTATCTTTGGGATCCTGCAACTCATGGGCCCGCACATACTCCCATATCCGCTTCACCGTCTGAGGACGACTTAACTGCGTCTCACCTAAAAGCTGCTGCAACGGCTCCGAGAGGTTCATTGGCTTGTGAAAGCCGCCTTTCTTCTCTTTTTCGGGCTTGGGTGATGTCGATCCGCCTTCGACCTCGCTATCGTCGTCCGAGTTGATCTTCGCAGCGCTCTTCTTCTTCGTTTTACCCTTCTCCTTCTTCGGTGCAGGTTTCCTGGGCTTTGCGCCTCCGCCGCGGGTCGCACGACCCGGTGCTGCGTACTCGGCTGCCAGGCGCCTTGCCATTTGTTCGTCTGTCTCCTCAGGCTCCGCTTTTGGCTTCGGCTTTGAAGCTTTCTTTGCTTTCTTGGGCGGTGGAGTGTCTTTGACGTCGCTGAGTTCCTCGTCGTCATCTTCAGGCGGCGAGGAAGCTTTGCGCTTGTTCGAGGGTGGTGACGATGCACCGTCTTTCTCAACGCTCTCTGCAACGCCATCTGGCTCCTGGTCTGCGTGTGGAGCGCCGTTGGTTGTGGGGGCTGGCTCTGCTGCGTCTTCGGTGCTACGTTCACGCTGTACCTTGTCAAAGCGTTCCATGATGAGGTGTTTAATCGGATCCTGATTCGAAGGTGTGAGCTGACCAGCTAGCCGGGATAAGGGAGAGTTTGGCCAAAACATACCTTCTTCTCTGTGAGGTCCTCCGAGACCTGCTCCTGCAGGGCCTTGCGGATCGCCTTGGCAGATATGGTTTCCAGATCTGCAGTCGCCAGGATATCGTCGATGATCACGCTATAAGAAGCGCGTTGGTCGAGGGGGACTGCAGCAGCATGTCAGCTGACCTATCCGAGTGAAGCTGGCCCCGACAAGCATGGCTTGAGGGCGCATGATGGAGCAAAGCAGTTCGCATGCGAAGGGGACATACGTTCGGACGCCATGTTGGCGGGGTGGATGTCCAGGTGCGACGATGGGGGTGGATGGTGCAAAAGCCGTCGCAACGAATTGTATGCCAGCCAAGCTCTCGGTTTCGCTATGCGCGGGGCCTGGCCGGTTGGTGTTGGCGTCGCAATGGGTCGGCGGGTGGAAGCTTCAGTCGCACGTCAGTCAGTCAGTACAGCGCACCTCAGGAGGATCCAGCGAGCGTCTGGGCCGAAGAAACGGGATGCCGCTTCGCATCGCATCAACCGCATGTCGGACGCCGAAGGCCTGGACTGCCGATGCCGGAGATTTGCCGAGGACCGCCGCTGTCCATCATCTCTTCAATCAATTTTCAATCAATTTTGATGCGCACCAGCCATACTCCAGCGGAATTTTCCGTCCGGACAGCCCACCTCGAAATCCCAAATCTGGACGTGCACCGCCAGCGACAGAGCGCTTCGAGCGAGCAGGACATCACAAAACACCACCGCCACTGCGCAGCATCGACCGCAATCATGGCGCCCTCATTCGACCAGCTCGACCCCGAGACCGAGTACGAGGAGCAAGACGACATCGACTACTCAGGTACGGCACTCGCCTTCTCCTTGCCTCTATCCTCCGGCGCGCAACTAACAATTTCCAGACCTCCGCGAGCAGTATGAAGTGCGCATGGAAGAAGGCCTCGACACCTTTATCGTCATCGATGGCCTCCCTAAGGTCCCGCCCGGCAGCAAGGAGAAGCTGATCAAGTTCTTGCTGCGCAAGCTGACCAGCGTTGGCAAGACCAAGGAGGAGAATGTCTTCATGCCAATGAACGAGGCGGGTGATATGAGCGAGGGTTTTGCCTTCGTCGAATACGAGACGCCCGCTCAGGCTGCCGCGGCAGTCAAGGCCCTTCCACGCCACCCCTCTCGACAAGAAGCACACCATCGCAGTCAACAAGCTCACCGATATTGAGAGATATGGCCGCGAGGGCAGGATAGAAGAAGAGTACAAGCCGCCACACATTCCGCCATTTGAGGAGAAGGAGCACCTTCGCTGGTGGTTGGGTGACCATGAGGGCCGTGATCAGTTCGCCCTTTACCGCGGCGACAACGTTGGCGTTTTCTGGAATGAGAAGGAGGAGCAGGCAGAGCAGATTGTGGATCGCCAGTACTGGACTGAGACCTTCATTCAGTGGAGTCCAAAGGGCACATATTTGACTAGTATGCACGCACAGGGTGTACAACTGTGGGGAGGTGCCAACTGGTCTAGGCAAAAGCGGTTCATGCACCCGGGTGTCAATCTCGTCGACTTCTCTCCGGACGAGCGGTACCTCACGACTTGGTCGCACCGACCGCTCCAGGTGGAAGAGGGCAACCCTGTGCTGAGCTTGGAAGAGGACGGCAAAAACTACGTTATCTGGGACATTTCGACCGGCAAGCCTCTGCGATCTTTTGTGACGCTCGACCTCCCTGGCCCTACACAGGACGCCGAGGGCAACCCGATTAAAAAGAAGATGCAGTGGCCGGCCTTCAAGTGGTCCGCTGACAGCAAGTACGTTGCGCGGATGACCCAAGGCCAGTCCATCTCTGTTTATGAGCTTCCACGCATGAACCTCATGGACAAGCAGTCCATCAAAATTGACGGTGTTATGGACTTCGAATGGTGTCCCGCGACCCCTAACCGCGAAGGCATCAAGAACTACGAGCAACTCTTCTGCTACTGGACTCCTGAAATGGGCTCAAACCCGGCCAAGGTGGGCTTGATGAGCGTCCCTAGCAAGGAAGTCGTCCGGACGCGGAACCTTTTCAACGTCTCTGACGCCAAGCTACACTGGCAATCCGATTCCTCATTCCTGTGCGTCAAGGTCGACAGGCACTCCAAGAGCAAAAAGTCACTCGCCACCAACCTGGAGATCTTCCGCGTTAAGGAGAAGGGTGTACCGGTCGAAGTCATCGATAGCATCAAGGACACCGTCATTAACTTTGCTTGGGAGCCAAAGGGCGATCGGTTCGTCCTTATCACCGCTGGTGAAGTTCCCGCTGGATCTGCCGTCCCACCAAAGACCGCAGTGTGGTTCTTCTGTCCTGAGAAGGCGAAGGGTAACCAGGTCGGCAACTTCAAGCTTATCCGCAACGTTGAGAAGAAGAACAACAACGCCATCCACTGGTCGCCCAATGGACGATTCGTGGTGGTCGCAACCGTTCTCAGCCAGCAGAGTTTCGATCTGGACTTCTGGGACTTCGACTTTGAGGGCGAGAAGGACGAGAAGGACAAGGATCTGACGGCCAACCTACAGCTGATGGCCACAGCAGACCATTATGGTGTCACAGATATCGAGTGGGATCCTTCGGGCAGATTTGTTGCTACGAGCGCATCCGTGTGGAAGCACAGGGTAAGCTAACCGATCCTGCCCATTAGATGATATCTTTTACTGACAAATGCAACAGATGGAGAACGGTTACCATCTCTACTCCTTCTCAGGAACCCTTCTGCGCGAGGAGCCAATCGAGCAATTCAAGCAGTGGGCATGGCGTCCCCGTCCAGAACGTCTGCTCAGCAAGGAGGAGATGAAGAACGTCCGCAAGAATCTGCGCGAGTACTCCAGGCAATTCGAAGAGGCCGACATTGCCAAGAAGAGCTCTGCAAACAAGGCCGTCGTCGATGCTCGCAGGCGTATGCTTGAAGAATGGTTGGCGTACCGCGAGAGGACGCAAGAAGACCTGCTCGAGGAGAGGCGCGACATGGGCGTGCCTGACATTAGCGAGGAGCGCAAGGCTTTGATGGTTGGTGACGAGGTTGATGGGGAGGGCAAGGTTGTGGAAGAGATCTTCGAGGAAATTCTGGAAGAGAGTGAGGAGGTCATCGAGTAAGGGATATGAAAGTAAATGCTTGTTACGCAAATCAGACAGGCTAGAGGCTAGCTTTCAGCAATTATGTATTTCCACCAAAGGATTCGGTCTCGGTTATCATCTTGCTCTCGTCCTTACACGTGCAATCAAACGCAGTCAAATTGATCGTTCGACTTGTCGTCAGACGGATTGAAGGGTTAGAACGGCTTGACCATCAACACGACGGTGTGAGGTCCTCGACTTGTCATTAGAACGAGGTAAGGCTTGTAGGTTTTCAACACATTATGATGTCCGTCACGAGGTATGGCTTGTAGGTTTTCAACACATTATGATGTCCATCACTGCATCTTGCGAAGGATCCGAAAGCCATAACGTTCCACAAACATTTGATGGCAGCGGGGCTCCAAGACCCGTACAGGGCGAAATGTGAGGCGCTCAGCAAGACAGCAGCCGTACCGTAGGTGAGATATGAAAGATAAGCCCAGAGCTCGTTTCCACGTAGGTCTGCCTTCGCGTTCAGGTTGGGTGTGAAATGCTCAGAGAGCTCTGGCGTTTAGAATGAGGCCCAAGTATTTGGTCTCGGATAATCTGTAGAAGGTGAAGACCAGCTTTCAATCAGTCTGTTCAGGTTGGGTGTGAACATTCACAAGCACAGGTACTCTGGCGTTAAGAATGAACAATTCCCAAGCAAAGAAACTGTCCCTACCCTTCCAGAGAAGAGGATTATCGTCGTATTGGACCGATTTCTTGCAGCCTACTAGATCCTTTACCTATCGAGTGAAACAGTCCGTCGTAGCAGGGCTGGTGCCTGCGAAAGGGTGAAGACAGTGGCTATGTATTGTATTGAATTGACAGCTCCGATTCAAAGCAAGTCGACCAGAGGCAAGTCAACGAGATGCTTTTGCAGTGGTTGTAGTGGTTCTAAACCACGTTTAAAGACTCGATACGAGCTCAGCGTGGTCCTTTCCGTTGCACACAAGACCAATCTAATCGGTCTGCCCGTCGCCCTATGAGCAGACGGCGTGATCATTTGGGCTACCAACGAACACGTCAAGAGTTTCGACTTCGACGAAGGTATCTTTACAAGATGGCAGACGAGCCGTTAGTTGATGGAGGGCATGCTACGTGCGAGGACGAACAATGGCCATCAGACCAGCCGCGTGCTGTGCACGAAACCACATTCTGTCGCAAGAAGAGTGTGCAGTCGTATAAAGGAGTTGATCACACGTTTTTCATTTTCCCTCGAATAGGCCCGCTTGACGAGATCATGGCTGCACGCAGATTGTACGATTTTGATTACAGATCTCACCAGCAAAACCTCACCAAAAAAATCTCACCACCAGAACCTTACCAACAGAATTCCACCAACAAACATATACCAACAAACACTTACCAAGTCAAATTGCGCTCACCAACAGAATCTCACCAACAGAATCTCAGAAACGAACACTTGACAGCACTCTTGACATCTGCTTGATGAACCGGACAATTCTTGGCAGGACAATCCTTGAGGACTTCAAAGACGCATGTGCATATCGAGATCACCGTCAATAACTATCGAATGTCAAACCGTGTTGGTCATTGCAGTCAGACAATCGCTGGAGATCGTCAGAGATAACAAATTGTGACTTCTTTCAAAACGTGCAATAGATATGCAAAAGAAATCGCGACTTCAGAAAGAGTGCAGATCAGTTGAGAGCAAACGTTCAGCTCACAAAGCAATGCGATCCGGCCAAAACCCTTCGGTGTCGAGGGCAATTTCAGGCGTGACTTGCCGAGTATAGCGCCTGGCTCGGACCTTATCGGGAGTTTGCAAGGTCAGACGTTGCCCGGCGGTCCGCAGAGAGCGATGAGATGTTGTCAGAGAGTCTAGTCCCTCACAGCAAGGGTGCAGAAGCCCATTTCGACTTGGTTTCATGGGTTGATCGAGAGTCAAGAGTCGATAAATTTGCAACCGAGCAAATCTCACTTTGCAAAAGCTCACTTGCAAAAAGTTCACTTCCTGCAATACACGTCTCTTGTCGGGCGCATAGACCTAGATGAAGCTCTGAACATGTCTTCAGGTCCTTTCATACGGGAGAATCAGCCTGTATACATGGAGATCTGAAAGCCATCCGCGTTCGCGAAAATGAGACGTTCTTCTTCTTCGGCGTCGCTACCCTTAGCAAACCCCTTGTTGTACTCGTCACCTAGATGTAGCGTTTTACACACCGGTGCTAGGTTCTTCACGCCATCGACAATTGGCATGTACAATGACAGTTTTGAGTGAGCCTTGTTTAGCGCGCAAAAGAGACCATTCTTTTATACCCGCGTCCCTCGCCCTTGTCGCTCGCCTTATTGATCACCCTAGCCCGACTGATCTAATATCTAAGAAACTTCATTTTTGGATCTTCTACATGTGCGTTAGGTTCTTTGGACCGAGAAGAACGGGATCAAAGTCTTAAACTACTTCAAAACGGCATCCTTTCGCAAAAAAAAACTGTCTTTAATCTAGCGAGTCCCCGATCTTGCTTCTATTAGCCCGGCTATTCTACCATCCAAGAACCTTTACTTTGTAGATCTTTTACGTGTACGCTAGGTTCTCAAGACTAGGGAGAACAAGACATTGTATATATTGAGTCAACCATAGCATCCCCTTCCGTCCTTGATTAGCCCGACTGTTCGCTTCTAACTCAACTATTTTAACATCCGAGATTCTCTACTCTTTAGATATTTCACGTGTGCGCTAGGTTCTTTAGACTCAGGAGGGCACAAGATAGTATATATTAAAGCAACTATTGCATCAATTCAGGAAAAAATAACCGTCCTTAATCTTGTTGATCGCCAACCCATCATGAAACGCGAAAAATGTTGTGACCATCAACCCAGACGTAAGCTCTTTCGAAATCTTTGGGACTAGCATTACGCATTGCAATTTGTAGGGCATGAAAGATGGAATAGGTATACGCCTTCCGTTCAATACAAGTGCTCGGACAAAGTTCTGTGGCTTTTCTCAAAAGCCAAATGAATGACTCCAGCGGCCATGGCAATCGACGTACATCATACTTTATGGAAAGTGAAGCACTGAGAGACGGTAAACCTTTGGAATTCAACTCCAGTCGAGTTGGATAAGTTTTCGATACAGCATTTCGATTCAGCAAGATATTGAAGGTTCCTAACCCTATCGGAATTAATCCGCCGTCTCGAACGCTTGCCCTAGATGAAAGACCTACTACTTATCGCTCGCCCGGCCCAATCTCTCCCTCTCCCCTCCCTAACTTGAACATGGATGTCACAGGGGACCACTCCTCGAAAGTCAGGCTAATGGCCACTCAAGATGACCAGTATTCCGAAAGTGCAACGAAACGCTCTCTGACCAGAAGACCTCACAACAAGAGCCGTAATGGCTGCAGGAATTGCAAGAAACGTCGAGTCAAGTGTGATGAATCTCAACCGCGTTGCAACCAGTGTTCGAAGTTTTCGATTCGATGCGACTTTGAACCAACAGCTCACGGTGACGCGTCGGCAGCCTCTCCTGAATCAGAGCCTTCTGGACCTAGGCGCAGGGGACGACCTCGCAAGAACTGGAAGACCGAGACATCAGGCCTGCCTCCAGACCCTTCCAGTTTGAGCATCACGTCAGGAAAGGGAGGTCTAAGGACTATGCTCTCAATGCAGACGATCTCGAGTTGCTTCACCATTACACGACTGTCACCTACAAAACATTAAGTGATGAACGATTCTGGGAGATGCATCAGATCAATTACCCACAGATGGGGCTGGAGCATCATAGCGTGCTACACGTCCTACTCGCCCTCTCAGCCGCGCATCTCGCCCGTTTGCGTCCAGAGAAATCAAATCATTATGAAAGACTTGGTCACTTGCACTCTACTTACGCTATCTCGGGAGCTCACGAACTTCTCAAAGACCTGTCAGGCTCGAGGAGCCAGGCCATGTTCGTTTGTGGAACAGTCATATGCCTCTACTTGCTAGGCCGCGGACCCTCCGCCGGCGATTATCTTCTTTTCAGCGAACATGGGCCACCGGAATGGCGACCTCTTGTCAAAGGCGTTAGGGTCGTCATGGTGACCGTCAGCGCGACGTTCTGTACTCCGGCTGCTTGGAACCCATGAAGACAGCTCCCCCGATAAACAGTGCGAGGCAGTCCACTGCGAGTAGGGAGCGACGACTGAGGATTGATTGGGAGGACGCAATGGCTGAGGTCAAACAGCTGTTAATCGACAAAAGTAGCGGAGAAGAGGCTGAAGCCAATTTGACTGCCTGGAGCAGTTTAGAATTATGCTACGAGGCCGGTGAGGGTAGACGAGGAAACGAAAGCTTCCAATGTTCAGAGGAGAATGCGATCGTCTTCGTATGGATCTTTCGAATGAACGACGACTATGCATCATTACTAGATCAGAAGCACCCGCTCGCTCTGGTTTTGCTGGCCTATTTCTGTCCGCTGTTGCAGACTCTACAGCACACCAACTGGATGTTAGAGGGCTGGGCGAAGCATGTGTTGGCAGGCATTTCAAAATCGCTGGACGCTGAATGGCAAGTCTGGCTAGACTGGCCCTCACAACAAGTACAGATCCATGCTACACCAATTCCAACACCGCAGAACTCCAGTGAAAGTAGCTGAAAAGGGCCTTTCAAGAGCCACTCTTCACCAGATTTGGACACTCAGTGGCTCGCATGGAGGTTGTGACAGCATAAGTCTCGAAATTTCCCTTGAAGCCGGCGCGTCAAGAACAGCGTTCATGCAGGTGATATCGACGCCGGAAGTGTGGAAGCCACCTGGTGAGCCACGGCATCTGCACTGCGGCAATGTCACCTTGTCGACGCTTCGATTTCTTTCAGAACACTGCTGTCGGGGCTCATCGCGGTGCTGTTGAATGGTCATTCACAATGTTGATCCAGGGGATGGAAAGGCGAAAGGTACATATTGGCGTCTATTGAGCTGACATCTATTGATTGCGCTCTAGGAGGCTGTCAGCCTGCCACGGGCTTAACATAATATCCTCAAAATGCTTAGCCTCCATCTGAAAAGGCGAGGACACGGTTAGGCGTGGTTGTTCGGATCGCGAGGTCAATGCCAGCCTTGTTCTACTGCTTGAGTTGAATGCTCTCTCATTCAAGCTCTGGCAAGACGATGCACATCTCCGGTTCCACTATAGTGATTTCTGCACTAGCCAAATTGACTGGAGGCTGCCGTTTCGTTTGGCAATGACAGCGCAACAGTGAAGTCCAGTGCTTCTGTGCGAGAAATGTGGTCTTGTCTTGGAAGGGCCCTGAAACGATGGGAATAGCGGAGTCGTTGACAATGTTGGGCTTGATATGTGTGGTAAGGTATATCTATCAGCTGCTTTGGACCACCTCCTGTTTGCGGGATAAATCCTGCCTCAAAAGCAGTCGCTGTGATTCACAGCCGGGGGCGAAAGGAAGAAGGGGAACAAGAAGGCACATGCACGTTTTGGAAAGAACAGATCGACGGAGGTGGTAGAAAGTCATGTCATTATTGTGCTATTGAGCACATTTACATTAAAGCAGGTCTTTCGCTTTTCCAATGCATCTAAGCACATTTGGAGCCACCAATTAAAACATGCATTGTATCAATCCGCTCGAAACCTTTCGCTCATGGTTGATGCACATGTCCCTTGCTCCTACCAAGTGCCGTAATCCTTTACAGGAAAGATATGCCAACTGCTCTTTTCAAAACGCCAAAGTCCCATTTCGCTGTGAAGATTGCTGCCTTACAAAGCGAGCCCGAAGAATGCGAGGAGGCCGGTGGCAAAGACACCAGTGCCGTAGGTCTGTGCGAAGCGCATGGCGGCGGCACCACTGTCACTCTGTGAGGCAGCGGCAGCAGAGGAAGAAGCGGTCCCAGATGCCGAGGAACCCGAGTCCGAGTTGGAATCAGAGCTGCCGCCGGCAGCGGCAGTGGAGGAGGCAGAGCTAGTGGAGTCGGAACCTGAGCTGGAGCTTGTAGCAGTCATGGACGCCATGGAGCTTGAGGAGCTGCTGGAGGCCTCGCTGACCAGTTTGGATCCACATGGTGTGTTTAGGCATTCCTGCTGCGCTCCGGCGTCCGTAGGGTTTCGCTCGTTGCACCCGTCCTTCCACGCGCGACATTCGTAAGCAGCAAGAGATTGCTGGTAGTTGGAAATGTTCGGCTGGTTGCCATTTGTGCAGACGCAGGAGTAAGTCAATGTAGCCTGTCAGCAGCGTTAGCAATGCACGAACTGTTTTCATGGCAGCGATCAGAAGATCTAGCATACCGCATCGCAATTGTTCGGGAAGGCCTGGCCGCCGCAAACCCCGAGGCAGGTGTTGAACTGGGCACGGCACCAATTTTGACGCGTCGCCAAAGGAACGCTGTTGGGCTCAATGGTATACTGTCCTTGTCCGTCGTTGCCAGTCTGATCAGTCTGGGTACCGGTCTGGTTGACTGCGCCGGTGGTCTGGGCGCCAGACGAGCTCTGGATGCTGGACGAGCTCTGGGCACTGACGAAGCCAGTGAAGGCCGTGGCGGCGACGAGGAAGGTGGAGTAAAGCATGTTGTTGCTGAGACGTCTGACTGACGGTGTGGACCTTGCACGACTAAGCGGAATGGATAGATTCAAATGGGCCGGGAGGGTTCGGTTGTGATGATGGACGGCAGAGGAGATGCTGTGGTGCAGATGGGATTGAGGCGGTTGTTATGTATGGAAGTGGAAGGTGGCGAGGTTCTGGTCGGGAGGCGAGGGCAGGCATGAAACTTTATCGTCGTCCCGGTAGCTGCTGCATCTGCAGGTCGCAAGCTCGGGCCAGCCGTCGCCAAGGTATACACTCCGCCGCTAGTCTTGCTTCCAGCACTGTCACGATAGACAACAATTTCGGCTTGATGATTCAGAGAGATTGCCTTATCTCAAGTCGGCGTTGGTGCATCGGTCCATCACATTACTGTCTCCTGGGACGGGATTGGTGTCATTTCCATTGCTTCTGGTGGAACATGTCCTTCGCATTATTACTACCGTACAATGGGAGGCAGGAGAGCTGTGCCACCAAACAGGCATGCTTCAGTGAACCTACTTCAAACGGTCCGGGTCGTCTGTATTGACTGCTCCCGTTGCCACCCCTACCAGCGCTAATGAGATCTAACACGACCAAGCGGCATTCCGGTACGATTCTGATTGGCCGAAGGTTCATGCGGCTCGAGTCCTTTCTGCAGGCAGCATACACCTGCATGAGCTTGTGTGAGGGACTTCAAGCTGACTGCCTAATCTGGAAGACCCTCGTTCTCAGTAGCCGGATGGCTCTTCAACGTTGTTTTCAGAGTTGATACTACGACGAGCGCAGGTTACATGCAAACCATTGGTGAGCACCAAACACCTCCGCCTTCACATCTATGATCAGCATGTCACAAAGACGCTCGGATGACAAGCGCGTGCCAAGGCGCCGGGGATGGTACTCGGCAGAGACTTATCCGCGAGGAACGAGTGTTCGGCGCTGTGGAGGCAATGGTGGCCGCGGTCCTTTGATGTGGGCCATGCCACCGAGCACCGAGCCACCGAGCCACCGAGCCACCGAGCCACCTTTCCTTGGGAAGTGGTTCTCCATGAGAGCAACCAGCATCTAAACAATAATCAAGTGTTGTTCCTGCAGCCTTGTCGGGCCAATGATACTAATTCCAATATATACGGGAGATCGTTGTCATGATCGATGGCAATAATAATAACCCACAGCATTGGTATGGCGAGTTTCGCGTGGAACATCGGCCGCATGGACGCACAGGTAAACACCGCAAAGTCGCACACTGTGGCTGTTGTCATATCAATGCCAAAGTCGAAGCTGCCCGCTAGCACAGCGTTATTCTTCATTCTCAGAACGTTTCTTTTCCTTTTTCTTTTTTCTCCTTTGTTTAGTCTTTCTATACGGTTTCCCCTTCGAATTTCGCCACTTGCAGTAGACGGTCTACAGTACGCTTGCGTTGCCCAAGCTTCCAGGCTCGCCAATTGAAGCGACCCAGTGAACGCCGAGTATTATGGTGCCAATTCAAGTATCGTTCGTGCCTCCTAGATTATTCAAGACGCTCTCAGGCTGTACAACCGGGCGCATCTTCAGTCAGACCTTAGACTCTGGCGCGGAGGCAGAGCGATAAGATCTGAAGTATAGCACAGGCATAAGGTAGCCCTAGAGGCAGCTGTCACGAGCCTGGAGGTACAGGTAGTTAGCGAAGTCAGAGCGTGGATGCCTTAGGATTCTCCAAACGCGGGGGAGACACGTCTTCACATGCGCATTATTATTGAGAGCGCATTGACCGCCGAAACGTTGATCAGCGACTTCAGACGTCCAGTCCCGCCTCGATTTTGGCCTGGTTCGTGACACGTTTTGCATTTTGCCTATCGCCTGTAGAAGACTGACAACTTGTTCTTTCTACCCTGAATTGATCCTCCGACTCTTGCTGACGCGTCGATCACCCACGTTGCCATATAAAGACTCAAGAGGCCGCTCAAGGTTGCCTTTCTCAGCCCTCCTTAATCTTGCCTGTTGCGCTTGAGCCCATACCGAGAGCCCGGCAGACACCTCGCAAAATCATACACAATGGCAGCGGCAGCGGCGAGCGTCATTCCTTCCTTGTCGGAACGTCCCGTCAAGAACACCATCTGCCTTTTCGATGTCGATGGCACCCTTACGCCTGCTAGGAGAGTGAGTCGCCACAAAACCTCCCTGCACCGTTCTGCGGAGAGGCTTTGAGGTCATGAGAGACAGTCACTGACATTCGGCAGTCAGTCTCCCCGGACATGCTCCAGCTCTTGTCCGCTCTCCGCCACAAGGTCGCCATTGGCTTTGTCGGCGGTTCCGACCTTGCCAAACAGCAGGAGCAGCTGGGCACTCAGTCCATTCCCGTGACCACGCTCTTCGACTTCTGCTTTGCGGAGAATGGTCTTACGGCCTACCGTATGGGCGCCCCCTTAGCTAGCCACAGTTTCATCAAGTGGATCGGCGAGGACAGCTACAAGAAGCTGGTTAAGTTCATCCTCCATTACGTTGCCGACCTTGACATCCCCGTCAAGAGAGGTACTTTCGTGGAATTTCGGAATGGCATGATCAACGTCAGCCCCATCGGAAGAAACGCAAGCGTGCAGGAGCGGAACGAGTACGAGAAGTTTGACCTGGAGCACAAGGTCCGGGAGAAATTCGTTCAGGCCATCAAGCAGGAATTCCCAGATCTCGGTCTCACGTACGTATTTACCCCATCACGGCATTTTGAAAAGGCAGTTCAGCGCTCACACTCTTTTTAGATACTCCATTGGCGGACAGATCTCATTTGACGTCTTCCCGCAAGGCTGGGATAAGACGTACTGCCTGCAGCACGTCGAGAACGAGAAGAACATGCCGGACGGCGTGGAATACAAGACCATCCACTTCTTCGGCGACAAAGCCTACCAGGGTGGCAACGATTGGGAGATTTACGAAGATTCGCGCACTGTGGGCCACGCAGTGAAGAACCCAGAAGAGACTATGGCCGAGCTGAAGAAGATGTTTGATTTGTAATTGATCGGCTCCTGAACGGACTTTCAACAGTTTCCAGCGCGGCAGCGGGTGTGGATGAGTTGCAACAACGTGGGTTTTGGCAGACTGAAGGGAGAGCTCACATTGATCCATCACATTGATCCTGATCAGCACCATCAAGGCACAAAAAGTTAGGATCGAGGCCAAGCAGTAGGGCGTCATCTTGTCTTGCTTTTGGAGGCGTTTCCACGAAAGCCAGTCCGCTCGTGTCTAGTTCGACCAGAGGGCTTCAGATCAAAGGCTAAGCAGCTCCCTCTGCAGAGCAGAGCGACAACAAGGGTCACGTGCAAAACGTCCAATACAGAAAATGTCCACCTCGGTACCGCCAATTTTGAGGTCAAAGTCAGAGGTGACATGGTATAAACGATATGACTCGCAAAACATATTTCCTGCAAATTCTCTTTGTAGCTTTCGGGAAGATATCAAATGGTCACTTTTTCATTTCTCATCTATTCAATGGAATTTGTGCTCGGAGCTGGTATCTCAATGCTTGACCAACCTAACTTTTCTCCCGCCCTCCACCAACGCCGTGCCAGGAATGTAGAGCTAGCCGTCAGCCCGGCCAGCTTATCTCGCGGTCATGTTGAAAGCGACCACAAGGTAAGAAGCTTAGTGATGGAACAATCGGACGTGCTGCTCCACGAAAGTAATCCCCAGCTTCTCTGCCGTTTCGAAGCATGCCTGGTCGTTCTGGCTGCCTACAGGGGCAGCAATGTACTTCACGCCACTCCTGGCGACGCGGTACACGTTGTCAGTGAAGGGGAAGAAGGCATCGCTGCTCACAGCCACCTCGCCCATCTTGCTCAACCACGCCTTGCGCTCCTCTTGGGTAAAGGGCTGCGGTGCTTCCTCAAAGTTCTTCTCCCAGTCCTCCCGTTCGGGACCACTGTCTTGCACGATACCTGAGCAGAAGGTCAATCGCGTTGCTCTTGTCAGCGCGCTTAGCGCCCTTCCTCCACTTCACGTTCAAGGCGCGGCTGTGGAAGCGCATCCACCAGTTGTCAGCCTTGTCGCCCGCAAGACGTGTGCAGTGGATACGGGATTGCTGGCCAGCACCGAGGCCGATGACCTGGCCATTGAGGGCGTAGCACACGGAGTTGGACTGCGTGAACTTGAGGGCGATCGTGGCAACAGTCATGTCGCGGAGAGCGGACTCAGGAAGCGGCGCTGACTCCTTGGGCACGATGATCGAATTGAAGGTGTTGTGGGGCGTGATCGTGGCGTCGTTGCGGTGCTGCGTGAGGTTCACACCGAAAATGGTGCGCGACTCCTGCGCCGGAGGCGTGTAGGCCTTATCCATCTGGAGCACGAGGTACTTGCCACCCTTCTTCTTGCTCAGGAGCTCCAGAGCTTCCTGCTGGAATCCTGGCGCAACAACACCATCGCTGACCTCCTTGCTGATAATCTTGGCAGTAGGGACATCAACTTCGTGTGAAAGAGCGATCACATCGCCGAAGCTAGACATGCGGTCGGCACCTCTGGCACGAGCGTAGGCTTGCGGCCAGTCCAGATGATTCGAGGCCTTCAATGTCCTCCACCATGTAGACCTTCTTCTCGACATCGCTGAGAGGCACGCCAATGGCAGCACCTGCTGGGGAAACGTGCTTGAATGAGGCTGCTGCAGGGAAGTCGAGAGCCTCGCTCAGCTCCTTGACCAGATTCCAAGCGTTGAGAGCATCAAGTAGGTTGACATATCCTGGCGAGCCATTGAGCGCCTTGAATGGCAGCGGCCTGTCCGTCATGTATGCCGATGCAGGCTTCTGGTGCGGGTTCGTGCCGTATCTCAGGGCCAGCTGCTGAAGACCATCGCCGGCATACTTCTTGCGGAAGAAGTCGGAGATGGCACTGTCGTAGTCTGCGGTGTGTGTGAAAGCCTTGAGTGCGTACAGCTGCTTGCTCTTATCGGGCACTTCGCCCTTCTCCAACTCTTGCAAGAAGTCGTGGTAGTCGTTGGGGTCACTGAGGATGGTGACTCTGGTGTGGTTCTTCGCGGCGGCTCTGATCAAAGTCACGCCGCCAATGTCGATCTCCTCGACGGCCTCAGGAATGGTCACGTTGATCTTGGCCACGGTGTCCTTGAAAGGGTAGAGGTTGCAGATGACATAGTCTACCTTGTCGATGTTCTGCTCAGCGAGGTCCTTCTCGTCCGAAGCAAGGTCCCGAGCAAGGATGCCGGCGTGCACGGCTGGGTGGAGGGTCTTGACACGGCCAGCGAGCATTTCCGGGGCCTTGGTGATGGCGGAGACATCCTCGACGGGGAAGCCGGCTTCTCTGATCAGCTTGGACGTGCCACCAGAGGCGAGCAGACGGATGTTCTGCTTGACAAGTCCCTTGGCCAGGTCCAGCAGACCGGTCTTGTCGTAGACGGAGAGGATGGCGATTTTCTGCGGTTGATCGGACGCCATATTGTCGGTGATGTGCCGAAGGTTGGGGAGGAGGGGGAGGAGTGTGTGTGGTGATGGTGTATGGATTGGCGAGTAAGGAGGATACGAACAGTGGGTGTAGACGGCAGTAATCAGGATTGCCTGACTAGTCAGTCATACAGTCAATGCCACCCAACCTGAACTGCACTTCCTCTCTCCACCAACTTTTTTCGCGGAGGCGAATCCTTATCAGCGGGGCAGCCCATATCAGCCCCGCGCTAATTTCGGCCTGTGCCGTGCTCTGCCCACCTGCAACAAGAATGCCACGCCTTGAGCACGCCTCCAGCATATCTACACCAACCCTGTCAACCTTTTCAGCCTTTGACGTGCATAGCTTACTTCTGGAGAGCCCGGCAGACGGCAAGCCTGCGCCAAATATGATTCATTGGGAGCATTTTACCACTTCATCATGACACTTTACCAGACCTTGACCTTTAGAGGTACTTCTAGGAACACTGTAGTACAGTCGCAGCACACACTTCACCAAATTTCAACACAAATGTACAACATTGCAGAGACTACCGGGTAGCAAATGTCACGGTCAACCCTCTGTCAAACCTTGTCATCAGACTCATCTACTGGCCCAGATGGTTTTCTAAAGGAAGAATCACGCTTGTTCCGTTTGAGGTGCGTCTTGTCAGAAGTGCACACCTCCTGGGTGACAATCCGCATAGGTCTCAAAGCGCGTCCGTAGAAGGCAGCACATCGCGTGCCGAAGTCACGAGCGAGTCACCGTGGTTGGCGAAAGTCCTCGTTCATTATTCCGTGTTGAGGCCGACATATGAACCGATTGCAGTCGTTTGTGAACACTCTCAGGGTCTGAAGAGGCAAAAGCCCGACCTGTCATCCACCTTCCATCACCGCAACCGGTTAATCGGATTGATCGCATAATTCCAATCCACATCGCACGAGTCAACGTCATATATAATGCTCGACATTGGACATGAAGATCATGATGGTTGGAAGAAATCGGAAATGACGTCGCCCCTGCCCTGATTGCCGACTGTAATCCGGTCGCACCGTTGGTAGGGGAGCCCCACAGTGGAACTTCTGCCGTTGAGGAGCGAATCCAACAACACGAGTCATGATTTGAAAGGCAACGGACACGCCGGAGCTCTGACAAGGATTACCCTATGGAGGGCCACTCAGGATTGGACTTGTCGTAAGCGGGGAAGATGGAAAGGAAACATGTGCATTTCATATCAGTGCCACTGAGGGCAAAAGTACCGTGGCAATCGCCAACAGGTAGATACATTCGTTCCTCCTAGGGTCTATTGTGCCCTGTCTATTATGATGGTATCTCATGCCCCCGGAACGCCTAGACCCCCGCTAAGTTCAAGCTTTAAAGAATCGTTGGTCGGCATCTTTACAAAGCAAGGGCGACACCGCCAGCAATGACGAGGCCGAGAGCGGAGCCGGCGAGGTTGTTGGCGCCGTTGTCGATGGGGCTGGTGGTCGGGTTGGAGCCAGTGCCGGCGCCAGAGGCGGAGGCGGTACCCATGGCAGTGCCAGATGGAGCGGTGCCGTTGTACCTTGTAGATTGTCAGAGTTCTGTTCGATGCTTGGAAAGCTTCCATCATATGGAGACATACTGAGCAGAGGCAGCGGCCGCGAGGGCGAGGAATGGAGCGATGATGGTGGTGAACTGCATTTTGACCGTGTGGTGTTGGTTTTGGAGTTTTTGGTTGTGGTGAAATGGTATTATTATTATTATACGGTGTGTAGCGAAGTGGTGTGAAGTCGTGGATGGGGAATGAAAGAGCGAGAAGAGCAGTGGAAGGAAGAGGAATATGTACTTGGACCGCGACACACAAGCCGTTTCCAATTCAATTGCTCCAGGGACCACACAGTCCACATCCGGGCCTGGCCCACATGTCGCACAGACAACACTCTTGCGTAGACCAACGAGCCGCGCAAGCAAAGCTGCGGACACCACGGGGCTCGCGTGCGGCTCCACGCCACCTGGCGAGACACAGCCGTGGTTGCGGGACCCATGTTGACCCATCTGGAACCAGTTGACTCGGTCGACTGCCTCTTCGACTGCCTCGGCTGTGGCGGGATCGCTTTTCGAAACGGCAGTCTCGCCGTTGTTGAGCCGTTGTTGGCGCAGAAACGAGGCAAAGTCTAATTTCGCTGACTGCAGATCGATCGGGTTATTCTCGCGGGCCTATCCGCTCCGACAGCCGGGGCCGGGCCAAGCAGGGGCAGATGCATCGAGACTGGCTGCTCCCGTTCAGGAATGCCCCAACGCCTCAACTAGAAACCAGCTCCGCGGCCATTATTTATTCCCCCAAAGACCCTTTCTTTGGCGTCGTTCACCACACAGGCGACAGCGCTGCACCGCGGAGTGCTCGCCAGCCGATCGAAGCGACGGTTGCGACTGTCTTCTGGACCTCCAGGGCTCGATTCAATCGAATGTAGCCTCCTTTCTGCCCCGTTGGGGCTAATTACATTCACGCTATGTATGGCCTCGACAGGAGGCCCCAGGCCGTCGTTCGTCTTGTAGTCGTGAAGCGAACCTGAGCGGTTGCGGCCAGAGGCAAATTACCCGCGAGACCCGATACCTACAGATGGAGATAGTGGGATGTGATCCTTATTTCTTTCATCCCTATCACTTCTGAAAAAAGGAGACTGGTGTCCTGGGCTTTCATTGATTCGATTTGCACTTACTGGGCCTGCCGTACGCAGCCAGGAGTGCTTTCAGAGGTATCCTCCGGAGGTATCATCCTAAGGGATCGTGCTCTTGTGGAAACCCGGGCAGTCGACATCTTGCCCTTTTGGACCGGACTCCCCAATCTGGTCGATCTGAGTTTGCCCACGCGGGTTCTCACAGCAACACAGTTTCGTGTGCTTCGAATTTCACTCCCGACCTGCATATCCCTCAGCAACTTGAGCTCCCCGCCCAGCTATCGAGAATGTCTTAGCATTTACTTCTTGGCCATAGGTGGTGCGCATCGCGTAAAGACCCGCTCCTACTGCTTTCTGACCCGCCTCCACTATCAGCTCCTCGGATTTGTAGTCGAAGCATCTCTCCAACCCTCGCTGCTGGACGAAGCATCAATGTGTGCAACCGAGGACGCTTTTCATGAGCTTCGCTTTCGATCCATCGACGCTCCCAACCTCGATCCATTGTACGCATTTTACGCCACCGCTAAAGTCCGTCGATCGCTTTCAAACGTTGCTTAGTCCCGTTCCCTTGCCTTTATCGCATCAGGCAAGCTTCTTGCTTCTTCATGGCGATCATCTTTCGCTTCACATCCACAGAGCCGGGACCGAAAACCCTTCCTCGATATCGCTGTAAGATGATAAATTCTTGGTCTTGACTCCGACATGAGCTCCGAGAACCTGGTTGGATAAACAGCTCGGAGCTGGACAAGAGGCCTGGATATGAAGTCTATCCTCCATCGAGGCATCCAGCCTGGCTTGCCTCCCGTTACGACGCTCCAGCACGTCGAATCCGCATTCGTTTTCGAGGACATCAAGGCTCTTGTGCGTCATGAATGACCTCTGTCGGAGCCACAGGCTTACTGTCGCATTTCACGGCGACAGAAGCGTGCATATGAGTCGCTCCGATGTTATCTCCCCTTTCCTGTTCATGGATTTTGCAAGCCTTGCGCTGTTTGCACATTCCACGCTACCTCGATGAGTTTCGAGGCGGTATCGCAATGTTTTGTAAGTGGTGAAGTCAACAGTCAGCTGCTGACACCATTCCGCACGATTCTCGAAGAATGGCTTGTAGGCATGCCTTTGCTATGATGAAGGATTACGCTCATAATAGCCATTTGGAAGACCAGATTGCATGGACAGATCGGGACCAAGGACCTGCAGGTCGTCTCTAATTATGCCGGTCCATGTAATAGAACGTTTAACTATGCCGGCAGACTGTTTGCCCGTTGCACCTGCGCTGGTGCTGTTGTGAAAAAAGTTCTTGGCGATTCTAAAGATATGACAGACAAGACACGGGCACATGTAAAAGATGTGAAACATAAGGTATGAAAGCTTCACGGGTTGGTTGCTCTTAGGTAAGTGGAGTTGAGCTTGCGCGGCGAGTTGCTCTTTCATCCTCCCCTGAGGTTAAACATATCAGAAATGTGTTTTCGCGAGGCTCTAGTAGCATGTACATCATATACCATCACTCTAGGGTACATACACCATCCATGCATGGCAAGCGCTTAGTTATGCATGCTAAAATGCGTCGGCCTTCACCTAATGGTGCTGTCTCACATAGCCTGTCGCTGCCTCGGCGCAGCTCTTATAATGTTGTCCACCCGGAGCAGAAGCTCTGCAGCCTCGCTAGCGGAGCTGACCACCGCACGCTTGAGCTTGTAGCTTTCCACCACGCCCAGCTCGCGCATGTCAGTAATGCCGCCGCCAGGCGTCATCAGGTCCAATCCTGAATTGCTCATGCCACCGTAGACGGCCTTCCGTAACCGTGCCACCAAGTCCGAGGAATCGAGACCGGCATTGTCGGCAAGGATGGTTGGCAGTTGCCTCAGTGCCTTCGCAAAGCTGTCCACAGCCAGTGCCTTCTTGCCCGCCACGTTCTGTGCCGCCTGATCAACCGCCTTCGCCATGACCATCTCTGCGCAACCACCGCCCAGGGTGACCTTCGGGCTGCCAACGGTCTGCGAAAGTACGGCAAGGGCGTCGTGCAGCGACCGCTCGGCCTCGTCTAGCAGCTGTTCTGTCGCACCTCGGAGCACGATTGTGCAAGCACGGCCAGCAGCGACGCCAGAGAATCTGATGAGGCTATCCTCGCCAATGATGACCTCCTCGATGAGGTCGCAGTGGCCGAGCTTGACGTGCTCGGGGTGGTCGAACGTACTCGTGATCTCGGCGCCCGTGACCAGCGCCAGACGCTCCACACCGTCGAAGTCCGCATGTTCGATACTCGAAATGCCAGCGTCTGAGAACAGCTGCTCAGGCCAGTTGTAGATCAGCTGCCTGTTGACGAAGCAGTTGATGCCGTGGCCCTTTATCCGTTCGACCTTGTTCTTCATCTTCTCGCGCTCTGCCTTCTCCAGCTCCGCCAATTTGCCCGTGCTCTCCACCTTGACTCTCGCGCCGAAGATCTTGACCTTGTCCGTGTCCATACTCGTGTTAGCAACCAAGATCTTGGCGTTCTCTACCCGCTTAGGCTGGTTCACACCAAACTTCTTGTCCAGGATGAAGCCAGGGTCGAGGTAGGAGTCTGACAGCTTGCCGCCCGGCTTCTTGATGACTTGGATGTGTGTCAGGTCTGTAGAGCCCTGCATGCGCAGCACAGCGTCCGTAGCGAGGTTGGCGAAGTAATCCCTGTCTTGGGAGAGCACCTTGGAGCTCAGCGTAGTCCTCGCAATGGCCACCAAGTCCTCTCTGAAGCGGTCGGTGTTCTTGCTGTTGTCCACCGCTTGCTCTTCCAGCGCCTTGAGCGCCGCACTCGAAGCTATCCGGAATCCCTCGATGATGGTTTGCGGGTGGATCTTCTGATTCACCAGCTGCTCGGCCTCCCTCAGCAGCTCGGCCGCCAGTACGGCTACGGATGTAGTGCCATCACCCACTTCGTCGTCCTGAACTTTTGAGATGTTCACTAGAACCTTCGCCGCCGCGTTGTCGAGTGCTATGCTCTTCAAGATCGTTGCGCCGTCGTTCGTCACGAGAATCTGGCCCGTCGATGCTGATTGCAGGATCTTGTCCATGCCTTTGGGGCCGAGGGTGGACTTGACCAGGTCGCCGACCGCGATGGCACCGACGAACGCTGAAAGACGTGCATTCTCGCCCTTCTCTTCTATCGCGCCCTCCTCGAAGATCTGGGTGGGGTTTTCGAAGGACTGGGCGGGGCTGTTAGTTGTGATGCTGTAAGGTGGGAAGAGGTGGGCGGGCCTACCATTTTTGCTTAAAGCTACCACTGCATGCAATCTACTCCTGTACGATTGCTCTCGGCGGCAGCAATGGGTGAAGACGTGGCGATGTTTCTTCGGGTGTTTGCCTGATCAATCCCGTTTCCGCCTCACGCGACTGAACGCGGTAGAAATTTGGCTGTCAGAAGGGGAAAGCTTGGGCCATGCGACTCGAATTGCACATGCACGTACAGACGAGATAGCAGCCTACCTACACAAACATATAGATTATTACATAGCAGGTACCTACCTTAGGTATAATTCGACATCTACCCACTGTGACAAAATAATGGCTACCGGAGACGACAGCACGACGCCCCTCCTCCCTCAGAACAACAGCAGCACAGGAGAGAGACGGCGAAACAGCAACGTCAGGTCTTCATGGCGAAGTGGCTCCCGCTCTTCATTCGCCTCGCCGCGCCTCAGGCGGAGCAGCACGCGTGATGTGCATCCTAGACATGACGAGGTCGAGCCCGTACTGCCTGCCACCGCCGTCCCAGCGGAACAGGAGACCCGGCTCCATAACACGAACTGGGCCTTGTCTGATGAGGAGCCAAACACTTGGGCTCAGATCCGCCATAACTGGCGCGAGGAGTTTGCGTATGTCAACTTGGTCCCGCACGACAGCATGATCCCTCAGTAGCGACCGGCGACTGATAGCGCTCCAGTGAATTCTTTGGCACTTTCATGATCCTAATCTTTGGTCCCGCTGTCGAGGCCCAGGTTGCTCTTCACAATCGGCCAGCCAGCTCAAGTCACGACTTCACTTATGGAGATTACCTGCAATGCCGCTTCACCTGGGCCGTCGGTGTCGCCATGGCGGTGTGGGTTGCCGGTGGCGTGTCTGGTGGACACTGCAACCCGACCATCACCATAGTTCTTGCCCTTTTCCGTGGCTTCCCCGCCCGCAAGGTTCCCAGCTTCATCATATCTCAGGTGCTCGGAGCCATGTTGGCGACGTTCCTTGTCTACGCCAACTACACGCATTCCATCTCCTTGTATGAGGGAGGCGATGACGTCCGCACTGTTGTTGGGCCCCATGCCACGGCTGGCCTGTTCTTCACTCTGCCAGCTGCTGGCCTGCCATACATCAGCGCCTTCTATACCGAGTTCCTTGCCTCTGCCATCCTGGTCATGATTGTCTTTGCAGTTTCGGACAAGGCCAACCTTGCGCCTCCCCGAGGCACAATGCCGTTCGCCTTGTTTCTTGCTCTGCTTGGCATCGGTTCCGCACTTGGAGTCAACACTGGATATGCGATCAACGGCGCGAGAGACACTGGACCGCGTATTGCACTCTCGCTCATTGGGTACGGCAAGGATGTATGGCTGCATGACCGCCTGTATTGGCTGTGGGCTCCGTGGGGTGCTTCGATCTGTGGCGGGACCGTTGGAGGGTTTGTCTACGATGCCTTCCTATACACTGGCAGAGACTCCCCTTGAACAGGCCGCGATCGGGCGGGAAGACCAACGATGACTACATATAATGCATGGCTTTCACCGCTCACTTTCGTCCATGCTCATTGTTAATGGGCTTTGATGGTGTGTGCATTGTGGCTACAGGTATACAGAACTGAACAGTTTGACTGTTCATAACTCACAGACAACGAGAATGTAAAAGTAGAACGATATAATGTAGAATAGTATACTATAGAAGGATACACGTTCCTGGCTAAATGGCAATGGCGATGGTGCCAACAGTTGTAATTCCATTTGGTGTTGTAATCGTTCCAAGGCTTTTCGTTTTCGACTGGACACCAGGCCCCTACTTCATCTCAGTTGAGGCCGGTGCCGTATTACTTTGACGTTAGCATTCCGAGATCATCACGAAGAAGGGCTTGCATGACAGCTGCAATATGTCCATTTCAAGATATAAGGATGATTGCTTGTCCTGGCAAACTGGCAATACCTTCTGCTAGCTACAGCCAAAATCTCCGTTGGATTTTCTGCTTTCTACCCTGCTACATTGTACCTTCTGTTAGCAATGCTCGGTCTATAGCAATGAGATATTATGGACTTCGCGATTCTTACAGGAATTTTGGACGGTATTTCCTACCACGGTCAGCAAAAAAATTTGTTCAACGGCGCACGCATTCATCAGTGAGGTGCTTTCCCAAAGCCAGAGCCACTATCATTGTCTGACAAAAGTAAAATTGCACGCATGATCACCAGAGATGGGATGCTGTGATACACGTTGTTCGTGTTGAAATATTGCTTGCAAATTTCATTTTGCTTAAATATCGTCACCATGGGTAGCCAATCTAAAGACCTGCTTCTCTTGTTTGAACCGGGCCTGAACAGCAGCCGGGAACCTTTCAAGGCGTGCGGCAATAACCCTACTGCTCTTATTTGCCGGCGCCTGGCTCGTCCTGCTGAGGAGCCTTAGAGTCCTCAAATTCAATCAACATACTCGGATGCGACCACTCTTTGAAGACAGATCGCTCGCTTGCACTGAGTAAGTTGTCGAAGACCGTTATTTGCTAGATTCTCATTAGCCTGTAGTTCATCAAATCAGCAGCAATGCAGCAAGGAGTAGTACTTTGATCGTTTTCCAACCCAGCTCAGCCCTATGACTGATGAGTATCCACGCCGCACCTCTTCCATTCGGTGTCGACAACAGTGCCAGTGCCTCCTCAGAAGGAAACTCGAAGGCGGTGCCAGGCCATGGCACCGGACCGTTGACCACACCACGCCGCTTCAAACCTCGAATATAACTTCTCTCGTTTCCTTGTTGACGATCTGTGATCGGAACATGTACCGAAGGTCTCTGACTTGCAGAGGAGGCACTGCAGTCTTGCACAGGTGCTCATATTCGAGGAACATGACATCCGACAACAACCCTAGGGCACAAGTTCGCCGCCCTCCCATTCATCGATCCGCTTCTTCTGTTCGACAGCATAACGAGGGCTTCGCGCATTACTGACAATGAGCACGCCGTGCTTTGGGTAGTAGATGCCTTTGTACCAGGCGTCGGTAGGCTATATTCCTACGTCAGTCTGACAATAATTGAAAAATAATTGAGAGGATTCGAAAACTTACGTTGTAATGCTTGCCTTCCACTGTGGATTCACGTAGATGGTCCCATTCGACATCCTTTGGCTCGATGGGATCGTGGGCTTCAATTCTTGGACATCCGAGCCCGCCCACGACATCACCAGGATCAGAAAGGAGTGGCGTCTGTATGTCGGAGGGTATCCCGCGCGGTTGCTTACGTCTGTCAGCGGTCCACCCATACCGTTCAAGATCAGTCCATTGGTAGTGGCTTTGAACGTCTGCACACTGTAAATGCGTGTACAGGAGTCTGCCCTTTTCTACCGCGGACTTATACCTGCCGGAGGCTGCTTCGGTGGCATTGTCGCCGCGGATGTTAATGGCTTTTCGAAGACCTGCGTAGGCAAGACCGGCCGGAGTCTCCGCATTTGAGCGAGCAATATTTCCGTTCCATGTTTCAATATGCAATGTGACCGAGCTGAGCATACAGTAGGCTGAGAATGCCAGCAGACCTAGGAGAAAGGTCAAAGCGAGTAGTCGATTCGTGGAAACACAACGGCTCCTTACTGACAATGCCATTATATTACCTGTGAGTATCAGTAGTGAGTGAAGAGGTTGATGCAGTCATCCAAGAAGATTGTTTACGCAATCAGGGAAGTCGTTCGTGTCAATAAGGTATTAATATGAGCCGTCGAATTCGGTCATGCTCGTGTCAAGACCGTGAGCGTTGGCTCACACAAGCACTTCTCATGTGAGATCGTTTTCCAGACTTGCATGTGACCGTAACGATATTGTGAAAGAGGCCCATGATACTTGTGAAAACCACAGTTTGTGCAAACAGTAATATAATTGGAAGCTTTCACCTCACTGTTGCCAGAAAATGCTTTTGGCTGGGACAAAGCAAAGGGAGGTGGGAAATTACGACTGGTTCGCCACCAATTCCGCCTGTCCGTCTACAGCACCCTCTGGAAGAGTATTGCACTTCTCCGTGAACAGCTTCTCTGCTTGCTGCCACACTCTAGCATGTTTCCAATCGTTCAGCTGAAGCAAGCTCGGCAGCAATGCTGAGCTGAAAGCTTCGGATGCTTCTCTTGGAAGTAGAGACGGCAAGTGGTCGATGCTGATGACGCTCAGCGGGAGGTCATTGGCTGGGCAGGCAGCTTCACCGGGACCGTAGGGCTCGAGAAGGTGGTGTTGATGTCGTAGATTGGAATCGGGTTGTGTGGGTTCGTGGTGTCACACGAGACATCGCATACGACGCTCAGTCTGCGATCCGGCGAAGACAACGAGTTAGGTTCGATGAATGGCGGGATCTTGGCAGAGAGGTAGATGCAGTTGACGAAGACATCTGACTCCACGATCTCTTGGTACGGCCCCGACTTGGCAGAGGTCTCTGGAAGATCCCATTTCTAGGTTGTCAGCAACCGATCTGTCTTGTCCTTGAGAACGTCGCCTTACAATAATGTCTTCCAGACCGGCCTTGACACACAGGTCGACAGCACCACGGCCACAGCGTCCAAGCGCACCTATGACAAGCACTCGAGGAAGGTGACCAGCCTTGGCTTTGCCGCTTTCCACAGCCTCCTTGACGTCCTTGATCAGTAGACCTTCGTTCTCGTAAGGCGTCACTCCAGGCAGTGGCTCGTCCTTGCCGTGCGTGAGCTGCCAAGCCCAAGTCATGAGGGCCAAAGCAGCACCAGCGAAGCCAGCATGGTAGCCAAAAGCAGCAACTCTCCGTCCGTTCTCGTCCTCAAGGAACTCCAGGTCAAGGAGAGTCCCCTTACCGCGAGGGAAACGGCCGAGCACCTTCTCCCAACCACCTTGACCCTTGTAGCCTGCTTCATGTTAGCATATCTGAGCCAGTCATTGCAGATCGCGATGTTACAAACAGTGTGCAAATTGGACATGGATGTGCTTCAACGGGAAGTCCTCTTCGGGAAGCTCCTTCAGCCCAATGATGATGTGTTCACTCGGGGCCTGAGTCCAGGATCCAGTAGGGACGAGGCTTGCTCCGGTGCCCTCATATTCAGAATCGTTGAAGATGCTCAGGGGAGACCGTTCAATATTGACAACATAGCCAGCGTCAACAAGCTGCTTCGCAATGGTGGGAGTAACAGCGCTTCGGTGTTCCAAAGGCTTTGTCTCCGCTCGCACATGTAATACAGTAGGCGCCATGGCTGTTGCTCAATATTATATCAGAAGTATAAATCGAAAAACAACTGTTTGCTGCCGAGTTATTCCATCCGTTGAAGAGTCATGGCCGACAACGGACGGGACGAAAATTGGAATGCCTCAGGCCTGCTTTGACGAGAACTTGGCGGTACATCCATCTCGTGGTCAGTGCGCAATGGCAAGCGTCAGATGTAAACCGCATCGTCTCACTGCTCCAGGACCAGCGCACAGATAAGCAGGGCGCTTCTAGCAGGAATCAAGACAAAGGCGACCCAGCTAGAAACACTCCTGCCTGCGCGTGGTTTGAAATTGCGAGCCACGTACATGCCAAATACACGAAACCATATGTCACTCTGTAGGTATATACCCCCCAAAAACGCCACGCTATGCCATCGTTATGCATCATCTATCAATGTGAATGCTTTTTCGGATCCTTTCAGTGTCCAAGCTGTGCGCTCTGGGTACGCTCCACGCTAGGACTTTCTTCATCAAACTGAGCCTCCTCGCTGTTGAAGAAATCTTCACGACCAATGCCGCTTCTATCACACATGCCCCTAAAGATGGAGCCTGGCTGGTCGTAGAGCTTAATAGGCTTGTCAAGCTCGGCGACATTACCTTGGTCCTGTTGTAATGGTTAGAGGATACTTAACATGTGAGCCACGGGTGTTGTACTTACCATCACAAGAATACGGTCATAACCAATAATCGTCTTCAACCGGTGCTGATTGAAGGTCAGCGAGCTTCCCAACAGCAACAGAATCCACGGAAACTTACAGCAATGACCAAAAGTGTTCTGCCCTTGAAGCCGCGAACAATGGTCTTCTGAATCTTCTGATCCGTCTCAAAATCGACCGATGATGTGGCTTCGTCACACACAATGATCTGAGAGTTCCTCACCAAAGCCCGCGCCAAAGCGAGCAATTGACGCTGCCCAAGCGAGAAGTTCAAGCCTTCGTCCTCGACAGCCGTATCCAAGTGTATGCGACCGGCTTCATCCTCGATAGACTGTTCGGCCCCGACCAGATCAGCTTGGCGGAGTGCATGCCAAAGCTCAAGGTCGGTGTGCTCGTTGAAGGGGTCCAAGTTGCTGCGAATCGTGCCACGGAAGAGCGTAGGGTCCTGTGGAATAATCGCAAGCCGAGATCGCAGATCGTGAAGGCCAATGTCGGCAATGTTTATTCCATCGATGTTGATACTGCCTCCGGATAGCTCGGTAAGCCGGAAGATCGTTGACATGATCGTTGATTTGCCGGCTCCTGTTCGGCCAACAACTCCAATACGCTCGCCACCTTCGACATGCATAGTCAGACCCTTCAGCACGAGGGGCAAGCCCGGACGGTACCGCATCTGGACATTGTCGAATACGATCTCTCCCTTTTCTGGCCAATTAGGTCGAGTCTGCCCTTTGTGCAGTTCGGCTTCTTCTTCTAGCTCGGTGCCGTAGTAATGGATACGCTCTGTGGAGTTCATGTTGTTCTCGACTTCGGCCAGCTGTCTAACGGTGAACTGGATCATCTGTACAATAGTGAGAATGTAGGAAAGCACCAGACCACCCGTGCTAGGATTGATTGTCGAGCGTCCAGTGACAACCAAGATGCCGACTGTGAAGACCAGAAGGTTGCCCACAAGATCGAGACGCACTGAGAGCCATCTTTGATTGCCGAAGGTCAAGAAATACGCCCCGTCCATGTCGTCGACAGCTTCGTTGATCTTCTTTGCGAATTGCTTCTCCAGACCATACGCGCGGATAGTAGCGGTACCAGTCACGGCCTCACCGAATCGCGAGAAGACGACAGAGCGCAAAACGGCTTCATGTCGCTTGATCTCACGCGCTGACGCTCTGTAGTAGCTTGCGGAGAACAAGAACATCACCGCGAGCGGGACAAGCGCAATCACGAAGTAATAGTAATACGCTATGATGAGGATGAAGACAGAAAGAATCATGGCCATAGTCATGAAGAACATGCGCATGCTGTCGGTCAACTGGTTGTCCATCGTGTCGACATCCTTGGAAAACCGGTTCGTGATGCGCCCAAGCGGAGTTGTGTCGAAGAAGGACATCGGCGCCCGAAGAACACGTTGAATGGCTCGGTGAAGCATGACTTTGCTAGACCTTGTACCGAGGACGGTGAGTGTCACGGAGAACGTGAAGAGGAGCGCAGCCTGGAGCACACCAAGCGCAGCATAGCCACCGATGTATATGCCGTCGGAAAGACCCCATTTGCCCGAAGTCCAGAACGAGAGCCACAAGCTTGTCATGATGTTGGCTCCTTGCGACAAGATAAGTACCAAAAGGACCAGCGGGGCGTTCAACATCGTTCCAGAGGCTTTGATGTACTGCAGGTAGACATCCCAGCCAACACTGGCCACTTGACGTTCTTCTGCTTGCATCAGGGCACCCGCAGGCTTCTTTCCTTTCTTCTTCTTTGAGATCTTCTTATCCTCCTCGCGGCCTTGCTCGTCATCTTCGCCTTCACCATCTTCATTCTTCTCTTCCTTCTTCTCTTCAGACGAAGAGTTGGTCTTCATGAGATCAGCGAATTGCTCGTCGTTGTCCATAAGTTCTTTGAAAGGCGCCACTTTGTAGACTTCACCATCCTTCATCCACACAATTCTGTCCACGCGGTGCAGAACGTGAAGTTGGTGGGTAGCAAGAATGCGGCACTTGTCCTTAAGCAAGCCACAAATTGCCTGGTCCATGATATGCTTGCCGACGTGAGCATCTACAGCGGAGAGCGGATCGTCCATGAGCACAATATCGGCGTTGAAGTATATCGCTCGAGCAATGTTCAGACGCTGCTTCTGCCCGCCAGAGACAGTAATACCACGTTCACCAATCTCGGTTGCATCCCCTGATGGCAGCATCTCAAGGTCGGGCCTGAGAGCGCAAGCATCAACCACGTCGTTGTACCATTTGTCGTCGTAATCTTTACCAAAGATGATATTCTGCTTGACTGACGCATTCTGGATCCAGGCATACTGTGGACAGAATGCGCGGTTTGCGCCAAACGTGACCTGGCCCTTTCGTTCGTCTCATGTCCCCGGCCAGTGCTCCAAGGAAAGAGCTCTTCCCTGACCCCACCGAGCCAATGACAGCGACCAACTCGTTACGCCCAAAATCAAGGTCAATATTGCGGACCTGAAAAGGCTTCTGATCTTCGTCATCTGCAGCTGTAGGGCTGGCCGGTGTCTGGGGCTGGGTAGAATCTTGCGGCGTTCCAGGTACACTGCCATCTTTCTCTGCAATTTTCGATTTGCGCTTGTCTTCTTTGGCATCCTTCTTCGCCTGCTTCTTCTCCTGCTTCAGCTGCTGTTTCATGCCCTTAGGCGCCTCGCCTTTGTCGGTGGTAGAAGCGCCGGGTGTCCTCTCCCAGGTAAAATCTGCGTTCCGTATGCTGATGGCGCTCTTGTTCTCCAGGTCCCAGGTAGCCTCATCGGAAACCTCTTCAGCCTCCAGGAACTCTTGTATACGTCCAAGGGATGCTTTTGCATCAACCACCTGACCAATAACCATAGGTAGCAAGTTGAGCGGGATGCGGAGAGCGTTGAACAAAGCCAGCGACGAAAAGATTGGCGCCGGGTTGAAGTTCGCGTGGGTTTGTGAAAACGTGATGAAGGCCAACATGGACGCGAAGATCGGCATCGTCATCGATATGGCCATGATACCATTCCGGATTGACAGCAAGAAAGAAATCTTGTTAATCTCGCGTGTTCTGATATCGGCCAAGCGGTCCAGAAAGCTCGTTTCCCAGCCAAAATACTTCACAAATTTCACAGATGACAAAATTTCCTGAGTCAAGTTCACACGCTGGTCGGTAATCTTATTAATGACCTTGCGGCGGGCCATCAAGCTCTTAATGGCACGAGCGAGCGCGGGCATACAGATGCAAATGAAGGCAAAGCCGGCCAATGCACTGTATGTCAGGTTGATAAGTAGCAAAGCCAGAGTGAGAACGACCTGAATCGGTGAAGTCCAGACCATGTGAAACATTCCTGAGGCTTGGTCAACGCGGTAGGTATCCATAGACATCAAGTTGATAACCCTGCCGTTTCCCCAGCCTTCGCCGCCTCCTGCGACATTCTTTTTGCCAGTTGACTCTTTTGCATCCTTTCCGAGCTTTTTCTTGAAGAACTTTTTCTCTTCCTTACTGCCCTTCTGCAAGCCTGCCGGAGTCTCGAGCTTTGCATTGGGATCTTTGCCGCCTGCCTTTGCTCTGCCTGACAATCGCATAGCCTTTTCGAAAATCACGGCGATAAGAGAACCACGTGACTGCCCACCAACCGTCATTCCGCGATAGATGAAATGGTTGGTGCAAAGCGATTGGACGATTTGCATACCAGTGATACCAAAGACGAGGCCAATACCTCTACCTATCGGTGGCGAAGGCGCCAGACCCTGCGAAGCAGCATACGATTCACCTGCAAATCGGATCAGGTATTTCATGGTGAAAGGAGATAAGACTTGGGCGCAGGCTGCTGTCAATTGACAGCAACCGCCTATCCAAAATTCTTTCTTGAAGGTATCGTATAGAGCCATCATCAGTGCATTAGTGCTTCCGTCATCTCTTCTTTTGTTGAAGTTGTGTAATAACCGCTCTTGTAATATGTCTACGCTTCGATCAGGATTGACAGTCCATACGTCGTTCAATTCGAGTGTGCGTTGATAACCAGTGCTCATCAACGGCGCCATCCACTGGAACGTCAACATGGAAAAGAAGCCGGCCTTCCATTCTCGCGAAGGTATCCTGTCGTCCGGTACAGGTGGCTTGTGTTGCTCTTCAAAGGATTCAATATTTCTCCCCATGTTCTTTTTCGTGGCACTTCTTCCTGTGCCTCGGGTTCCACTCCGGATGTCGCCTCGCTCTGGCTTGTCCATGCACTTTGCGAACGCTCAACGGTCGGTCGTCCCTTCTCATGATCGGAGTGTGAGCTTGAGGATTCATCGATGGCCTCCTTGTCTACGATTTTCTCTTGGTTGGTTGACGACTCTGAACTGGCGATTTCGAGGGGTCGCTCGGCTACCGGTTCTGGCTCGTGGAGCTGCGGGTAGGTCGTCCCACTGTTGGCAGCCCAGTTGCCTTCCGGCGCTGGGGTGGTCATCGCGAAACGCGCGGCGGATCTGCCGCTATGCTAAAGAAACGGTGAAAACAGAACGACCATAGGAGCGGTGTCGAAACATCGTGACAGCGGTTGGGAGGCGAACCGAGGGTGATAAAACAATGCATGATGCTTCTTCGATCCCGAGTCGGGGAAAGGCGCCCACAAAGTCCGACAGTTACTGTTTCTGTCAGCGCCATGACCAAGCTATGTCCGTTGATTGGCACGCGCAACGCCATTCCGCCGCTCGGTAGCATAACAAGCTTCGGACCTCCGCCTTAATCCCTGCGCGAGGTCAGATCTCTTGGAGCTTGGCAGTCGACAGACCAACAGATCGGCAAGGCACGCTGCAACTCTTACGCCGACTCCGCTCGATTAGTGATACGGCTGATAGAAATGCAATGGAAAGCTCATGCGTTCTGAGGGAGCAAATTTGAAAAGGATGTATGGAAGCGACTTATTTGCCGCATAGACAGCTGGTGATACTTTGATGCAAGGTTTTGATTTAGATGCCGATACCCGGATGAGGAGGTGTTTACACAGGAGTTGGACTCGCTGTTCAGGTTAACACATCGCGGCCTCATTTTCAGGTGCTGATTACCAGAAGCTAAAAGGCTCTCCGATATACTTGTGCAACTGTTGGTACGATTTGTTCTTCGTTTTGAATGGATATTCATCATGGCTGGCGCGAGTTGATCACGGTAGTCTCTCTTCAATAGCTGCGCTGTTGATAAAAGCCCGCTTCTGGTATGCATACGGCAGTTGGGGCAGCAGCTCATCCCGAACCGCCAGTCCCCGGAGGTCAGGTAGCGTAGTGCCCTTCAGGCTGTTAGTTGCTGAGTGAGGAGGATTCTGTGTAATCGAAGTAGAAGAAGTGGCAACTGGTGTCTTGCTGTTACCAGCCAATGTCACCTCGTCGAACCATCTAGAATGCATGGAAGAAGACCCGGAAGCTGTCTCGTCGTTGATCTCCTTCCTCAGAGCATCTGCCTGCTGCTTGAAGGTACGCCAGAGCTCGTATCTGTCTAGGTCCTCGTCGTCGTCCTTCTCGGCCAAACCTGTTTCGCCCCTGGCCAATGTCAGGAGCGTAGCAACAAAGCATTCTTGTAAGAAGGCAAAAGAGAAGCCTGAAGTTATATGGGCCATTGCAGGTGAAAGTTTGCGTGGAAACTCGACGTCAGGCTTTTTCTCGAGCTTGTGCCGCCAATACTCGCAGTACAGGGTCCTCTCATGCTCGTTGGGCAACGGGAATAGGTACTTTCGATCGAATCGACTAGGCCTCTTGGAGAGACCTGGGTCCAGTCGATCAAGAAAGTTGGTTGAGCCTGCGCGTGCGCTTAGTTATTGCACCCTCATTCATTTCGGCATGATGGCACTTACCAACAACAAACAACCCATCATTGTTCTCAAGTCCATCAAGCTCATTGAAGAAGTAACTACGCGTCTCAGACGTGACGATCGTCTCAATGTCTTCCAAGACAAGCATGCAAGGTGAAAGGCGACGAGCCTGAGCAAAGACGGAACGAATGTCGTAAGTCATTGGCGCGTTCTTGACGTATAGTGTTGGGATGGGCTCGTCCCGTTGCAGCAGCGTATGCATCAAAGCCTTGATGGAGATGGTTTTGCCATTTCCCGGTGGGCCATGAAATAGAAGTCCACGTTTCCACGGCACTCCCAGATCTTCATACACGTCTTTTGATGAGAAGAACTTCGTAGCTACCTTGGCGAGATCAGCCTTCTTTTCTTCATCCAGGATGACCTTGTCCCATGTTGCCTGCTGCACTTGCTTGTATAGCTCCTTACTGCGGGACCAGTACCCGTCATACACCCAAAGGACTTCTTTGTCACTCAGCAGCCAGTCGCCGATTGTTTGGATAAGAGCATCTGTCACTTTTGAGGGGCCGTGAATGTGTTCTGAGCCACGGGTTTCTTTGAGAACATATTGCATGTCTCCCACAAGGTAGAGGATGAAGCTTTCGTTATTCCAATTGTACCAGTACTTTGCAAAAGAAATGACTTCAGCAACTTGGCCTCTGTTCTGGCGAAGTGATGGTGCAGTGTAGCCACGCAGGCTCGCAAAGTTGTCAGTTTCACTGTCGACATCGCAAGTGGCCAGTCCCGCTGCAGCAAATGCTCGAAGCGGAACATTGTTGGCCGGTATAGCAGTAACAATCATGCCTGGATTTGCTTCTCGCAGCCGTGCAATGTACTGTAGGTCATGGTCTGCGGTCGGTGCCGAGGTGAGAGCCAGTACATCGTCGAAGAGGTGGTGTGGCCCTGGAGCGGAGCTCTCTTCGACCAGAGTGAACGGTTCCATGATGACCTGCTACCGCTACCGCTGCCTGTGGACTGAATGCTGTGTAAGAAACGATGATGAAGGATCAACAATCACAACCAACTGATGATACGAGGATGGAGAAAGAAGATGAAGATGGGAGAGGTACGACGAGGTACTGTCAAACGGTGATGATGATGTCGAAGGATCACAACGCTTCAGAGTGAAACACTGGGCTGCCTGCACCACATTGACTGGAGCTTCGCCGCCATGTGAGATGCGGTTGGGCGCATTGGTCACGCATGCAACTGCATGGATCCTTCCATTGGCTGAACCCCAGGTCAGGTGGGACACCTTTGCCTCAGGCTTCACACAGGACATGGATTGAATGAAACCTTCCATCTTCCAAGGCTGTGATGGGAATCTACATACCTACATAGTACCTTGTAACAAGGTATCTTGCGACGGTGATCTTCCAACTAAGGGTCACGTCCAACCTGGGAGCATCTCTGGACATCACCTCACACACTTATCTTTCAGCTCAACCAGTTTCAAAGCTTAGGTGCTCTTGACGTGCGCACCTTCTACATGACGTCCGTGTTCTCGAAGAACATCTCAAGCCTATTCCTAGTCAAATGGGACCAACAAGAACAAGCCATCAATGTGGTCCTTCAATGCCCTTCACTCAGCCGGACAGCCTCCTCCGCTCTCTCCCTCGCATTTTTTGCTTCTGCAATAGCCGCCTCTTCGGCCTCAGCAGCCTCCACAAGTTCCCGTGTACTCTTCCTCCTCCTCCGCAGCCATTCTCTCCAGCATAGCAATTTCCCGCTCCTCCGCTTCGATCCGCCGCTGCTCTTCCAGCTCGCGATGTCTCTGAAGCTCCTCGAAAGCCCTGCGTGCTTCGACTTTCTTTGCTTTCTTTTCGGAGAGGCTCTTTTGCAGTGCCAGCTTCCTCGTAGAGAGCTCTTCGAACTTGACTTCTTGCTGCTCGGCGTCGATTCCCGAGACGCGGTCATGATGGATGCTGAGCGCTTCAAACCTCCCGTCAAAAGATCAGGCAGTTCCGGAGTCAGTCCCGGACGGGGGCAAGGCGAGATTGTGTCAGCCGCTGCTGTGACTGGCGAGTTTCTTGGCAGTGATTGAGGGTAGTTAATGGGACTCAATGTTGCTTGAGAAATCGGAGTACGCTGTGATGACGCGGGTGACTTCTCGATCGTTACCTTCACAGATGTTCGCGGGTCAGAATGTGGTCTCTGTTGACCGGGTGTCTGTTGGGGCAGGCTCCCAGAGACTTGAGATGGTTGCAGCGGCTCGCTAGTAGCCTTATGGTTGAGAGATTTACCTCTTTTGGCGCGGCGGCCTTTTCATCGACGTCCTCCTGCGCTCGAAGATCATCGTCTGGCTCCAGCGTTGACGCCTTTACTTCGTGGAAGCTGCTCTGATTGGCATTAAACTGGATGTCGATATCTGCTGACTCTGCTGATTGGAGTCGTTGAGATACGCTTTAGTGACCTGACTGCTTGCTTTGAGGAAGTAGAGGTCTTTGACGTTATGAGCGACCTCCACGCACGAGCTGAAAAAAGTGCCGCTTTGCCTGAAGAGTATTTGGCAAATCCTCTTCTGTGAAATGGAACTCCAAATCTTTGAGCTTGATGCCTTCTGGTGGAATGAACTCAGCAATGTCCGACAGGGCAAGGAAGACAGCCTGTTGCGGTCGTCCCTTGTGAAGACCGTGTCGAGCGTGCGGGAGATCGTTCGGGTGAATGTGAATGTGATGTCAACAGGGGAGATGTTTTCGCACTTTCGCCTTTTCAACACCTGGATATGCAGGACTTTGTTGCCTGAAGCCTCCTCGGACAGCAATGTTTGGAATTGTTTACTTCAGCCTCGATGTTGAATGTTTGCTGCAGGCCAATTTTTCTATGAAAGCTTTGTTCGTCGTCGCCTGTACGCACAGACCGTGGTGGCGTTTGTTCCGTTTTCACATGCTTTGTAGCGGCTGCAGAAGCTATGTCAATCGCCTCTGTCTCTGAATCGATACAGCATTCATTGAGCGGCGGAAGCGCGCCCTGTGCATCTATGGATTCAGCCTGAGCTTTAGAAGGTGAACTGAGGAAAGCTTCAGCAGCTGCAGTCGTTTGCGCAATCTCCTCGTCAGTCATGAAAGACGAAGGATCGAGAGACTGCTCTCTTGAACGCTCATGAGCTTCTTCCTTCATTCTGGCTTCTTTGTTGAACGACGCGAAGGACAGCGGCTTAGGCGAAGTCGTAGACGGCGCTGCCTCCTGCGCCGTAGATATGCGCTCAAACAGAGGTGGATTGGCCGCACTTCCTGTGCCCGCACCTCCATCAGGCTTCTTCTTCTTCTTTGAGAGTGGCGGAGGCGTTAGAAATAAAGGATTCGAACTTGTGTTCGCCGGAGTTCGCGGCTCAGCAACTTCATTGCTCTCCAACGGCTGATCCGTGGTAGGTGCTACCATAGGCTCAGATGGCGCAGCAAAAGACTTCGTACCGCTCTGGACTGGTGGCGGTGGTGTCATAAAGGCGCTGTATGTCCTTCGCCCATCACAGAGATCGTCTCATCGTGCTCAGGTCTTGATTTCGCAGACGTGCGCTTCTTAGCAGGCTCCGTAGAGCCCTTGATAAAACTTTCAGCATCTGCAGGTTCAAGTTCTGCGCTCTTTTTGTGTAAGATTTCGCAGTCTGCTTCCTCAATGGCAGTCTTGCTGCGGTAGTGAAAGACAAACGTAGCCCAGGTCTTTCTACCGCATTTGGGTTCCCGGTAATGCTGCTTGTGCTTATTTGCTCTCGATTTCGATACAGCGTCATTCGTCGTCTTGAATTCAAGCTCATACTCAGGTGGGATGCCACTGCCATCCTTCCTGGCCAACTCGGATACCCGCTGTGCCAATGAGCCACAAGTGCATGAGTTGTATGAATGCGTGTGGGTATCTTCGTCATTCTGAGCGAGCGAGCACACGACCGTGAGACTTCCAACTCTGCTCTCCAATATCGAGCGGCCTGATCCATGGTGACCCTCGGTAGTCTTGACGTGCAGATTGCCTTCTGAGACGGAGTCCGAGGGCAGGGTAGTCGTTCGTCCGGGTTCGGTGGAGACGTTGAGTACTTTCTCGAGCTTCAGGATCGTTTCGCATGATACTTGACCGTATTGTTACCTTCCTCATCTTTCATGGGTTCAATCCGTTTCTGAGCCACAAAAGACCCATCAGCCAGAAGGTCGAAGGTACCTTTTAGAATGCTGCCACTGAACGAGCCGACAATGGTGAGCTGGTCACCGGCATTGACTGGTATAAAACACGTCAAAGTGTCTATGTCAGCATTGGACTTGTCGAAGGGAAGAGCATATTCATATTCCGTGCAAGGCTTCCCGTTGCTATAAGCGACGAACTCCACCTCTTGATCTGTGTTCGGTCTTTGGCCTTCATGACTGTAGGAAGTGTGTGCAAGTAACCTCGTTGCAGTCCGACAGAATAGCTTGCGTGTTCAATGATGTGATTTGCCGGCAGCAAAGCGTATCCGTTGAGTTGTTATGCAGGCTAAAGCACTGTTGATGTCGTTACAAAGGTTAGATCTAGGAATGAGTAGTGACCTTTTGTAGATGCTGGCTGTCATGTGAGCGCTAGGGATTTAATCTTTAGGCAGACCACCAACATGTGAAATGAAGTGAAATGAAGTGAGGTCCAGTCAGCTTGTCCTAGTTGCATCAAAGGGTGGTTAGTGATCGTCCCTTTGCACCTCACACTGGGTTCCAAAGTCTTGAAAGTGACATGGCAATCATTTGTCAATCATATAAAGCCGCACAAATAGACCCAATTGCGCTGGCACAGGACTAAAGACCAGACAAGGGGCATCGAATTGGACTCTCTGACCGACCTAGATGGCGATCTGCTCCTGTACTGGTTGACAATAAAGTCTCACTCTTTCTCAGCGGTTTGGTAATACATCTCAGAATGATAGGTCAGCACTAGGAACAACAAGCAAGTTCTCCTGGCAAAGCAAAGCCAGCTCAGGTCCTTGGTGCATGCATGTTTGCTTCGACTCTCGCCAGCAGCTCCTCCTTGGTTGCTGCCTGGCCAGGGAAGAGACCTCTCTACAACGGATCAGCGTTATGGTGCAATTTCCAAGGACATAATGCTTACAGCATCCAGCCATGCTCTCATCTGCTCTTCGGTCCAGTTGCGTGGATCGCCTTTGGGCTCAGTGGCCTGCGGGAACATATCGCCGCCCCAGATCGACCACGCTGCAACGCCTGTAATGACAGCTGCGAAGCCGAAGAAGAGGTTCTGAAGCTATCATCAGCGCGAACCGGACAGGCCATTAGCCTGATACTTACGCGACTGTTCATCGCCCTATCGATTGGAGTAGTTGTAGGCATGTTGTCAGTATGTAGAATGCTGGTGGCTGCTGCTGGTTTTACGATGATTCAGAAGGGCTATGCCGAGACAGATGCGGTACAGGTGTGTGGGCGCGAAACTCTATCAACGTCCCTCTCCTCGATTATGCGTTGAGGATGAAGATAGGGTTGATAGGACGAGCAGGTCGAGCAGGTCAAGAGCATTCACTTGGCGAAGCCGCCATGGGTGGCGCAATCGATGCAGCCATTGGACGCGTCCCAGTTGCGCGAAACGGTGCGGCCTGGCCCGCTGCAGGGTCCCGGACGCGCCTCACGAGACACATGGCATCAAGAGCAAAGCACCACTGTTCCTACTACTGGGACTGTAGCAGAGGTTTGAGGTGGTGAACAGGGTGGCAAAGTGTGTTGACTTGGGTGTTGCAGATCATCTCCATTTTCGCTGTCTTTTTTCTGCATTGGGCGGGTGGTCGACTGGAAGGAAACTGTGAGCATGATATGAACAACCGTGACCCCTTTAACCTGCGGCGTTCCCCTGGCTCTGGCCTCCTTCGCTCCACTTCGTACTTTGGACGTACTCCGTCGCCTGGGAAGAGATCGAGCCCCTGAAGAGGCATTGGCTCCGCCGGCAGCATCGAACATGTCGTCCTATGCACCGCCTATATCAGGCGGCCCGACGCAAAGACACCCAGATCATTGGCACAGCTTGGCGGATGGGCATGGCCAAGGGAGCGTGACAGAAAAGATCAGTGGCATATTTGGCAATGGAACTCAGGAGGCCCTGCCTATGTACAAAGACAAACCATATGCACACTTGAAGAGCGGGAGGCACTTGCCGTGGTTTAGACGCAAGAGGACAATGGGTCTAGTACTAGCTGGGCTTGCGGGGCTCAGTTGGTACTTTGGAATACTATCCCCGCTTTCATATCTTTCTGGGAGTAGCAATGGTGTCACAGGCAAGAAGAGCACGAGCTCGTCATGGTTCGGGGGCTCTACGGCCGTGGATTGGGATGCGAGAGCGGAGTTGGTCAAGGAGGCCTTCAGAACGTCCTTCGCCGATTACGAAAAGCACGGTTGGGGTATGTCCAAGTATGAGTTTCTGGTATTGTACAGGGAAAGAAGGCCAGCTGACGTCTTCTTCAGGCCAGGATGAATATCACCCAGTTGCAAAGGATGGCAAAAAGATGACTCCAAACGGCCTGGGCTGGATCATTGTCGACGCACTGGATACCATGATGCTCATGAACCTGACGACTGAGCTTACCCACGCTCGTCAGTGGATCAAGGATGACTTGAATTACGACCAGGACCACGACGTGAGCACCTTCGAAACCACAATCCGCATGCTTGGTGGCTTGCTTTCAGCCCACTACCTCAGTACGAGCTTTTCAGGCCAATTTGCACCAGTCAGCGATGGCCTCAGCGACGACCTATATATCGAAAAGGCTACAGATCTGGCGGATCGCCTGCTGGGGGCTTTTGAGACCCGGTCAGGTGTGCCACTTGCGAGTGTTAATTTACATACCTCTCAAGGCATTCCCTCCCACGCAGATGGGGGTGCTTCATCTACGGCTGAAGCTACAAGTGTTCAGTTGGAGCTCAAGTATCTGGCTAAGCTAACCGGCGAGGATCATTATTGGGACAAGGCTGAAAAGGTCATGGAAGTTATTGATAAACAGCACCCAACTGACGGCCTCGTACCCATCTTCATGTATGCAGACATGGGCGCCTTCCGCGGCAACAACATCCGTCTCGGAAGTCGAGGCGACAGCTACTACGAATACCTCATTAAGCAGTATTTGCAAACAAGCCAGCAAGAACCTATATACCAGGGTATGTGGAATGAAAGTATGAAGGGAATCAAGAAGCATCTCTTGACCTACAGCTATCCTCACAACTTTACTGTTTTGGCTGAGAAGCCCAACGGTCTTGACGGCAGGTTAGAGCCTAAGATGGACCATCTGGTTGCTTTTATGCCTGGAACTATCGCACTTGCTACTACTGGAGGCTTGCCCCTCTCACAGGCCAGAAAGCAGCCAAATTGGGGCCCAGAGCAGGAGGAAGACATGCAGCTTGCTGAGGAACTCATGAAGACTTTCTGGGGCATGTACACTGTCACACCTACTGGACTGGCACCAGAAATCACATACTTCAACCTCCACGAACAACCGCTCATGTACGAAGACTTTACGCCGAGCAACCGACCTCGCGGACCTGACCTGCCAGCCTTGTCGACAGGCAAGGACGACTTTAGTGACTACGTGATTAAGTCTGCAGACACCCATAACCTGCAGCGTCCGGAAACGATCGAAAGTTTGTTCTACATGTGGCGGATAACAGGCGATGAGAAGTACCGCGAGTGGGGTTGGAGGATGTTTGAGTCCTTTATCAAGCACACCATCACTCCCGATGGCAAAGGCTATAGCTCCATTGGTAATGTCAATGCAGTCCCGCCTCCATTGAGAGACAACATGGAAAGCTTCTGGCTGGTAAGTCTGCCTTGTACCTCATACCGATGATCGCTACTGACACAGCTGCGTAGGCCGAGACGCTCAAGTATCTCTACCTTCTTTTCTCGCCACCTGACATATTGCCCCTCAACGAGGTTGTCTTCAACACAGAAGCACATGCTTTCCCTCGCTTCCAGCTGGGCAAACTCTTCACGACAGGATGGGAGAGGCAAAAGGCTGCAGCTCAAGGTGTTGAGGGGACTGCTGATACAGCGGCTGCCATGAGAGAGCCCTCTGCTGGTGAGAGCACCCAAGCAGAGCCGCCTGTAGCAAGGGATGGTGAATCGGCATCTACCAATACAGAAGCTGCTGAAGCCGGAAAAGGTAGCTGACCGCACACTCGAATGTGAATTGATTGTCACATAAAAGTTACGAAATCTAGTGTCCGAAATTGAAGTGTTGCAATTGATTGGTGCATGTCCTGGTATCAGCAGCTGCTTGTCAGCTTGTTGCACGTAATAATAAGGCATTCTCTGGACAGGAGGCCTGGACTGTGCTTGAAAGGTCGTACAGTTCGAAGTCCATGTACAGTGGAATCCTCCGACTAGCAACACTGCGCTCTATATTTATTAATCCACGTTAGCTGTTCTCGCTCTCGACGCTACTTTATTGCGCCTTCAGTTAGCAATGATTCCTCTATAGCAATGGGATGCGTTCAATTTCCGCGATTCTTATAGCAAATTTAGACTGTAGATAATGTAGGAGTTCGAGGAATGCTGCACCAACCGCAAAGCTTCCATTTCTGTACTTTAGGTAGACATCATGTTGCCATGCCACGATTTGTCACATTCACGGGCATTCTAAGACGGATCCAACATGCGGGTGCTAACTACAGTATAAGCCGAATCATTGTTTCTTCTTGCCCAAAGTCGGATGGTTGCCATGGGTCGCACTCCCGCCCTGCTCGCGTGCCTTCTTCTTCTCATCGCGCGCCTTGTCCATCTGCTCAATCTCCTGTGCTTCCTTCCGCTGCGCATACCACTGTCCAGCCTGCAGGACCAGGACCCCCACGAGCACAAGCGCGAGAATGGTATTGCTCGCGGCCAAGACCCGCAAGGTGTCCTCGCGCCCGATCAGCTCGCCCTCCTGGGGTTTGGCCGGGTCCGCCTGCGGCGCGTTCGCGCTATCGCCGTACATCTCTGCCGTGACGGTGCGGAGGCCCTTGACGATGTTGGCGATGTAGACGCTCACGCCGCACATGTACAGCACCAAGCTGGCGCCGTCGAACAGCATGTTGGCTTCGCTGGGCTTGTAGAGCTTCAGGATGAAGCCCAGCAGGCCGGTGCCGATGACGATGTGCAGGATGCGGCTGATCAGCGGCGGCGAAGCGTGCAGGAACTTGATATGGTTCTCCTGCATGTCGAAGTAGTAGGCGCGCAGGTCGACGGTCGAGTTGTCGGCGGCGGGGGATGTCCAGAGGACATTATAATCGTACGGGAACAGGGCGAAGAGGATGCCGAGGAAGAAGCATGTCGCTATACACAGTGTCAGACGTGGCCATCGCGTGTCGTGGATTCCCCATACGTACGGCCGATGATCAAGAAGGTCGCGAAAGGCGAGACGGCGCTTTTCCCTGCCATGATGGAGAGGGGATTTCGGGGCTTGTCGCAATTACACGGACGTTGGTATGAATGTTTGGTAGCACACCAAGGGTGACAGTCGGCCTACAAAACGACTTGAACGATGCTGTAGTTGGACGGCGAGACTAGTAATGTCCACGATAAGCGGCAGCATTGAGGGTGGAGCAAACAAAATGAGCTTCCCGACGTAAGCCGCAGGCCATGATCACGCTAATCACGTCAACAATTCACATGATAACTCAAAGCCGTCCAATGCTACAGATTAGTCAAAGGATCATGAAATGTGAAATGTACCAAGTACAGTATATACACAATCCCAGTTGCCTGGGTACGACATTCCTCATCAAGTGAAAGTCTCTACAAAGTCGCCAGCAGCGATGCGAAGGCTTCCTCCTTCTGATCCGGTTGCAGTGCAGTATGCACCCCGAATAGCACTCGCCCATCAAACCGTCTCGTCTTAGCCAAGGTAACGAATGGCTCTTGGTTCTTCTCCCCACTCCTTTGATCAATACACACCATCTGGCATCTCCTGCAGCCTCCCAGGAACTCCATGGCTGCCCCGTCGGTCCTGTCTATCCGCATGCCGCGCCACTGATCTTCCGCCCACGGCTGCTCTTGACCTGGTGGGGAGAGAGGTGACTCGGCGAGCAGAATGTTGGCTCGAAAGACAGCCGGATGGGCTGCCTTGCCGCCTTTGCCTTGATCTGCTCGTTCAGTCGGTTCAATGAGGAACGAGAAATTGTGAGGATAGGTGACTCGTTGCTTAATAAAATCCGTGGCGCCATGTCTGTCCCCATACCACCCGAGCGTGGCAAGTGAGCCTTGCTATGCCTCACTGAGGCTGACTGCGTGCTTGCTGCTGGGAATCGTGCAAGGGTACAGGCTACACCGAGCGCTTTGGTGAGATACTCCGCTATCGCAGGTGAAGTGTACGTTTGTGACTGGATAACCTCACCGCAAACACTAGCATCACGCTGGGCAAGATCTTTGTCCTCGAAGCATCGAGGGTCCTTGGAAAGGGGCACGGAGATACTCTCGACCGCGCTCGGAGCCGTGATGCGCAACATGCCGGCCTCAAAGTCCAAGTGAGGCCGCATAAGCGCCATTTGCGGATGTTGCTTCTGGCTAAGCGCCTTGCCAGTGCCTTGATGCACAATGCACCACTCTCGGTCCCATGCGAGACCTTCTTGGCGTACCTCCCAGGAAGTACCGTTTGGTATTTGCCAACCCGCACAACTCTTGATCGGATATACTGTCAAACTCTCAATATGGAAACGACGTTGTGTTTGACATGCTGCCGGGATAGACGGCGATGGTTCTCGGATCCTCTTCAACGAAGAATTGCTTGACGAAGTCGAGAAATCCATCGACATCTGATATCGTACTTGTGGCTCCAAGACTGACACGAATCACACCTGTCGGCTTGCCGTTCATGATGTCGTTCTCGCCACCGCATCGATGCCCAGCCGAGAAATTTTCTCGCATCTCCCAAGGACTGAGCCCGAGAGCATGCGCAATGCCGCCAGGGTTGCACACACCGCCTGTGCGTAGATGGATGCCCTTTACTGAAGCTAGTTTTTCAACTTCTGTATTGCTGACCCAGCTGTTTCGACTGTCCTGCAAATTGAAGGCAATGATCGGGCCAAGTGTATTTGCATCATCGTGCTCAAGTGTCGGACTGCCGTAAATGGAAGCAATTCGTTTCCCATTGCCATGTTTGAGCTCCGCTAAACCTTGACGCATTCGCCTTGTTAGATAAGCTGTATGACGAGACACCCTCTCCAGCGTCCCAAACAATTCCAGCTGTGTTTCCATAGCAGCCTTGAGCGCAATGATGCTATGGAATTGGAAGAGTGCCGTCTTCCAGCTGCTCATGCAAAGCACCTGACTTCGGAGCATGCCATTGCTCTTTCAAGCAGACGACCATGTCCACGTTGCCACCACCAAAATATCTCCGTTTCCGAAAGAGTGGCGCACATTCTTTTCGCACTACCAATGCACCGAGATCAGGAAAGCCAAATATCTTGTACAGACTGAGAACAGTGAAGTCGGGCGCTGCATCTGTGTTACTTAAATCCAGTGGACTTGTCGAAGCGTATGCAGCCGCGTCTAGCAGAGTATACGTCCGTCTCCGGGAATGCTCTTGTCTCAGACGGCTGCACCAGCCAAGTGGTAATCGACGACCTGTCATGTTCGATTGTGCAGGATGCGCGAATAAACGGGGAGCCTGGTGGGTGGCTGCATCTTGGCCTCCTATCCAGCTCTCCACTTCACTATCAGATTCGAAACAGCGATGCGCGTCGCAGCTTCCCGCACACCCACCAGGCTGGTATGTGAATCGACATGATAGCCGTACCAGAAGCCTGCCTCCTGCTCGCGGAAAGCTTCCATGACAAGTTTAATCGCTGCTGTAGAATTGGCTGTAAATACAACATCAAAGACATCCGGATCAGCACCGCAGAAGTTCAACAACTGCAATCGTGTGTCCTCGACCATCTGAGTACTGCGCTGGCTTGACGGCGATGCAGAATGAGGATTGCCAAACAAGCTTCCCATCATCTCGGCATGGAAGCGGTCCATTAACCGCTTGCTGTAGGGTGTCGTGCCGGCATGGTCCAGATAGAGAGCTTCGTGAAGCATCGGATACTGTTCTTTGCGCATGGACTCAATGTAGCTATCGTACGCCTCAGTAGACAGGTCAGGGAGGTTGTTGGCCGACATGGTGGCAAAAAGGTCCAGTAGCTGCTGCTGTCCTTTCGTGTTACCCGTAGTCGTCAAACAGCAGCCAACAACCAATCGAAGTTAGGACTAAGGTCATTGAGCAATTTGAATGCCTACGTGATAGGTAGCGAGAGGCTGGTAATGATGAGACTACAGTATCACGAAGTAGTCGATGGATGTGGGAAAGCCAGCGGTCAGTTGTCCTGGTTCTTTATCAGGGCGGAGCTCGCCGATAAGCGCTGCGCGCCGGGCGACTTCTTTGGTCCATGTCTTGACACTCTCACGCATTCTACTTCCTGTTGCATATGACTACAGCACAGTGAACATGGCAAAGCTCCGCCTAAGAATCCAGATGGACTGCAAGTTCCAAGCAATCTCAATGAGACACTCGATCGTGGCAGGCATTCGGTCACGTGGACGTGAATGCCAGCCCAAGCCGTCTCGTTTCCGAAGAAGCGGAGACTGCCTCCGTACGGGGTCCCCAGTCTTCGCCATCTACCTTGTCTCCTCACAACGATTTCCGCCTGCATTCAATCGTACAGATCTAGTGCAGTAGTGGAGGCATACCTGATGCTGTATGAGCCACGCGACGGCGATGGAGAACCGAGGATATCAGCCCGCGGCTCAAAAGCTTCCTGGCTAAAGCCATGCCGGTAGAATCAGAATGACACCCAAGCACCGGCTAAAATCATGGCGCGCGGTCTACATGCCGACTTTCTGCAGTAGTAATAATTGCACCTTCACGGCGGAAAGGAAGCCCCAGATTGAAAGTGTGGCTTAATTGGAGAAGATGGGGAAGTGCATGAGCACGGCTCGAACAAGCCGGTCATGATGTTAGCAGGTTTTCAGGTATGAAAATAACCGGGAATATAAAGGTAGCTGGCATTGAGTCTTGGTAGGTACCACCTCGCTACCGCTTCAACCCTCTTGTCTACCGATCACCATGCTTGGCTCGACCACAGGAGCGTTGGCTGCTGGCCTGCTGGCAACAGCAGTCTCGGCATCCCCATTGATTGATTCGAGAGGGGAGGCCAGCGTGTCTAATGCCAAAACATCTCTTACGCTGCTTTATCAGAACAATCTCAATTCGTCTGATGATGCGAACCATATCGGTGCTATTCTGCTTGACCCTATGACAGCAAGCAACGCGGCCGCTGCTTGCTCAAACATTGGAGAATCTCTTCTTTCCCAGGCCGCTCTCGAGGATCATAGCTCGGACTTCTTCCACCAGCTTGCCTATCTGGAGTACAGTGGCAGATACCATCCGTTCCAGCAGTTCCTCATAGAGGATGCTGTCGTGTCTCCGACCGTCTTTGGTACTCTAAAATATCATAAAAAGGCCCGTGGCCACAGGCGGCTTCCCGTACTCTGTACACAATCGAGCACCTCCAGTGCACTCACCAGCGCTGCGGCGAACGCCTCGACTGAGCTGACGATAGCATCAACTGGCAACAACTATGTCGGCTTCAGAAACCAGAAGTCGTTCCGTTTCCTTGGTATCCCTTACGCGACGCCGCCAGCTCGCTTTGAGTACTCCACGCTTTACAACCAGACAGGCCAAACCATACAGGCTACAAGCTACAGCCAGGACTGTGCACAGAATTTCGATGATAACAGTGGAGAGGATTGTCTCTTCTTGAACATTCAAACCCCTTTCATCCCCAAGGCTGGTTCAAAGAAAGGCCTGAAGCCCGTTCTGTTTAGTATCCATGGCGGTGGATTCACCGGAGGCTCGGGTGCCAGCGGCGGAATGGACGGAGGCAACTTTGCTTCCCGAGAGGACATTGTCAGCGTCGAAATCAACTACCGTCTCAGCACCTTAGGCTTCCTCGCGATCCCAGGAACGGATATCAACGGAAACTATGGCATCGGTGATCAAATCACAGCTCTTCGCTGGGCGAAGCAAAACATTGCCAACTTTGGAGGCGACCCTGACCAGATTACCATCATTGGAGGTTCAGCAGGCGCAGCTTCTGTTCGTGCACTCCTTGCCTCGCCGCCTGCGATCGAGGAGAATCTGTTCGCTGGCGCAGTGGCCCAGAGCAACCTGGGCGGCGGTGTAGACCTTGGTCTGGATGGGAAATTACGGCACGGAATACAGCTCATACCTGACCATCGAAGAGTCGTATGACCGTGCTGGTCAGCAAATTTTCAGCGAGGCAGGCTGCAACCAGACCAGTCTTGACGCACAGATCGCTTGCTTGAAGACAGTGCCAGCAGACACGCTGGTCGGTCTATCGACGGTAGCACGCTATATTGTACAGGACGGAGATATCATCACCACGGAGCAATTGATTGTGTCGACCAAGAATGGCAGCACGGCGCATGTGCCGGTCATCTTTGGCACGACAGACAATGATGGCGCCTCATTCTCCAACTTCCCCGACGTCAACGTGACATCTGAATCGCAAGGCCTCCGAGATTGGGCTGGGCATCTCCGAATACTACGCGCAGTCCATTATCGACTCTGGCCTCTTCCCGATCTACAACACGGGTAACCTCACTCTCGACAGCTTCAACGTTACACAGCGTGTGAAGACCGACAACACTTTCCGCTGCATCGACGAGGCCACTGTCTATGCCGGAGTAGAGACTGGAGCATTCCCGAAGGCGTACTACTATACCTTCGATCGCACCTACGGAGGCTACGACCCTGACAACCTAGGTGCCAGTGGTCTCAGCAATGGCCCAGTCACTCCAGGCTACCCTTACGGCAACCCGAACCTGCCCTACTTCCGTTTGCACGGAGCTGACGTGGGTTTCACATACGGCAACCAAAGCCCTCTGCGAGATGCGAATGACCTCTACGCCAACCAGCTCATCTCTGGCTACTTTGCCGCTTTCACGAGGACTCGGGACCCGAACCCTCCACTTTCGTACTTGATTGTCAGGGGCTACGTGACTGTAAGTAAAGTTCAAGGCACTGCAGGTCATCAGCTAACAAAATACACAGGAGACCGCCGGCGTCAAGGAGAGCGGCCCATGGCTGCCTGTCCACGGTGAGAATGGTCCGAGCAAAGTGCTGAACTTCCCAGCACCCACTGTGGAGTTCCCAGACATGCCTCAGTGCGCTTTCTTGAACTACTCCATCAGCTACTACCTCGACGGAGGTTCTTAAGCGGTCTGTGTAGACTTGTCGAGCACGATCAAGCGTCAGATTAGTAACACCACGAGACATAGCCACGTCATGCAGACATGAATGAAAAGTGAAATGATGCCAGTCGTGCCTCTTCCTGACATCGATATGCGCGCTAGAGTGAGGTGCGCGTAAATGTTTGATTGATGGAGCAAATGTGCGCTTTACGCAGGAATGTAGCCTTTTGCCCCTGAAGGCCATTGTAAATTGTCATGCCCATGTCATGGTATCACCGCCGAACTCCGTGCAGGACTACCTCATGTTGATGATATCTCTATCGTAACGCTCGACGCTTAAGAGGAGTTGGCGACGCGCTTGCCGCGGGCGTTCTTCTTCGGGGTCTCGGTGATGGTGAGACCTGTCATTGCGAGTCAGCACAACTGCTTCCGCCTCTACCCGTACGTAGCAGATCATCAGCGGTCATGCTTACCTGGCGGGAGCGACTGCCTCAGCTTCTCGGCCTTGTCGGAGTCCTTGAGGACGAGGGTGTAGAGGTAGCTCTTGCAGCGGACCTTGAACTTGGTCTGGCCGGAAACACGGTTCTTCTTGATGCGCGCAGCTATAGAGAAACAGAATGTCAGCACTTATGCACTCCATATTTCCCCAGCAATCCGCTGTGCCCTGTCCAATGTCTTCCGTCCCATCGATGTCGTCTCTTGTGTATAGTGCCGCTGATCGGGGGAAGTACGTACAGGAGGCATCCTTTCTGCGGCAGATCTCAATGAAGGACTTGATGTCGCTGACTTCCTTAGGCATGATGGGCGACTGGTCGAGCTGTTCGGCGGGTGGTCGTTAGTATCTTTCGTCGTCGCTGAGCCGAATGGGAAGAAGTCTGCCGAATTCACATTTTGGTGCGCGAGTCGGTTCTGCGGGCCCATCCGTCGTGAAATCTTGGCAAACTCGGCAGCTCGATCAATCAATGTCCGTTCAAGCCGACACCAGCGCGCGTCGGCGTCCTCTTTCCTTTGTGACTGTGTTACCCACGATCAATTACTACACCGATAGCGATCATGGCGACACTGACAGAAACAGACTTCACGCGCGTCTCCACAGAGGCTGCTGAACAGTTTGTCGACGCATATTACAGCGCTCTCGACGGTGCACGCAATAGTATAGCATCCTTCTATGTCCCCACCAGCACCCTGGGAAATGGTCGCGGACTTCCAAACATTGCTTACAACGGCGAACATATCCCGGACGCTGCAGCTTTTCAGGATCGCTGGGAGAAGCAGATGCCATACACGCACTTCGACGCTCAGTCAGTGAATGTGCATGTGCTTAACCCGAGCATGGCAGGGAGCAGCAAGAACAAGAGAGATGCCGAGAGGAATATGAGTCTGGTGGTGCAAGTTTCTGGGTCGGTGCGGCTCGTTGAGCGAAAGGAGGGTCCGCTAAGGGGGTTCAGCGATAGCATGGTCCTTGTACCAAACCGGGAAGAGACTGGGGGCAAGGGCACAGGAAAGCAGGATTCTGGGAGAAGATGGTTGATACAGAGTCAGACGTTCCGTTTTGTGGTGTGATCGGAGGGTAACGAGGATGAAGTTGAAAAGAAAGAGAACAAGATCAGCAGTAAAAGATGCACTGCCGTCCATGCAGTGTTGACTTGCAACTATCTATGCATCACTACGCAACGGTGTAAGCCTGACCTAGCAGAGCGGAGCAGACACAGCTTCTGCTTTCAGCGCTTGTCCTTGGCTTACCACCTCGATCTTGCCGAAGTGCCTATGCTACGAGCCTCCGCCTCAGGAGAAACGTCCATCACTCACTCCAGTCCTTCGGTGCGTCTATTCCTTGCCCTGCCTTCCTTGGTGAAGTCGGAAGGCTCTGATTTATAGCCTAGGAATACATGCACTGCAAAAAGAGACATCAGGATCTTGAACATACGACTTCTTGCGACAGTGGTGGCATGCTGCCCAGTGTCTTTCCCGGCAAGACTCTCGCCTCATCGGGCTTGTCTCTCGGCGGCAACACGGTCAGGTTGTGGCGCAAAGAAAGACAGCAGTTAGTTCCTGTACCTCGAGCACCCTTTATCGGCAACTGAACGATGGCTTCTAGAGGCTGCTTTCAGAGATCGCCACGCAGACGCACTCCTCACAGCTTCGAGAGCCTTGTCACTGCTGGGACATGCGTGCGTTGGTCGGACAGGACTCTTCCGGCTGGTCATGACTGAGACATGACATGTTTGGCGATGAAGTCATCGATGTGATTGAAGTAGCCGGGCTCAGCCACCGAGTTATTATGGTCGCCATTCGGTAGCTCTTTCCAGATGACGGTCTTTGCCCTGCAAAGTCTAAATAGTTGCTTCATATGCGAAGGCCTATCGCGAATTTAGCGTAATTTCAAGCTTCCTTTAATAGGTTGCCACTTACGGTACAATCTCATCTTTCAGCCCACTCAAAAGCAAAATCGGAATGTCAGTGACTTGTCCAATCATGTCTTCGCTCTTCCACTGCTCATGACAGAGTGGCGTTAGATACTTCGCCATTGGCATCACTGCCGGTATCATTTTGGCGATGCTTAGGAAAGTGTTTTCCAGAATCAAGCCTTTAATGTCGCCAGTCCCTTTGTTCTTCGCTACAAGGTCAATGCTGACTGCGCCGCCCAAGCTCTGGCCGTAGACAACAATCTTATTGCCCTTCAGATCCTGTCGAGAGCGGATGAAGTCGAGGCCAGTCTGAGCATCGATGGCGAGACCCTTTTCATTTGGAGTGCCAGTAGATAGTCCGTAGCCGCGATACTCCAGCATCAGCGCATTGCAATGCAGGTCATTCGCAAGTAGCTTCGCAATGGGTAAACGGTGACCGACATTGCCTGCGTTGCCGTGAAATGAGAGGATCGTGACTGGCCGCGCATGTGATGGGTTGTCCGGTTTGACTAAGAAACCGCTGATCGTTTCGCCATCCGGAGTAGGGAGGGAGAGTTCTTCGTAGTTCTCTATGCCGAACTGAGGTGGTCGCGGTACTTCAGTTCGAGCACCAGGGGGGATGGCGCGTGGATAGATGATTTCGCTGCGCTTGTGAGTACAACTCTCGGAATCAAGTCATGTTCGGTCCATACTTTTGATACCAATACAAGCCACTGCCTGCTAATGCTACCAGGCCAGAGCCAAGATAGAACGGATATCTTGCAAGGGACCAAATTGCAGCAGCCATGATGGAAGTGAGGGGAAGAGCGGGTTCAATGTGATATGCGCCACTCGATTGCGAACACTCAACACCTTGCCCAGTCTGTCAAATTATCCTCGACGCCGAATCGATACGTCTGGTTTGAAAGAACGCAACGGTCATGTGAACGCTACACTGGAAAAGGCGAGGTACCTGATGTCGAAACATGCGCCCCCAATTCGGAGCCGAGCAGTCTCCGAAATTTGATTGGCAGAGCGGAGACACGCCCACCCGTTGCCACATGCGTCTTCCAAACTTGTGGGATTCGCGATGGTCATGGACAGAGGACGAGAGGACGTACCACGGGAGGAAATGCAGGACACAAGCATCCTTTGAATGAGCGGCTCAGATGGGCATCACCAGATTCTCCCTTGAATTCATACCGCCGGCATGGCGATACTAAGCAAAGATGACAGCCTGGTCCAACCGCACCTGGATAAGGTTCGTATGCGGCGCAGAATAAAAAACGTTTGGAAACCCCGTTTCCCTTTGCTGACCAGAACGCAGGCCCGGCATATCAAATATTGGACGCGATGTCTAAAGACGTTCTTGCCACATCAGTACACAGGCAATGACAGCAATCGCATGTACCTGGCCTATTTCATCATTTCGGCTCTCGACCTCCTTGGCGCCTTGAAGACAGTACCAAGTGAGCAGGAGCGACAAGACCATATCAATTGGGTCTACCGCTGCCAACATCCCAATGGCGGATTTCGCATGTGGCCTGGAACCGACTTCGGAGAGCTAAGCAATGAAAGCAATGCGCCCTACGATCCTGCAAATATTCCTGGAACCTATTTCGCTTTGGCCACGCTCCTGATATACGGCGATGATTTGAGTCGAGTTCAACGGAAAGACTGTCTGAAATGGCTGCAACGCATGCAGCGGCCTGATGGCTCGTTCGGTGAAACCCTCGTCAAAGGCCAGATCAGGGTGGAAGCGATTCCCGGTTAGGATTCTGTGCTGCAGGCATACGACATATCTTGCGAGGGCGTACTCTAGGGCCAATAACGATTGATGGCGAGACGATAGATGATATTGATTTGGACGGGTTTGTTAAGTGTGTACAGATGTCTGAGGTAGGTACCCTGGCGATATATTACATAACATTATCGACTCTTACAGCCGCTAATGATATCACCTAGTCCTTTGACGGAGGCATAGCAGATGAGCCTTTTCACGAACCGCAAGCAGGATACACGTTCTGCTCACTTGGGGCACTAGCACTGATCGGCCGCCTCAACAGGCCTGATAGTCATGATTCTGGATCGCCTCGCGCACCCGTCGACCCTCTAAGAGTATTAGACTGGCTCGTGTGGCGACAAACAGAACTCACAGACCCAGACGCAGAGCTGGATACTGATTTCCACACTTCCGAGGCTGCTCCCGATCATCAGCACGCGGAGGGCAAACACATCACGAAAGGGGCAATGTCACCAGATGGGCTACCAGCGAAGCAAAGCCCAGAGAAAACGGTGGGCGGCTCCATATTCGATCTCCTTGTCGATGGAGCCGGGGATGAACGGCCGCACGAATAAAGTCGCGGATACGTGCTATGCCTTCTGGGCCGGGGCTTCCCTTCACATTCTGAAAGCGCCATCATTGTGCGATCAGTCGGCCATCAGGCGGTACCTGCTGGGAAAGACGCAGCATGGAGTGCTTGGCGGCTTTGGGAAGTTCCCTGGTGACCTTCCTGACTTGTATCATAGCTACCTCGGTCTTGCGGCCTTGAGCTTAGCAGGTAGCGATGAGCTAAAGCCGCTGGATGGCGGCATGTGCCTCAGCAAGGAGGCTCGAGATCGATTGCCAGCAATATGGCGATCATGGCAAGTTGAGGTCGACTAAAGTCGAATTCTATAGCTCGGCAAATTATTTACGATGATGAGAATCATGTTATGATCGGCTGTCCGAGCATCTATCAAACCGTTCCGGATGCTGACATGCATTCAAGGTGAAGTCACCCGTGCCGTTCATCAAATACGCGTAGACATACGCTAAAGTTCTACATGATTGAACATCCAACCCCATACATGGCGCGTTCCACGTCTCCCTTGACTAAATACCAGTCGGCTCGGCGCTCAGCAAATTCATAGACTTCCTCCGCTGGGAAAATGCCATGATACCTCTGCGTATCCGCAATGATAGCCGCAAGCTCCTTCGCCTGTGCTGACGTCGACGACCCTTTCGTGCTCAACAGACTGCCTCTTTTACCCTTGGCATTAGCCGAGAAGTATGCAGCAGGCGGGTCAATATGCACCAGGTAAATTTGCCCTAACTCTCGCAGCGCTTGGAAATATGGCATCAATGGCTTCTGCCGAAGGCTCGTGACAAAACCGCTGTAGTGGTTGATATCGGAGATGAGTTTGATGGCCCCATCGACACTGATGCGTTGGCGCTTAATGTGCTTGCACAGCGCTCCGAAAAGTCTTAGACCAACTTCTTGGGTGAAGACATCTAGCATGTTCTTGTCTGTGCTGCCGACCAGCATGCTTGTGTGGCTTTGAACAGTGTCCACGACCTGCTTTGCCGTTCTGCTTGGGCCTATGTCTACCAACCCGGCCCCGCCGTTCTTCTCTCCTGCTGCACCAGGGTTAAAGTCGGTCGCGACCTGGGTGCTTGCACATATGAATTCGACTTCGTCCATAAGGACATCAATGCCCTTGTTCAAGCCTGCAGCAACGCGCTCATCCAGCATCTGCTCAAAGCGCTTCTTCTCCTTGACAGCGGGATCTAGAAAGTCATCGCGATCTATAAGCTTCGTCGCCACCATTTCCTGCGCATAGAACACGTCGACCATCTGCTGGATGAGATCACCAACATTGACGAGCTCCAAGAAAGTGATGAGTGGCTCAACGCCGATGGCGCTATCCTGTGCGCCTGCTTCGTCGCCGTCTACTGCCTTCTTCCGGAACTCGCGCACTTGATGTGGGTTGTAGCTGCCCAAATGACCAACCGCTTTGTCAAAGCCATTCTTGATATGGCGCTCGCCTAGGATACTCAGCAGAACGACAAACATACGTCTGCATTGTTGCTTAGCTGCTTCGCCGTGTGTGTCACCCATGCGGACCATGTTCGCCGCTCGTTCCAAAGACCCCTTTGCGTAGTGAGTGAGATTGAGCGCGACTTCAAGACTGAAAAGTGACTTGATGCCTTCCAGCCTCGAATTCATTATCGCAGCTTTCGCTGCCAGCTCCGTAGTCGGGGGCTCTGGTACCGGGGTAGACGAGCGATTGGGCCCGCTGCTCGTCAAGGTGGGTGTCCTCGGCCTAGACGAGCCTCCTGATTCTGATGCTTGGAGGTTCGTCACTCTAGAGTCTGTCGGCGCTTGTTGTGTCTTAGCTGAGCTGCTGCTACCAAAGGGTGAGCCTATTGGGAACGCAGTGACGGGCATCATGACGACCTTTTTGAAACTGCTTAAGAAGTCTCGCTTCGCTGCTTGTCGATTTATATTGCTCATGAAGAAGGACTCTGTGTTCGCTTCTTGCTCGGTGAGCTCCTTCTCCCAACGAGAGACTTCTGACTCGGATCGTGCACGAAAGACCGCCAACTCTTCTGCAAGATAGAGGTCAATGTGCTTTTCATAACAAGCTGTAACCATGCCCTTGGCCTTCTCCGCGAAGTCTGCAGGTGATGATTGTGTCGTCCGAAGGGTTGCAACAAAACGCAGAGCCTGCTCGAATGTACCAGAGACAGCTTTCACGTAGGTCTCGGTACCTTTGAGATGGGCTTCGTCAAACAGAGTGGTCAAGTACTCTGATAGCGTAAATTCGCATATGCGAGATAGGAATGGCGTCAATACGTCCTTCTTTGGTGGAAACACACGGTCAATGATATCGGCCTGCTCTACCATTGTACTCGCAAGGCGTTCAAAAAAGCCCTGGGATGGATTGAGGTCGACATGTCCACTCGCCACAGCTTCTAAACAATCGAGCGGGTTTCCCAAACGCATTGTATGTGCCATAATTGGATGGCTCGCAATGAAAGCATCTACAGCAGCGGCGCCTCCATTGATTGTCACAAGGACATGCGCATACCTGCGCATGCGCCCGTCGATGTCTCCTGCTGCATAGCCCTGCTCAAACTCACGCAGGACAGCGTTTTCGAAAACACCAATTATGCTGCCGAGCCGCTGCTCACATCGCTGCGCGCCAGGCGAGCTGTCAGATTGTGAGAAGCGTTTGAGATTAGCGAGAGCCTGAGCCTGCTGCTCCGGGTCTCGATAGGTACGAAAGATTGTGGCATCTGAGTGGCCTTTGTTCAAAGCTAAGTCGTTGTAGAGGGGACTCATTGCTCCATACACCTTGCCAAACTCCTGCCTCGCATGGCCACGCACTGATCTTACGCGTTGGAAGACTGTTAATGCAGCACTAGGGTCCCAGTGCTTAGTCTGCGCAGCGCTCGCCGGGCTGGAGGACGAAATGGTCAGGTCCTCGAACCCATCCGCCAGAGTGCCTCTGCGTCTGCGTGCCTGTGCCTGCGCCTGTGCCTGCGGACTCTCCAACGACTTTCTGTATCTTTCTTCCTCAAACCCAGCGTCAAAGATGGTCACACTCCCAGCGTGACGTCGTCCACTACTGTTGCCGCCTCCTGCCGTCCCATTGACAGCTCCCGAAGTGCTAACGCCTGTCCGCCTAGCTTCTTCAGCTTCCTTTGTTCTTTGCGCGTCTACCTTCCTTTTCAGACTTTCTTCGAATCGCTGTCTCGCCTCCACTTCGTTCCAGGCATCCATGGCACGTAACTTTGACACCCATCTTGTGTCATCGTAGACCATTTCCTGAAGCCTCCTGGACACTCGGGCACATCTTATAAGATCGGACGCTGGGAGGTAGTCTAGAATGGTGGCTATGAGTTCGGCAGGCAGGACTGGCTTGGAAGCCACGATCTGGGTTGCGCGCAGCGAAGCAAGCACATTGTCATTGCTACGCGGTCTGGCGTCGAGACCATGAAACTGGGCCTTCCGGATTTGGGAGAGGTTGTGCGAATTGCGTGTATTGGATGCCGCTGGGGTCGAGCGGCCGCTCATGGTGGATGTGTTGTCACCGAAGGTCGTCGGGCGGGATGTAGTTGGTCATTGATCGTTACTCGTGCCACCGTATGCTCATACGTCAAGGCTGATATGCGTCGCGGAAAGCGGCATGCAACCGGCGTCCGCGTCCTAGGTCAGCGGCCAGGCATGGTGTTGTTGTTGCACGGTCCCATGGATCAGGTCGGGTCTTGTCGCTCAACTGCTGCCCCGCTCGGGTGGTGTGGGTGATGACGATGGACGCGGCTCAATCTGCTCTGTTGATGCTTTTGACTCGCGCAGCATCGGTGCCCAATCCCACAACCGTCATGATTCGCTTCACGGCGTCGCTGATGAGCCTCCTCTCTACAGCACCTGGAGTACCTTGCTAGGGCGGAACAGCTCGGGTTCCCGACTTCCCATTGGGCAGCAGCTCGATGGTGCGGCTGCACTCCAAGCCCCAGCCATCGCGCAATGTCGCAGTAGCGAAATCAAGGCAGTTCAATCTATCGTATCGCTTCGGGCTCTGGTAAGTTGGCAGGTCTCTCCCCGTTCTCTTTCTCGTTGTCTTTCCCTTCTTGCCTACCGCGATAGCATTTTTCCCGGGACATCATCACACCTCGATACCGAGCATATCCAAGTACGACAGCAACGCTTGCAGTGGACGGAGGGGTTAACTGCGGGGTCGCCCAACATGTGCCTCATGAACGTACGAGAGGAGGAGGACTACACTGTGCCGGCGAGGTACAAGCGTGTGAGCAGGACACGGCGCTATTCGCGCTCACCGCCGCGAACTGAACGGGTCTATCGGAGGAGCTATAGAGAAGAACATCGCGCACCACCACCGGCGCCTCCCCCTCAACCGGCACCTCTACCACCGCCTCAGATTGTTGAGCCGCCACCTCCAGAGCCCTCTCCAGCCCCTCCACCGCCGCCATCGGTCCGCCCAAGCTCCCGACACACTTCTCGCCCCCGAGCAGACACAGCACAACTCGATCGCATTATGTAGAGGTTGATCACGACGATACTTCCTCTAGCTCTTCGTCATCGGACGTGCGCTCACGTGCCAAGTCGCACCATACGCGCAAGTCATCGCGCTCTTCGAAGCCGCCTCCAGCGCCTGCGAGCGAATATAGCGTCCATGAGCATGAGCGGGAGCTTCGCAGGTCGCGAGGGTACAGCAGACCTAGAGACGAGTACGAGACCTACCGTTACGTAGATGCGCCGAGAGGTTATGGCCGGAATAGCGGGTACCAGGAGCCTGCGCGTGACAGTCGAGACCTGAGAGTACATATTCATAGCGGTGACGGCAGGCGTGAGGGAAGCAGGTATGGACGCTAGATTCCCACGCACAGTTTCGTCTCTTCTTGAAGGCGGGTTTGAGCCAGTGATCTCTGGCGGATTTGGAGTGCTTATCTTCTTCTGAGGTTTGCACGTGAATTCATGCTGTACATAGGCCGCATGTGCATTCGGCGGTGATCGCATGGCAATTCCTACTTGAGCGGCTTTTTGGTAGAGGGCATTTAACGACGTCAACGACATTTCACGACGAGCTTCATTATTCTTTCTCTATCGCTTTACGACAGAATTGTTCATATTATGGGAAGTCACGTATGTTGTGAACTACAAGGCCCCTTTTGTAGGGTCACGTTTGTTCAAAAGGACAGAACACTCCGGACAACCGTAGTAATCGTACCTTGTGTTTTCAACTGGACGGTGCCTCCATGTCTGAAGCATGTAATGTCTTCTATGAGGTAGTAGGTAACTCGCTTGAGACAGGATATAATTCTTCATGATTGGAGTTGGGTTCCAATTGGTTAGGTTGGCCTGAGGCTTTCAGCAGCCACCTCCCGGGCGTTCCGTCCACTTGGGGCTGCTGGGCAGTCCGACTTCACGCCACGCCGACGGGATACCCCGATCTCAACTTCCTTTTGCGAATGTCTTGCGTTTCATCTTGAAGTACATCCGTGCAAGAACTGAAAGTTTGATCACTTTGAAGTCGCTGCTCTTCTTCGCAGAGATACTGGGAGGTCGCGCTCTAGGCTCTCTCAACGCGCCGGAGTATCCATCTCTTCCCCTGGCTAGCATGACATGACCGCTCCGACTTCTAGAGCCTGAAGATGAAACTCTTCATCCGTGACTCTCCACGAGCCATTGCACTCGCGACTGAGACACACGTCTTGATCCTTCGGCATAGTCCGACGACTGTCCAGCCGTCGCGAAATGGATCTGCTACATCCGTTGGGGAAGGCAGCGCACCTCGTTGCGTGGTGGAATTCTCACCATGGGAGGGACAGGACATGAGCGAATACCGCACCTTGTCCTCACTCCGCGTACACGGCACTCTTGGCCTAGTGACGATCAATGGTGATGTTTTCCTGTGCGTCGTTACTCACAGCAAAACCGTAGCGACAGTGAGACCTGGCGAGAGCATCCAGAAGATCTTGAACGTGGACTTCCATTGCTTGAACAGAAGCGATTACGATTATATGCTGAATGATCAAGTCAATCCTTTCCCCACGGATGGCTTGGATGCCGATGGCGGCGAATACGGCCAGCAACGGCAGCCCGCGATGGAACATCCTTGTCTGGCTTTGAAGAAGCTTTTAAGTGGAGGAAGCTTTTACTACAGTGCTGACTTCGACTTGACGAAACGGGTACAAGACCGACATGGACAGACTAGCACTGTCGCCATCGATAGCTTGGATACTGGATTTCTTTGGAACACTTACATGATCCAGCCTCTTGTTGACTTTCGATCACGGCTCTCTGATGGCGAAAAAGATGCCCTCGACCAGTCGAAAATATTGACTTCTGCTATTCGTGGCTTCGCAGCCACTGTTGCAGTTCCAGCCTCGAGCTCACCAGCGAGGGCGAGGCAATCTGGCTTTCCATCTAACATGACCCTGATTTCGAGATTGTCATGTCGAAGAGCAGGTACGAGATTCAATGCTCGAGGCATTGATGACGACGGCAACGTTGCCAATTTTGTGGAGACGGAGACCATCTTCTGCACGGACTACCTCTGCTTCTCATACGTGCAGTGCAGAGGAAGCGTTCCGATCTTCTGGGAACAAGCAAGTGGATTGCCAGGCCAACAGAAGATCTCGATCACACGATCAGCACCGGCTACTCAACCAGCATTTGATAAGCACTTCGAGGCACTGGAAAAAGCATATGGAGACGTTTTCGTGGTCAATCTGCTAAGTGACGAGAAGCCGCAGGAAGTCTCCATCACCAGACAATACCTGTATCACATTGGCAACAGCCGTCTCAATCAGCACGATGATAGCTGTAGCGAGGCCGAAGCGGAAGACCATGAGCATTTAAAGCACATCAATTACGACTTTCATGCGCAAACAAGAGGGCCGAATGGCTATGAAGCAGCCAGTGGCATCAAACGACTCATCCAGGACTCTGCCACGGCCTTCGAATACTTCATGTCTGAGGCGATGTCAGATACCATCGAGCATGATGGCAGGAGAGTCTCAGTCACCGGACAGAATGTTGTTTTGAATCAAGCCGGTGTGTTTAGAAGCAACTGTCTAGATTGTCTTGACCGTACCAACCTCATACAGACCATCATTTCACAGATGGCACTGGAGATATTTCTACGGCAGCAGGGCGAAGGAAACCCTACTTCTGACTTTTGGGCAAGGCATGGTACGCTTTGGGCCGATTGTGGCGATGCTCTATCCAAGATCTATGCTGGGACAGGTGCGCTCAAATCGAGCTTCACGCGTAGTGGGAAAATGAGCTTCGCAGGCATGCTGGCAGACGCACGGAAATCAGCCCAACGACTTTACATCAACAATTTTGAAGACAAGGGCAGACAGAATACCATTGACATGCTCCTCGGTCGGCTAATCGGACAGATGCCGGTGCATCTCTACGACCCGATCAATGATTACGTGACTGCCGAATTAAATCGCAGGGCAATTGAGTACACCAACCAGGAACAGATCAGCATTTTCGTGGGAACTTTCAACTTGAACGGCAAGACAAACGGGATCCACGACGATTTGTCATCCTGGCTCTGCCCTGAGTTGGATATGAGTCTGCGGTGTCCACAGATTGTGGCAATCGCGTTCCAAGAAATTGTCGAATTAGATGTGCAACAGATCATGGCAACAGATCCTCATCGCCGTCAAATGTGGGAGGAGTCTGTGAGGCAGCAACTGAACGAGAACGCTCAGCGTCTTGGATCGGAAGAGTATGTGCTTTTGAGAGGTGGGCAGCTCGTCGGTGCTTCCCTGTCAGTCTTCGTGAGAGCAAATGTGCTGCCTTTCATCAAGAATGTGGAAGGTGCAGTAAAGAAGACTGGTATGAGTGGCATGGCAGGCAACAAAGGAGCCGTAGCGATTCGCCTGGAGTACGCTGATACCTCGATCTGCTTGGTGACAGCGCATTTGGCAGCTGGCTTTGCAAATTATGAGGAACGAAATCAGGATTACAGGACCATTTCACACGGGTTGCGATTCCAGCGTAATCGGTCTATAGAAGATCACCAGACGATCATTTGGTTCGGAGACTTCAACTATCGCATTGGCATGGACAACGAACGAGCTCGAAGTCTTATTAAACAAGGTGACCTTGGGACACTATATGAGAACGACCAATTGAACCTGCAAATGGTGCATGGAAAGACCTTTCCTTTCTATGCCGAGAGGACACCGACGTTCATGCCCACCTACAAGTACAATCTCGGCACCGACGAATACGACTCGTCAGAGAAGGCGCGGATACCTGCGTGGTGTGACCGTATTGTCACGAAAGGCGACAACTTGCGGCAGCTATACTACGAGACTGCACCGCTACGCTTCTCCGATCATCGCCCAGTATGGGGTTTATTCAATTGCACCATCAGTGTCGTCGATCAGGCCCGGAAGAACAAGATCAGTAACGAATTGTATACGAAGCGACGAGCTGCCGTGGGTAGTCATGTGGCATCCAAAGGTACAGAAAGTGATGAAGAATCGCTCTATGGCTACGATCCTATCGAGCCGGGCTTGCCGCCTGCCAGCTCTGATCGTAGAAAATGGTGGCTGGATAATGGCATGCCAGCACGCTCTACGGTAAAGCCTCCCAGCAACGAGCATGCGCCAAATCCTGCGAGATCTTCCAATCCGTTCTCACCTACTACCGAGCCGGATTGGGTCAAGATTGATAAGCCGAACCCTTCACCGTCCCGAGCTGCGTCTGTCGCCAGTACTGCCAGTGCTGGGAGAGCGGAGACTGTGTCCAGAAAGCTGCCTCCTCCATTACAACCTAGCAACCAGGTGCAGTCCCAGATGCCGATCAGACCAGCTACTCTTAATGGCGACGTGGAAGACCGAAGAGTGCACCTGAAGCAAACTCTGAGAAAACCAGCCCCTCCACCAAAGCCTACTTTGTTGCGTGCGGAAAGCGGGCGGTCAACGCCGTCTATGCGGACAACGAGATCCCCTGTGCCGCCTCCACCTGAGCCAAGAAGAGGCACAAATAGGCCGATATCTACAGCGAGCAATGAGCAAGCACAAGCGTTCCCGCCTCCGCCTCGTAGGCAGACCAACAACAATGCTGATGTTGCGCCGCAGCCACCTCCGTCCAGGACGCTGAAAAAGCCTCCCACGAGCGGCTATACAGACAACCCACCTTTGCCACCAAGGCGGCCGACCAATGGGCTGATGGATCAGGATGATGGGCAAGACCTCAAGGAGTGGAAACCTTTGATGTAATAAGATACCAATAACATACATTTGATGCTTCGACAGAAAACTTTTCTTTGCCGATCCTCCATCATCAATAAGATCTCAGCGGCGTCCTCCAAACCCCTCCTTCGATGCCATTGCCGTGTATGAACCGGTCAGTACAGTTCCTCAAAATCGTTCAGAGCTTCAGCAGAGTTGATGTACATTCTCCCGCCCGCGCAATCCGCGAATCCCACCTCCGCCCAAATGCAACCCTTCGTCAGTCCCAGGTCCTTCTCTAACTGATTACCGACCTGAACAGCCGTCGCCCGGTCGCTCTCCCACCAGTGGATACGCAGACTCGGTGTACACCGTATGGCGTTGATTAGCTTGCGCTGCTGCAGCGGCATGGCCAGAAGCCACGCCTTCATGGTGTCGGATGAAAGATCGAAGATGTTGCCGCTGTAGTAGATCGGTGTCCCTTCCACCTGCAGCTGTCGACTGACGGATAGTAGCGCAGGCGGCTTGTACGGCTTGATGCCTTTCTTCTTATGGGTCTTGGGGTCGTCGCGACACGGTATCTCGATGGGCCAGCGATCTTGGAGCGCATACTCAAGGATCCGATCTCTGAGCTCGGGCGGTAGACGGAGAAGTGGCGAGTTGGTGCGGTTGTCGTCGCTGAGACGAGTGTAGCTCAGCTCCCGGACATGATCGCGGAGCTTCAACAGCGTCTCGGTGTCGGCTTTATTGATGATGGCCTTTAGTGCGTCGAAGCTGTAGGTGTCGCTTGCAGTCATCTTTTTCCCGTCATGTCAGCTCCTTAAAACTGGAAGATTCTGATGAGAGCAGTTAATCCTTGGTGGTCCCGTTGATTTTGGCTCGTGGCTTTGGTGAGAGCAGGGGTTTCTACCTGATGAGTCTTGCGAGCGCACAGCAGACTAGTCAACTCCGGAAGCACGTGAAAGCGGCCGCTTGCATTTGACTCACCAAAAGAAGTTGCGGCACTCATCGCCGCCACCAATGTTGCGCTGGAGGCACAGCATGTGTCCTTATCGTTGGCGAAACCTATCTTTTGCAACCTCGACCACTTTGCTCGCAGAGGCGTGTTCTGAGGTCAATCATTCAGGTACGTGTGTGGCAAAGCGAAGGCCGCGGGGTAAGCAATGATGTACGAGCGGCTCCGAAAGTCGTACCTTCCTAACAAAGTCAAGCTCTGCCCCACTTGGCCGCACCTGCCGCGCGCTTGTGTCTCGTGATTCGGTCATTCCCCAGGAGAACCGAATTCGAACACCACCTGACGATTGCATTAACATCACACCTGAAGGCAACAGCAACGCCACCTGCACTCAGCCATGGGCTTACGACGCGGAGGCTTGGCGAAAGCTTGCTGAGGCCCAAGCAAATCATTTGAAGCTTGTAGCATCCCAGAGAAGACGCGATTTGATTACATATACCATTAGGCGTCTACAAATTGAAACGTCGAGAGTACGCTCTTTTTTAGGTGCTCCGAGTCTCTTTTCTCCAGTCCTGCTTTCGGGCAGCCATCTATCGGTACATACCTGCCCCCAATTCCCTCTTTTGATTGCGATTCCTGAAAACATGGCTCTGCCATCGAAGACGCTGGTGGCGTCGTACATGCTCGACTGGCTTATTATTGTGTGAGTACGAAAGCATTGCTGATTTCTACATCATTCCCAGGCGGCAAAGAGCTGACATTTCCTAGCGCCTTTGCTGCAGCTGGTGGCGGTCTCAACACGGTCTCACCAAAAGAGCGTGCCATATCACTGCTCGATCTTTCAATTTCCTACCCTGTGATCCCAGAATCGATCTCTGTTTCGACCCTGGCGCTCGCTGCGTTAGTTGGCCCAGGTGTCATCATCACAGCCGTCGTTCTCTTCTTCGTCCCGGGCATAACGTCCTGGCGGACTTCGGAGAAAGCCAGTCTGATTCGGCGGAAGCTGTGGGAGTTGCATGTTGGGCTTGCTGGCCTTGCGCTTTCGGTCGCCGTGGCTTTCTTTGTGACTCAAGGTTTAAAGAACATCTTCGGTCGGCCGCGCCCACACTTTCTGCCTCTCTGCAGCCCGGATCTTTCGAATGTGGAAGGCCATGTCGTTAGCGGCTACGGTCAAGTGATCAGCACGCGCTGGACGCTGGTCAGCCCCTCGATATGCACCAACACAGCCGCTCTCAAAGATGGTTTTCGCAGCTTCCCTAGCGGACACTGCTCCTTTTCCTGGAGCGGCCTTCTTTACCTTACTCTTTTCTTGAGTGCGAAGTTCTCCATTAGATTCCCTTATCTGGGACCAGGATCTTCTGAGCGCGTTGGAGCTACCCCTACTGACAGGAGATCTCTACATCCCCAAGTTATCTCTGGTCCATCCTCAACTACGCGATCGAATGACACCGAAATGCAGCCTCTACACTTGCAATCCAGAACACATTCTACGAGCGACAACAAGTCTGAAGATGCCACTTACGGCCAGCGCGACGTCAGAAACACGCCCGAGCGGGTAGAAATATACTCCCGAGATGCTGCACCTCCGACCTGGGGTGTCGCCATCGCAATCATTCCGCTCGGAGTTGCAGCATACATTTCATCTACACGCTATGCCGAATACTGGCATCACGGCTTCGACTGTATAGTCGGCGCCTTGATCGGCATTCTCAGCGCCTACTTTGCTTTCCGGTGGTACCAGATGCCACTGCAACAGGGCCAGGGTTGGGCGTGGGGCCCGAGAACTCGAGATCGGGCGTTCGGCGTCAGAGTAGGGACTGGTAACTATGTTGGCAAAGAGGGATGGGGCATCGAGTGAAACGAAGAAATTTGTCGTTTAATGCCAGTTTCGCTGGCGCCAAAGCTCTACTCTCCGAGCGGCAGCGAAAATATCCTAGCCATTAAAGTCTGTCTTACATTGCACGCGCTGATCTCGAAGGAAATTGGTACGGAGTATGGGTCCATTGCGAATCGAAAGACTGGTCGGTCCTTGGGGGGTCCCGGTATGTGGTGTCTTGCACGGTGCGGTGTGTCTTTGTGGGTGGCGTAATGGCTAATGGGTATTTTGGGTGGAGGTGCGGAGCGAGCGAAAGAAGATACCTACCTAGATAGGTACTGTTCTCTGTAGACAGCGAGATGTACTTTTCGCTCCTGCCGTATGCGGAATTCGGGAGCGCACGGCTGGTGGCGTGAACTAACGACCAATGAGAGTGGACAGTCAGGCAGGTGCGTCCGGTTCAGCTGGACGATATAGTCGACCGTAGTGTGGCTTACCTTTACCAGTGTTGTCGTGTCTCTTGCCGCGTCAGCAATTACTCCTTAAATACCGCAACCTGGAGGCTATGCTGCGCGCAAACTCTTCACAGCAATTTCGCAATGGTAGGTGAGACGTAGCGAGGCCTTCCATTTGACTGCAATCGAGACAATCACGGCAATGGCGCCCGCTTTGCAGGATGTTCGTCTGGTCGGACTTTTCCTTGCCTTCATGTTAAATATAGGTCTCTTGATTTACTTGCGACCTTTTGCTTTGAGCTCTCCGGAAAATATCAAGAGCGTTCTTCACAGCTTAGGTGGGCTTGGGCGGCTCGAGAACCTCCGGTACAAAAGCGCTTTTCAACTAGATCCTCCATCTGAGGATGCGCCTCATGGAGCAGTGGTACTAGCAGGCAATCAATCAGATCCCATATCATGGCTTTTGCAACTCGAGCCTAAGTACGCCACATTGCCGAGGGTCAAGAAACGACACAGGGTGCTAAGCGGCTTAGCAGTTATACCACTTATCAGTACAACATCCTTAAGTCCGATGATCCGGGTTCTAAATTGAGGATCCCGGCCAACAAGGGCAAAGAAGCAATGGCAAGTAACAATTTGCGCTGCAGCGCAAGTCGTCTGTTGCATAGCTGACGCAGGGCAAGGTCTATTTGAGCTTCATTATCGACAACTACGATGCACTGCCGTGGAGTGTGATATTCCTTCATGGACACCTTGACGCCTGGCATCAAGAAGACACAGCCGTAAATCTGATCCATAGCTTGAACCGTAACCAGCTGGCACGCGCTGGATACATCTCTCTACGTTGCGACTGGTTCCCATCCTGCCCAGCAGAACTTCGGCCAAAGGACCATGACGCAGTGGTTTGGGGAAACGAAGGCCTGCACCAGGATACGGAAAAGGCCATGGCACAGAGCTGGAGACAGTTGTTCCCCTACGAAGAACTTCCAGAAACGATAGCATCTCCGTGCTGTGCGCAGTTCGCAGTGACACGGCAAGCGATTTTGAGGCGATCCAAAGCCGATTTCGAGCGTATGCGACAATGGCTCATAGAGACACTCATGACGGATGAGCTCAGTGGACGGGTGTTCGAGAAGTTGTGGGCGTACATATTTACTGGCGAACCTGTGAAGTGAGCCACCCGCTCCCGTACCTATCATTGATTGTATGCTGACAAGCGGTTGTAGCTGTCCGCCTCCGCAGATGTGCGCATGCAGATACTTTGGCAGATGTGAGCCTCAAGTGTGGGAAACGCCTCCACCGGGCATCGAAATACCGGATTGGCCTTGAGAATCTGAGTACCTGAGGTCCTGTTCTTAGCAGCCTCAGGCCGAGTGGCGGTGAATCGAAGTCTCCCCAATCGCGCCTTCCCCAAGCTAATGATTGCTTGGAAGAGTCGACTTCCACTCTGTCTTTCTTTCAATCCATCGACGACATCTTCAGCAGCGTCTCCGAACAGTCTTCGAATGACAAACGCCCACAGAGACTGGACTCATTACAAACTACATCCGATCACCCAGAAAGCATCGCCCCTGCGATGGCGGCAACACCTTTGCTTAAGCCAACGCTACACGTCGAAGTTGCTGTGAAGCCCAGCAAAGCCCACGATGTGAAGTCCGCACAGGTCAGTGGAGGCGTATATGAATATCCGATTGAGGCGGCCAAGATCTCACCAAAGCTGTAGCTCCATGGAGAAATAAAGGGCTGGCTCACTCGACATTTTGACACCGTTCAGGTCGGTATGGATGTCTCAGCGGAGCTCAGTACGTACATTTGTTCCACCTTTGGCAGCAGCGACAGCCAGCTAAGACCTTTGAAGATGACAGTGACCTCTGCCAAGTCATTGACCTGGTTGAAGTTGCGGACTATACTGGCCCTCCAACTAGCTTTGGACAGGACTATTATGACATAAAGAGCATCGACCTCGATATACAGACCTATGTCCTGAAAGCAGAACAAGAATTCAGATCAAGGAGAGCAATTGATGTAACCTCGGATGGTGAGGGGCAAAAGGCTCGTATACTGCCTCTGCCGAATATCGCCTTGAAAGACGCATGGAACTCCCTGGTATTTGACGATCGATTGCCTGCACTACTCCTACGCTACCTCGTTCGTATGCTCGGAATGGTGAAGCAGACAAGTCTCAACCTCGCAGCGTTCAATTGGAACCGCCTCTGCCTCCTCCACGGACCACCCGGGAGCGGTAAGAGCACCTTCTGTCGTTCTCTGGCACAGAAGCTTAGCATCAGGCTCAGCAATATTTTCCCCAAAGCTACGCTGGTCGAGGTGAACGCCAACTCCATGCTGAGCAAGTATTTCGGCGAGAGCGGAAAGCTAATAGGGAAAATGTTTGAAAAAGTGCATACAATGGCACAGGACCCTGCGGCTCTAATCTGTGTCGTAATCGACGAAATCGAGACGATAGCCAGTAGTCGCGAGCGCTCGACTACAGGTGGCGAGTGCAGTGATGGACTGCGTGCGACCAACCAACTTCTGACGGCGCTTGATCGCTTGCGCTTTCTGCCCAATGTCATTGTCCTTTGCACAAGCAATTTAACAACTGCCATTGATCAGGCGTTCCTCGACCGTGTCGACATCAAACAGCTCATCCCGTGCCCTTCGCCCACGGCCATCTACGAGATATTCCGTTCGTGTCTGAACGAGCTGGTCCGTAGCAGTATAGTCGTGGACAGAAACGTGACCTCTACAGACAACTCGACGCACGAACTTCGACCTCGGCGAGCGGTGTCCCGGGCCCAGAGGAATGTATCATCGCCACAGCCTATCCAAGATGGCATGTCGGCTGGCTCGTCTTCTCAAGAACCCGTGACCATCCCGACATACTCGGAGATGTATGTGTACTTTACAACAAGGCCACAATCACCGGGCAGTCGTGTTTGGAACCTGGCTCAGAAATGCCATGGTCTGAGCGGTCGAACGCTGCGTCGTCTGCCAATATTAGGTTTAGCGATGCACACGTGGGGTGGCAATGTTTCATTGAACGATGCAGTCTCTGCACTTGAGGCCGCAATCGAGCAGGAGCTCGAGGTCCTCAATCTCAAAGGTAGACAAGGCGAACAAATGGCCGAGTAAAGTGAGCTTTGCGAATGGAGGAAGCAAGAAGATTGCGGTACTTGCCAAGGATGGGATTGCTGGTCAGGACTTACGGTCAATCAACGATTTGCTTGTGGAATGTAGAGCTCCTACTGCTATGGTCCTCTGCTGCGACATTATACTTCAACTCATTTCCACGCCAATTTCATCAACTTCCTTCTTTCGTGCTCATTCATATAGACCGCCAGCGCCACGCTAACAAGATTACTTGACTGCTTGCCTCCCAATGACCACACAACATGGGGCACGGACTGTTTTACCGCGCCACCGAAGCCTGCACATTTCTCGGCGAGCCTTGAGTCAAGCCGCCACCAGGACTCTGCATCCCATTGCCCATCCCATTATTTACACCAGGCGCGCTCCCCGAGCTGCCGAGTCTCTGCATCTGAGGTGTCTGACTTCGGCTCGGTGGCCGGCCTTGACCATTCATTTGAGTCATCTGCTGACCACCTGGCATCTGCTGAGCATTCTGCATTTGCTGACCATTTTGCATCTGCTGACCATTTTGCATCTGCTGACCACTCTGCATCTGCTGGCCATTCTGCATTTGCTGACCATTCTGCATTTGCGAGTACTTCACAGATGGACTTGACGGCGCCATGTTCGGACTAGCTTGCGTCATTGCAGGGCTTCCGCCATTGAGTTGCGCGTGACCTCCATTCGGTGACTGCTGCATACCCATCATACCCATCTGCTGCTGCCTCATCCTGTTGGCGTATGCGGCCATCGCCTGTGGGCTCTGGTGCACGGGCGCCGCCTGAGGCCGCTGCATGTTCGGCGATTGGTTGTTGTTACCATCCCCGTTCACGTAAGCGCCGTTGCCACCATTCGGCATCTGCTGATTGTTCTGGTATGCCGACTGGTTGTGTGAGTAAGATTGCATGTTTGGTGCATGCGGATGCTGGCTTTGCTGGTTGATTCCGGCTGCGGCGTTCATGGCATTTTGCCTTGCCTGGTTCGTCGACTGCGCCTGACTTTGCGATTGCTCCCTCAATGCGCTAGTGGCAGCTTGGTTTAACTGGTCTTCAGAGAGGTTTGGATGTTTCTGGCGCAACTGATTCTTGATCATGACGACGGCAGGTACATGGCCAGATGACAGTGACGGAGGATGAGGCTGTTGTTGATTTTGAGCATGAGGTGTTGGCGGAGGCGGCATGCTGGGCGAGGCAGCAACGGGATGAGCGTTTTGCTGGTGCGGTGTACCTTGACCATGGCCACCACTGTTTGCCGTCTGCTGCGGAGCGTGATGCTGCTGTTGCTGCATTTGCGCAAGAAGTTGCTGGTTGCTCTGAAGTTGTTGAGCGGTCGACATACCACCTTGGCCAGGACTTGGGACGTGGCCGTTGGGCATCTGATATTGCTGTTGGTTCGGGTATTGCATTCCACCACGCTGCTGCGCATTTTGCTGGGCAAGTCTTTGCATATCCTGCTGAGACATTTGCCGACCTGGTTGCATTTGAGCCTGTGGTATGCCTTGAGCGTTCACTTGTGGCACCGCAAGATGGCCGTTCCTTGTGGTCATAGGAAGCGGTGGGCGAGCATGTTGCGGCATTTGACCGTTCATGTTCGCGTGCTGTTGATTGTTGACCGGCATCTGAGGATGCTGTTGCGCCATGTTCGGTGCGCCTGGTCGCTGCTGGCCGTTGTGCATACCTTGAGCACCTTGCTGTGCAGCGCGTGCCATTGCGATCTGTCGCTGCTGTGCTTCAATCATCTTCTGTCTATGTTGCCTCTGAGCTTCGGCGATTTGTAAGTCGCGCTCATGCCTGCGCTTTGAAAATTCCTGTGGGGTGAGCATCGGGCCTTTTGGTTGGTTGCTATTGTCGTTCTGCGTCTTGCGTTGGGCGGCAGCACGAGCAGCTAAGAGGTAGTTAGCACTGGATCCGATAGCATTGCTCTTGGAGCGACACTTACCTTCAGCCTGCTTATATGAATTGTTCTCGCGCTTCCGGGCAAGCTTGCGCATGGCATCCACCAACCACAGGTACCTGACATTTTTCCGCTTCTCCACCTTCGTTGGAACAGTGCGCCTGCGCTGAGGCGTATTCGCAGGCTGTCCATTTGCCTGAGCTTGCTGCTGGATGGCCGCAACTTGGGCTTGGTATCTCCTTTCAGCAGCTTGTTGACTTTGCTCAAGGCGCTGGAACCAGGTCTTGAAATATAGCGTCTTTCGCATCTCAGCCGGCAGCGTCTCGAGCTCAACCCAGCGTTCAAAGCATTCCCATGGGGTTCGCCTCTCTGCTGAGCTCTTGTAGCGAGACTGCAGCGTCATCTCGTCAGCAATAAGTTGCCAATTAAAGGAGTACTCTTTGGCTAGATTGCGAAGCTTCTGATCATCTTCCCAAATCCATTGAGAGCCGTTGCGGAATTCATAGAATGCAGTGGACGGCATTGGATTTTCTGATGGCGGCCTGAAGGCATTGTTCGCATGGAGACGATCGCGAATGGGCTTGTTATCTGGGTGGAACAAAGCGACCTCGTGATCTTCGGGCTCCAGAGACCGATCTATTCGCAGTCGCTTGCTGCTATCAGAATCGGCTAGCACGTCGGCATCGTCCTCGTAGTCGTAGCGGCTGCGTTTCCGAATCGGCTTTGTTGCGACTGGCATCACCTTAGCCTCAACAAACTTCGATACCGTGGTAAGGGGCTGAAAGTCTCGCTTCTGTGCATCATCTGTAAATCTAACAACAGGCAGAGATTCTAAAGCTTTATCGAGCTTGTTGCTTTTCCTCAAATCGCACACAAGTCTGGTAAGCTCTGGCGCTACGACCAGGGTTGTTGGCAGGGCGGTCTCGTCCCTTGGCGTTCTCGGTGACATCTCATCCTCTGGTGCAGATTCACCAGACACATCCAGCTCAGGGGGCTGGTCGTCCTCGGGTTGCTCTTTTGACTCATGCTGCTTCGCAATCTTCCGCCGCCGCGCTCCATCGGTCATCATCGCCATTCTGGCATCATCGTCTGAGCACTCCACATACTCTTGGCATTGTGACGCGAGATAGGCTGAAACACGCTTCTTCGCGTTCCGTTCTGCCTTGAAGTCTTTGCGCATCCACTTCATTTCGTTCATCATGTGGTCCAAATGAGTGACCGGCGAAGGAGGTTCCTTGACCTTTTCCATTTGCCTTAAAGACCATTTGTTGGCATTCTGAAGCTGATAAATTCTCCGCAGAATGCGATAGTCCATGCGCTCGTGGAGAGTAGTGAATTGATCCTCAGTAGACATTGACTTGTTAGCCATCTTCACCAGCTCTCCAAGTGGCTTCGTCCACTTATTTTGTGGAGAATCGTGTGCCTGTATACGGAAGAGTGGCTCCAGATAGTCGCGGTCTGGGTCTTCCGCAAATCCTTTGAGAAGGGTGAGGTCATTTAGCTCGGATGGCCCATCATTGTTAGTATTCTGGCTTGGACGTCGAGGAGATTTCGGCAAAGCAAAGGCGTCAAGATGATTGTTGCCTACGTCGTGGGGATGTCGCATAGTCATTGGTGATATCCGTGGCGAAGAGGGTTGTCGAGGCCGAGCAGGGGTACGTCTGTTTGACGCTGGCGCAGGAGATTCGCCTGTGATCTCAGAGACGCTCTTCTGTCTCATGGCGCCAGACGATACCCTGGTTGTCATTCGTCCGGGCGTCGCACACTCAGGCTGAGGCGAAGGCATGTTCTCGTCATTACGGGCTCGATTGCGAGGAATAACGGTAATGTTATCACCATCTTCTTCGGGCTGAGATGCGTGTTGCTCAGTACTCGTCGCATCCGGCATCTCGCCATCTGCAGATATGGTTGCAGCTGTCTGCTCTACTGCAGCCTCTGATTGGGCCTCCTGCACGACCTCTTCCGCGTGGGTCTGTTCTAAGGGCTGCTTCGAGTCTGCTTCTGGCCCTCCAGCTTCTTCTCTTGCTGCTTGCTCCTCGGAGTCACGAGCAGCGGCCTCTCGCGCTTCCCATTGTAGCTGGTCATCTGCGGTACTCTCCGTGCCCATCGCTTGCCTTTTAGCAATGTCCTTCTGCGCAGCTAACAAACGATCATGCTCTTCCTGAGACTGTTGCTCGTCCTCGCGAAGGCGCAGGTCCTTGGGCGGTAGCACTTCAGCATGCTGAGATTCCGGAGATGTGTCTGGCGAATCTTGCGGCGGCATTGGTGTTGCCGTGGAATATGCGCCGACGGTTGATGAAGGCGAAGAAGCTAGCTCAGTCTGCGCGTGAAGATGGTTTGGTCGGCTTGGTTTCTCTGGTTCAGACCGACCACGCTCCACCGCCATCACCTCGTCGCGCTCGCGCTTGCGCTCCTCTTGCACATCTTCAGGAGGCAAGTGGACGGTCTTCGCCGGTCTCTGAGGGGACTTGACATCCAACGAATCGCGGGTCGCAGGCGACAGGTTGGTCTCTTCCTCAGGTTCCGGCGGGGCAACCTTTTCTGGGACCACTGCAGTATCGTCGGGATCGGGTGGGCGCACGGCTTCATCGCGCCGGCCTTTCGTTTCGGTTTCATCCGGCTTAGTCGAGGCGGGTCTGGGAAGAACAGTGGCAGCCATCGGGTCCGGTAAGGCGGTCTCATCGGTTACGGCGGCTTTGGAAGCGTTTCCATTAACATCCGGAACAGGGCGCGGTGACAGAATCGGTTGCGAAGATGGTCTATTGGGGTTTGGTGCATATATGGAGGCATCGTACTGAAGTATTGAAGATGTGGGAATTGAATCCGGGTCAAAGAGTCTGAGGTCGGGCGCGAGTCAGCGAGGTAGCACTTCACGTGAATGGTGTCGCGCAGAAGATCTTACTTGAGTATGTTGCCACCTTTCACTGAAGAAGTCGCATCCGAATCAACAGTGAGTTCTGCTTCGTCATCGCCAACAGTGGAGAGCTCGTCTAGTCTCGCATTGCTTGAGAGGGCAGAAGTTATGTGGCGCAAGTCGCGCTGCAGTTTCGCGTGACGCCGCTGGACATCTCTGCATCGTCGCGACCATCAGCATCAATAACTCCACAACGAGTCGCTTGATTATCACGAAACTTTCAAGATAGGTAGATGGAACGATTCTGCACAGTTTGAGTCGCATATGAATGGTTTTGAGACTTACGCTATGCTATGTCTTCGGCTCGTGAGCGCATCGTCCCTGAGCACGTCGATGGACATAAAAAGAGCTGTCACGATTGAAGCGCATCTGTTATTCGAAGTTGAACAACAGAGCGTTCAGAATTGTCGTCGACGGGGGTGGTGGTGGCGTGGGAAAAAGTGAGGTCGTGGTCGCTCTCTCGCTCGCTCTCTCGCTCACTCGACGCGACGGTGCAGGGCTCGCAAGGCAGGGCGCTCCAGGTGAGGTGAGAGCTTCACAAGTCGGGCCCTCGGCGGCGGGATTATCCGCTGGAACCCGCGCAGACTTCAACCCAATCTACCAACCCTACTATTGAAGCTTTTCGTCACGTCCATGAGCTACAGCTCCGGTTTGCCAGCCTTGCGTTGAAAAATCGCATATACAAACAAGATGGCGAACAACGCGGCCGGGCTAAACGGCAAACGCAAGCGCGAAGATCTGGCCACAAAGAACAACAGGGCCAAGCGACACGCGACAGGACAACCAGCGAAAGCGAAGAATTTTGCTAACGGCAAGCCCAAGGCAAAGTCTACCAAAGAGTCCCGCGACGTTGCGCCCAAAGCTGGCGAGGTGCTCAAGGGCGCTGCGGACCAGCCATTCTATGTGCAGGTTGTGACAGGATCATACGAGCGAACTCTGCATGGAATCGCGGCTACGATTCCTCGCAGCTTGTTGGGCTCTTCCACCAAGGACTCCGCCTCTGAAGAACCATCCGACCCGTCTGAAGACAAAGTGACATTTTCCGACACTTTTCTGTTCGCCGCTCATGCTTCATCCGTTCGCTGCATGGCTGTGTCGCCACCTACAGAAGCCGACAAGAGATACCTCGCAACCGGAAGTACCGATGAACGCATCAATGTGTACACTGTGTCCACAGCGCCACCCACCGCAGATGTGAATACCGCATTGCCTGCTCTCTCTGGTAACGCTGTGACAGAAAACCCGCGCAACCGCTCACTGGGCAGCCTAATTCATCATGACCGCGCGATATCCCGTCTGGACTTTCCCGCCAAAGGCAAATTGTTTTCTTCTGCAGAGGATAATACTGTAGCTATTTCTCGGACGCGAGACTGGACTGTTTTATCGTCCATCAAAGCACCTATACCGAAAATCCAGGGACGACCCTCAGGCGACACTGCTGGACCTGGTGAAACACCTGCAGGGATCAACGACTTCGCGATTCATCCCAGTCAGAAGCTGATGCTCAGTGTTGGCCGAGGTGAAAGATGTCTTCGGCTTTGGAATCTAATGACTGGAAAGAAAGCCGGTGTACTGAACTTTGAGCGAAATCTGCTAGAGCAGGCTGGGGAGGAAAGCACAGCAGTGGCGAGGGCAGGAGGGTGTTGTGGGACGGCGAAGGCGAGAATTACACTGTCGCATTTGAGAGGGGGGCTGCAGTGTTCGGTATCGACTCCAAACCTAAGGCAGTGGTGAAGCCGTTCCCACCTACTAAGCTGCATCAGCTGAGAATGGTCAAACTGGAGAAACAGGAATTGCTGGCAGCATCAACTGAAGATGGCCGCGTCTTGTTCTATCGCATCGATGATGGCTATTCTGAAGCTTCCGAGGAGAAACTACCGGCTTGTCCTTGTGTGGCACAGCTAGGCGGCAGGGCAGCAGATGTCAGTGGCCGAATCAAAGATTTTGAAATCATCAGCACAAAGGATACTCACTCGCGGGTTGCAGTCGCCGTCACTGCGAGCAGCGATGGCGCCATCCGCTTCTGGAGCATGACTCAAAATGATGTCGGTGCCGAGTCGGCTTCACAGGCGGGCAAGCTGATCGGCACGCTTGAGACCGGAAGCCGCATCACTTGTATGGCTGCGTTTGTGTTGGACGGAGTTGTTGGTGACAACGGCAAGGAAAGCCATCGCGAAGTCTCAGAAGGAGCTGAACTTGAGGAAAGATCTTCAAGCAGTGATGGCGAAGACTAAAGCCTCTGGGGAATGTATGTATGTATAAACAGTTTACGCCTTTTGATCGTATATTCTGGAAGTCATGCATGAAGTGGTTGTGTATTCGTCTCCAGCCTTCTTTTCAGACTGATTAAGAAAGCGTAGACGCTCGAGGGGCTACCCGTCTAAGTTCCTGCGGTGTGATAGATTGTTTTCTCTCAAAGTCACGTGATGCCAACCTGCTGTTCAGGGCGACGCTTCGCACGGTCCAACGTCTGATGGAATGTCCGAGCTTTCCTACCTCCTACTAGCGCGACTCGAACTTCCGCCCCTCGCTCGACAACATCTTCACGCATTGCCCTCCATCGACGTCTGCCGTACACCGTGTCGCTTGTCAAAGCGGTGTGCTTGAGGCTTTCCGATATCCCCAGCGGCTGTTCGAGCACTCGTGGGCCGAGTCTTGCGCTTCTCTGCGGCCGGTGAAGCGGGTAGGTGAGCGCGTGCATTCGCGTCGCTTTCTATCACCAGCGGCCAGCCTCGACGGAGCTCATGCTGGCAGCTTGAGGCGGCAGCGGCGACATGTCGCACTCGAGCGGCGGCGTGGATGCCCTGCGACGAAGCGCCTCCCCTGGTATGCTGAAGCGGAAGCGGGAAACACCTGACTTCACGCATTCACGCGCATCACCCACCTCCCATTCAAAGTCCGCCAAGTCTGGCACGAGTAGCGCAACATTCACCAGCTCGCGCCTCTCCCACAGCACTAGCGCGGACGACCGGCAACATTCGCATATCAACTACCGCTCACCAGATTCTGACGAGCTGCAGCAGTCGGATTCAGGCGATACCCTTCGAGGCATCGGCTCAGCCAGCTCACTTGCCAGCACAGCCTCGTCCGTTTTCAGCTCCAACTCACACGCCTTTGCGCTGAACAGGAAGCCTTCACTTGCCAACGGGTTAACCCCACTTACCAGTCACTCAGACTCTTCGCCTCCCAAACCTAGCAGCCCAGCGCCCACCACTGCACAGACCAGCAAAATGGCACCCTCTCTAGACGGCGCCGCGCTCATTGCGCTCGCCGCAAATACAACAAAAGAGCACCGCCCCAATATGCTGCCGCCACCCGGCAAGGCGAAAGGGCACAGAGTGGTTTGGGATCCAGAACTTGACGGCAAGCTCAGCAGGGAAGAGCGAAAACGCGCAACAATCCGCAAAAGAGAATTTGGCACAGAGGTACGCTACATCATCTTTCATATTCTGCTGAGCTTGCGCAATAGTTTGATATACATAACATGAAGAGGAATTTTTGATGATAAAACCACTCTGTACCCTTTGCTGATATCTGGGTGTTTGGCAGGCATACGAACCAGATCCGCCACCTGATCCACGGCTGGCAATTCCTGGATACATGAATGGACAATGTCGCGCAAAAGATAGGCCAAGCAAGGCTATTTGGCGGCCTGCTCCGTATAATTTGCCACCCTACAAAATCGATCGACACTCAATTGGACCCGGAGAAGCGCAGCAAGTTGTCGCCATAGGCTTCGACCCGTTCCTGCCCGAGCAGACGTTACGATTAAACTTCAGTACGTTTGGCAGTATTGCAAGCGTTCAGAACAAAACGGATCCGGAGACCGGCAGCTTCCTTGGAATTGCCCTGATTAAATATCGGGATACTGTTAGGGATGGGCAGGAAATCACGGCCTCGGCTTCTGCGAAACGTGCGGAGCAAGAATTTAGCGGAAACCGAATCGGCCTAAACACTGTAAAGGTCGAAGTTGATCGCGAGGGCAGGCGGTTCAAGCGCCATGTTGAAACTGCGCTGAAAAGAGCTAGAGAAGAGCGAGCTAAGGAGAGGAGCGCTCCTCCTCCTCCGCCAAATGGCCCTGCAAGACCAGCGACAGATTCTCCTGCCCCTCCTCTCAACGCACCAAAAGGGCCTTCTGGAAAGCCAGCTCCATCTGGGCCTTCTCTAAAGCCTCCAGAAGGCCCGAGAGCTGCAGCAGCGCCTTTGAATCCCAAGTCTGCCGCAGCGTCTCTCATTGAAGAAGAACCGGTTTTGAGCAAGATCAAGCGAAAGCCCTACCTCCACATACCACATTCTTCAGTTCCCGTCCTTGGGACGACGATTCCGCATCTGAAGAAACGACTAAAAGCCTATGATTGGCGGGAGATCCGTTTGGATCGCACAGGCTATTACGTAGTCTTCGAGGATTCCAAGCGCGGCGAAGACGAAACCGAGCGTTGTTACACGGAGTGCAATATGGCAGCACTATTCACGTATAAGATGCAGATGGAATGTCAAAAGTACGGGAATCCGAATTACGAGCGCAGTCCGTCACCAGAGCGAGTCATTGCGGAACAGCAGCGAAAGGAGGACTTTGAGCGCCTGAAACGCGAAGAGGAAGAAGACTTGGAGATCGAAAAGCGGAATCGTGCAGAGAACCTGGACCCGGTGTTCGGCGCGCTAGAGCAACTTCGCACTGAGCTTAGAGACAAAATCATGAGCGACATCAAGACACGCATCGCGATTCCTGTCTTCCACGAAGCACTTGATCCAGCAAAGCATACGGCTAAGAGACGGAAACTAGGCCTTGCCAGAACATGCAGATACCGATAACAAGAGCAGCAGCACAAACTCTTTGCTCTTTGACAAGGGCGGTGCAAGCCCGTCCTATCAATCAAAGGGGCCTGGCGCATCACGCATGTCTCATGCGTCTCGGCCTTTGAGACCACATGATCCGAACCAACAACGGGGGCGGAAGAGTGATCGAGACAAAGACCTGCGGGTTGGCAGTGGCAATGCTTTTGCGGACGAAAGGAGAAGGGTACCAGTTCGGAAACCTCAGCCACAAGCAGCAAGAGGATTGCACTTCCGATTGCAGCAGATGTATGAGGCCGACGAAGAAGATAGCGACGATGAGCGACGGACTACCTTCACACGAGATACAGAAGATCAGGAAAGCAGGCCTCTCAGCCGGGCTTCACGGACCTCCACACCTTTCGATACCGATAGTGCTGCTGGTGAAAGCACCACGCCCAAGAGCAAGAGGAGGAAGGGCTCCGAATGGCAGGAAGAGGAGAAAGAGGTGTTCGAGCCATATCAGAAGCAATTGGTTGGGCACTTGTTGCACAAAGAGCCAGAAGATCTTGCAACGAGGGAGCTTGAACTAGTTGTCAGCACGCTTCCACGGAGCTCAAGATATGCGACAAGAGCAAGGACAGAGCTATTCATCCGGCAGCGCTCCAAGGCGGATGACGATCTGTTCCAGATCAAGTCGGAGCCGAACGCGAAGAGCGATCATGCCGCGGGTTCACTTGGCGAGGATGTGGAGATGAGTGGGATGGAGAAAGAGCACGTTGCTGCCCCTGAGATCAAGGAGAAGACCAAGAAGAAGCCGAGGAAAACCAAAAAGCAGTTGCTCGAGGAGCAAGAGGCACTCAAGGCTGAGGCTAAGAAGGCCAAAGAGATCGCAGAAGTACAGGATACCGTCGATGAAATTGAGCGCAAAGAGCTGGAGCTCGAGGCCGTGGAAGAAGTGGATGAGAAGGACATGGTGTCAGCATTCACGCATGATAAGCCACATCGAACCGTCGAGGACGATCAAGACTTGGTATTGGATATTGATGGCTGGCAAGATATCATCAAGGACAGCGAAGACCTTGCTTTTGCACGCAAGGCATTGGCCGACAATGCCACCTACGCGATCGGTGATGCCAAAGTCTGGGCCTGGAAGCAGAAAGAAATCAAGGCGCTCAACTCTGGGGGTGTTCAGGGACCTGTGCAACACGAGACTGGTATCCAAGGCTATTACGTGCCAAATTCCACTGGCTCTGCAAGGACTGAAGGTGTCAAGAAGATTCTCAACGAGGAGAAGTCGAAATATCTTCCTCATCGCATCAAAGTGCAGAAGCAGCGTGAAGAGAGGCAAGCCATGCTCAAAGCGAATCCACAGGCCGCGGTTGAAGCGACCAAGATCACGGCTGCCGAGAAGCTTGCATCAACTGCTACGTCCAGGTCAAATCGCGTCAACAATCGGCGACTGGTCAACGATATCAATCTGCAGAAACAGAGCTTGGCAGCGTCTGGGAACCTTGGCACGGAGGCTGATGTAGCAATCCGATTCAACCAGCTTAAGAAGCGCAAGAAACTTGTCAAGTTCGACCGTTCTGCCATCCACGGTTGGGGACTGTATGCCGAGGAGAACATCGCAATGAACGATCTCATCATCGAGTATGTTGGTGAAAAGGTTCGACAGAAGGTCGCCGATCTGCGCGAGTTCCGTTACGAAAAGCAAGGCGTTGGTTCATCCTACCTGTTCAGGATGATGGACGACGAAATCGTCGATGCCACAAAAAAGGGTGGCATCGCGCGTTTCATTAATCATAGCTGCAGTCCAAACTGCACAGCCAAAATCATTCGGGTCGAGGGCACGCCAAGAATCGTCATCTATGCCATGAAGGACATTGGTAAAAGTAAGCGGATCACCCCAAGCAACACGCACTGAGAATCGAAGAGCTAATTTTGATGCAGATGAGGAGCTGACCTACGATTACAAATTCGAACGCGAGATCGGCTCTACAGATCGTATCCCATGCCTATGTGGCTCGGCCAACTGCAAGGGCTTCCTTAACTAGGTGACTCGATTGCATTGGTGGTACTACGATTGACAGCGTCGGGATGGACTTCTCAGGAGGGGCTGCGCAATGACACGATGGCATTTCTCAGGCATCAGTGGCAGCATTTCTATTTCTCCCGTTTTGGCTGCCGCTGGCCCTTGAAACCGGTGATGACGCTGCGCCTGGATTGCGCTCGTATGTACTTTTATCGGCTTCCACATGAAGCTCACCTTGTCTTGATACCGATAGGTAGTTGAACCTGTTCGTCTGCCTCTGTACCATCTGTCGCCTTATCACGTGCTGTGAGCTTTGCCTGCGTAGAAGGTGTACTGTATATCGTCACCTGGCCAGCTCCTGTCGTCACTGCGACTGTTGCGTCATCAGCCGCCCGCGGGTTGCTCCGCGCGCCTGTACCTTGCAGGTGGGGTCCAGTCCAGAGGGGCTTAGATCTCAATGGTGACCTGGATGCCACTCGACTGAACACCATTGCACTTTTCCTAGACACATAATCGGGGTCTCACGCAATCAGTATACAACATGGCAGGCGTCAAGGGCATAGGCGAGGCGAAGACCTACGATGGTACAACTAGCTCACATCACACTCACTCCTCTGCACCAGTCTCATTACTGACTCACCTTGTTTTCCCTGTCAGGCTCAAACCTCCGCATTGGAATCGTCCACGGCCGATGGAACACGAAAATCATCGAGTCTCTCCTCACGGGCGCCCGCAAATCCCTCAAAGCCGCCGGCGTCAAGGACGAGAACATTGTCGTCCAGTCCGTCCCGGGCTCCTATGAGCTCCCCTATGCCGTCCAGAGGATGTACACCGCGTCGCAGTCGCAAGCGAACTCCGCCGGTGGTGTGCTGACCAGTGCCACGGATCTCCTGTCCCAGAGCACTACGGACCTGACCAACATGCCCAAGGAGGGGGCCGGGCAAGAGCGGCGGCAGCAGTGGTGGAAGCAACCAGCCATTCGATGCAATTATTGCTGTCGGAGCTCTGATCAAGGGCGGCACCATGCACTTCGAGTACATCGCGGACGCAGTCAGCCATGGCTTGATGAAAGTGCAGCTCGACACTGGCTGTCCTGTGGTTTTCGGCTTGCTTACGCTCCTGAACGAGCAGCAAGGGCTTGAGAGAGCAGGGATCGACGAGGCAGGCAAAGGTCACAATCACGGTGAAGACTGGGGTAATGCGGCAGTGGAGTTGGGCGCGAAGAGGAAAGGCTGGCAGGAGGGGACATACGTGGAGTAACGGTATGTTCCCTCGGGCATAACGAGGTGGAAACATGAGATGGATGATATACCCATGTTTTGCTTGGCGTATCAAGGGATGATGAGGCTATCTATTTGTATGCATTGTTGCGGTACAAAGTCTTTGAAGCCAGATGCGGCACTACCCATCCCCTGCCTCCCGTCTGATTGAGAGCGGTCTTTTCGAGTGCCAGTGACTTGATCTTTAGACCGGGATGCTTCAACTCACTTCAGTCGAGTCGCGAATTGGTCGCAATTCGCAACAGGCATAGAACCTTGTATACAATCAAATGTGTGCTGCTGGCTGTGCAACAGCTCTGTCAAAGTTCCAAGACAGCGTCGAGTCTGCGCATGTACATGTGTTCTTGAGAGACAAGCTCGTTCGAATGCATCGCCGCATTTAGTAGGTAGGGGTGATCTTTGAAGCTGTGCTGCCTGAACTTTTAGGCAGGTGCTTTCTCAAGTTTGCTGTCCACTCAGGAGGCTACGTACTCTGTCTTGCTGCTCCATACTCACGCCACAGCTCTTGAGATACCGTTCGATGCCGCCATGTCGCTCATTTAGAGCTCCAGTAACCTGATCCATCCATGACGCGGGACAGTCTGCGAAGCTTGCGGGCAGGCCGATGCTCATGATCTCCTGCACCTTCTCCTCCTTCTCCGGCGCGAGCTCCTTTTCAGAGAGCATGTAATCCTCGTTGATAGCATCAATCGGCACACCAAGCAGCATGAGGACCAGCAGAATGTTAAGCCCAGTCCGATCTTTGCCCTGCGTACAGTGTATGATGAGCGGGTAGGAGTGCTCGTTCGCCAGGATGTCATAGACCGCTTTCACCTCGGCTTGGCAATGCTCTAAGCTGTCTACTGCCAGACCGGCGAGTCCACGCTCCGCCATGACTGCATCACTCAGCACGCCAATTGCTTCTTTCCGGTAGCCGAAGGCGTAGAGACCTAGCAGTCTGGCTGTTTGGGTCCATGTTAGTTGTCGGATGAGTGCTGATGTGTAACCAGAGCCGTTGAAGTCAATATCTACATAATCAATCTCTGGGATCCGGAGAGGTAGCAGAGGATCTGAAGGCGTGGCTGCTGGAGCTGCCGGTACGCTGTCGGCATGTTTCCGCCGAGCCTCGATATGTTCGGTCTCCGTGCGGAGGTCGAGAATGGTTTTGATGCTGTAGTGGTTTACGAGACGGTCCCGGTCACGGGGTGTGGCGCCATCGGGACGGGCGCTGCGGTAAAGCTTGCCTGTCTGCAGATAGTTCCTGCCGGTCGTCTGTTGGATGTAAGCGCCTACGTCGCGGAAATTGAGGATGCTATCGAAAGGCGGCGTGGAAGGCTGTATGCCGTCGGCGGCGGTGTCAGTCTTGGCAGCAGGCATCCTGCATGTAGTCCTCCAGTCCTCCAATCCTCCGCGCGCTGATAGCGATTTTAGTTTATTGAAGCCCAAGCAGTGGCCGTGGTAACGTAGCACGTGCTTTTCTGGGGTTCACGGGAGGGACGCAGTGGCTCGTGCGAGATGGAAGCAAGGCAAATGAACGTGTGCAACAGTGCAACTTGCCTGGGTACAGTACCTAGCGTCGATCACGAGGATCTCTTTGCGGAGTATCAATCATTGGCGGAGACGACCGTAAACAGGGTCACTTCACCAATACAGTATCATCACAATGGATCCCAACGTCGCTGATGAGTGAGAAAGAAAAGAATGCACGGCAACGGGTGGTCTGTGAGGCTCTCACATATGGGCGTCCGCTATTTTCTTGGAAATGAAGTGGCTGCCCTTGGAGCCGAGCCCAGAGCGTTCACGCCACCGCGGCGCCCGCGTCCTGTCATTGGTGCGCCGCGACATGACGTCGAGCCGGGAAGCTATGTCACCTGGCATAAAGTTAATCACGCCTCAACTCCTCTTCTCTCGCTCTCCCTCGCGCCCGTTGTCGACGACGCTGTGAGGTGTAGCTTGTGCAGACATCCCAGCCACAAGAGCGCCACCCCATATCGCTCCTGGTCCGCGACTCTTTGTCCCGGCAGACATCACAACAACAACAACAACAACACCCCCCGTGGGCCGTCCGCACCGCTCTGAGACCGCCATTGGATTCGAGCCCCACCGCATCTACCAACCGACCGCGGTCATGTCAGCTCGCGGCGGCGAACCATGCCCGGATCCATCGGCGCATGGCAAGACATCCAGGCTGAGCGAGCAGGCATCCACGGCCGCCTTGTATGTGACGGATCCATCGCATCGCAATAGCCCATCGTCGAAGCCGAATCCGCTGGGTGCCGACGGGAAGCTATCGTCCGCAAGTACGTCAGCCCGGCTATCCATCGAGAGATTAACGCTGACCCATTCACAGGTGCGGCTGCTTCGCTCAAATACGCACGGTATGATCTATCGTCCCTTGCGTCCATGTCTCCATAGGCGCTCACCGGCTGACTTTCATCTAGCCCGGAAGACCTCCCAAGCTACCCTTCAACTGGCCTGGCCTCCAACTCCGCATCGCGCGCCGCTCTTCAGGCTCAAGGCGTGAAGGCAAAGGAATATGAGGTTCCAGAAGCCAGTTCGGCCGGTAGCCGCGCTGCGCTGATGGCTCACCGAAAAGGCCCAGAGCTGAACCTTTGGCAGCCAGCCTCCAGTAAGGACGGCAACTCGGCCGCCGTACTTGCGCTGCGTGCAAAGGGTCTCTCTCCTGACCTTGACCGTGGGTATACCGACGACGGCAAGCACAAGGCCTTGCTAGCAGCCACAAAAAGTATACATAGTGGGTCTGGCTCTGAGCCGCGTTCCACGCCTTCGCCAAACCTCTACCCTGATCAGCACAATTCAGCCCATAACGCGCTTAATGCAGCCACTGTATCGCACCGCGCTTCCGTAAGGAGCCCTGAAGGATGGGATTCCGATGCGAATCAGGCCGCTCGCATCAGAAACCTCCATGGCCTGAGCCCTGACATGTGGGGCGAGCATCCACCAGTTGAAATCGAACAGGACGAGGCTAAGCGCCAGTCTGCCCTCCGCGCATCGGCTGTGAGCATGGCCAAGCAAATGTACGATTACCAGAACCGATCAACTTTGGAGCCAACTTTTACGGGCGGCAAAGCTGGTGCCGACGCCGCAGCAGCGCGTAAGCAGCCTGACGAACCGCTTGACGTCAAGGCTGAAGCTCAGCGCTACATTCATCTGCAAGATGCTGCAAGCAAGCTCGCACAGGAAAGGCTCGCAAAGGTTGATAAAAATTTCGAGGCTGCAAAGTACAGAGAATATTACGGTTACCCTGACGCTCAGCCGAGCCGGCGCAAGTCTATAAGGACTTCCATGCGAGGACGCAACCGAAAGCGAGCCGGAAGCGAGAGCAACGCTGGCGACGACGACTCTGACGACGAGGAGCAGGCCCAGCGTATCAGGAACCAAATGTCGCAGCTAAACAGCGGCCTGAGCAGCATCGACGAGAAGAAGCGCGCCGACGATCGTGCTAAGCTTATGGCTGCTGCGCAGAAGAAGGTCCAGGGCCGTATGAGTACAATGGACAAGAATGTCTTCGACCAGACTGGCAAGGTCCCACCTTCGATTCTCGAGGAGTGGGAAAAGAAGGCTCGTGAGCGCGCTGAAGCTGAGCGTGAGATGGCCAACCGGCCTGAAAACAAAGGCAAGACGCATATCGGCGGCGGCGTGTTCATCGACCAGAGCGAGCTTGATGCAATCGCTGAGAAAAGATTGCGACCGACTATGGACGAGATCAACGACACTGCAGAGAAGAGACGGGCCCACGATGAAGAAATGCGCAAGAAGGCCGACGAGGAGCACACCAAGAAGATGGAAGAGAAGATGGAGAAGCAGAAGCAGAAGGAGGAATGGAGAGCTGTTCGAGGTGAGTACATACATGCCTCTCACGACGAGACGGACCACTGACATTGTATTCAGAACAAGACAAGCAGACCAAGCGCGAGGCCAAGGAAGAAGAGCGTAAGCGCAAGCTGGAAGAAGAGAAGCGCAAGCAGGAGGAGATGCGTCAAGCCGCCGAAGCTCGCGCACCCGCGACCGGTGAAGCCGAAGCTCAACCTGATCCTAAGCGGCAGTCTATGCGAGGCAGGGTGAAAGAGTCTGTGATGGGCGGCAAGCAGCAGAAGCCAGCAGAGGCTGAGGACAAGAATGACGGTACAGCCGCAGGTGCCGCGGTTGCCGGTGGCGGTGCCGCTGCCGCTGGAGTTGCCGCTGGCGAGGCCGGTGACGAAGAGAAACCAGACGAGGCCAACAAGGAGATGGAAGACCGCGAGGCCAAGGAGCAGAAAGAACTCGACCAGGAAAATGCTGACAAGTCTGCTGACGCCGATCCATCCACCGAGAAGGCTGAAGCCTCTGGTGCTAGCGATGGAGAGGGCGCAGAGGAGGGCGGCAGACTGAGACCCAATCTCGAGCGGCACATTACGCATGAGCTCGACAGCTCAAGCAGTGACGACGAATGGGGCTCTGATGCCGATGACGACGTTGATGGCGACAGCAAAGCCAAAGACGACGAACAGCTTGCCAACAAGGGAAAAGACATGGTCGCATCCAAAGATGCCGAGAACACGGATCAGGACGAGAGCGGTGGCCTAGGCAAGGATGAAGCGCATCGTGTCGCCGAACGTGTCGGCACCGCTCCTGTTGCAGATGATGCTGTCCACAAAACGAGTGACGGAGAAGAATGAGACCCTTCCAGAGAAGGCTGCGGGTGAAACTCCCGATCCCACTGCCGTTGCAGAGAACAAGAAGGGCGAAAAGGCCGAGGCTTCGAAGCCCGAAGATGACAAGGAGACCGCCGCATCCCCTCCTAAAGAGACGAAGGAGCACAAGGAGGCAATGGAGGCTTCTAAGAAGGTCATGAACGAGAATGCCGGCAACGAGAAGGAGAAGAAGGGCCTCAGAGGTTTCTTCAAAAAGCTTCGTAATAAGGAATCGAAGTCTGAGAATGAAATTAGGCCGAAGAGCTCAGAGGCGCCGAAGAAATCGACTCCTGAGGTTAAGCCAGCCGCTGCTGAGGCCAAACCCGTCTCTACTGAAGCACCGAAGGAGTCATCTTCAGAGGCTAAACCTGCCGCCGAAGAGCCCGCGCAAAAGACTTCGGACGCGCAGCAGGCATCGGATGCAAAGCCGGACTCGTCCGAAGCAGCAGAAACAGAGCCGACGAAGAACGGCAGTGTTTCTTCTGCGGTGGCCGGCACTTCCGCCGCCGCTGCCGGTGTTGGCGCCGCCGCTGCCGGTGTTGGCGCCGCCGGTGCAGAGCAGGGCAAAGGATCAACCGACACGGAATTGCCTGCCAGCACGCAGCCCAGCGGGAGTGAGCCCAAGGTGTCGCCTTTGAACTCCGATGACAATAGGAGCGAGTCTTCCTTCCGTCGTCACGAAGGCGATCTCAGAGATGTCGACGACGTCTCTTCCTCAGGCGCAGAGGAGGACGACCTCACTCGTGGACGTGGCGGCAGTGGCAGCGGCGCACGTGTGCTCGGAACTGGCGAAAGAAGCGAACCTGCTGGCAAGAAGAGTGGCGAGGGCAACGCCCCTAAGCTGTCACATGACCGTGCCGACGGCGAGGACGACGAAGACCAGTTCTACGAGAGCACGGATCACTTCGACAGCTCGACACTGGCGCCGCCAACCTTCACTGCCAGCAAGAGCGAGAGCCCGAGCCGGGCGACGAAGTTCAAGGAGGATGTATAGACTGATGGATCATTTGTTCTTTCATTTGTTTGCTTTTCTACCTTCTCCTTTCTGTTTGTCCCTTTTGGTCGAGAACGGGAGATTGCTTGATACCACTTTAGCAGGTTTGGATGGTTCAGAGAAAAAAAGATGGTAACAGAATTATGGGGAAGGGAGGGTCCCAGACTGGATATCGTGGTCGGGAGGGACGTAATGGAGAGGGGTTTAGAGACGCGCAAGGTTTTTTGGATAAAGTATGATCATGTATGCGATTTGTCTTTGTATTTTGTGCTTTCCCTATCGTTGTGGGTGTTCCCTGTATGCTACATTGATGTTGATCTGCGTAGATACCAGGTCCTGTGGCATACCAAAAAGCCTCTAGATCGGGAGTTTGTTGCAGCGAGTCAAGTCGGTGCTGTCACAGCCGTGAATCCGGTCACGTGCGATCGGCCTTCTTTGATCTTCACTACGAAGTGTAAACGTCATCCCCACGTCATTAGTGCCTTGCGTCCACCGTTCCAACCTTTCAATGCCTCCTGATGAGCATAAGTCAGCAAGGGCACCTGCCCAGACCCCACTAAATGACTGGAATTATCGCTGGGAATCATGGGGTGGACGGCACGCGACGTCGCGTTGAGCCAATAAGTGCCGCCAGTTCCGTTACGATCTGGACAGATGCGAGATTTGGCACGATCTGTAACCTCTGCAAACTCAAAACGTGTCTGATCGCCCTTGCCAGTGATGAATCGAACAGGGCCGTGTAATGTGATGATGTAGTCGTCGTGTTCTGGAGCTGGGAGGTCTTGTATAAAGAAGGGTTCCTACAAGGTCATTGTAATTTTTCTTTTCCACATCTATCAATCATTACTGGCATAGCCGAAGCGCGAATATAATAAATACATCCATTCAACCAGCTCAACTTAACCTTTCGAAACAATGACGAACATCGAGGAGAGCAAGGCCGCGACCGCCAAGGCCGGCGGTGTAGGTGCCGCGCAGCCAGACAGCAAGCGTCGTTCATCGCCCATGTTTGCCAGTCTTCAGGGGTATGTTCATAGGTCCTGCGAGACGTGGGCTTGAAATAAGGTGTTAACTTCCCTCATCAGATACAAGCGCGAATCGAACCCAGACGCCTTCAAAATGAGGAAGGAGTCTCTCTCTGAGGCTTCTGTCAACCCGCAGAGCAAGCTTGGTGCCATGTGGGACAACGTCATGAGGGGAGGCAACCAGGCGAAGTAGATGTCATCATCAACACCATCGCTTCGCGGACATTTCCATGAGAAGCCCTATACTCCTCTCGCCCACCAAGCCGTCAACCACCCGCCGGAGACCGCCACCGCTTGACCGATTTTACCATCTGGGGCATTGAAGTGTAAGATATTCTGAAGGCCGAATGCAGGGAAGCAATGCGGGTGATGAAGAGGTTGTAATTGTAAGATAAGACGACGATAATGAGACACGAGCTTCCGAATATGTTGTTCCTCTTCCTTTCGTGATATGCTTGCTCTAGTTCACACCGGTGAAAGTAAACATCGCATTGGAATTCTCCCACGCAGCAGAAGCGACCTCGTCAACGGACACTCCCTGCAGGCCTGCAACGATGAATGCGACCATTAGGATAGCACAACTCTCGTTCCGTTCCTTCACCATGCATGCCGGATCCCACTTATCCCGCTTCTTCGACGAGGGAAGGCCTGGGGCTTTGATGCAATACCGTGTCGCCAGCGGAGATGTGGATTTGATTTCGCCCCATGGGCTATCCGTTTCCAGATGCAGCCGGTCTAGAGGCACAGCGGCCACCATGTCTACACTCTCGCGGTCCGCAAAGCTGAAAGCGTTCACGCTGATGTCTAGGCCGAGATCGAGGAGCTTGTGCATCTCGGCGGTGGACCCAACGAAGCTGTGCACTACGCCTTTGCATTTTAGTCGAGGTAGATAAGGAGAGATCATCTCGATGAAGTCGTCGCAAGCGGCCCGACAGTGCAGGAATAAAGGTAGATCCCACTGTTTTGTAGCGATTAAGTCCATCTGCGCCTTAAAGACTCGTGCTTGATCCTCTTTACTGGCGTGATTGGTCCTGTCATAGTCTAGACCCAACTCTCCGAAGGCTGAAATCGGACAGGGCGTGGTCCCAAGAGCCTTATCCACGCACTGCTCTAGCCGATCCATCTCTGCCGGTAAGTCGGATTCCGGTATAGCAGCATGATACGGGTGGATACCGATGGTAAGGCTGCACTGAGTCGGATGCTGTTCTACGAGCTTCGTGTTGAATTCCACGTCGTCCAGAGACATCCCCGTGAGCATCACCTTCTCAACGCCAGCCGAAGCCGCTCTCGGAAGGGTGGCGGCAAAATCTGGTTCATGATACTGCTTCCCTCGGTAGATACCAGCGAACTCTTTGGCGGTGGCTGTCACAGCAATCTAAAAGGCGTCAGCCGGGGTGCCTGAGAGATTGGTTCAAGGTGCATGCAGTCCAACATCGGCAAATCGTAATGGCTTGGTAAGCTTAGGCGGTGCTGTTTCCGGCAAGCCTGACAGATCCATGTCTTTGGCAGCCGCCATCTCCGATTTTCAGAGATTATCAGAAGCTTCGGTATCGTCAATCAAAGGAAATTTTCAAGATGGTCAGGTGATCTGTACCATTAAGGCAGGTGGGAGTCATGTGAAGTGAATGCTTTCGCAGTCCTGATAGCCGGGGACATTCCGCCGAACCTCGGCTTAGAGCTTCGAACGCCGAAGCCCATGGTACCTGGAGCTTCAGGCATTCTTCTCCGAGTAGATAGACGCGTATGATTATGTTGCAATAGCAGCAGTCTTTTCGCTTGTCAATATGGCCTCACAACGCAAATCCCCGTCGACTGGCGCCCAGGCCGAAGTCGCCCTCCTCCCAAATCTCAAGAGCTGTCTGCTCAATCTCCCCTCGTCTCTAGTCCAGCTCCTCCTCAACTCCAATACAGTCGCCCAGAATGTCGTGGTCGAGCTGGGATTTCGAGGGCCCGCGCCCCAGGACGCGGACCCAAAGCAGAAGGCACAAGGAATGCAGAAGAGCGTCTTTCTCGGTTGGACAGGCATGCAATCCCAGACCCGGCTTGCGCCAGTAGTAGGACGAGATGGAATCGCTGGAGGCCGAAGCGGTCGCGGAGGACAAGAGCAAGAAGTACCAACTGTCGAGATTGATGGGACGTTTGCGCGTATGGTGGGCCTAAGTGAAGGCATGAAGGTGAGATGCGACACAGAACCCAAGACGAAGTTGGGCTTTGCGATATGGGGAGCTAATGCGGTGCAGTAGGTCAGTGTACACTTACATCTTGACCCACCCCAATCTCACACGGTCAACATCGAGCCCTTGACTGCCACGGACTGGGAGATCATCGAGCTCCATGCCCACTTTCTGGAGATGAACTTCCTTTCCCAGGTGCGAGCTCTGCCTAATCCTGCGGCAGGCAGTGTGCATCCGATCACACTCCATCTGACTCCAACGAGTACCGCGAATGTGATCGTGACAGCTCTGACGCCTGCAGTAGCAAAGGATCAGGGTTTCGCAAAGATCAGTCCGGATGCAGAAGTTATTGTTGCACCCAAGACAAGGCAGAGGGAACGGCAGAGCTCGGGTAGAGAGAGCCGTAGTGTTGCGTCGACGTCCCGACGTAGCGAAGGCGGACGCAGCGCCAGAAGCGCAAGACATCGATCTGCACAGGACGAAAGACCGCCTCTGTTTCTTCGAGGCATTACGCGGGCGCTTGACAATGAATGGATGACAGACGGAGGTGAAGACTTTCAGGACGAGGGTCTAAAGGTCTGGCTAGACCGCGATCATCTCCTCAGCAAGACACTACGCGGTGTAACTTGGGTGACCGTATCGGTGATCAAACCTGCAGGGCTCCAGGAACCTATCGACCCGCAAACTCAGCAGGCGAGCCAGGAGTCTATGCCGGCAAGCAAAGTAGTCGCTAAGCTGTGTCCCTGGGAAGACGCACCTGATACACGTCATGTTGCGCTTTCCAGTCTCCTGTGCGCCTCACTTGGTTCGGATGGCATGGTCGGAGGCATTGTCCGCATCGATCCTGCGCCCACGCCACTACCGCGTACGGCGTCAGCACTGAAAGAACCGAGTCAGGCCGCAAGTAAAGACGCCATTGTCAAACGGCTTCGAATTACACCATTCACACCCACCGGCGCTGCGAGCAAGGCTGCCAAGGGGTTCAAGTTTGGTGGCGAGAGCAAGGCCGAGAAAGAAGAAGCCTCTCAGCGTCTAAGGCAGATGTTTGGCAAGTCTATCTTCGAGGGCCCTATTACGAACGGAATGCTGCTCCCTCCCCAAGACAGCGGATGGCCAGGAGGTGTGCTGGACTTCGAACCCACCCCGCCGGGAGGTGATCCTGAGAAGAAACGCTTACAGTGGTTGCTAGGCGGTGATCGCAAGCAGCCCCTCGAGATAACAGTGCAGGCTGAGACAGCACCTCCAAAGCTTCCTGCGCCTCCTGGTGAGCCTCTGCCAAAGCAAGCGCCGAAGATGGTTGCCATCGACTCTCTGATCGAACAGACCCGTTCAAGTCTTCTGCACTCCTCGTCCGTCCTTCTGACAGGTGGTCTTGGCAGCGGAAAAACGTCTCTAGCACAGCTCGTTGCGCATCAGCTGCGCGCCGACGATCTCTTCAACGTCACGTATTTCCCTTGCCGTACTCTTGTCTCAGAGGAGACCAGAGTCAAGACGATAAAAGACTTGCTCCATCGCACATTTGCGTCGGCAGCTTGGGACGCGCGTCTCTCCGGCCGCAGTCTTGTCATCTTAGACGACCTCGATCGGTTATGTCCGGTTGAGCAGGAGCTGCAGATGGATGCAAACGGTCGCTCGAAGCAGGTTGCGGAATTGCTTGTGGCTATTTCACGACAGTACTGTGGACGAGAGAGCGGAGTAGTGATGCTGGCAACCGCGCAGGCCAAGGAGGGCGTTCATAATGTGGTAGTAGGAGGCCACGTAGTGAGAGATATTTTGGCTGTGAAGGCGCCAGGAAAGGAAGGGAGGAGAAAGGTGCTTGAAATGCTTGTGGGGTCTCGTCAGTCAGATCGGAATGGGTACGACAAGCCCATGGTTGATGGCGAGGGCTCGAACGCTTGGATGGGGAGTGAAGAAGGTAGTCGACCGGGTTCTGCGTATGGAACAAAGGAGGCAGGGGAAGGTATCTCCGTCGATCCTGAATTGGACTTGCTGGACATTGCTGGACAGACCGACGGGTATATGCCAGGCGACCTGACGTTGCTGGTCTCAAGAGCCAGAAGTGAAGCACTCATTCGAGCCGTCGCCGACACTTCAGCCATGTCGGACGAGATCGTGCTCACTGGCGAAGACTTTACTTCGGCCCTGAAGGGCTTTACGCCTGCCTCATTACGAGGTGTCACTCTGCATTCTTCGACCACGACATTTGCCTCTATTGGCGGTCTACGCGAAACGAGACAGACGCTACTGGAGACGCTGCAATACCCTACAACTTACGCTCCCCTCTTCGCCAAGTGCCCGCTTCGCCTACGGTCTGGACTGCTATTGTACGGATTTCCCGGTTGTGGCAAGACACTTCTCGCGTCTGCCGTAGCTGGCGAATGCGGCCTCAACTTCATCTCTGTCAAGGGTCCAGAGATCTTGAACAAGTACATCGGTGCATCTGAGAAGTCTGTTCGAGATCTGTTCGAGCGCGCCGAGGCTGCGAAACCTTGCGTACTCTTCTTCGACGAATTTGACTCGATTGCGCCCAAGAGAGGACATGACAGTACGGGAGTGACGGACAGAGTGGTGAATATGCTACTCACGATGATGGATGGTGCAGAGGGCTTGAGTGGGGTGTATGTTCTCACGGCTACGAGCAGACCAGATCTCATTGACCCCGCGTTGCTGAGACCAGGGCGATTAGACAAGAGTCTGATTTGTGGGATGCCGGATCTGGAGGAGAGGATTGACATCCTGCAAGCTGTTGGCAAGAAGCTCAAAGTCGATGAGAATGTTTGGGCGGCTGAGGGGTCGCAGAGCTTGCTGGAGGTCGCACAGAGGACTGAGGGGTACTCGGGTGCAGACATGCAGGCGGTAATGTATAATGCTCATCTGGAAGCAATCCACGATGTTCTCGGGGACGCGGCGGAGGTGGCAGCGAAGGATTTCGGGAATAGGAAGGCGGGCAGTGCTTCCAAGGGGAGCAAAGCACAAGACTTCACTTACTTCAGGCACGGCGACTCCAAAGAAGAGCAGCCGGACAGCACTGCACCTTCAGCTGCAGCGCTTGCTGCCGAGCGAGCTCAAATCGCTACGAAGCTCTCAGCCCTCCATGTCGCACGCAAGAAAGCGAAGATGGAACGGCGCGGCAGTCAGCAGCATGGTTTCGCTTCACGTCCCAGTTCATCTGCAGGTCAGCCAAATGGCGTCGGCAAGGACGAAGGCAAGTCAGATCACGCCGAACCTCTTATCTGTTGGCGGCATTTGGAAAAGAGCCTTCAGCAGACGCGCTCGTCCATCGCGCCACACGAAAGGAGAAGGCTGGAGGGTATATATAGAGAGTTTACTGAGGGAAGGAATGGCGAGATGAGTGACGGGCAGGGCGGGACGGAGATTGGTGGGAGGACCAGTCTGATGTAGGGATAAAAACGCGCATTTTCGACGCGCTCGCGCAATGTATCGCGTAGTTTGTGAATTCGTCGGCAGTTCCAATTTCCCGCGCCGCGGTAAATACTAGTGTCTCCAGTCTAGGTTCCCTATATGTTTGCAATTGACAGAAGCCCATCCGATGTCGGTGTTCGCGTGATTGTATTTAGTCCTTATCTCTTGTCAGGCCAGTGCATTTTGCTTGGCCGTCCCCAGCTGGGAAGGCGCTTGTCGCTGCCAAGTGCCAAACGGGTCGGTTGGTTGCAAGGCATTGGACCGTCACCGGAGCTCCGCGCAGCCTCGCAGGTTGGCGTAGATATATAGCCAGCGCCCGTTACCGCAGCGCAGAAGCTCTTCGTTCGACCTCTGATTTTCTGGCGAGGTCAAAGGTGAGGTTCCGCTCGCCTTTGCTTCAGACCGTGCGAAGCACGCGATACCGTATCGCCCCATCCATCACTAAGCACCGGACCCTGGGCTCGAGAATGGCTAAAACCCTCTACTCTCGGATCCGGGGCTCGCCACCAGCTGGAATTTCTCGGACGAATTCCATTGATTCCCACCGAAGCACCGGTGGAAGTGTGGATCCGTAACACCCGGTCGAGGGACTTGCTCTACTACCGGAAAAATACGAGCAATGACATCTACGACGTCGCAACTCTTGTGAAAGGGTTCTCGATGGTCAGCGGCAGCAAAATAAAGCCACAGACAAACCTTTGGTATTCGACGATACGTCTTGCTCTCCCGGGATGCCAAGCTACCTGCCCGACAAGCAAAAGACAAGATTCACAGGGCGGACAGAGCCGCGAGCAAAGCCTGATTAAAAGGTCTTGGCTCTCGGCATCCGGAGCGCTGTCATGTAACGCCATGAACTCCGACTCAGAGCCAGTGCAACGCCGAACCGGGTTGCCCTGCTGCAATTTGCTAATTGCAACAGCGCAAAATGGCAACGATTCGCCAACTTCACGTTTATCCGCCACTGGTCTCGTACTGGCGCATAGACTGGAGACCTCTCCAGGTTCCACCTGTTCCTCCCCTGGGTCTTTCGCACATGGCTTTCCCTGAGTTGGTAAGGCGAAAGATAAGAGCCCTTCCTTTGCGCTATGCGCCAGTCAAAGTCTCGATGTAACGGGCTTTGCACCCAATTTGGTAGGAGATTGTGTGAGTCGACAGTGCCATGACGAGCTGCCGAGGGTATCGCTGCGCTATCGGCCTCTGGGTTGGCGACTGTAGGTCCTTATAGAACCACGTTTCTCTCTGTTCTGATTGCATGTCGCACCTGTACTCTATCTGTCTCCCAGCCTCTCCCTTTTGAGACTCTCACTTTCGTACACTCAACGCCGTCTCCAGCAGCTTGACACGCTGTGAACGCGTGCTTGCTCCAGAATCCACATCATGGCGCAAATCCACGAGGGCGACGCAGCTGAGCTCCACGCTCGTATGCACGATGAGGCGGCTCCGGCCAACGACGGTCACAAGCGGTCCTTTGACATGACAGGCGGATCACTACCAGTTGCAGAGAAAGGCGACTTGCAAGACGTGGACATCCAAGTCGGTGAAACTGAGGAGGGCGAAGAACCCAATGAGTACGAGAAGAAGACGCTCCGACGTATTGGAGACAAGTTCCCGAAGAAAGCATACCTGGTCGCTCTTGTCGAGCTCTGCGAGCGGTTCACCTGTACGTTCAAGCAGACTTATTAGCCATTGATCATTGCATGAACTTTGCTGACGATTTTAACCCTCAAGACTACGGTTGTCAAGGTCTTTGTAAGCATACCTACCATGTACTCCGGTCGTGACAGATCCAGAGTGCGCAGAGGTATCAGGACGGCGCACTTCGGCTTTGTCTCGTCCGGATTATCCACATCATCCGATATTCAGCCGGGCAACCTCACTGACCCCTTTTACCTATGTACAGTCCAAAATTATATCAACAACAAACCTGATGGCACCGATGGAACGCCTGGGCTCGGTCTCGGTCATGCTGGAGCAACAGGACTCAATGTAAGTTCACTATGGGAAAGGGAACAAGTTCACCATAGACAAACACCATGACTATGGGAAAGAAAAAAAGTTCACCATAGACAAAAACCATGGAAAATCGTTTTGCTGACAGCAGCGGCAAGGTCTTCTTCCAATTTTTCTGTTATATAACGCCTATTCTAGGCGCAATCGTGGCCGACCAATATATTGGCCGTTACAAGGCCATTCTCCTCTTCGCCGGAATCTACTGGGTAGGCTTGATTATCCTCTGGACAACCGCCCTCCCCATGGCTATTCAAGACGGCTCATCCCTCGGAGGCTACATTGCAGCTATTATCATCATTGGCTTCGGTACTGGCGGCATTAAATCGAATATAAGTCCTCTAATCTGCGATCAGTATGAAAGACGGGTAATGGCCATCAAGACTATGGAAGAGACAGGAGAGCGTGTCATCATTGACCCGGCAATTACGTTCCAGAGGATTTACATGATGTTTTACGCTTGCATTAACATCGGCTGCCTTTCTCTGCTCGCTACGCCTTTCATGGAGAAATATTGCGGTTTCTGGACGGCTTTCCTAATGTGCTGGCTGATGTTCTGTGTTGCGGTCGGCGTCCTCATCTTCTGCAAGAATCGCTACGTCGTCCGGCCACCTCAGGGATCCGTCATCACAGACTCGTTCAAGGCTCTGGGACTTATGATTGCCAACTTCAATACGGACGCTCCGAAGCCATCATGGCGCTCTGCGAATGGCAAAAGCAAGATCGTGCCTTGGAATGATCACTTCATTGATGAGCTGAAGCGGGCATTGATGGCTTGCAAGGTCTTCTGCTTCTATCCGATTTTCTGGGTCTGCTACGGTCAATTCAGCAGCAACTTCGTCAGCCAAGCGGCACAATTAAAAGGGTACGGGATGCCTAATGACCTTATGCAGAACTTTGACCCCATCAGCATCATTGTCTTCATCCCAATTCTCGACAAGATTGTGTATCCGGCTCTTCGGAAAGCCAGAATCGAGCTCAAGCCCATCGCTCGTATCACGATCGGTTTCTGCCTTGCTGGGCTCAGTCTAGCGTACGCTGCTATCGTGCAGCACCTTATCTACAGTGCCGGGCCCTGCTACAAGAACCCTCTGGACTGCCCAGCCGGCACCGCAGCCGATGGCACAGCACTTCCCAATAACGTCCACATCGCCGTCCAGACTCCAGCCTACGTCTTTATTGGCTTGGCTGAGATCTTTATTTCCGTCACGGGTCTCGAATACGCCTACACCAAGGCGCCCACGAGCATGAAGTCCTTTATCCAGTCCCTGTACCTTTTCACCTCCGCCATCGGATCCGCCCTTAACGAGGCCCTGGTCCCCGCCACCGGCGACCCAGACATTCTTTGGATGTACACAGGCATCGCTGTTGCGTCGGTGATCGTTGCATCGATCTTCTGGTTGACATTCCACCACTACGACGCTCAGGAAGAGGAGATGAACAAGCTGGACGCCCATGATTCATTCCTGGCTAAGCCAGGCGATGAGGAGAAAGACACAGCATCGAGGACAGTGTCTACATCATAAAAGATGTGGTTTATCTTTTGTCCGACTGCATTTGCAATGATGGACGGTTTTATATACATTATTCTTACATCGCGAGAAACGAGGTCACGCTTCAAGATTACAACGGGATTGTCCCTTTCAGTCACAGTTCAATTTACCTTCTATAAATCATTATGGAACGTCTCAATCCAGTTATTCCAAGCTGGCTATCCAACGGACTGAATGTGTGCAGCAACGTACATGGTCTGCTAGGTACAATGCCTCGAGGCTGCCCGCTTACTTAATGATTACTAAGCCAGCTCCCCTTTCCCAGCCGAGCGATAGGAGGTATGGCAGCTGACGATGCCCTGACCCAACCCTACCACAATACCGCCTCCCTGATTCTTCCAGGGCTAACTACAAGACCATGGGTGATCTAGAATACATTGGAGAACAAGTATCATCGGCGAAAACACATGATAATCAATTGGAAATATGAGAAAAACAAATGAATGAAAGCCTTCTCACACCCCCTATTCCTTGCAAGGTCTCGAAGAGCTAATGCCGAGAACGCAAAGGGGTACAGGAAGCAATCAATCTCCCTTGATTTCATAACTCTTATGTTCCTTGAGAGGGCTCTATGAAAGTACACAGAAGAGAACAGAGATGGGAGTAAAGTTTGTCGTTAAAAAATGACGCCTCCCCTCCTCCTTTCGGAGGTCTCTATCTGGGCACAAGCATCCGACCGTGACTCGGAGTCTGATCATCTGGGCGCGATACTCCCGCTTCGAATCATGCTTGTGAAATAGCCTGACGCCCCATCCCATCCCTCATTTCGATCCCGGCTGACTCCTTGGCTGGACGATGCGGCTGGTGTCGCAGGAATCTTTGAGCAATCGAATCCCTGAAATGCTCTGTCATAGCCCTCTGACTGAAGAAGGTGATGCTGGACAGCTCTAGATCTGTAAACTGTGAACCCAATTACATCGCACACGGTCGTGTTCGTGCCATCTCCATGATCGCCCACTCTCACCGGCCGCTAGCTCCCGCCACTAGCCAAGCGCTCCCGCCTTCTACATGGAGTAGGAGCGACCAGCTGCATGCTGCTGCCTATCCACCTTCTTTCGCTCGCTCCACACCTTCACTCGACACATCTCCAAACCATCACCCCCTCCACACACATACAGATACCAACATCTATCGCGACCCAATCATTCTTCAATCGAGCATCAATGCACCAAACACTGCCGGCCAGGCGTACCACACATTCCGGCACCTCCACGAGATTCCTGGAGCGCCCACGCCACCACTGTCTGGCACGACTTTTCTGACGGTTCTGGAGTCTCCGCCAAAGCGACATATCCGGATATCAATGGCGAGAAAGAAGCAAAAACCACCGCCTACCCTGCTCAAAGGCCGGAAGCTCCATCGGCACGACCTCCAATACGGCGGCAACCCGCATAGATGGCGCCAAGAGACAGCCGACTAACAGTGCTCCGTTTTCTATTCAGTCTGCCGCTGACATAGAAGGAACCGGAAAGAGATGGAGGATATCATGCTGTGAGGGTAAAGTTTGCAACATCTGTGATATGACAAGGACCTTGCCCCCACAGCATGTTGACTGTAGTCTTCCAACCCCAGGCACTGACTCAATATTCCACAGGTTTTGCGCTCCTGAGCTCAGAAGAAATCCTCTGTGGTCTCTGAACTACAGCTTCTGACGCAAGTCACCATGGGTTCACGCCCTGGTCTTCCCCCAAACACACCTTGGCTTTCGGGCCCGGTTCCCCACTCCATTACCATAGGTCTCGGCCTCTGGTCTCAGAAGAAATCCTCTGTGGTCTCTGAACTACAGCTTCTGATGCAAGTCACCATAGGTTCACGCCCTGGTTTCCCAAGAACTCACCGGGCTTTCGGGTCCGGTTTCCCCCAACCACCATGGGTTTCGGCTCAGGTTCTTTCCTTATCCCCCATGGGTTTCGGCTCAGGTTCTTTCCTTATCCACCATGGGTTTCGGCTCAGGTTATCTCCTATCCACCATGGGTTTCGGCTCAGGTTATTTCCCTATCCACCATCACACCGGGCTTTCGGGTCCGGTTTCTGACCCCGATTTACCAAGGGTTCACGCTCTGGTCAGATTTACTGTGATCTTTTCCCCCGAGGCCCCTACTCATTTCCTGTGGCCTTTTGGGCTCCGGTCTTCCCCTCCTCCTTACCGTGGTCCATTGACTCCGGTCCCCTGCTCATTTACCGTGGTCCATTGACTCCGGTTCCCTACCGTGAACTTTTGCTTCTGGTCTTCCTCAGAAGAAATCCTCTGTGGCCTTTGAGCCCCAGCTTCTGAATTCGGCCTCTGGTATTAGAAGAAATCCTCTGTGGTCTCTGAACTACAGCTTCTGATGCAAGTCCACTTTACCGTTGACTTTTGGTCTCCGGTCCCCTCTACACTCACTTATCACCATTGGCTTTTCGCCTCCGGTCTCCCCCTTCACATATCACCATTGGCTTTTCGCCTCCGGTCTCCCCTTCCCCTATTACCATTGGCTTTTCGCCTCCGGTCTCCCCTTCCCCTATTACCATTGGCTTTTCGCCTCCGGTCTCCCATTCCCCTATCACCGTTGGCTTTTGGTCTCCGGTCCCATCTACACTCGCTTATCACCGTTGGCTTTTGGTCTCCGGTCCCACCTTCCCCTTATCACCGTTGACTTTTGGTCTCCGGTTCCCCCTTCCCCTTATCACCATTGACTTTTGGTCTCCGGTTCCCCCTTCCCCTTATCACCATTGGTTGCGATCTCTGGTCTCATACACATATTACTGTTGTCTTTCGGACTCCAGTCTTTGCCCCCTAGTCACCATTGATTTCGATCTCTGGTCTCAATCTCAGAAGAAATCCTCTGTGGTCTTTGAACCCCAGCTTCTGACACAAGTCCTCGGCAGCTTCAGCTCCTGGTCTTTCTTTGACTCCGGTCACTGTCGTCCTACGGACTTCATTTTATGGCTTTGCTCATCTCTCCATTTACCATCGACTTCGTCCTTGGTCTTTTTGTACCTTGTCGTCCTTCGGACCTCAGTTCCTGACTTCGGTCGCCAGCAGCTTTGCTCCTGAATACTTCCACCGTCGTTATTCGGACCTCGGTTCATGACTTCGGTCAAACTAGCAACTCTTCTACCGGTCTTGTTTTGACTTCGACCACCGGCAGCTTCGGTCCTTGTCTTTCTAACTTCGGTCACTAGCAGCTCTTTCTCCTGATCTCCAAGAAGATGTTGTGGTCGACGGACACTTGAAAGAGGGCATTGGAAGGTTGTTTGGACCTCTCGGTATCACACAGATCATTTTCGGCATGCTGTGGTGGGCTGACAGGCGAAGGAGGGCATTGGAAGGTTGTTTGGATCTCTCGGCATCACACATCTCATTTTCGGCAAGCTGGGGTTGGTGGACACGCTAAGGGGGACGTTAGAGGGCTGTCTGGATCTCCCGACGTACGCAATCAGACAGAGCATTTTCGGCATGCTGTGGTGTGCGAACACGCGAAGGAGGGTATTGGAAGGCTTTTTGGGTCTCTCGGTGTGCGCAATCAGACAGAGCATTTGCGGCATGCTGTGGTAGGTGGACAGGCGAAGGAGGGCATTGAAGGCTGCTTGGATATCTATCAGTACGCGCAATCAGACAGACCATTCTCGGCATGCTGTGGTGGGTGGACGCGCAAAGTGCGACGTTGGGAGTTTTTGGGACATGTGTCTCTTCGAGTGGGCAATCGGGCAGAACTCTTTCGTCTTAGGTCTCTTGTCGTATGTAGTGTCAACGCACCAATACGTTTGAGCCGCCACAGGGTCATTTCAATCTGAACGCGCCATCATATCATACATTGAACCATACATTGGTCGTGATATGATTCGGCCAGTCCGCGCAAGTCCTGTCGAGCCTCCTGTGCCGCTTCCTAAAGCGGTTTGGCTTGCAGTCTGTATAGTAGTGATCGTGTCTTAGCAGTAGGCGGTTTGAATGCCCAGGGGTGACAGGTAGAGCAGCCATTACTGCCTGGAAGCTCTCTCATTCCCAGTCTGCTTTACAACGCCTCACCTCCTTCCTTCGCTCTTCGGGCATACACTCCAGGCACATGTGTGTAGCAAAGTAAAGAAGGGAGCAGTGGACAAGCCCATAGGAATTGGGACCTAACTAGTATCTGTTGCTACAGATGCGTGCATTGCATGTTAATAGGAGGGTTATCCACGAGCCGGAGTGTATGTGAGCGGAAGTGGTGAGTGCAGTGGTGAAGTCGTCTGATTATGTAAGCCGCGAGCTTGCGACTTCAACTCCACGGTTGTCCAAGTGGTCTCCCCTCTCGCCTGCGGCTGAGCCACTCCATCTCGACCTCCTACCCATCCATGCACCCATGTATTGATCGACGCGGGTGTGCTCACAAGATGGCTGATGCTGCCACCTCGACGGCCCTGCTGGGCGGGGATGCTGATCGCACAGCAGGCGCACCAAATGTGTGATCTGGCTACCACGTCTGTATGTGCGCCGCGTACCCTTCTGGGATCTGCTGAATACGTTGGTAGATTCAGTACCGATGCCTTAACAGCTACAGAGTATTTTACGACCCAGCATCTGATTAGAATAACCTATCAGCACCCTCGTCTCGAGCTCGGCGATGTGATAAAAACTCGCTTCCTTGATACCCCTCACCTGCACTATTCCGCACGAACCATGTGGTCTGCTGATTGGTACTCAATTTCTGGACAAGGTTTACTGATGATATTGACGCTCAAGATGGGCTGAGTGGGTTCTGATTCACCGCCTCAGGCGAGTACATTTCTAGTAGCGAATCCTAATGTTTATCGTTGGATGCAGTGCATCTCATGATAAAGCCACTCAAGCCACGCCAAACACACAATCCAGAACAATCTCCTGCTATTGATGTCGAATTCTACAGAATCCGAGCCGCCACCGTCAACAACTGAGACCGAACGCCACTGACGGTAAGGGGTCTGAAACCGGAGGCTGAAAGGTCCACGGTAAGCAGTAACGGGATGTGTGGACCTTCAATTTTCGGCCTTCAACCTGTTTCCCCTTTGAAATCAACAAAGTCTTCGGCCGTGGGCTGAGTGGTAGACAAAGCGCTACCAGTTCACGCGGCTGACGGGCGCGAGCCACGTCCATGGCCTTTGATGAGGTAGGCATAACAAGGACCCATGTTGTTCAGCAAACCTTTTTTGGCTCCGGCTCGCCACGGCTATCTCTTGGCGATGTTTGCGTAGATTAGCGCTGTACTGGAGGCCCTGCCGACGAAGCTTGCGGCTTTTGAGCCGGGTAGCTGACTAGCTCTACCCCTTTCTCCCCATTAATGCCCGGATATGTTACTCTAGCGGAGATCACGGTCCCGTCAGAGAATTCGAATATTACCTTTGTGGCATGAGCGCCCCGAGAATCCCGTGGAGGTGCCGGGATGTCAGGTACACTATAAGTCGGCATGGAGTATGGTGTCTCTGCCTGAGATGCTGACGCGTCCTTGATCTCGTCGGCTTTCCTCTTCTTGCCCGCGCTAGCGTGAAAGGCTGCGGTCTTCTCCTGTCGCCGACTTATCCCTGGAGGTGTCAGATACGCGCGAGGTCTGGCGCGAACTTCGGCGGGCAGCGGGTCACCCTTGGCGAGGAGTTGTTCTCTCGATTCACCTTGCCAGTCGCGAGCAATTTTGTCGTCGGCCATCGGAGACGGAGATACCGATTGGCCCTTCCTTAGGCGAGCCTCATCCCGTGCCTTGTAAGGCGGCAGAGCGGAATCGTTGCTATTTATCATTATCTTCCACATGGCGTCGTTGCGACTGTCGCCGGTCAGTGTACAACGTGCCGAAGAGCCAGCGAACCAGCGGCACTCAGAGCAGGGATGCGCATCACCCTCTGGTCGCCCAGGCTTGTCACACTATAATGCGGTCAGCATGCTTACAGCGAGTGGCTGATGAAGAGAAATACGTACCGGAAACCCGGTTTGGACACATCTCGTGCAGGCTTCGCCGGCCTCGCGCGAGAACTTGTAGTCAATTTCAGGCTGGCATTGCGGGCTCACTTCTAGCGGATGAAGCATTGTGCATTTTTCGCCAAACCTACACTCGCCACGGGCGAAAGCCTCGCACACCTTGCTTTGGCAGGGAATCTCTAAGCTGAATCCTTCCATTGTGGATCGATTTTCAATTAGCCCTTAGGAGGTTGCCTTGGGTGGAATTCTGGTGGGATATCGTGTGTCTGTGTGTCTGTGTGTGTCTGTTTGGATGGGTGCTGCGATGTTTGATGGATACTTTCCGGTGAATGTGAATGTGAGAGCGCACGGGTCGTGGCGGGAGCTAGCGGCCGGTGACCGCGTACAAGACAGGCAGGCGCGACCAACCCCAGCGGTGAATGATGCAATTGACGACACTTCAAAAAGCTGCCGTCCAGCTTGAGCTTGCTTCTAACAACCACTCCCCGACATCCACCACTTCCTTGAGCGGTCTTTCCGCCAAACCTCGCATAGATAATCCATCATGTCGTCCCCTTGGAAAGAGGTCAATCCGCGCACCAACAAGCCGTATAGCGCGCACTGCCAGGCCGTTCGCGACGCGGCACGAAAACTTCCGGTCTCGCAACAGATAGACCATATCAGAAACACGGTCAAAGAAAATGCCGTGACAATCGTTGTTGGCGAGACCGGCTCGGGCAAGACGACACAAGTGCCACAGGCACTTTTGGAGATCCTGGAAGATGGCATGTCCATTGCCGTCACTCAAAACCGCCGGCTCGCCGCGGAAATGGTACGTCACTCAATGAGGTACAACTACCGAAAGGTTTCACCGGCTAACAACATGCTAGGTTGCGAAGCGAACGGCCGAAGAGCTCGATGACAAGGTCGGCGGCTTGGTGGGCCTGCGCCATAGGAACATTGATCAGATCGACCAGGCGAAGTCCCGCCTCCACATTATCACAGATGGTAAGTCACCTCCTTTCTTTTCAGTTCTGCTCTACGTATGCTCCCCCTAGAGACCTCACCCGTCCTTCGGTAGGGAGTCTCCTTGAGGGATGACGCTCTGACGCTCATTGCTTTCCTACCCTCTTTCACACATCCCTTCATAAAGACCGTCAAGACAACTGGGAGGCTTAGCTTGCCATGGAGCATTCTACATCGGACCGAACATCTCGCTAATTCGCTCACAGGCTCACTTTTCGCACTTGCCAAGAGTGATCGACAGTTGTCGAAATACAGCATAATCATTGTCGACGAAGCGCACGAGCACACGTGCGCAACGGACCTCCTTCTCGGTCTCCTGAAGGATCTCTCAGCACAGCGTGCCGACTCTCTCAAGATTGTCATTATGTCGGCTACTATAGATACCGACACCTTCCTCAACTTCTTCCCTGGCTCGGTAGCTGTCGAGGTCCCCGGCAGAGCGTATCCGGTGGCCGTCAAATACTTACCCGAAGCTATCTCCTCCGGCGATATCCCTCAGAAGATCGTCGATACCGTTCTCACGGTCCACGGTAGTGGGAAGAAGGGCAACATTTTGGTATTCGCATCCGGCGTTGACCAGATCAACGACATCATCAAGCGTGTCAGACGCGCTTTGTCTGACGAGAACGATGAACCGATGTTCGAGCCGGATGAGGTTGGGCCCTTGGACATCTATGAATTGCATGCTCAGATGCCGGCCGAGGAACAAGCAAAGGTAGCCAATGCTCAGGCGCCACTACAAAACGGCAAATATGGCCGTAAGCTTATCGTTTCGACTAACGTTGCAGAAACGTCGGTCACTGTAGCCGACGTGACCCACGTAATTGACTCCTGCAGAGTCAAGTCCAAAGTTTACAACCCCGAGAACGAGTCCTACGCCCTGCAAGAGTTGTGGATCAGCAAGGCTCAAGCACAGCAACGATCTGGGAGGGCAGGTCGCACTTGCCCGGGTGTGGCCTACCGCATGTGCACCGAGACGGGATACTCCATCCATCTCACGGATAACACTGTGCCAGATCTACAGAATAGCGATATGCTGCGGGAATGCTTGGATATTCTTAGCATCGGCCACAATCCAATCAATTTCCCATACATGTTTCCGCCGGCAACCGAGACAATTGTGAAGGCACTCGGCATTTTGCACCGGGTCAAAGCTGTGCAGCTTTCCAACAAGTTGACCATGCTAGAGCTTACCTCCGGTGGCGAGCTCATGGCGAAACTGCCCGTGGCCGTCTTCTCTGCGGTCGCGATACTGGAGTCCATCAAATTCAAATGCTCCGGTGAGATGATGATGTTGGTGTCGATGATTGAGGCGACACAGGGGGGTAGCAGTCTCTGGTCAATGCCGAGAACTCCCAAGCAAAAGACCGACCTTGCGACAACAATGCATTATTTCGGCATCAACAAGGGCGGACACATCATGCTCATAAATGTTTTCCTCTCTTGGAAAAACGCCTGTCGGACGAACAATGTTGACCAGTGGCTGCAAGAGCACCAAATTCTCGCGGCAACAATGCATCGAGCTGACGCCTTGTTCACGCAATTGGTCAAGATCGCCATTGAAAACTCGGAAGAGATGCACTGGACCCCTACCTATATGCCCTACGATAGCCCGGTGTAGTACACTCAGCTATTGCGTGGTCTTGCAGCAGGGTACTTCTTGCAGGTGGCTAAACGCATCCCTGACCCGCCCAGCCCCCCGAAAGGCAATGACAGGAAGTCAACACCAGTCTACGAAACAGTCAGACACGGTACAAAGGCGAAGGTCGGTGAAAACATCCAGTTCGATGAGGGGCGAGACGAGTGGGTCATATACCACGAGTTCAGTTACAAAGGCCAGGGCGAGAGTTTTCTCCGCCTGGTTACGCCCGTTCCACTGGAGCTGATTCTGAGGTCGAGACCCGACTACTGGTCGGACGTGGAGTTCATGCCTGCCGGTCACATTCAAGAGGCTTTGGTGAAGAAGATCATGGAGTTGACTGGGGAGGATGAGTCTACAGTGCGAGGCGGTATGCCGCCGCCCACAGAACTTCGCACCGAGTAGACATACTTGCGTTAGCAATTTCCTACCCTGCAGTGTCTTATGTATTCAACATTGAAAATCCCGGTGCCTACACGCATATTTGGTAATGTTTGGGGATTCCAGTGATTTTTCCCTTTGTGCGATCGTGATAATTTGTTGACGTCTGACGTGAATGTAGTGGCGGAAGCTAGCGGCCCGGCGGAGTTGATGTGCCTGGAGGTCGCACCTGCCTCCTGGGGTCGACAATACGAATGATCATGAATCCCCGATGAAAAACTCTTCTCTCAGGAAGACTACATCAGCTCTTCAAGTAACCCTTCAAGATCTTGCATCTCTTCGACATCCTCCCCATCAGTCGCCTCTCTGCTGAAGCAAGGTCTTAAGATATATCCAACGACCCGTGCATTACCATTCACGACTACAAACATGTCAGAGGGTCATTTTTCAAATAGAGCGTTTGAGGGGCTCGATCGCTCAAAGATCCCATCAACACCAGACTCACTGATCAGCGAAGGTGATGGCCTGCAACTGTTCTTGATGGCTGCAAGGACCATGGGTCCGAGAATTGACGATGCCGCCACACCGCGGTTGCCAACTACTGCAGTCGGCGAGCATCCTAAGCCGAGCTTCATGAGTACTGGCCGCGCGTTTCGAATGTTCGGCCCGCCAGAAGATCCCGGCGAGGATGCGCTTCCGGAGAATGATGAGTTGGCTGCCCTTTCCGTCGCTCTGCAAGATCGTAATGCGGTCTCTTCTCAGCCAACCTCCGCTACAGCGGCACGGACAGAGCGCGAGTATCGCGAGAAGGACGAGCAGCAGTCAACAACAATTCCTACGTTGTCAGAAGAGCTTCAGTGGAAACAATTCGATAGGAAGAAATTTATGAATCGGACTGAAATTCTCGCCGCCCATTACAACAGGCTTGCGGTCATGAAGAAGGCATCGAAGAAGAAGTCGATCGAGGCGCAAGCTGATGAGGCAACAACTGCCGCCGATACCTCATCGTGGCCTAACGTCGAGAATCCTGACTTCGCCGGCTTGACCAATTGGATTGCGGCTTGCCAGCAGGCTGATAAGAAATTCGGTCTTGAGACAATGCCGAAATGGGCGGAGGATCGAAAGCAGCGTCAGGCTGTCCTGCAAGAGAAACTCGCTGGGGAACCACCTTTCGATGATCAGATCCTTGGCCTTGGCTCGCCGGCGAAGTTTTACAGCGGCGAGCCCATCTTGCAGACTACCCTGAGAAAGTTGGGGCACCGTCCTTTGAAGAAGAAGAAGAAGAAGTGAGCGCTCTTCTGGCATAAGGCAAAGGGATTTAGGGGAGCCTCCAATGTGGGCATTTGCTTCCGGTTCGAAGCATATTTCTATGGACTTCGCGCTCTTGTCGAAGTCTTGTGTAGGAGTACTTGTATTCTCTCATAGCTTAGTACACTTTATCTTTCAGTATACAACGCTGCGTAATGACCTATGTCCTCACAGAATTGCCTGCCTCAGGTCCCTACATCAAGCCAAAGTTTCCGTGCCTGCTTCTACTCTACTTCGCTCGTTTCCCAGGGGATAGCCTCAAAAGAGTCAGGTAGCGATTGACGTGAGGTGGTGCTTAGGAGCTCTGCTTCTTTTCCTACTTTGGTTTCCACATGCTATTCGAGCGATCTGCCGAAGAAAACGAACAGCAAGAACGAAAAAGGAGGTTTCAGAGGTGCAATCTAAGCCGGAACGAAATCGAATGCTTTACTTCATGCCTTCCTTCCCGGCGTTACGCTTAGCTCCCTCTCCTTCAGTCTCCTCTGTAAATGCCCCTATAAAGGCTTTCCGAGGAACGGATAAAGAGAATAATGGAAAGACAGCCCTTAGACAATAGCGCTTGCTCCCATATATCTACTTCGTCTTACAGATGCTTCTATAGAGGCTATCTGAGTCGCAAGTAAGATATGTCTTCTATGCGATAGCGGGGGCTTTTGAATGTGACCTTTCTTACATATGCTCTCGTAGAGATCATCTAGAGAATCAGGAGGCGAGGCTTTCCACGTGATAACTCTTGCCCCTCTCTCTACTTTCTGCGTATGCTCCCACAGGGATTCTTTGGAGTCTCAAGCCAACACTCTTGACGTCTGTATGTTTTTTGTACTCACCTTCTTGAATAATCTACCTAGCGTACGCCTGTAGATGCAGCAATTGAAGAAGGAGGAAGTGTGAGACCCCAGGAGATGAGGAAAATGCTTGCTCCCCCTCTTCTCTCTCTCTTACTTATCACTTTATAGGGACTTTTTGAAGTCGGGTGTACACTGCTTCAATGCCTGTAGGCTTATGTATCTGTTTCCTCCCTCCCTCCCTCTTTCCCCCTACTTTGCGTATGCTGCTAAAACCCGAGGAGCGAGAGGATAAGATTTTCTCGAGAATGAGCAAAAAGATGGTCTTTTTCTCTATTTTTTAAATTATTGGGACGCTTACTCTTTTCTCAAATCAATTTCACGCATGCTACAGCAGAAATCTCCCGAAGACCAGGACCAATTAGAAAGTAAAGAGACCCATATCAGAATCTGAGTGCAGCAAAGCACAAAAAGCAACTTATAGAACACTTTCCTCATCAGATTGGTTAACGGTAAGGCGTCAACCCTTCACTACATCGACCGGCCCAAACGTCCTTCACACACCTCCGTCCCTCCCGCCACTAAGCCAAAGCGCCCTCAACAAGAAACGTAACATCCTGGGTAAAACTCCTCGTCGCATCGAAGTCCTCTGGTCCCCCATTCGTCGCCACATACCCCTCATTGTTAAAGTGGCGGATATACCTCGTAGGATAACCCCACGCTGTGATCGAGTTCCCTTCCCCGGTCAACCCGGCTTGAGGACAGAATGTAGCATCCTCGTGCATCTGCTTGGTACCGTCGTCGGCGGAGAGCTGTAACACGAAGTTGTAGTGCCGCATGTAGCTCCCCGGGACGTCAACGCTTTCGAAAGAGACGCAGCCGGAGTTGCCGAGGCCGGTTGTTACGGACCAGGAGGCGGATTGTTTGGCGGAAGTGCTAGATGAGGAGGTTAGGACTTGGGTGTTGATGTCGGAGTCGGAGTGGGCGAGGTAGCGGTCCGTGTAGCCCGGGGTCGTGACGTGGAAGGAGACGGTGTCTCCGACGTTCACGGCTGGGCCGGAAGTGAGGGAGGTGGTGGCGTAGCCTGCTGCGACGATGTTGGCCTGGTGAGAGCGATTGTCAGTACATATTCTGTGAAGCTCTTTGTCATGGATCCGGTTTCGATTGGCCTACCTGGACTTGTGCTTCCGTGTCATCAGACGGGTATCCTGAGGTTACGACCCCCTCATAGAACGTTCCCTGACCACTGATACTGTTGTCTCCGCCAATACCGAGCAATATTGCTCCCTCTTTCTGTGCTGGGTTATAGCCCGATGCACTGGGCCTCACGCCATCATAGTACGTGGAGAGGCCGCCAGACGCTGCATTGCCGCCTCGAATGGCCCAGTGGTTCGGCTCGCCCTTGAGGATGGAGGTCAAGAACCTGTAGGTCACAGTAGGGTCGTTGGCATTAAGATCCGGGTCCTCGCCAGAGAACAGACCGTTCTCCAAGTCGGCCATAACCCATGGACCCTCACCCGAACCCCTTCCCCAGAACGTGTTGTCGCCAAAGTACAGCGCCTCCATGTGTCCGTTGCCGGTATCGAGGTTGTTGGTCTCGGCATTGCCATAGTCGAAGCAGCAGCCACCATTGTAGTGAGTCCCGTCAAAGACGGCGTACATGCCTTCTGGCTCGTCTCCCGTGGCCACATTGGTCGTCTCGTCGTTCCTATAGCCAGTCCCTGGGGAGATGAAGACACCGTATGCTTTCTGCCCGTTCAGGGTAACAGGAGCACCAGTAGCGGAAGCCAGGTTGTCGTACCCGTTTGGCTGAGGGCCAGAGGCAGCACCACCCGGTGGTGCACGCGTGAGGTCGTTGCCGGTCCCGGACTGGTCGTAGATGACTGTGATGAGGCAGGTAGTGCCGTTGCAGAAGCTGTCCTGGGCAGATGCGTCCGCTACGCCACCAGCGGAGATTGGCGTGATTTCTGTGGTTGCATCGTCTGAGCCGCGCTGGACCTGGTAGAGAGGACCTTGATAAGAGTCAAAGAGCGCACGGGTAGTGCTGTGGGCTGCTACGCAGGGGGTGTCGCCATCCGCGTAGATGTCACAGGGACCAGCGGCGGCCAGTGAGGCTAGGGCAGTGAGACCTAGAGCGTAGGGTAGGCTTGATCTTGGAGACATCTTGATTACTGTTCGGGAGCCCTACCTGCGAGCTGACGAGTCGACAGGCTTATGGGGAGAAGAGATGAGGTTCAACGCCATCTGCCAGCGTGATGGCAGCAGGCTATTTATGTCTCGTCGCGTACGGTTCTGAGAAGGTCTATATTTCCATAGATGCCGGTCCGGAGGGTGAATATGCGTTGCAAGTCAAAGGCAAGCCTCCAGCTGGCAAAGCATGGAAGCAAGCCTCATGCCCGAATATTCTGTCAGCCATTGCCATGTCATGCCGCGGTGTCCCATCTACAAGCCAATGGGAATCTACGTCCCCGGTCCTGCATCATAGGCAAATGCACCATCATCACTCTAGGGACGTCAGGACATTGGTACTTCGACTTCGGTCTTGCCTTAGGACCTGCATCGCATTTAGCAATGAAGAACTTCCGCCAATCGCCGCAACGCATCCATATGCTAGCTCGACGCTGTCGATATTGGGCTGGTGTGCTTCGTGAGCTTCATCTGCGGGGAGAGAAGAGGCCCTCATGATCAATATCGCGAGCACGGGGACCCCACCGGGAACTCCACCATGTGCAACGCCGACTGAAGTCTCACATTCTCGCGGGACTGGAGTTGGGAAGATCGGCAGTTAGTCTTGCTACACCAAACCTCGTCAACTTACCGTGAGCGCTCTTTCGAAGGCTTTTCAAATAACTCATCGGTAAATGTAACGGAGCGGGCAAATAAGAGACGAGCTGGAGGAACCTTTGTTGTTCAATCCAAGCAATGCGGACCGCTTGCCATTGCTTCGGAGACTTCGTTTAAGCTTGTTTTCTGCCCGCTCTCCACATTGCTTGGCGAGAGAGGAAGACGACGAGGGAGACTTTCTGCCGCTGTCGGGATTTGCTCGTCGGCTGTTATTACAGGTCATGCCGTTCTCGCCGTTCTGATGGAAAAGACCCTACCGGAAGTATGCATGTCACTCTTAATTTCTCCGCCTGTCTCACCCTGTTCTTTTCCCCCAAGAATATGCACGTTTCTCCGCATCCCTCTCCACAAGCCGATGGGTTCTTGGGGGTTTTTTGTCGCCCAAGAGGGAAGGTGCACTTCTCTCCATCGGGACATGTGGTTCAGGAGTCTCTCACGTGTCCAAAGGCCGAGTGGGCATCGGCTTAGGGGACACTATCAAATCTCGCTCCAAATCTCGCTCCTACTATCTCGGTCTTCCTTTTCCTTCGAATATGCCCCTATACAGACCTCTAGAAGAACGAGATAGGGGGTCTTTAGGCGAGAATGGACCCCCGTCTCTAAGTTTTCAACACCTATAGAGACTCCCACGGTAACGAGGAGGGGATAGACCATTCTTCAGATTAAAATATAGTAAATTAGACTCGGTGACGACGCGGAGAAGTATATGTTCCAAATGCCATTACTCAGTGCCACCGAAGCCCTATAACGCCGAACAGCCTGCGACAGCCGTGACTAGGCATGAGACCGCTATGTAACCCATTTTGCCCCGTTTCCCTGAACGCCTTCATATCTAGGGATTTCCCTATTGCAGCCGTAACGTTCCTCACGCCTAAAGGCAGCCAGGTCCCATAGCAGACCAAAACCCTAAAGTTCCCACTTATTCCCATTGCACCGAGCAAAGAATCGCCCCACTCAATAACTCTTCGGCCGCCGTTCCTACCGCGACCGCGGCCTCGAAGGCCCACTCCCCTTGGCCACGGACTCCTCGCTCCGCTCTCGGGGGCTGAGACTCAATCGGTGCTCTTTGCCGTGAAAGACATGCAGGCCGACATCCGTCGCCCAGTCGGCATAGCCGTTGCCCGGCTCGCCGGGTAAGGGGACGCGACAGCTGCCGTCCGCGACGAAGCCGGCCTCCTTCATCAGGTCGAAGAAGGCGGATTCGGAATCGTGCCGGGTCTTGGTTGAGACGACGATGACGGCTTTGGGGCTTGCGGTGATCAGGGCTGAGAGTGTCCGGACGAGGGGGAGGAGGGTGTCGGTGTTGTAGGTGCATTCGCTGACGATGATGAGGTCGTTGGTTCGTTTCTGGACGGGTCCGGGGAGGGGTGTTTCCCAGTCTAGGGGTTCGAATCGGACGCGGGAGTTGATTGCTGGGTTCATGCGCTCGATGTTGGCTTCGACCAGCTCGGTCACTTCGGGGAGATCGGTGAGGACGACGTCGCAGTCTGGTATACTTTGCGCCAGACTGATTCCGACGCTGCCGCACCCGCACCCGAGCTCGATGGCGTGGAGGCGGCGGTATGTTGCTGATACGAGAACGTATTCGAGAAGTGGGAGTGGGCTTGAAGGAGATTGTAATGATATAGTCTGATCGATGTGCTGCGCCAACGCTTGTGAACCGTCCCATAGATGACGGGCAATACTGTCCCCGCTATCTTCCAGGAGCGAGACGGTCCGTTCTGCAAGGCTGGTGAAGCGACGCTCAACTCGCCAGCCAGAGCTGAACTGGCCTTTGGTGGGGTTGAGGACGCCGGACCATACGTCTACAATGGGCGGTAGGAAACCGGGTGCGGTCTTGTGGTGTAGACCCTTTACGGCAACGTGCAAACACGCAGGCCATTCGACGTCCTGTTTGCTGACGTCGAATTGGATCGGTACGCTTCGAGCGCCATTGCCGGGCCATTGGATTTTTCTGCGTAGGTATATCTCGCCATCGTCTTCGGCTGAGCGAACAGTAGCGACTAGCTCGAGCGGGTTGGGATGGAAGGTCTCGCCTAGGTCGGTGGTGACGGTGATGGTGGCGCGGAGTAGGACGGTGGCTTGGTTGACCTCGACTTTGGGGAGCTTGAGGAAACGAACTAGCAGGGCGTGTCAGTGACAGGACGTGGGAGCGGGCGATATGGAAGGGAGACCTTACTGTAATGCATGCTGCCAGCGATAGAGCCTTCTCACTTCCGCTAGTGCTTTTCCTGTGGCGCGCAATACAGTACCAATATAACTACTAGGTGCCGTCCGGGTGGTGTGCAGGCTGGAAGAGGGCAAGCGAAGAAGGAAAACCAAATGTTTCTGAGCTTACCACTAGCTTGGGCATCGCCTTCCCAGCTTTTAGACGCGGCTACGGCATCCTGTCATCTACGAGTCGAGCTGCATGGGCACGATTAGGAGCTCGGGATGCATAGTGCAGTTGGGTGAGGCTGTCAACGGGGAGAGGCATGATCTGGAATCTGAACCGTCGACATGGCCGATGTGCTCGCTCCAATCAGCAAATGGCCGCAACGGGCCTGGACCGGCATCACGCGGCGGGAACGGGGCTAGATTCCCAGCGGGTAAGGCTGAGTGTAGGCTTGGCCTCGATGGTGTGGGCAATGAGACAATAATAATACTGTAAGTACATAGATTCGATAGCCTCACCGTCCGGACCGATATCCATTCGGCAGCATCTCGATCACTTCCTTATCAACGGCTGATTCTTGCACAGCAAGTTGGAAGCCGCCCATGCTAATGATGTACCGTACATACAGAACGCCCGCAGCGAATCCGAGGCTTCTCCGCAAATCATCATCATCTTGGGCTTGAGCTCTCCACGGCTCGCCCCGCCACCTGCAGTCCGCCCTCGGAAGGTGGAGCCTAAGGCATACCACCTCTCCACGTGAAGCTTGCCCAGCAGCCCAGGCAGGTGGAAACTGGAGGGGATCGGGATGCCCAGTCCAGCCCGCTGAGCCCGTGGAAGCTTGCCCCGGGAGCTGTGGTCCTCTGCTGAATGCGCCAGATCTTGCTCTTCTACGCCATCGAGCCTCGTCAATCTACCTTCCCGTTGATTCCGCCGCCGCCTCGCCGGCGGAGCGCACCAGGCGACGATAACACGACACCTGCCGAACGTCGTTAACGACTTCCACTCTCCAGCCGGTCCAGCCGGTCACCTGATTCAGCCCTTGCGACCAATGGCCCCCCGCTAGGCGATCACGACCACCGCGCTCACGACGATCATGTATCGCACGTCCGATCCGCGCTTCCGACGGCGCATTCACGACCTCTCCGCGACCGTCGAGACTGCGACCGAATCCGCCCAATCCGGTCTCTACATCTTCGGCCATCAGTATGTCAAGCCGTGCTTCGAATCCGTCGCTTCATGCTTCACCTCCTGCGTCGACGCAAGCTGTCCTGCCCTCAACTATAGTCAGCGCCGCGATCGCCTGCGGAGGTCTCGCGGCGGGAGAGGAGGACGTGGCACAGGGAGAGGTGCCGACCTGGGCTTCGAATTCTACGATGACTGGGACGACATGGATGAGAGCGACAACCTGCTCGGATGGGGCGGGAGCGATGAGTTCGATCGCTTACTACCACCGAGTGGGGGAGCATCAGCCGGTGGATACGGAGCTGTCACCAACCAGCAGCCGGGGCGGCAGAGAGGCATGAGCTATCCTAAGGCGAGGCGAAAGAGTGTCGAGCCTGATCCGACGTTGATCAGTAACTCTAAAGGATTCTTGGCGCGACTGTTTGGCGGCGGTGGGAAAGCTCTCAGGTACAAACCTAGCGCAGCAGATCTACAGGAGCACCCTGGCGCCCGACGGAGAGACATGACCGAAGGGGAAGCTTTACTATCCGAAAGCGAGGGAGACATTGCTGGGGCTGACAGACGCCATAGAAGGGCGCGCAGCGGCACCGCGACTTCAGGCGAAACCACCGATAGTCTGAGCAGTCGAGGCGACATTTTCCCTTCCGATGAAGAATTAGAAGATGCGATTCCGCTTGATGATGAATTTGCCATGGTCCTGGAACGGCGCAACACCGCCTCAGGCCCTGGATCGATCGAAAGTGGATCTAATAAAACAGGAGGGAAAGAGCGGAAAGGCAAAAGGCCGAGTGCGGGATCTAGGACGTCCACGCGGCGGACCTTCTCTTCCCGCTCAACTCCCAGCTCCAAGAAGACCCGAAGTAGGAGGAATAGCTCAGAGCCACAGACGCCAAATCTGGAGGTGGAGCCTGAAATATCTACGCAACAGGAGACAAAGGTCCCTACCATGTCCGAACTGAATGAGGAAGAAGCCACGCTCGCCCAGAAGGAAGAAGCAGAGGTCCAGCGCAAACGCGAAGAAGCGCATCAACTCGCTGCAGAACGCGGCTTACCGTCCGGCGGTACTACTGACGAGCTGCCCAGTAAAGAAGGAACACCGCGCACAGCGAGCGTGGCCAGCGTATCTGAACACCCGCGAGAAACAGATAGCAGGTCTGAGCAGACGACGGTGACGACGGAGGAGCCTAGTCAGCTACCTACGCCTACACCGACCGATGACGAAGAAGAGGCTTCCCGGCAGCTCCCCGGTCCCGACGCTGAGACCGGGCAGCAGAGTCACGAAGACTCCAGCAAGGGGTGAGGGTCTTACGACAGGTTCCGATTTTGATGATTGGCTTGTTTTTTTATTTTATTTTTTCTTTGGTTTCGTTTTTGCGAGCGTTCAAGCGACGGCGTTTTTGGAAAGAAGCGCCTTATCATAGGCTGCTCTGGGTTTTGGAATTTTGACAAGGGGGGGCTTCATGAGCGAATGGAGGTATCCAGGGAATACAGGACAAAGGATATAATTTTCTAAATGGAGTGGCATACCTCTATTGCCAGTCTTCGGTATGGCATGTTAATCTTGCGAAGGCCAGCTTAGTCTTGATTGCGATCGATTTAATTTATCTGGCTTCATTGGAAATGCGTTTCCGAGTTATTGTTCGACGAATATGGTACCAGTCTAAACTTCCTAGAAGAATCGCGGAGGTTCATTGTATCTCATTGCTATAGATTAAGTACTGTTAACCGAAGGCACAATATAGGAGCGTAGAGAGCAAAAAAAAAAAAAAATCCAGCGGAGATTATAGGTATAGAGCGGTATTGTTAGTCGGAGGATTCCTACGTCGAGTTCGAACTGTACGAATCTTGTTCGAATGAAACAGTCTATAGAAAAGGCAGTGAGGCAACCAGATCCACTTATACTCGCGCAGCTTTCAAACAAATCGACGATAATTTTCCCCGGTAATATAACGAGTAGCGAAAGTACTTATTATGAAAGGGTCGGAAAAGTAGCACTTTAGACTATTTATCGACTACAACTTCGCGTGCTAAGTGTAACGCTATTGCGAACATGTTTGCCACGTGCGTTAGGCGGTTTGCGGTATTGATGAAGGTTTCGTAAACGCAGGTAAATAACTGAATGTCGAGACTCATTGTGCGCCCGCGCGGTACATCGATGGACGCCATGCAAAATTGATGATGATGCGACGGATAGTTGAGGTGAGTATGGCGTTGATTATGTCGCTTGGGATGGAGTTTAGCCACATGGATGTATAGTAGATCTCCGAAGCCACATCCCAGTGACGCCATCCTGCTCGCTGCGCCACATCGACTCGCCTCGGACGCGGGCAAGCTGGGGGCGAAGTTGGTCATGCAGTGCCTGTTTGCCCTGTCGAGGCAAGTATCTTTAGCCATTCGTGCCACTCTCGACATGGCAATTCTTTTGATAAGGACCTAAAAATCATTAATGAGTCGGGCTCAGCATGCGGTCTCTATGGCGGCCATGCATTCCTCACCGCAATCGCCTACCAAGCTCACCAATAATGGACCCCGCCCTCCCAATATGAAACCTATCCGCCAGAGCTATAGGGCTGCGCGTGCCTTTTACCTGACCCTCCTCCTCGGCACCTGTCTCGCTACCTACTCCCTCTTCACCCGGACCTACAGCGATGCGGTCAGCTCCCACCATGCGCTGGAACAGCAACACCTTCTCCACCGGCGACAAGCCTCCCCATCCCCGCTCCAGTCCTCCGACGAAGAATGCCGCCTCGTCCACCGCACCCCGCGCAACAACCAATGCGCCTTCATCCACACCCACTGCCCCTCGGACGAGTCGGGCTTCATGGCCTACCTGTCGCTCTTCTACTGCGACCTCCCGCACGCCCAACCGCTAGCCTTCCTCGTCCTGGTCGCCTGGCTCGGCCTGCTCTTCTCCACCATCGGCATCGCCGCCTCGGACTTCTTCTGCATCAACCTCAGCACCATCGCCGCCATCCTCGGCATGTCCGAGAGCATGGCCGGCGTCACCTTCCTGGCCTTCGGCAACGGCAGCCCGGACGTCTTCAGTACGTTTGCCGCCATGAGTACCAATAGTGGGAGTCTGGCGGTCGGGGAGCTGTTTGGCGCTGCGGGGTTTATTACGGCCGTCGTGGCGGGGAGTATGGCGTTGATTAGGCCGTTCCATGTGGCGAAGAAGAGCTTTGTTCGGGACGTGGGGTTCTTCGTTGTGGCGGCGGCGTTCAGTATGGTGTTCTTGTGGGACGGTAAACTCGTGTTGTGGGAATGCATTGGGATGGTAGGGTTTTATATCTTCTACGTCGCTTTTGTCGTCGCGTGGCATTGGTGGATTGGGAGGCGACGACGGAGACGGGAGAAAGAGGCTGCTGCTCGAGGTCACTTCGTGGGGCCTGGAGATGAGTATGAGGTGGAGGAGGAGTACAGAGATGATCCGGAGGAGGCAGAGGAGCAAGCTCGCCCGGGAATTGTGAGAGGCGTGTCTCGTGAAGATTGGAGCGCGCTGGAGCGAGGTGGCTACACAGACCGAGAAGGTGACGAAGATGAGGAAGAGGAGGCGAGAGACAGATGGATGAGTGAGCTCAGTGGCAACATGCGTCTCACTCGCCCGGCGGCACGGTCGCGTAAGAGCACGCTGAGCACTGTTCGCCCGTCACTTGTCGGCGCTCTGGAATTCCAAGCTGTGTTGCACAGTCTGCAGAAGTCTCGCAATATCCAGACGATCCCTATGAACTCACGAAGGTACTCCGATGATCCTTCCTTTACGAGTGTCCAGCAGCAAGATGGAATGTCAACTGTTTCTGACCCTGCGGCAAGACCACCCTTCAATCTCAAGGTGGAGGGAGAAGAACCGGGTATGGAAAGGCATGCGTTAGAGGTGCCAAAATCTTCGCAAACCAGGACGCGTGCCGTATCTGCCAACGATGCTGCCGGCTTAAAGATTGATGCAGACTTGCAACGACATGCCACGCCCCCACCGCCGCTCCAGGACAATCAGGAAAATCTGATCAATGTTTCTGACTTCGGCTCGCAACCACAGCCTCAGCCACAAGCCCAGCGGCCGCATTCTGGCTCTCTGCTTGAAGTGCCGGGTCAGACATCTGCCCCTCAATCACCTGGCGGAACACGACAAAGTGGCTCAGGCTCAGGAGGCCCGCCTCCACCTCCGAAGATAATAACTTCGGATATGGATATGACAGTCTCGCCAGCCAACCTATCGCCGTCATCAGGAAGACCCAGTCCCTCCGGATATGACAGCGACCGCTCCTCGCTGCAAGCGCTGAGTAGACACGGCGTCGACAGTCCTAAGCACTCGCCTAGGGCGGTCCCACGCGCCCGGAATCTCCCAAAGCTATCAATACCTAGGGAAGACCGACAATCGAGGACATCATCACCGGCAACCTCGCCATTTCCACGACTCCAGGACGATCCTTCTGAACCCTCTGGGACAGGCCCGCCAAGCTTGCAGTTGCCACCGCCCTCAATAGCCTCGCCGGAATCTTTGCCGGCGTCCCAAGTAGTCGAGGAGCAAACATTCAGAAGACCGGTGCGGTGGTGGCCATATCAGGCGTTACCGCCACCGGGTGTGCTGGTGAGCACGCTGCTACCAACAATCTATCACTGGCGAGAGAAGACTTGGTGGGAGAAGTGTCTTGGTGTCGTTGCCGCACCGTCTGTCTTCTTGCTTACGATCACTTTGCCCGTAGTTGAGAACGACACTAAAGACAATGGAGGCGTTGATGACGTGAACACGCACAAAGATATAAGCTTGGACTCTGCCAGGTCTAAGAGTGTTCCTGGCGGACAGGCTCAAAGTACGGGTGGCGTGAAGAGTGTCGGCCGTGGAAGCCCCGCCAGCGGAGCTCCGCCAGGTAGCCATCATCACAGCAGGAGCTCGAAGAACCCAGCGGAGCATCAGAATCTCGCGAGCTTGGCCATGGTAACGGAGCAGCAGAACCGGCACAACTATGGCGAAGGAGCCCGATATGAGAGGCGCGCTGGATTGGGGGACGATCTGGAGATGGAGTCTCCTCCCGTCATGGTTAACTCCCCGGCCCCAATGGGCGTGGTTGATAACGGTGCACCGCCGGAGACTGAGCGAATGCCAGAGGAGTGGAACCGCTGGCTCACCATCATCCAGCTCTTCACCGCTCCGCTCTTCGTCGTGCTGGCCATCTACTCCCAGTCCCCAACCGGCATGTCCCCCAAATGGCTCATCAAACCCACCCTCATCTGCCTCCTCATCTCCCTCATCCTCCTGGTCCCGTTCCTAATGACCACGACCCCAACCTCCCGCCCCCAACCCTATCGCACCATCCTCAGCCTCAGCGGCTTCGTGGTCAGCATCGCCTGGATCTCCACCATCGCGGCTCAAGTCGTCGGCGCCCTCAAAGCCCTCGCCGTCATCCTCAACATGTCCCACGCCATCATGGGCCTGACCATCTTCGCCGTCGGCAACTCGCTCGGCGACCTCGTCGCCGACGTCACCGTCGCCAAGCTCGGCTACCCCGTCATGGCCCTCTCCGCCTGCTTCGGCGGGCCCATGCTCAACATCCTCCTCGGGATTGGCCTCAGTGGGAGTTATATCTTGATCCGTGGCGCTGAGCGTCGCGAACGGAAACATCCCGATCAGGGACTCAAGTTTAAGGCGTACCATATCGATGTTAGTAGCACGCTGATCGTCTCCGGGGCCACTTTGCTCGTCACGTTGCTCGGGCTGCTTGTCTTTGTACCCATGAATCGGTGGATATTGAACCGTCGGATCGGGTGGACCCTTATTGCGCTTTGGACGCTGAGTACCATTGGCAACGTCGTCTTGGAAGTTACGGGAGTAGGCGACCGGTGGGGTGAGGGATGAGACCAAACGTTGAGTTGGTGGTTTTGGGTTTCTGTAAATGTTGTTCTGAGCTTTGGCGTCGGTCAATGCCATTGTGTATATCTGGGGATTCTTGCTTATTATGGTTATTTGGGATTTGGGAAGTAGAGACTGGATTTTCTTTTGAGACTGGTCTTCTTACGCATGAGATACCCTGATGTAAACGATTGACGGTGGTTGACCTTTACTATGAGAGTTTGAATTCACAGATCTGGGGTACACGAGGACATACGACAGAATGAAATCGCGATATTCTTTCGATGAAATGCCAATGTCCCTTGGACACACTGAGTCGTGAATTCGTTGGCTAAGCTAGAGTTCCTTGGCCTCTTGCTCCTTGCGATCTCTCATCTGCTGAGCCATATTCTCTCGCATTGTCTTTTCGGGAATGACAGAAGCAATCCACTCGATCATTTCCTGCCTCCAATGAGGCGTCTCAAGCGTTTTCCCATTTCCAACCTGACGCAGGCAACCTCGTGCGCACTGGGCCGAGCTTATCGTGAAGAAAGGCACATCGGTCTTGTTGCCTCCTGATTGGGTGTTCCCTATAATGTAACCCTTGACTTCGACGCCCTTTGTCGAGCGCTTGTCAGGACTGTAGCCTTCAGCAGCCATTTCCGCTTTAAGCGCCTTCGTAAAGCTATGGATGTACCCTTTCGTGCCCGAGTACGTCGTGATGTAGGGTACACCGATCACTCCCGCTCCAGAGCCACAGTTCATAATCAGCGAAGGCTGGGTTTTCTGCAGCGTTGGAAGCAGAGCTGCAGTGAGTTGGGTGGGGAAGCGGATGTTCATATTCAGCTGCGTGTCTATGCTTTGTGCAGTGATGTTGGCAAGTTCAACAAAAGTCGGTTTCGTATTGATCCCACCAACGTTGTTCACCAGGATAGTGAGTTTCCCGGGCAGGCTCTTGACTTTCTCGAGTACAGCGAGTTCAGGAGAGTCGTTGCTGGAGGCATCCGCGATGACATAGTCGACCGTCCGTTTGGGATGCTTTTGAGCCAATTCTTTCACAATGCCCTCCAGTTTGGATTGATTGCGTCCATGGAGAAGTACATTGAAGCCATTCGAGAGCAACTCATCGACAAAGCCACGACCGATGCCGTCACTGGCACCTGTGACAAGAGCCCACGATCCGGTCTCGGAATGGCAGTAGATCTGCAGTTTAGATGGCCGGACATAGCCCCATAGATGGCGAACCAGCTTAAATAGTGATAATGCCGCGACGGATGTGCCTAGAATGGAGAAGGCGAGCTGGGATGTATCGTTGGTCCAAGCATTGTAGGTACGCTGGAACATCTGTAGAATCGAGCCTATCGAAGGACCGAATTCTCTGGCATCAAAACTGAGCTTCGGAGGCATGGTAGCTGAAAGAAATAGTTGAATTTAAATGCACAGTTGAAAAGTGTAATATAGGATGATGGCCACTGCAGTGTGAAGGCACTGTAGAGGCATTCAGCTGCCAAGTATCTCCGCTCTGTAAGCAAGGAGGGGTGGCGAATGCAGTTTGCGAGTTCTGATTCGCTGCCCGCTTTCCCCCGCGCTTCTCTACACCTGGTTGTTGTCTCCCCCTCTGCTCCCACTTTTCGACTACAACCCACTTCTCCTACTGCAGCGTCCGACATTACCGAATCGACGGAAATCCACGTTACTGGTGATGATTCGCAGAAACTACAAGACGATGGGGAAGGTCAGCCCATCTTCTGCTGCCATGTTAAGATAGTTTCCCGAGGGGTGCCCCTGTCCAAGAATCGCGAACTGAAAGTAGGTGAAGTATGTATTCCCCCTCCAGCAAGAGACCCGACTCTTGCAGAAGGCATCTGCATCAGCAGAACTGGAATTCGTCATGACCACTGCGCCGACGCAGGCTTTGGTGTGCAGCTGCAGCGCGAAGACGTCTGACTAGGCGTTGCGGGTACATCTACGAAACCGGCAATGTACATGCAACAACCTGCCGCAAGACTGCGGTAATCTGGTTTGAAATCTCCTGCAGCCAATGAAGCCAATATCGCTTTGCGTGCGCGAACATCGGCATATTAAGTTGATAAAGATCGACGAGACTGTCCGATGAACCCGAAGGCATCGTATACCATTCAAAACGCTGCAAAGTACCCATCTTCCCAGCATCTCTCCAATCAAAGAACAAGAAACTATTCTCGATTACCATCTCGCTCGTTGTCCAAGATCACAAGTATTCTCGTTATCACAAAGACCAGCCTCCAATTGTGTACCGAGCTTAGCAGCAACAACGAAGTGTCATGGAAGTGTCATTGTAGGAAGAGTTTCCAATTCTATATGCTTTACATGCGGTATACGCCATTTCTGTGAGAGGCAGTCTTACCTCGATGTGAGCTCTCTTGAGCTTAATGTCAGCATTGAAAAGGCACAACCAAGTCTACTGATATAGCCGGGAATATCTCGGCTCCATCACTAGGCTTCGGCGCCGGTGGATACCGGGTTGCGGCTCAACCGGATACTGGCGTCACTGGTCTACTAGGCATTCGCAAAATGTCAGCAGTCACCGCGGCGACGCTGACTTCACCTTTTCGACCCTCCGAATAATCCTGGCGCCAATATCTTTACCCTGAACAGCACCTGACCTCGATCGTCGCCGCCAAAATGTCCTTCGACCTCGCCGAGAGGCTCACTCGGCATCATCTTATCGTTCAGCCTTCCGATCTTGCATTGAATCCTCCACAAAGTTACCTGTTTGTTCAGGATTTCCTGATCATATCATGTGGTGTCATCTACGCTCTATGCTATGTGTTTTACATAGCAAGGACTTACAAGGATCGGACGATGTCAGGACCTGTTGAGTACCTGTGCGTTTCTCCCCGAATGCATTTGTATGTGACCTAGCTCATCAAAGTCACAGCTGCGGAACAATTTCGTATGAAGTATACTACGCCCTTGTCGTCACTTCAACGAGGTTTGAAAAGCTCGCGTTCCTCGTGTGGTTCATGCTAGACGTCGGCTTCGCCACTGTTGCAATTAAGAGTGCATATCCACCAAAGGAACGGGCTACCAAAGTAACACGGATGGTTGTCGGAAGCGTCATTGGCGTTGCTGTCTATTACGTTCTGGGTCTCTACTTCCCCGACGAGCGTCAGCAAATGACTGCTTATTGGACTGGTCTGGCTCTGCAGTTTCCCATCGGTTGGGGTGCTGTGCTACGCTTGCTTGATGGCGACTCCAGAGGGCAGTCAGTCGAGATTTGGTATGTCGAGTATCTCTCATCCTTCAACGAGTCGATAGAGCTGACAATATGGGAAGGTTGACCAGGTACCTTGGTTGCGTTACAGCCTACAGCGTCTTCTTTTGGAGATATCTCAATGCTCCACAGAACTGGTCATATGTTGGCACTCCCTTCAGCATCGGTGTCATTGCGCTAACGATGCTCCCGGAGACGCTATGGCCGTTCTTTTACATCCCGCTGCAGAAGAGACAGCAAAAGGGCAAGTCGGCATGATGAAGCAGCGTACATGGGGCAATAATGTACCTTGGTCAGCACGACCAATGCCAGCGGACTCTCTAGATCGTCAAGACTTATGGCCTGATCGACCTAGTGTCCGGGAGCACTTGCGTGAAAAGCTGACTGCATATCTGCAAAGGATACCACTCAGGTTTGCACAAGCTACCAGGATTGGACAGCTGACGCAGGCTTTTTGAAGTGTTGAGAGACGATCGAATTGGATTTACAACTGGATCCTATCGGAATTTGCCCTCGGCTTGATGCAGAAGGCTTGCCAAATAATGCAGATGGAATGCGAATGACATTTCAATGAATTGATGTTTGTTGCGGCGCACAAGCGCATAGCCGGGCCGTGATGCTGTATATCTCTAGATGTAGATGAGCGTAACGCTAGCAGGTGGACGAATATAGAAGAAGTATGCCCAGAGCGACAATGAATTACACATCTTCAACAGGTCTTGAGCTGCTCGCTCCTTCTCCCTCCTCAAACGAGAGCTTGTTATATCCCTTCGCTTCGAGGCCCGCATTACGCTTCAGTTCGAAGACATCACCACCTCTCGACAGCGTTCTTCGCCGGCTTGAAACCGGAGAAAAGACTTCAGCGCTTCTTGAATGGACGGGTGATGCGAACACTTCCCCGCCCTTTGACTGACTGCGCGGCTCTGAGGTTGGCGTGTTAAAAAGTTCAGGGACGGAGGGACGATGCATCGATCGGCTGAAGCGATTGTGCCGCACCACGCTTCCACGCGACGGATGAATGAAAGAGTTGTTGGGAAGGGGGTCGGCGACCGAGAGGCGTCGCTCTTCATGTGGGTCGGCCTCATAGATGGGCTGGACGCCCCTCACACGGTAGAATAGGTCCAGCGCTGGTATCGAAAGTCCATGCCAGACGATGGAGAAGAGGACAAGCCAGTAGACAACCGGAATCATAGCTCGGAGGAGGTGCTCTTCCTCAGGTGTCGCGGCTTCTCCACGTTCTGGGAAAAGATGACGGGTATGTTCTACGTAGAACACTGCTCCGATTCCTGGTGCTCGTTGTCAGCCATGTTATCTTGCAGAACAGATATCCAGCACTTACCGATTGGACCAAAGTAACCCATGAAGAGTGCCTCTTTCCAGTTGTGAACGACCTTGCCCATGAGCCGATAAGTCAGGAATATCGCAGGTATCCGCCTGAAGACGAGCACCATGAAGCCCAAAAGGAAGAGCTTCCCGATTGTGATGCCTGTAACATCTGGCATGTGAAATTGCTCGAAGGGCAGAATGGTTCCGATGTACATGAAACCGCCAAAGTTGAGTAACACATCGATGCAACTGTTCACTTCGTCGTGCCTCGTTTCGGTTTCTTCGAGGAACTTTCCGTTCCAGTTCATTACGCTTCCGGAAACGAAGCATGCCAGCAGATCGTCACTGCCGAGAAGTCCGCAGACGCCAATAACGAAAAGCTGATGCTGGTCAGCGATGATCCAAAAATAGGCTTGAACAGCTTAAGCTGGCTTCAGACTTACGCCCAGACCGGTCGGCCATAACAAGAAGCTCTCTGAATCGATCCATCTCTTGCGAAGCGCAAATTTTGTGGCGTAGAGACTCATGGTTCCAAGCAGCACACCTATCGCTACACTCATCGCGATGATGTAGAACCAGCCTTCCACGAACCACTGCTCGACTGCTCTCGATGGGCCACCGCCGAGTCGTCCAACGTCGTGTTCAGATCGGGCCATGAGTCTATGGGACGAGTGCTCGCCTTCGCCGTCCTTCCAAACGACGTCCTCAAGCGTCGCATGACGGATGAGATAGGTAGCCAAAAGCAGAAAGGGGAAGCCAAAGCCATCATTCGCGCCAGCTTCGGCCGAGATAATCTCACGGAGGTGTCGGGGGACGAACTTGTCGGAGAAGGGTCCTTTGGCCACGGCTTGCGAGAGAATGGGATCAGTGCAGGTCACGCATGAGCCGATAACGAGTGATGTGAGCTTCAGACAGAACGTTAGCAATCGTGTCAAACAAGTAATCGATGGCAAGTCGAAGCTTACCAGACTCATGTTGGGGATAACGATCAGTATGCAAAGCGTCGTGGCTAACCACATGATGGTCATGACCGGGAGGAGACAGATGGCCATCTCTAGCCATCTTGTCTTGAGGAACTTCGCCGGCAGTTGAAAGCCGGCAATGACCAGTTGCACTCCAATGACGACTCGACATAACCCCAAGGTCACTGGTGCCTGCTGGTCATCGGCTGCTGTTCCCCATCGAGCTACATTCAGAAAATTGGCTGCCACCGGTCCAAGTATAATACCGATCACAACAGCGGGCACTATTGATCGTCAAATCAGTGATATGCTAAGCCCTACAAGAACATGATGATGACTTACGCGCTTCGCCCAAGTACCACACCTGTTTGATCTTTACTGATATAAAGCCGTAAATGATAATGAATGCGCCTGATGCCCATCAGCCGCATTCGACAAGTAAGGTTGGTGTTTGCCCACCAAGTACGGCAATGACCGTATTAAGCTCGCTAACATCCAGGACAGGCATGGTTGCTAGAGTGACTGGTTGGTATAGGGCCGTGGGAAAGAAGTCGAGCCAGGTTCATTAGATAAATCCAAGTTTGTTGATGTTGAAAAGTGTTCGCCACTCAGAATTTTCACCGGTAGGTTTTCGTAGTATGCCAACGAGCGTACAGCATCCAGTCCAGCTGAAGAGTGCCGTTCCTGATGGTTATTGCTTATTAGTTTTGGCGTCGACGTGCCAACATAAATAATAGAGATCTAGCGTGGAATGCAAGGAGACATTTGATAAGTTGTGAATGACAGTTACAGAAGCCCGCAGGACTTTGTACGCGTCAACGTTGGGGTACTCCAGCCTACGCGCCGCTCCCAAGACCCCAAGCCAGCCGGTGTCCGCCCCCCAAGACCTATATGCCAAGTCCGACATTTTCCCCGGTGTCGTTCATCCTTGGCGTTCCAAAATTGGTTTGGAAAGGCCATGCTGGGCGTATAATAGATGAGACTAGAGCCGCCAGGCAAGCCTTGCCAATGGGTAGGTGATACTGCAAAGACGTTTCGACCAGCTGCTGTATGCTCCAGCCTTTGGCCGTCGTGGCTGGTATCTAGGCAGATCTGCAATGCATGATCGAGACGCTTCATTCCTGGGAGCTTGGTATGCTCTTGTCAGTCGCAGATCCCCATCTAGGACATCAGATTCGCAACAATGTCACTCCGGTTTACTTTCGTCTGGGCTTCGAATGTCGCCTTGGTCTGCTCTCGTTCCTGGCGTCATGTCACCCAAACTTCAACCAGGCGTAATGGGACCTCGAACTTGTCTTGGGGCTACCAACAATTAGCTACCTAGTATGTAGCGGTCTCAACCCCATGATGGACCAGGTGTAGTCGACGTCGCCCGTGCAACTCATGAAGAGGCGGAGCGACCAGATTCATAACACTGGGGTGAAAGGATGGAGGGAGGTCGTCCGCGGCGAAGCGCCAAGACAGAGCTAAACGCACTAATGCCGGCAGCGGGAGCATCCGCGCAGTTGACCCCTGACACACTGTCCACCCGGTTGCACCCAACCAAACAAAGTAGTCCTCTTCACTCGCCAGCGTCCATCAGTGTCTCGAGATCAGAAACACTTGATGTGAGAACACACTTGCTTGGCTCCCCTTCCCCTTAAATGCTGATATTCGGTCTTGCTAGCTATGTTTGGATCACCAAGTCAGTTGCGACAACCGGACTCGTCCCCAAACGATGAACAAAACTGTACTCAACGGCGCCTCTTGGTCAGATCGTCTGGACTCTCCTGTACGGTGGTGGCAATGCATCCCTTTCTTTGACCGTCATCTCGCCGCAATCCAAGAGCTTCAATCTCTGATTGGACACAGTCCAGTCACATTCCTCTGTGGCCATTGCGAGAAAACGACTCCTGGTTCCCGACCTTAACTATCTTTCAACTTTGAGCCATCATCTCTCCTACAGCAAAGACCACGGGCGCCGACATGATGACAGTCCAAGTTGTATAAGATGCTGCAACAAATCGAGAGCTACGCGTCACTTTCCGCCTCGTGCTCGGTCCTTATGATGATCGACAATCCCTGCAATGCTCATGGACGAATATTCATATGATGATAAGAAATGCGTGAAATTCTACTAGCTTGATTTACCTCCTCCCGCTGGCCAACACAACTTGCAGTACCCCGTTAAAGAACCCTGAGCGCTGGGCGCCATCTGCGCCTCAAAAGAAGCTTTCATCTACGGGGAACCATGCCTTGCATGTATGCAAGCTGGTAACATCCGCTCCTCTGCAGATGGCTTTAAAGAAGATCTTCATGCTGCCTTTGCGAGTCCAAAATTCCAGAATAAGCCGTACCGCGCGTCATGTGGCTAAGATCCCGGAGAGTGGGAGTACCTCATCGTGTTTCGAGGCTGTGTGCATATGCACGCAGGCATTACACTTGGTTGGGTAGCAACGACTCTTGCCTCACATTTGCATACCTCCGTACGACAAGAAAAAAGTTATTTGATTTGAACAAAAATAAAGACTACAAGACAATGTTGCTGCATTTCTAGGTTGAAGATATACGAGAGCCAGGAAATATGTGTCCAATGTTTGAAGTTGTGGAATAGAGCGTGGGCGGGCTTCAAAAAACAGGGCTTGACCCTACTGCAGGCCAGCGCTCCGCCACACCGGAAGCGGAGAGGAGGATGGAGCCGTCGGCCTATAACTAGGTGCACTGCACTCGATCTTGATGATTCTTTGGGTTTGATTCCCTTTTCACCTGTCTTCTATCTTCGGCGATGTCATGGCAGATCCTTTCAGCATTGCCGCAGGTGCCCTTCAAGCAGCCGATGTAGGACTCAAGCTGTATCAATCCTTATATACCTGGATTAAAGACTTCAAGAACGCGGAGAAAAGTGTGAAGAGAGTTGCTAATGAAGTAAAGGCAACTTCATGGGCCTTGCAACAGCTTGGAACATTACTTGCGCAGGATGAGGCAATTCGGCGTACCAAACCGAGCGCCATTGACGAGGCTTGCTTTGCGTTGATACATTGCAATGAAGCTTTTGCCGAAATCGAATCATTCCTACCTGTGACGGGACGTTCAATCGCGATGCGGCTGAAATGGGTGGCAAAAAGACCCAAGATCGATACAGTTCTGGCCAATTTTGAACGTCTTAAAACCAGCTTAATGTAGGTATTCACGGTCATATTATACGCCAAAGGAGTCTCAAACAGGTGAGTAGTCTTGATAAATGTTTGTGAACTATAGCGTTGATCTCATTCAGCCCAAGCAGTCAAGTGTCTGATCAGGCGGACCTTCGCTTCCAACTGGAGACACTCATGAAAGCGAAAAGCGAGGCCGTAAGAAGATACGAAGATCTGCTGAGGTCCCTAACGCAGTTCCATGTACAGGATGGCTTTCCCAATTCTTCCAGTAGCCTGCAGAACTCAACCGAACCAGAACCGTTTGGCCTGCCTCATAACGAGCTCACGGAAACATGTCACATGAACACGCACGGTGTCAAGCGATGACATCATGCTATGACTGGAGATTCATTTCAAGGAGGTCAGCAGCGGACCAATGATTGGCTGCGGGCTCTGTACTACTGCCAAAGCTCCACTGATAGACTATTCAATAATGTCAGAGTCGCCATGGCAGTGTGTGGTACGAATCAAGCTTACAGTGTTATGGACATTGCGGAGAGCTGCAGAAAAATGAAGCTCGCATGCGTACTCTAGTTAAAGTCCAGCCGCCTCGCCTTGCTGGTGACTTCGTCGACGGTGAACCTTCACCGGATATTGCGGCAGCTGCGAAGAAGAGGAAAGGAAGGCCTCCGCCTATTCGAAACCAGCATAGCAAAGCGACAGATCACGCTAGCTCAGACAAAGAACCAGACAACACCATGACCCCTCCTCCGACCAACGCGTACCAAGCGCCACCAATTGGGTCCTTTTCGGAGCCTACCACGATGCTTTCCGAGCCATCTTCTCGCCTGGTAGAGATCTCTGAACCTGAAACACAGCAGCAAGTGTCTGCGCGAACCAGTGGCGCTCTGAGCCCTCTTGAGCCCCCTCGACCAACGCCTGCCCGTCCACCACAGGCTTACCATCAACACGCTGACCAGTATAGGGCCTTGCCGGCCCCACCACCGATTGATGCACCCCCGTGTTTCCCTTCAAACCCTCCGGGTGAGCTCTCGCCGCTCCCGTCACCTGTAGGGGATAAGCTCTCGCCGGACCTACCTCCAATTCATGCGAACCGAAACATCTTTGGCAGCCTGAGTCTTGATGTGGGTCTCCCTAGCACGGAAGAGAATGACGACGGAAGCCTGGACGCCGTCGACGAGCTGCTGATCAAGTGGACCACCTTGCCCGTCTCATAACGCCGTGACGCGAGCACGGCAGAATCTGAGGTCGAAACCCACTTACGATCAGCAGTCAAAGATGACCGCCAACCAAGTTCGTAAAGTAAGCAAGAAAAGACGATGCGCTGGAAAATGAAGGCAAACAGTCATCCGAATCGTTGTGACCTCAAGTGTACACAGTACCTCGTCTGAGATCCAAGATTTGTGCTTCCAATCCGACTGCTGCTGGCTCAAATGACGAAATTCCAAAGACAATCTCGAATGCATGATCGTGTGAGTTGCAAGCACCCTGCGCGTAGCATATGTGGCGCTCATCGCACTTTTTGTTGCCAAGGTAGTCTCGTCGATGATTCGAGATGGTTCGAGCGATGCGGGCTCGTCCGAACGATGGCAAGGCCCCCTTATGAGCATTACAACAAGAGGAGAGCTCCATAGCAGCTGATGACCTTCGGCTCACCTATCAATTTGAAGCTCTGACTTTCATCCCTTCCATCTTTTCTTCTTTCCGCTGCTTTCTCTCATCATGCTGTTTCCTATCACTCTGCAAGACCAAGAGCGTGCCTGCGAAAGCCAGTCCTAAGCTTCCCACCGCCAGCCCGATCACGCCGACCTTATTCGGTCTGAAAACGCCTGCGCGGAGGTCACGCATGCTACCGAAGTATCTCGTGGTGCCGTGTGCTACGCACAGCGTTCCACTGCCTACGAGAGCCCCGGCAGCGATCTTGGTATCCTCGGTATTGTGCAGCTGTAGCAATTGGGGCGCAAGCTGAGCAAATGCTTCGACCTTCTCCAGCGCGATTCCCAACGCGATGAAGCCGAGACCGGTACGTGTCCAGGCTAGGAAGGTGCGTTCAGATGCCAGAAGGTCCCGGGCGAGAGAGCCAGTGTTGGCCAGAGCCTCCGTGCGGAGGAGGCGCGAGAAGCGCGAGAGCATTGTTATGTGAGATGTCTGATCACGTAGGAGCTTCTGTGGGTTCTGAGTAGATGTTATGTCAGAAGCATGTCAAGCAGTAAAAGGGAAGAAATGCGGAAACGTTTCCAAGGTTGCGAATGAAGTTCGCTTCACGTCATGTGCTACCTCCTAGTTATGGTACCTCCGGAGGTAAGGTTTGGCCGGCGTTATCTCCAGGAAGAGGAAGGAGCTTGGGCCAGAAATCCCACGTTCGGAGACGTCGTGTCGTTACACCGCAGCGGGGGCGTGACCCGGCGATTCAAGACGGCGGACAGACACATCGCACTGTATCCGCATGAAGACACTTGCAATCCTCTTACGAAGCAGTAGCAGTCGAATCGCCCTTGGACTAGAGACTACCACTTTCCAGACCACGAGGTCGTTCCGAAGTATCCCGCTAGGACGAGCCGAAAGCGAGATGGCAGGCAAGGCGTCATTGAAACGGGCAGAGGACTTTGTGGACTTCCTCAATGCTTCGCCGACTCGTACGCAGACAGAAGCACACATATGTGCATGCCAGAAGCGCTCTGGTTACTGACATAGTAATCTAGCTTTCCACGCAGTCCGCTCAGCCCGAGAGCGATTGGAGAAGGCCGGCTTTAAGCAGATCAAGGTAGGTCCCTCTCAACCGGGAACCCGGTCCCGCCTCGCCACCTTGATGGGAAGGCACACATGGCGCTCTTGCTTGGACGTCAATGCTGACTGCAAACCTCATCTCTATAGGAACGAGACTCATGGAACTCCACCCTCCAGCCCGGCGGCAAGTATTATCTGACCCGCAACACCTCGACCCTCGTCGCCTTCGCCATCGGCTCTCAATGGCGACCTGGCAACCCTCTCGCCATTGTGGGCGCACATACCGACTCGCCATGCTTGCGTATCAAGCCCATTTCGAAACGCTCAGGGGAGGGGTTCATGCAGATTGGCGTCGAGACCTATGGAGGCGGCATGTGGCACACCTGGTTTGACCGCGATCTCGGCGTAGCTGGTAGAGTGATGGTCAAGAGTGGACAGAGTGGTGAGGTGCAGCAGAGGCTGGTGAAGATCAACAAGCCAGTATGCAGGATTCCGAACCTGGCAGTGCACTTCGGTGGCAGCGTGCCGTTCGAGTTCAACAAGGAGGCACAGCTATTCCCAATCACTGGCTTGGTATCTGCCGAATTGAACAGACAAGGCAAGACGGGCGAGGAGGTGAAGAAAGCTGAGACGGATGCCGAGAAGGAAGCTGCGTTCGAGCCACTGAAGACGCCCAAGGAACGTCATCACCCCTATCTTATTAGCTTGCTGGCAAAGGAAGCAGGCTGCAAGGAAGACGAGGTTCTCGACTTTGAGTGTGTTCTCTTCGACACCCAACCGGCATGCATCGGTGGACTGAACGACGAGTTTGTCTACTCCGCTCGTCTGGACAACCTCGGCATGACCTACTGCGCCGTCGAAGGTCTCATCCAATCCGTCGCATCATCCTCCGCTCTCCAAAACGACAACACGATTCGCATGATCGCCACCTTCGACCACGAGGAAATCGGCTCCACCTCCGCCCAAGGTGCGGACTCCAACATGCTCCCCTCCGTCGTGCGTCGACTAAGCTGCCTCCCGTCTTCCCCATCCTCCGGCTCCTCATCTGGCTCCGACCAGTCCTACGACAAAGTCTCCACCGCATCCGACGATACCAGCACAGCCTACGAGCAGACCTGCTCCACATCCCTGATGGTCTCAGCCGACATGGCCCACTCCATCAACCCCAACTACGCCGGCAAATACGAAGCCGAGCACAAACCCCACATGAACGAGGGCACCGTGATCAAAATCAACGCCAACGTCCGCTACGCCACCAACTCCCCCGGCATCGTGCTCCTGCAGGAATGCGCCCGCCGCGCCAAACCCGCCTCGTACCAACCCCCCGGCAGCAAAGTCACGAAATCCGGCGTCCCGCTGCAGATGTTCGTCGTGCGCAACGACATGCCCTGCGGCTCGACCATCGGGCCCATGCTCAGCGCGAACCTGGGCATGCGCACCATCGACGTCGGGAATGCCCAGCTCGCCATGCACAGTATCCGCGAGACGGGCGGTTGCTATGATGTCGAGCACGGTGTCAATCTGTTCGATGCTTTCTTCGAGCATTATGGCGAGCTGGAGCCCAAGATGATGGTCGATTGACTGCAGGATGGTGGTGGAAGTCGGGGTAGTGGGGGGAGTAGGCTTTAGTGGTGCTGAATAGATGATAGTAAGCGCACGTCGATGAAGTGTTTTATGTAGGTCATGCCCAAGCCTTCATCAGTTCATTAGATGTGTGATTTCTATTGTTCGGACCCTATCGAGTGATGAGATAAGACGATGGAGGCTGTTAGTGTTGTCCCCTGATGTTGGACTTGTACTGCGCTTGTCGCGTGTAGAATGTCTAGTTGAAGAGAAGTTGAAACATACTATGTAGCCACATGAGGTCAGTTGGCTGGTACCTGGGTAGGTACGCCCTCGAACTCTTAACATCACGGTATCTTGATCGAGGAGCGAAAGGCATTCTAACATGTGGGACAATGGTATACCAGCCTTCTCACAACTTGGTTATACTTGGACGGACCGCAGGCGAGAGTAGGGCTCTTGGCTCCAAGAAAATTGTCAAGACACGAAGTCGGAAGTGGAATTAAGTCGTAGCAACTTCAACGATCCAAGATCTTGAACCCTAATAATCTACATAATCCTAGTCTCATTAAGCAAACCCGCGACTTCAGCCCGACAAGAACGACAGTATTCAGCGAACTCCTCGCCCAGCTGCGCATCAACCTCCAGCCTCGACTGGGAAGACTTCTTGCCACTCTCACCGCGCTGCAACATCTTCTCGACCTTGGCGCACTTGCGCTCTTCAGAGCGTACCCAATCCTCCCACTCGGCTTTGAGGACATCGCTCTCGACACGATTGACGACGCGGAGTGCGATGAGGAGATCGTGACGATACCTGGCGATCGCATCGCGGGTGTTATGGAGCCGGGCAGCGTGTTTCTGCGGCGTGGCGATGGAGGCATCATCCGCAGCGACCATATCGCTGAAGGTTGTTCGACAAGTCTTTGCTTCGGCCGTCGAAGACGAAGGCGGCGCCATAGCGTCAAGTGTCGCATTGACATCCGCGGGCATGACGAGTTCCTCAAGGTCTCGGAGATAGATGGATCGGCCCATGACGGGGTTGGGAGTCACACCGACCCGTGACATGAATTTGCCTGCGCTCCGTTCTTGATACCATAGCAAGCTGTCGCGGTAGCCGTACCAGCTATTGTATATCATGCTCGTCGCGAGCAGAGCAACGAGGAATGTGTGCGCTGTGCAGACTCCAACTGCGCCCTTGCCAACGGCAATAAGTATATCAATGACCATGCTGACGAGTTGCAGGGTCTTCGCAAACACATCATCCAGTACTAGTCGCGGCAAGCCAATAGTCTCTTGTTGTCTGGCTCCGTTTGCAACTATGCTGCGCGCGACGTTGGGCACAGCTGAGACATCAATCTGAGGCACCTGCAGCTGCTGGCCAATACCCCCAAAGATCTCGATGGCTCGATTGGTCTTGCTGTGGTTTCCAAGCTTCGCCACCTGATCCATAGCAACATTCGTAAGATCCAGCGCGTCAGCTTCCAAGCTGTTCAAAGCCTGCTTCTCGATCAAATGCTTTACATAAGACCATTGAGGAGCCTGCAGCCAGTTGACTTGTTGGAAGATAGCAAGTTTGCATTTGCTCTTCGAGGTATGTGTGATTACTATCTTGGTGACCAATCCAAATCTCGTTGCGTACGGTAGTCTCCAGGGATTCTTATTATTGGTGATCACATAGCACAAATGGTCATTGGAGACATCGACAGTCTGTGTATCTGACATTTGCGAGTTTGGATCCTGGCTCGTAAACTTGCGTGTCCAAGGTCCCTTGGTTTGCTCAGCCGACTTCGTCCAAGGACTTTGCGAAATCTTGTCCGCCCACCTATTCGCGTACAGCAGTTGGAAGACAGCGCTCTTGTCACCGAACATGACATGAAAGAGCGCCTTGGCCGAGACATTGAAGTCGCGAGTTACACTGGCCTGCATGCTTTGAGGTGCATACACCACTGGCTGTGCCGGCAACTTGAATTTCTGTACTTCTCGACCAGTCCTGGCAGGATCGCCGTATAGATTTCCGTCTATTCGCAAGCTGGCCTTGACATTCTTTCCATATCGACGCGGGCTCTTCTGCTGGTCTCCCACAGTAGTTGGCGAGCCACCCTCGTACGTGATGTCCTCCCAACTTTCTACGCTCGAGCTTCGTTGCGGGACATCCGCCTCAAGCTTGATGAGCACTTTCAGTACTTCCTCCAGGCTGTCTGGATCTTCGGAGTTTGCATTCCGGACAAGGTAGCTCAGTCGTCTTTGCAGTAATCGAAGGGGTTCAAGGAAGACCTTGATTGTTATCCTGCGCTGATCTGTATCCTCTCTATTCTCCTTGAGTAAGAGGAACAAGAAGTCACAATCACGGCCCGGTGCCGAAGTGACCTCGTTTATGCTTGAGAGGCTGGCCCCGGTAATGAGTACAAGACCCAAATGGTTGCTGTAGAAGTAGACCTCTTGCGTGGTCACGTAAACTCTACCGGGAAACTCTTGCTGCTCGTTCGGGTTCCACGTAGCTCTGAAAACGAGCACGACTTGCTCAGACCGCGGTACGGAGGGAAATAGCATTCGGAATTGGGCTTGTTGGACCTTGAGTGGCAGTGGGTAGTAATTTGGGAAGTCCTCGCTGTCATCGCCGAGCTTCATTGCACTCAACGATGATGTATCATTGGCGGCGCTCAGCGTCTTACGGTGTTTAGGCAGCTCAGGTGCTGCTGCTGGCTGGACCGAGCCTGTGCCGTCCATGATACTTGAGTCATCCCGCGAGGCTGAGGGAGATCTAGATTTCCCCTCAATACCCGATGAGGCAGGCCGAGAAGAGGACTGCTGTCTCCTTGCCACGTCTTCACCTAGACGATTGACGTAGCCCCAGTTGCTGCTGCCCCAAAGATTCGCCATTATTCCTGACGGCATCCCTTCGGCTGCTCTCCCTATCCCAATACCACGCTCGCCGCTGACGATGACAGCAGTGTGGCTCAGATTGGTCGGGGCAGGTGGGTTCGCTAGGGTGGACGGCGCAAGACTGCTAGTAGGTATGGTGTTGCTGCGTTTTGGAGGGTGTATAGTATCACTACCTTGTGAAGGCGGCGGTGCCCCTGGACCGACAGGTAAGATGTTATGACTCGCCGAAATGAGACTTGCTATGCCGCCAGTGCTTGCCTCCGACGGCACGCGTGGCGATGCTCCTCCCCGTTTGTACAAATCAAATCTAGACATGATTCTTGCGGCGTGCTCTCGCGCACCCTCTCCTTCCTGCTTTTCAAGGCTCATGACCCGCCGGTTTGTCGACAGAGGCGGGGCTGGTGTATCGAAGCTCGAGCGAGAGGCAAGACTGCTCATACCGACTGATGCTTCGCTTTCTCTCGCCTCGTCTAGCTGCGAGTCGCCGAGCTTAGCAGCAAACTCTGGTGCAACAGGGGAGCTGACAGCAAATGCAGGGTCGACTCCAGAAGAAAGCGGGCTAGTCTCAGTGCTGGTAGGGTCTTCAAGAGCTTTCTTCTTGGCCACTTCAAGCGCAGAGATCCATTCAGTCAGCTCATCCTGAGTCTCAGCCTGCAGTATGATGCTCGTGTCTTTCGTTTTGATTTCAAAACAGAAGCGTCGGTCCTCTTGGAATGCCGGTCGGATCGAACACAAAAGCACTCCGATCTTCTCACTTTCCTCAACGCCACCAGACTTCGCGCCTTGGATCAACCACCCAAAAATACCACTCTTTACAAAGACCCATCTCCTCGACCAGACAGTCCTCGCGGGTTTGCCAGTGGTAGTCTTCATGAAAAGCCAACCTTGCTGTTCCAGCCTTTCGTTCGCAGATTTGGACGTGATACCTGTCGCACCGCCAGCGCCACTACCGAGATATGGCACGGTGGATGCAGAGTAGTCCTCCAGCTCCCTACTAGGTCTGATCCTAGAGCTCACAGAATCCTCAATCTGCCTTCTCGCCGTAAGCAGTTCTCGCTTGAAAGCCCGCTCGCTGTTGTCCATCTCCGAGCTCCAACCTCGTACGCGCTCCATTTCACTGCTCAGCCTGGCGAATATTCCATTGTTGGCTTCCCGGCTCGCACGCATGTCCTTCCACTGGTCCGAGAAGATCCGTACGATCAACTTGTCCAGGCTCGCCCTCACCTGTGGTGCACCGGTGCAGAAATCCATGCTCGCCTTGATATAAGCTCTCCGTGCCTCGTGCACTTGGAACGCATCTTCCCGTAGACTGCTTGCTTCCTTCGTCTTGCTTTGCGACAGGTACCGGGCGATGACATGATCGAAGGACTTCTGGGTCGCCTGCAACGCATTCCGACTCTCCTTGAACGCCCGCAACTCGGTAGACAAGAAATGCTTTATAGGGTCTATAACAGTGCTGTCGGACCTCTTTACGCCTCGCAAGGTGGATTGCCAGAACTCCCGTGCACCTTCACCGTACCGCTGCATAGCCAGCATGGTATAGTCATGATCCAAGACAGCTTCGCTGACTTGTACCGGCGGCATGCTCTGACTGAGGAATGAGTTCACCAGGCTCTCCAGTGAGCTCACCTCCGCCACGAGCTTCGAGGCCGCTTTCACGTATCCCTCCAACCATCGTTCTACAATCTCGATTTGATCCGCAAAGTGGAGAGCCGTGGCGCGGAACGTGGGAGAGTCCAGGGCGGCTTCTTTCAGGCCGACTGGTATGAGGTGTAGTGGACGTTCGACTCGTTCGGCTTGCGGCAACGTGGAAATGCTTGCGTCGTCCGCCATGATGATGGTGACGACAAGATCGCATGTACTGGATCTAACGAGATTTCCCCAGGGCGGTGATATTTGTAGGCAGTCTCATTCTGCGCTTTTCACCCTGCGCGGTGTCTCATGATTTATTTCATAATCGTCAACCTACCGTTCGAGTGTCGTTGAAGTTCAGGAACAGCACCGATGATGCGCAATTCGTCTAGACAGCAAGTGAGCTGACGTACAGGCTTAAGCTTTCGGAAGGCCACCCGAGGCGCGGGATAGCCTCCAAAGCTCAAACCGTTGTTAACATCGGAAACTCTCCGCCCTCCTCCCTTCTACCTTTTACAGTGCCAACACACTCCTTCTCGAAATTGATATTGTTACCCGTCAAAAACAGATGAGACAGCAATATCGAGCCAAGTACAAACTAGAGTCACCAAGTTAAAATTCACAAGAAAAGTCTGGAGTCATACGAGCGCAGCTGGCGAACGACCCAATACATTATCTACGAGCCATTCTACTTCCTTATTCTCCCTCCCCATTAACCACAGACCCAACTAGACAGCCGGCCGATAGCCCGGGGGCTTCCCAGCCATCCGCGGCTTCCAGTCATGCTTGCTCTTGCCGACAGGAGAGTAAGGGGCGCCAGCGACACGCTTGTTCACACCCGTGTCCAGGACGGCCAAGCTCAACTCGGTCATGTAGAACTCGAAGACGCCGTCGGCGTTGGCAGTGATGGGTGTCTCGGTGGTGCTGACGACTTCGTTGCCCTCGAGAGGATCAACCATGGCGTAGGGGTCGCCGCCGGGGTTGGTCACCATGGTCAGAGTGGCTTCGGTGCCGGCCTCGACGCCGTCGAAGTGGACTGAGACCGGGACGCGGGTGCTGTTGGCGCGGTAGGTGGAGTTGTAGATGTCATTGCTGGAGATGTTGTAGCAAGCGCCCTTCCACACCAGAGCGTCATCACGGTTCTCATCACGACCTGCCACGTAGAAGACTGGGCCGAACTGTTCGTTGGCTGGAAGTGTGTGGGAGATGGGCGATGCTGCAAGCGCCTCCCAGATGTACCAGCTGACTGACCTGGTGGTCAAAGCTGGGTCTGCGGCATGTTGGATCATGGTGACGGCCCACTGCCAGCGGTTCATGTTGCGCAAGATCGGGGCGTAGAAAGTGCCCGGAATACGGTCAGCGTTGCGCTCGTATCCGATCATCGAGACTGCCGAACCGACAGCTCCAATCCAGGCAGGGAAATCGAAGAGAGGTCCGTCAAACTTGGAGCCGTTGTTAGGGAAAGTGGCCGAGACCTCTCCGACAATGTGACCAAGGTCATTGTCGAATCGGTTGAACTCCTCAACCAAAGCGTCAGGCTCGCGGTAAGGGTGGTAGTCGCCGATAGCCGGTGCGGGGAAAGTGTAGTTGTCAGATGTTGCGCCAGACGCAATGACCTGGATGTCGGGGTAGGCGTCGTTGATCGCCTGCATGAACATCGGGAACCGATACTCCTTGTAGCTGTTCCAGCCCTCTGGGGCACCGGCAAGCCAGTCCTCATTGCCAACCTCGACGTACTGCAGGTTGAAAGGCTCTGGGTGGCCAAGCTCAGCACGGCGGCTGCCCCATGGAGAGTCAGCCGGGCCACGGATGAATTCAATCTCATTCAGAGCATCGTCAATGAACGGCTGCAGGTCGTTTCTGGGGGTGATGTCTCCGTTCAAAGAAAGTCCGGCCCAGACACCGACAACTAAGGAATGGTCAGCATTGCTCAACAAACCTGCTGCTCAACTTCTCTGCTTACCGATAGTCATGTTGTTGATGTCCTCCGCCAGCTCAAGGTATTCCATGAGACCGAGACCGTTCGTCTGCATGTAACCCCAGACGCCTGGGAATCCTGGACGCTCGCGAAGCGGGCCAAGAGTCTTCTTCCAGTCCCAGTACGTCTCGTTGGTATTGCCCTCAAGCATGTTTCCGCCTGGGAAGCGGAAAACAGTCTAAACAAGCGATGTCAGCACAAGTCAGTGCGGACTGTAATCTCAAACAGACTCACAGGGTGGTAAGCCTCGAGGACCTGGGCAAGGTCAACTCGAAGTCCATTCGGCCGGTCCTTGTAGGTTGGCGGGAAAAGGCTGATCAAGTTGAAGTCTAGATAGCCGTTCTCAGTGCCCTAGATCCTGTTAGCATCGCTCGACTCCAACAAGGCAACTCGAATCTCACCTCTGGGTTGAAAGTGATGGCAAAAGTGTTGTTGCTGTTTGGCGCGTCCCGGTCAGGGGTGAGGGTGAAAGTGTGTTCAACCCAGTCATCCGCCACAGCCTGAGAGGGGACCTCGACGGACCCGAAAACATCATCGGTCAAGTTCGATTGCAGGGAAGCCGTGAAGGAGCCGTCATATGCTCCACGAACCCAGAAAGAGCCTAATCAGAGTCAGCAGCTGCTCTAGAGATCAAATGCAGGATTGTGAGACAAGACGTACCAGTGTACTTCTGGCACTCCACATTCATGCCCCAGTAACCCTCGTTCTCGAAGCCAGCACGGTTGCTTCCATTGCCAGCCGCAACACGCATGGACGAGTCAAGAGCGGCCGAAAGCGGCTGCGAGAGGTTCTGGATGCTCAACCGAGCCCCATGGAGCGAATGATATCCATTCAGCGAGACGGGGTATAGCTCGCTGGACTGGAAAGCGCGGTTGACGATAAGCTCGGCATAGATACCGCCGTCGCCGGAGTTGTTGATGTCCTCGTGCAGGAAGCCATACTGGTGGTAGCTGGTCTTGTTGCCGCCGGAGGAGGCAACCTGGACGTCAAGAGCGGCCGCAAAGGGTGCAAGGGCGGCGGCTAAGGCCACCGGTTTGAGATGCATATTGAACCCCCTTTGCTATGATGAGCAGTAAAATGCGAGATCTGCAACAGCAACAACAGCAACAATCAATCCTGGGCTCCTCTGACTATGTATTGCCTACCAAGATCTCCCCCTCCGGAACAGCAGTGGGTCGCCGAGGCGAGACCACGCAGCGTGAGATGCATTGTGCCTGAACGACAATCTGCAGGACAGCCGCAAGATGACGGCTAGGTTGGCTGGGGATCGTTCTTGCGTCCTAGCGAACAATCAGCCATTGACGGACATTGGTTTTGTTCCGGCAGCCCACCCCCTCCAGATCTCCACAGAGGATGTCCCCGGCCGCCGGCTACAGCTAAACATCCTCCATCTCCAGATCCCAAGCTCGCGCCAAGCCCGACGTCTGCGGGGAAATCCTGCTCTGCCCAGACGGTAAAATAGGAATGGAGATGGCGGGGGGGCGGAACATTTTAACCAGTTCCTCCAATTGCAGTATTCACGGTCACTATACTGAATGACGTCGAGCAGAGGGCGAAGTTAGATGCAGGTTTTAGTCTGTTGTTGAGCTGCAAGAAACAACCGGCGTGGGAATCCGGTTGATCGATCGGGTCCGGAGGGGTGCACCGGTTTGTCTACCTGTCGATGATGGTGATCTGGTCTGCGGAGTTCAAAGTCCACATTGTTTACTTTGTTTATTGCCAGGGCATCTTGCACGATACTTGTGCGGTGTTGCTGGGGTTTTGATCACTGCTGTTTTTCAGCAAGCTCGCAAATTCAAAGTGGAATTGTGAAGGACCACGCCAATGTCACTCCCACATCATGTAGATTTGACACCCATTATACCAATCAGGCTGATTTCTGCCTAACCTGCCACTTCCTACATCAGGATCGGTACAAAAGCCGTACACGTAATGGGAGGATTAGCGATGCAGAAAAGGTCTACGATCTATGAACAAAACTTATCTCTCTACCTCCACGAGACCAATCCAAGACATTACTGCTTCTCCCCTCTCCTCTCCCACTTAACTACAGCCGGTCTCATCGGCTGGCTGAAAAGACTGCTGTAATCAGTGCCAACGACCTCCTGGCTCCCATCCGGGTTGAAGAACTTGAAGTCCCTGATCACGGTCGCGAGGATGGTTTGCAGCTGGACATAGGCGAACTGCTCACCGATGCACCGATGCCTGCCGGCACCGAAAGGTAGGTAAGGCGAGGCTGCGCCCTTGGAGACAAGGCCATACCCGTAATCTTCCTTCTCGTCTTCCTTGTCGGCGTTACCTGATGCGAGATGCTTGGGCGCGAGGTGAGAGTGCTTCTCGGAGACCTTTTCATCCCATCGGTGCGGCTCCCAAAGGAGAGGCTCGTTGAAGTATTCTGTTGAGCGTGCCGATACGCCTGGTGTAGCCAGTAGGGAGTGCGAAGTAGGAATGACATAGGGTGTCCCTTCCACTGGCATCGGTTGCTTGACGTTTCGGAGAATAGAATGAATGGGGGCGTGGATACGGAGAGTCTCCTTGACGACTTGCGAGTGCAGTGGCAGACGGCTGAGATCTTCAAAGGTAAGCTCCTTGACGCTACCATCGGCGTTAGTGCCAAGGACATCCTTCTGTTCTTGGAGCAACTCGTCCTGGATATCCGGGCGAGAGGCGAGACGAAGGAAGATCCAAGACGATGTCGAGGAGGAAGAGTGCTGGCCGGCCATTAGAAGAGCAATCATCATGTGCGCCACCTCGCGATCAGGGACAGGCGTGCCGTCCTTGTATGAGCACTGCATCAGGTTCCAAATCATGTCCTCTTCTCTGCCCTCAGACTTCAAAGTACCATCCTCTCGGCGTTGTTTGATGATTGACATGTATGTATCGGCCATCTTCTTCTGTGCGGCATCACGTCTCCTGTTCTGAGGCAGAGGCGCCCACGGCAGCATGAAGTTGATCGGCGTGAAGCCCATGTCGAGGTCATGGTACAGATCGGCGAACGTAGAGTCGAACCGCTCACGGACCTCCTTTCCTTGAAGGGAGCGAGAGGCGGTGTAGATGGTCAATTCGGCCATGGTAGGCGGGATGTCAACGGTACCGGAGGTCGAGGCAAACTTCTTGTGCGCTGCATCCTTATCGAAGAATTGTCGCACTTCTTGCGAGATCAATGTTACGTAGCTACGCAGAGCAGATGAGGTGAGGCCGTACTTGACAAACTACAGCCGGGTTAGTAGATGTCTTCCGTGTCGGCAGCTATCGCGAAACTTACCTTCTTCTGCTCCATCAACTTGGAGTTGGGGCAGTCGTACACCACATCCTTTCCGAATACCGGTGTGGTCAACGGGCTGTAGATCTCCTCGGCGTTGACATCTTTCAGCTTTCCGTTCAAGATGAAGTCGTTGCCCTTGGTCCCCAGGCACACCGTTGTCTTCTTGCCCAGCAGAATGAATGTGAAGACATCGCCATACTTCTCCCGGCAAGAAAAGAAGAAGGTGTAGGGGTCCATGCCGTAGGAGATGGTGCTGCCAATGAATGGCACCCAGTGGAAGACGAGCGGTGGCTCATGAGGACTACCGCGGATGAGGAGCTGGCGGGCAACATTGAGGAGGATGACGGTAGCGATCAATATGCCGATAGCGGCTGTGAGGCCGGTCCAGGTCGACGTGAGCGCTGATACAGCGTGGGAGGTGTCCTGGAGGAGACCCATGTTCGCGGTTGGTAGTTCGAACGGGAAGCAGAGAGATGCTCAATTCGATTGTTGACAAGTATTACTGCATGCCCCCTTGGATAGGCCGTCGTCCTCGGCCTTATATTGTAGATGTCTTCGAAGGCAATCAGGTCAAGAGGAAGCGACCAATCGTTGTGGGACCATTTTTGTTGATGCGCCGCAAGCACATGGCCTGACTTTTCGGGGGGTGTGGCGTTCGGATGCAGGTACCGAGCACTGGCGCCAACCTAAATCCCGACGATGTGGGGTCGCCTTTCCTCTGTTGCGATGCGGCCAACCCGGCGGTGAGCAGTCCAGTCCAGTCTTGCATCTCATTTTCCCGTCACTCTACCCTTATCGATGCCTTGTTGCGGAATGTGAGGTGGTGCTGGTCATCAAACTACTTACGCAGTACGATATGGCAATTACACATCGCACAGTGTTCTGAACACTTCCGTAGTCCTGGACCAGCCGTACGATGTAGTTCTATCAGTGCCGAATGTGACAGCCGAGGGGTAAGAGCTCCTCCAAAGGGAGCCACTTACTTCTTGAATACTTCTCAGCGACCTTTCCAACTCCCTATCTTTCCCAAACCGCATTCAGTACCTTCCATCACAGACTCACAATCCATTGAAAACAACCGGTGGCAAAGATGCGCATCCCGTACGCCCCAGCGGAGCCCGCCAACCCGACGCCGGAGAACGAGGCCATATATGAGCGCATCCGCGAGCGCCGCAAGCCTCGTCCGCTCATCCCGCTGGACCTGGCCTTGCTCCACAACCCGGAGGTAGCAGATGGCTACAACAAGCTCGTAGGCGCCATCCGGTCCAAGGTGTCGGTCTCGCAGGCCCTGGCCGAGCTCGCAATTTGCTACATCGCCGTCCTGAACGGGGCCACGTATGAGTGGACGGCTCACGCACCGCTGGCACTTAAGGCTGGCGCGAGTCGAGCTGCGCTGGAGGCAGTCCTCAAGGGTGAAGTGACGGATGCAAGCGTCCTTAGCGAGGACGAGAGGCTGGTACTTGCGTTTACGGAGCAGAGTACGAGAAACATCAAGATTGATGATCAGCTTTTTGAGAAGGTGAAGGCGAGGTTTAACGACCAGGAGATTATGGAGCTCATGATTACTGTGTCCGGTTACAACATGGTGAGCCGGTTCTTGGTGGGGTTGGATGTCACGGAGAGCAATGGGAAGGAGATGGTGATGCCACCGGAATAGTTGGCTCTGCTTTTCGTAGAAATAACCTTTGCGAAGCTGACATAGCACGTTCATTTTTTTTTTTTTTTTTTTTTTTCCTCTCCTGTTTTCTTCTCTTTTCTGCGTCTCGATCGATGTAAGCCTCGTCATGGGTCCTCGTAGAATCGTCGCTGATAGATCATGTTGATACGGTCTCTTGCCTCTCAGAATTGCCTCTTTTCGCCTCTCCAGTCAATCTTGTCTTCCCACAGTGACGAGCTGGGTAGCAGTGTGCTGCTACAAGGTCGCAAAATCCAAGATTCGACAAAGTGCCATCGCCTAAGGTAAAGAAGAGAGAAAGCCGGACAGAAAGATACGCCCAATCCCTCTTTTCCATCTCAGGTGAGAAGTCACAGCAATCCGCAGTATCCCACAGCAGGCGCGTTCTCATCAACCCCATCCAAAAGCCGCAGCCATAGCTCCTTCGAGCTCGCCGGGATCAAATCCCCTCCGTCGTGGCGGGAAGGCTGGAGGGAGCTGAAAACCGTGCAAAGACGGATGGCGAAACATCAATTCGCCCGTCACTACTGTTGCCCATGCCATACCGCTCGCACTGGCGGTATCAATTGCTGAATCGTCAAGTATCTTTTCGTTCCGGGCGTTCTCTTCCGTGTCGTGGACCGCTGCTGCCCCTGTGGCATTTGACGGATCGAAGTTCCGAACTATCTCGGTGCTGTACAAGTGGTTATTCTTAGCCATGTGTGAATGGCTAGCCATCCACAGGGTACCATCATCATGGTCACTACATGTTAATCCGTTAAGTGGCTCTGAGGTACATGTCTCTGAGCCGTGGCGAGCCTGTCTGCTCAGAACATGGCTGACTCTGGCCGAGCGAGTCGCCTCATTCGAAGGGCAAGTGCAGTCTGGCGATGCTTCATTGGCAGAAGGAGAAATGAACCCGATGCTCAAGCCCGCTCCGCGAATTTGAGGACGCTCGTGGAGGTCGTCTGCACTTGGGTCTTTGAAAAAGCCGCTGATGGGGAAGTGATCGGGCTCAAGTGTTTGTGTTGAAAGTGCCATTGGTGAACCACATCGTTCGCCGTCGTGACTCTCGACCACGGCTGGGTCGTGCCTTTCAAGAGCAGAAGCTGCAGTCGTCCGGCCCAGAAAAGCCATGGTTAACTCGCATTGTACCGGTAGCGAGTTGAACACGTGTAGATCTTTCCAGCCTTCTTCTTCGCAAGGCCCATCCGCAGCATTTCCATTGCTCCATAGCCCTAACTCAGAATGCCTAGATTGTCGCCACGGGTCTTCCGGATGACCAGCTGGAGATTCTCCCATCGTTTGAAAGCGCTGTTCAGACAAATAGAAAGGGGGAAAAAACAGACACTAGCCGCTTCAAAAAGATTATGAGGTGAGCCATAAAGCATGGACGGTAAGCGAAGAGCAAGAGAAGCGAATGCTACCTCGTATTCCACTGTAGAATCCCAGAAGACTTCCAGTTTCAGCTACCGTTGGCACAGGCATGCTGATCGCCTATTACAACCATTCATACCATTCTTTCGGAAACTGAACAGCAGTGTCTGGATTCAAGTCTATGGAGCCAGAATCCTTTAGGATCGAAGGATCGTCCACCCACGCGCTTAAGTAGCCAGAAGCGAGTGAACGAGATGATTGGGTGGGAACAAAGAGGTACAGGCTACAGCACGACGAAGAGGGCGATACCGTCTTTCACATTTATTAGTTGTATGCGTCTTGCCTTGAGCAACCTTGGAACAACACAAGTTCCATCGCAGGATACAAGAATGATCTCAATAGTGCAAAGCCGCACGATCCTTCAGCGCCCTCCTGGGCCGTAAGGCTACCGCCATAGGCTTAGGTGAAGGCGCTCTTCGTACTCGCGGGCCACCATTGATAATCTCTTTCTAGAGCGACAGCACAACCAATCGCCTCGAACGCTGACGTCTACTCGTGGCACGAATGACATTCAGGAGTCCTTCTCCTTCACGGCTCCAGGCCAATGTTGAAGCAGAGCATCCAACTGGCTCGGATGCTTCACTGGCGTTGCACTATCAATGCCACTTTTGCAGCACAGAGCAGGAAGAATGTCCATGATGACACATATAGAAAACATTTAGTCGCGGACTTGCCAACCGAGACTCCCTTGAAGCCGCAAATACAAGTCCGTGCTGTCACCATCTATCTCCTGCCTTCCCTCTCTATGACGCTCTGCCTCTGATCTTTCTCGAATTCCAAACACCGCTTCACCGTTTCACGAAACCCAACTTTAGGACCCGTGCCAAACCCCGCAACATTGGACATAGCGCAGAGGTTCTCGGTCCAGCGATGGTACTGCTGTCCCAGATTACGCAAGAACAGGAACGTCAGCGCTTCTTCGGGGAAGACGTCCGATGCATCCACCATCCCTCCAGAAGTGGAGGCATCGTGGATAGAAGTGGTAGCGGTCTCGCGACGAGCAGAAGACCTCGGGGTCTTGTGGTGCGGACGCAAGGCGCTGATCCTGAACCTGCAGAACTCAAGCCATTTCAATTCCAACCTTTCGGCGAAGGCTTCCACGCTGCCGCCGCACGTCTCGAGGGTGATGTCATGCATTTCGTTCCACATGTTGAATGCATCGTCGCTACCGCGGGGAGCACACATCTCTTCGAGACATTGCCAGGCTTGGGAAGCGGTGGCGTATCCTTTGATCCTGGCGCGAAAAGACGGCGCGATGTTCGACCATAAGCCGCCGAAGAGAGCGCTGTTGCGTCGGTGGAAGATGGCGGTCTGCTTGATGTATTCGTTCCAGTCTTCGACCTCAACTTCACTCTCGCCGCCTTGTGGTATTGGGCGGGCAGGCTCAGTCTTCTCGCCTGTGAGCGTACTGTAGGTATTCTCTTTCAAAGAAGCTTCCACAAATGCATCTGCGAATGCAGGCCAGTCGGATGCGACAGTAAGTTTTGGAACGCTCTTGTAGCTATCCAAGTTCCCAGTAGAAGACTGCGCCAGGATCTCCACAGAACTGCTATTAAGATCCAGGCGTTTCGGCTTGACGTGGTCGGCTCCAAATGCCTGGAGGTCTCGCAGGATCTGTTCTGCTTGTCTTCGCTGTGCATTGAGGGCATCCGACGAATTAGGGTGGCCTTCAGCTGGCGGAGCTGTAGCGTCCATTGTCTGTTGATCGGGATCTGGGGAAGCCTGAGCTTGGAGGGCGTTGAATGCGGCTGGAATGTCCTCGTCATCAATTGCAGGAAGAGCCGGCGGCTCACAATCGTACTCGCATGCTGATGGTTGTACGCTCATGCAGTGTCCGCAAACAGGACGCTGTTTATCGCACTTTCGTCGTTTCTCCCGGCATCTCAGACATGCGGCAACACGGCCACGACCACCGTTACCTGCATCTGTCCGCGCGACATCACGGGTAGATCTATCATATTGCCCCTTTTGTCGGACACAAGTACCATATTGCTTCCACTTTAGCCTCATGTTGCTCACATCAGTCCGTGTGAAGAGACCATCGGGATGGTTTTTCTGTAGAAACTGGTGGACTTGTGTGGCAGAGGACCCCATGTTGAATAGCCCGTCCACTGCCTTTTCCAAACCGCCTTCTCTGGCTCTTCTCCGATGACCAGTGAGCTCAAGAGGGTCCAGTGGGCCATGGTTGTGATGAATGTTGCGGTGGATAATCTCCCACTCTCCGTCGACATTGAGCGATTGGACAGCTCTGACCGAAAGGCTCATTGGGCAATTTGTTCTTTTGGTGTATTTCTTCCTTACGGAGTTTACACCGGCTCCGACTGTGCCAGCCTTCGAGCAATTGAAGTAGCGCTTGTAGATCACGCCCTTCCCATTGTTTTTCGAAGCACGTCGAACAACCTCATAGCCGTGCTCCAGACTCCATGCATGCATAGCCTCCTCCAGGGCTTCCATTGAAGCATATTTGCCTTCGGGAGGCGGTGGCAAGTTGAAGATCGGTCCTTCCCCGCCGTCATCGTCACCGTTTGTTTGGCCATTGGGGTCAGCATCGTCTTCGTCATGATCATCGGTATCCATCCCATGATTTTCACTTTGATGATCAACCGGGGGCTGTTGCTCCCTTCGTAAAGCATCCCTCAATTGCTCCTCAAAATCAGACGAGTGCGGCCCAGGTGCACTTGGTCCAGCTGGCGTTTCGCTGGCGATAGCATCCTGCCTAGCCCCACCCTCATCACCACGACGCTTTCTTTTGGTGGGCCGCGTGGAGTCCTCTTCTAGGGTATCATGGGCCCTATTCACTGGCGTCGGGGTCAAGGCATGATGCTGTCGCTGCTGGTGGGTTGCGAGACCCGGTCGAGATGTCGCGTCAGAAGATGGAAAGAAAGGTTGAAGATACAGCCCTTCGTTCTGGTTGCCATGCTGTGCTGTTTGGGGTGCAGACGAGGTAGTCTGCTGCTGGTGTAGATGTGCTGGCTGGTAATTATAAGGTGGCTGCTGCTGAGGCGCTTGTGCTTGAGAGGGGTAAAAGTTGGCTGGATACTGGTAATTCAACGTTGTCGAATATGGATCTAGCTAAGTCAGCGGTATTCAAACGGTGGCAACGATGGCAACTGGGAGTATCAGACATACATCCAGGCTGCTGGCCATTCATCTTGGCAATGGCATGCGGGGTTTGGGGTGAGGTGGTCTAAATGAGAACGGTCTGCTGTTTAGGAGAAGCGGGTGACACCGAGAATGCACAGGAGCTGCTTCCACCAGGGCGGGACAACCCGCGGAGTGCGGAATGAGCCGCGAAGTCTTCCTTCAATGGAAGAGTGGCTAACCCGCCCCCTCCCTTGCGCATTTGCCGCTGAGCACATTCCAGGGGCAATATTGGGAAGACGGAATTGGGCACTATATCCATGGTGAATGTCAAGCTACATTTTGAGCGCGGCTTCTTGTACCTACGCTTTCTTGCTACCATAGTGGTTGATAGCACACTGTGAAGTTGTATCACCCCGCTTATCCTTTCCCTCGATCTACCAAGCATACCTACACTCCTGTGACCGTTCAATCGTCCACTTCCATGGCCTCGCCCTCTAGCCTCCCGCCTCCGCCTCCATCTTCTGGGTAAATCCCTTCTAGCCAGTGCGTTGACTCTACCGCCAGAACGGTTTTCTTTTCTTGATGAGTCCCGGCTCCGCCATCAACTCAGCATCTAGCGAGCCAACCGTCTCCACTATGCCTGCGGCGAATCGGTGATCTTGATCTTGAGGGTCACGCCAGAAGTTATCAGATTTTCCGGCGGATAATGCTTTGTCCGCCTCGGCGAGGCATGCAGCCTCGCTGCTTGGTGGTAGCCACATAATGGGGCAATCGTTGGATGGGACTGTCGCCGGGTCTCTGGCCAAAGCGACTTCCTCGAGCGTCTCCACAGACCCTGCACAGGGATCAGGCAGGAACCCCACATCGAAACCTCCGATCAGCCATTGCATCTTGTCCAGTGCATGTTTGGCGTTGTAACCATCTCTGAGCAATGCCCATTCCATTATCAGGCTGTTGGAGTCTTTGTTCCTCCCCATCCTCAAAGGAGCCCCGGGTGATCGCCTCACCTCCAGGGAACGATTGTAGACTTTCAGCACCGCCCCGACCACCAGCTCGGGCGAGAAGACGCCATTGTCCGCGAGATAGACTATCCTGGTATAATCCGCTTTTGGATCCACCAGAAATCCAGGGCAAGTGATCGAAGGCGTAAGGCAAAGAGAGACTTTGGCCTTCACGTGGGCGTTCCGTTGCTCGCTCCAGAAGAAGATGCCTTGGATCTCAGCACATTCAGCGACGTAGGCTTCAGCATTAAGCCCATCCATGAACACGATAAGCGCGACATTGCCTTCCATGACCGGTGTCGACTTCATCAAGTTGGTCCCTCCGAGTACCGATCGCATAACTTTGCCACCCCTTACTTTCTCAAGAACCCTTGTAAGGGGGATTTCCGGTGGGATATTGGAGATCTCTGCCGTGCGGCGTGGGTACCAGATTGGACTTTGCGAGAATACCGCACGCTTCACGTCATCCGGAAGCCCCGGATGAGCATTTGGAAGTGCCCGAGCGGGAGGGAGAGACACGGGTATGCTGTGATGGTCGAGCGCATGGCCGAGCGCCATGTCATTAGGTGCACTAGCTTGACCTTGACGGGGCTGGATGGAAGCCTTGGAAATCATTGGATTCTTCCCAGGCATGGCCGCCTTGGTGTCTTTGCAGGCCAAAATCCCGCTCGCCGATGCATCTTCGACGACACTGACCTCTGGCGTCTTCAACAGGCTGTTAATGTTCACCAGATTTCCATTTCCATCGTCCTTCGCGTGCTGCGATACGGTGCGATCTTCGTCGATTTCGGCCTCTTTACTGGAGACTTCATGCGCATCATCATCGACGCGATCTTCCACCTCTTCTGTTTCTTCACCAGAGATTCCCGCGGCCTTCCTCTGCTTCGTCACCTCCTCAAATCTGTCCTTGCAATGTTCTTCCCAATACAGCTTCCACTCAGCCGCGCTGTATCTTCCGTGCCCATCAGCCCATTCCTTCCACTGAGCATCATCCCACTGCTGAACATACATGCCCCTATTGACAAGGTCACGCCACTCACGGTGATTGACTCTGCGCCATCGGCCACGCTGGGCTGGCTTTGGCTTGCTCCAATAAGAGTCGACTGGACGTGGGACTGGAGGGTCTGGATAAACCTCCATCCAGCTTATCGAGCCGTCAGCATTGAATATCTTCTTGCGGTCCGAGGGCATGCCGAATACTGGGTCGGGTTCGAATGGCTGCGAGGGCTCATCGACGAGACCGCTGTCGTTGAAATGCGCGCGTTCGCATCGATCAGCGTCGCCATTGCGGCCATCGGTCACGGTCGACACCAGAGTCTGCGTCTCTGGATCTTCAAGTCGCTGGTTTAGACGCGTCGCGTCCGCTACTTTCCCTGTTGCCGCCGCTGCATTGTCATCGTGAAAACTCAATAAATCGCCTTCGATGTTGAAGTCTGGACCGGAAGAGTCGTCAGTTGACGAGTTCGGTGTGTGCGTGGCGTCGCGGCTACCACAAGGTGCGTCTTTGGAAGCGCCTTCAGTCTGGGTGGATTGCGACGACTTCGCTATCTCAGCTTGGAGGTAGCGAACGAGACCTTTCAATTCGACGTTCTCTTTCTCGGCCATCTGAGCGCGCTCCTCCTGCGCCTTTAGGCTGGTGTTATTGTTGTTGGAGTGGTGCTGGCTGAACGCAGCAGCAGTATGGACAGTAGCGTTCTGGGCTTCGGCAAGCAGCTCTTTCATGATGCGCAGCTCTGTACTCAGCTCAGCCATTTTTATCTGGAGCGCAAGCAACTCTTCGGTGTCCTTGCCGGCCATTGTAAGACGTTGTTGACTGACTGTTGGACCGCGGAACGTTCATGCCCTTGATTAGGGCGAGTGTGAGAGGCGAAAAAGTGAAGAATTGTGGAGAGGTTCTTGCCACTTCTTGTGAGCGTTTGAAAGCTGCTTGAGGATCAGCACGCAAGTGACTTAACACGTGAGCGAACTCGTCCACGCTCGGGCCTCGCTCGAGTCTCACTCTGCCTCGTGGCTAAAAGACTGTGAAATCATGAAAGCGCATGGGTTCAATAAGAAGCTCGCACTATTGCATCTGCATGGGGAATCTCTCTTTTCCCTGGGCTAAGGCTCATGAAAGTGAGCCAGATGTACCGGCCGGTAGACGGGCAACCTAGTCACGGCTCTGCTTCACAAATGTGTTGCTATGGCTCAAGACACTGAGCCTGGTTTGCCGGCCGGTAGACGGGCAGCCTAGTCACCTCTCTGCTTCACAAAGATGTTTCAGGTGTCGACAGTCATAATTCTGCAAGTTATTACGCGTTGTAAACAGTGAAAAATGACCGGCACAGTCCATCGGCGCTGCACATGCACACGCAACACTCATCAGCTGCTTGGGAGAACACCACTCTAGTATCGCCATCGATTGCGCTTGAAGGCACGAACGACTGCAGATGTTGGTTGCATGTTACCGGGCGGTAGGCTTTTTGTTCTGCTATCGTGATGCACGACATGTCACCGGCCGGCAGGTTTGTTGCTCAGCTATCTTGACCTACATTTTCCTGGAGGGAGGACGTTCATTAAACCGCGGTGACGATCCCGCAACAAATACCCGGTGAGGCAAGAGGTCTCCAGTGCTCGTGTTCACATGAGTCCTCCAATGGCTCCAGGATCATGATCCAATCAATTCTTGAAATGGTGGACTACATTCTGACAAGATGGTAGCATCTGGAAACGCGTCACTGAACTGAGAATCTCGCATTATTTGTTGAAGCTCTTCAACATAGGACCTGTTCCCTCGAATAACAACTCTACCCGACGCGCCCGTATTCCCCTTTCCAAGAAAGTCCTGAACGAGCTCAAAGAAAGCCATTTTCGTCTCCTAAATAACAACCCTACCCAACGCGTCTGTACTGCCCTACCACAAAAGGCCTTAACGATCTCATAAAAGGTTATACTGACGAAGCTCTCGTATTCGCATCTGCGATGCTTCATCCATACCAGTTGACGTGAGACAAAACAGGCTCACGATGAAGAAGGCGGCATCTGATCGGGCGCCATGGTCCCATCCGAAGTGGGTTCGAGCGAAGCCAACGCATCCAGATCCCGAGCCCTCCTCTCCTCCACTCCCTCATCAGCAGCGGCATCATACCTGTCGCCTAGCTCCGAGAAGATCTTCTCATTGAACAGCCCCTTCGACTCCTTGCTATACTCCACATGAACCCCATCCATCATCCTCTCCCACGCTCGACGTCGGGGCAATAGCTCAGGCTGCTCGTAGTAGTGGTCGAAAGCCGTCTGCAGCTCTTCTGGGGAGCCGAGGAAGTCGTCAAACACGCAGGACTTTCGACGTCTTGGTGGATCGGCGCTTCGAGACCTCCGTTTTCTCTCGAGCTCATCGATTCGGTGTCGACGGATTTTGTCAACTTCAGGGAATCGCTTTTGACGCTTCTTTACCATCTCGAGGTCGTCAGAGGGCTGCTGAGCCGACTTATGCGCCTGGGGGCTTGTAGAGGAAGAGCAATTCTCTTGGGATTGAGCGCTGGTGTTGGAAGATTGATTGGCAGATTCAGCCATAGTGTGAGTCTGGGCTTTGGACTTGGAGAAGGGGTTCAAGGTCTTGGACATGTTGAGACCTAGTAACCGGCGAGGGGCTTGTGTCTTTTCGGTAGAAGGTTTCTTGAGCGGACTCTCCATTTTGATGGCTCTAGAGAACATATATAATCGTCGTGTGGGCAGAAAAGGTTGAAGAAAAAGGCTTTGTTGCTACACGGCGTGTATTTCGTCAGAGAGCGTGAAGTTCTGTGAATGTCATTGTGTCAGAAAGGACACCGAAGCCTTGACAACTCCCGCCCGGTAATTCACTTGAACCGTATGGTGCTTAGGAGTCCCGCCAGTAGCTTGTGCGGCACCCATACTGTCTTACACTACAACACCTTTGCGTCAAAATCATTTCAGCACCAACCTGTTTGCCGCGATATCAATGTCTGGCATCAACAGAGCGCAGAACGGTAGACACACTGTAATTCTTTTGCAACCCAAACAGAAGCCTTTCTTGCCTGCAATGGCTAACATTGAGCCTGTAATTGAAGGCGGAAATATCCCAGGCCTTCGCTTGGTCGAGGCTAAGTGCACTTCGAGTCATTGAGGCATATTTCGTTAATCTGTTTTTGACAGCGCAAAAGGATATAAGATAGCCATTTGATATTCCGCACAAAGAGACAAAGGAAACAATTTTCATCATCGCGTTGGACTTCGGCCGAAGAGCCAAGCACCATTGAATGAAAATAGACACTGGATCTGGCTTTCTACTTCCCTTTTTCTTATTTTTGTGCTGCTGCATTTCTTACGAAATCTATGAATACTATGTCCTGTATACCACAGCTATTTCCTGTATACCGCATAATCTGAAGGAGAAGGGAAAAGGAAAAAAAAAAAAAAAAAACACACACACACACACACACTGCGCTGGGCTCGTGCTACAAGTTCCAACTACACGTTACGCAGATGGAAGACAATGGCCCTTGTTGCAACTGTGAGAGCAACCTAGCAACGGCTGATTGTTGCTATTGCTGACTAAGCCGAACAATCAGTCTGATAATTCCAATATGGTTCTGCCTTTACATTGAGCACGATCAATCCGATGCTATACCTCAATGCGCCAGAAAGATGTTGGGTGAGAAAAGGTGACTGACTCGTAAAGAGACACTAATGTACCCCATGTCGCATCCCTGCTAGCGCCAATTGATCGCGGCATCAGCCCGTGATGGCCTACCGAAGTCGCGTCATCCGCGAAACGCGTTTTCAGCTGTCGAGGCGTCGAATCCCATCTGCTCGTCAATGTCGACCCAATGGTCTCGTGCCCGATCTGCGACAAGCCAGTAAGGGAGCTGAACATCAACCGTCATATTGACAGCGAATGTAAGGATTTTATCGACGAGCCGACGCCGCCGGCCGCGACACAGGGCAGCAGTACCAACAGTCATGGAGGTTTGAAGGGCAAAAAGAAGGAGAAGCAGGAGAGGCAAGAGAAGGAGGAAAAAGCGAAGACTTTTTTCACTCCCGCCAGCAAGAAGGGCGTGAGCTTCAAGGATGAAAGTGGAGACTGGGGCTCGAGTCCTTCGGGGCATATGGGCGCGAGCCCATATCCGCCGCAGTTCAATGCCCCGCCCTCTACTGCGCCAGTGGCGACCAGCGGTGGGACAAAGAGGGATCTCTTGAAATCAGAGACAACGCCAGGAAATTCAGAGAACGCGCCACAAGCCCTTTCAGCCGTTGAGCCTCCCAAGAAGAAAGTCAAAAATGCCCACGCCCCTCTAGCCGATCGCATGCGCCCTCGCACTCTAGACGAAGTTGCAGGGCAAGACCTTGTAGGACAGAATGGTGTATTGAGAAATCTGATACTATCAGACCGGGTTCCATCAATGGTACTATGGGGAGGGCCCGGGACAGGTAAAACAACCATCGCGCGCCTGATCGCACAGACGGCTGGGACGCGCTTTGTGGAAATCAACAGCACCTCATCCGGCGTGCAGGAATGCAAGAAGATCTTTGCGGAGGCGAAGAACGAGCTTGGCCTGACGGGGAGGAAGACGATTATCTTTTGCGATGAGATCCACCGATTCAGTAAGAGTCAGCAAGACGTCTTTCTCGGGCCGGTCGAGAGAGGTGAGGTCACTTTGATTGGGGCTACGACGGAAAACCCAAGCTTCAAGGTTGTCAATGCGCTGCTGAGCCGGTGTAGAACGTTCACTTTGTCTAAGCTTACGGACGAGGATGTATTTGCCATCCTGCAAAAGGCGCTTGCCAGAGAGGTGCCGGGGCTATCTAATACCCCGTCATCTGACTATTCGGCCGATGACCAGGCTACGCAGTCGGATGATGAAAAGCCGAACGAGAAGAACAGCTTTTATCTACTAACCAAAGACGACTGTGCACTCGTACGCTACCTCGCCAACTTCGCCGATGGCGATGCGAGAACCGGGCTCAACTTGCTGGAACTGGCACTCGATCTATGCCAGCGGCCCGGTACTACCACAGAAGACATCAAAGCCTCACTTACTCAGACCCTCGTCTACGACCGCGCTGGCGATCAGCACTACGACACCATCTCCGCATTCCATAAGTCCGTCCGCGGCTCCTCGCCCGATGCAGCACTTTACTACCTCGCACGCATGCTGCAGAGCGGCGAGGATCCCTTGTACGTCGCCCGTCGCATGGTGGTGATCGCGAGTGAGGACGTGGGACTGGCCGACAACACCATGCTAGGTTTGGCGACAAGCACATACCAAGCCGCGGAAAAGATTGGAATGCCAGAATGCCGTATCAATCTCGCGCATTGCGCTGTGGCTCTCAGCCTTGCACCGAAGAGCACCAGGGCGTACAGGGGCCTGAAAGCAGCGTACGCAGCGCTCGCCGAGCCTGGTGTGGCTGGCCTGCCCATTCCAATCCACTTGCGTAACGCGCCGACCAAGCTAATGAAAGAGCTTGGGTACGGCAAGGAATACAAGTACAACCCTGACTTTGTCGATGGTCGGGTTGTGCAGGAGTACTTACCGGAGAAGCTTGAGGGCAGAAGATTCTTGGGCTCAAAAGATTTGGGTGAGACGGTTGATCCCGAGATCGCTGAGATGGACGAGCAGGACAAGGTCGCCAGAGAGTACGAGGGTGGCGGTGACGAGATGCTCTTGAATCCGGATGGCGATTGAATGAGAAATTAAATGTCCGCCGAGATGGTTACCATTCTCTGTATTCAGGATCCACCGCAGTTGCTCCATCTCTTCAGAGTAATAATGGTTGGATCGCGTCCTTTTCCGACCTGCCCAGGCTTCTGTCTTGCCAGGATCTCCGCTCTGGTACGAGACAAAATACTCCGATCCAGGCATCAAGACTCCAAGAAAAGATCATTCTTAACACACATCCATTCGGCAACGCAATTCAGGTGTGTCTTTTCCACGCCTTCTTGCCCAAGATTCTCACCTCGTCACCGGATCACCAACGTTCGGCGGCGCAAGACCCTTCGTAAAGACACAGCTCCGAATCATGCCCACCCACCGCGCAAACTTCCAATGGCCACGCTGAGTAAAATAAATCGCCGCCGTACGCATGGGAAGGAAGATGCCAATGTGACCTGTGGAGCCTGAGATGGGTTCGCAGAAGAAGGGCATAGTCTTGCAAAGGTGGAAGATGAGCTCTAACAGCTCTTCCTCGTTGACTTCGTCCCCCGGGTCAGGGTACCAGGTCTGGTCGAGGTCATGACGGAGCTTGTGCGTCTGCTGTACGGTGGTGCGGAGGAAGTGCAGACACATCCAATAGAGGCTGGCGAGGTAGGCGATGGAGAAGCTTGGGAAGGTGTAAGCGTGCGGGAAAGTCTCCCTATCAGGGAAGACTTGGCAGAACGTTGGGAAGTTGTCGATCGGTTCCTCAGTGAAGAAGGAGAAATCCTTTCCCCCTCCTTCTTCTTTCTCATTGAGATCGTAGGTCCAAGGTCCATGCAAAAGAGCGTGTTCAATTTGCCACCCCCAAAAGCAATCCCGCAACCTCCTTTCAATCCTCCCACAGTCAGCCAAAAGCCCTTCCAAATCCCTCACAGTCGTACCACCAGCTCCCATTCCAGCAACCAGATCATCATACCTCTCCAGCAAACCCGGGACCTGAATCGCCGCATCATAAAACCCCACCGACCGTTCCCCCACCCCCATCAACCCATCCTGCAGCGCCCCATCCACCAGCGTCTCCCGCGCCTTCCTCCTCCACTCCGGCCGCGCCATCAACGGCGCTTTCCGGCCGATCAGTCCCGCACACAACGCCGAATGCCGCAGACTGGAAAACATCAGCGTCGCGAGCGGCGACTGCAGACTCCCCGGCCCCCCTCGCGCGGCAATCAACTGCTGCAGTCCCGCCGTATGCGCCGTCCAGCCCTGCGCCCGCTGCGCGATCTCCTCGTACAGCGCGCACTGCCCGAGCACGTTCGTCGCGGCGAGGAGATCGTCGTTCTGCACCGCGCCGGGTCTTGTGAGTGTGTGCCGCAGTCGGGTGAGCGCTGAGCCGTAGGCGCGCACGCTCTGGTCGAGGAAGGTCTGGTTGTGGGATGTGGCGCCTATTGTGACCAGGGAGAGGGCGTCGAGGGAGGAAGAGAGCACGGTTTCTACTCCTTCCTCTCCGGGTGAGGTGGTGGGGTTGGGGCTTCTGCTGGCGAGGAGTTCGTAGAAGGAGAAGTGATCGATGCGGGACGTCTTTTGGGGTAGGTAGATGGTCATGAAGGTTGAGTAGAGCTGGGTCCGGACCGCGGCAGGACTGAGCAGGTCGCGGATCGCTGCTGGATGGGGCGGTGTGCCGCTCGCTGTGGTTCTGGAGGAAGTGTTGCATGGTGTTAGAGTTCCGGGCGTGGTTTGCATATCATACTCCTCAACATTTTTCACAAAACCGTTTCCGACCCGTTTTCCTCTATCAGCCGGTTTTGCACGGTACTTTATCTGCGCCTTTTGTGCTGTGATAGAAGTCTGATCTCTAAAATCGTCATCTGGGTCCCGATAGCCGGGACATTGCACGCCGTGGGTGTCGCACTTCTTGCAGCGAGGCCGCGTCTCATCGCAGCGGATCTTGCGTTTGCGGCAGGTATAGCAGCCTGTCGAGCGGAGAGGCATGGCGCTCTGTTGTTGGGTAAGAACGAATTGAATGGACACCTGAATGAAAGGCTTCTTGTTACACCTGTTGTTCATCAGAGGTGGCGTTGCGCAACGCCACTTCCCCTCTCGAGGTCTCCGTCCAATGAAGGTCTGACGTGCGCATGCCAATCGATCCAATGCCTTTCGAACAGATAGGCTCTTGGCGGCTCTCAAATGCCGCCCGGCCGATTTCCTCAAGTAGTAACGTGAGTCAACATGAATACCTAGGTATGTATAGAGCGTTTCTACCTCCCGAGGTACTACTGTAGCTGTTGGAGATGCAACCGATGGATGGGTGGGCGCGAAGGATTCAGCGGCCCGCTCTGTATACCACCAGATTACCCCGGTACAGTAGAGCATTCGCGTACCCTTGCATGGCTCACTCCAAGCTTCTACTCTTTCATCTTTGTGTGTCGTAAAAGATTCATGAGATTTGTTGGTGTTTACTTACCATCGGCGCATCATGGCACCAACAGCGTAAGCGTATCAAGGAAACACATTGCCATATCATTATCATCATGGCGGCAATCACGGCCCGCTACCTCAAGCTACATGTACTGCTCTCTCTCGCAGCAAAAAAGAAGGTACATATGGTACATAATAGACACTCATACAGCGATCCGATAGCAACTCTCAGTCACTCACTCACGACCTGATTCTCGTCATCACCCAGCCTATGCCCCATCCCCACTGCACTTTGTCAGCTCCTCTCCTTCCAATTCCCAAGCATTAACATCGACCATTATATCTCCTGCGGTCCTTCCTTCTCTTTTTCCGGGCACTACGAAGCACACATTACGCATTGGGGTACATGTGAGCCTCTCAGAGCTATCAACAATACAGCGTTTCCATGCTGCAGTGAGTACATGTGTAATAGAAGCAGTATCGTCGTCTCATGTCGAGTCATATGATACACGAAATTCATCATCTGCTCCGAGGTAATCAGAACGATATCGACGGCGAAGCAAGCAATGTTGGTGTATATGCCGGGCACGTTGCTGGATCTCAGTGCTCGCTCTGCGGGGCCGAAATTGTGGCTTCGTCGTCGTCGCGCGGCAAGGCACCGACGCTGCTGAAGAAGAGCGGGTTGAGCTCGACGCCCGCCGGCTGAACATTGTCAGGAGCAATGCCGGATAGGTTGTTTTGAGGTTGGCCAAAACCGCTGAAGATGTCGCCCCAGTCACCACTGTTGTTACCATGGTTTTGGTAGCTGGGTGAAAAGACATTAGTGTTGTTGCCGAAAGCATTGGGTTGGCCCCCAACGAGACCGAATTGCTGCGCGAACGCGCCGAGAGCAGAGCCCCCGTTCGGAGCCGGCCACAGGCTGTTCTGGAAGAGGGTATGGGTATTCAATCCACCGAAGCTGGCGTAGTTGGAGGTTGGCAAATTGTTACCAGCAGAGGACGGGCGAAAAGAGGTGCCGAAACCAGGGTCGTTGAAGTTCAGTGAAGGAAGACGCTGATGGTTCCGGGCTGGGTTACCGGCGAAGCTGGACTGAGAAGGCTGCATGAAGTTGGAGACAGGTTGGAACGGATTGCGCATACCAGCAGGGGCGTAGCCTGCAGGCGGAGCCGTGAGACCAGAGTCAAAAGTGATCTCAGGACCAGTGTTATCGCGATGGATGCTCATGCCTCTCCGCTGCGGGGCATGCTGCCTGCGACCCGGTGGCCCGAAGGTGAGTGAATCATCCTCTTCGGAGACGGGTCCATCACAGTAAGGCCTGGTTGACCTGACGAGACCACCAGGAGCATGCGCAGAGCGGCGTTGACGCAGCACTCGGCCGGTGTTCACATTCTTCTCCACAAGAGCAGGCCTCGCTCGACGGGCTTGACGCTTCTTCGGTGGCTCGGGCTCTGGAGAAGCCTCGCCAGACAGCAAGCTTTCATCGTCTTCTAGCTCCGGATTGCCAGTGATGACGCGCTGCTTGCGGAAAGCACCAGTGACATCGAATATCAACTCGTTCGGCTCCACGTACTCGCTGGTAGCTCTGAGCTGCTCCATGACTGAGTAGTCCTTCTTCTGGTTGCGCTTCCGCTTCATCTCCGGAGTGGCAGAGTCAAACATGGCCATGCCTGGCCAGAAGACACCCTTGAGCTTGGCAGCATCCGAAGTTGTCTCATCCATCTCCCATTCGTCCTCATTCGGCGGCGAATCGTCCTCGTCGCTCAGTCTGCCTCCATAGCGGCGAGTCGGCAGCGGATGGAACGCGCTGTCTGCATCGATGCCGAAGCTTTCGTCTGACAGCGAGCTACCGATGCTCTCGCGTTTGATGGGCATGTCGCCGTAGGGAGTCGAAGGCCAGCTCGGCATTGGTGGCGCGTAAAAGCTATTCAGGCCGCTTGTGGGTGAGATGCCAGACCCAGGGGTTACGGGGCGAGAGTACGGATCAGCCATAAAGCTGCGGCCGAGACGCGGGTTAAGCAGGCTGTCACGCAGCTGACGGGGTTGCTGGCGATTGTTGCGGCCACCCATGGCAGCTGCTGGAGTGCTCCGCGAGGAATTGCTCGCAGCTGCGGCAGACTTGTTGTCAGCTCTGGCTCTGGCTCGGCGCTTTCTTTGAGATTTTCTCGACTGACCTGCGGAGCCCCTCCGTGGAGCAGCCATTGTTGTGCCGCTGCCCGTTCCACGAGCGCTCCGCCTCTCCTTCTGGCTCATACGGTCTCTCATGAGCTCATCGAGATTCCATTCGGCATACCAATCGTCGTACTCTTCGATCTGCCTCCTGCATGCTGGATCGGCTGAAGCCTTGACTTTGATCTTGTAATAGCTGCTTAGATGGCCCTTGCTAGCTATGTGGGTGAGTAGATGGCTGACATCGGAGAAGTCGGGTCTCCTGGTGCAGATATTGCAAGTTAAAGGGATCGTAGATGGTCCGTTCATGATGTTCATATTCGATGCCGCTGCTGCTGCTGCTCTGCTGCTGCTGTTGCTGCCGTGTATGCTGAGAAAAGCACGCTTACCCTTGTTTTTGGGGGAGGGGTCTTACTGGTGGTTGTAGTGCTCCGCTTACGCTGGCTCAAGGAGGTGCTGTCGACCGCCGTTGGTGTCAATTAGCATTAAGGAGTGGAGGGGCAGTGGCAATTGACGGCAACTGTGGTGCCGCGGCAGTGTACAGATCCAAGGAGTGACGAGGGTGAAACCAAGATAGAGAAGAAGGTGACAAGCAGGCTGGTGGGGGTGGTTCAAGGAGGGAAGAAGAAGAGGGTGAAGAGGCGGAGAAAGGACAGGCAAGGTGCCAGCGACGACCTTCCGTCCGATTTGTGATATCTTGATGGGAAGAAGGTGCTGATGGTGTTCAGAATGAATGTGTTGGTCGCCGTTGCCGCGTCGATATCTTCGCGTTCCGAGTTGGTGGGAGGAAGAGGAAGTTGCAGGTCGAGGTGGAGGAGACACCGGAAGGTGCTCGATTTCCTCAACGCAGGCGCGTTCAATGGCAGGCGCCAAGCTTGAGCACGGTGACCACGCGATCACATGCACAAACACGCTCAACCTCACTTGAACACAATAAGAACAATTGGCATTGTGAGGTGTGATAGGACTCATCCCCCATCACTAACCGTCCATTGCAGCTCGTGCTGGTCGCTTAGAGAGCGCCCTGAAGCAAGTGGCGGATTGCGCGGAGTGAGCAGTTCGGACTCGGACGCCAGCCACCGGCGATGGCGAGATACCTACGATAGTAACGTCGTGATTTACAGAGAAGCATCTTACTTCGTAGTCGAGTCCCTTCTCGCAGGATCGAGTTTTGCGAAACACGAGCCGCAATCGATATTGTATGACATGGTAGATGAATGTCATGAGCCGATAGTATCCCCAGCGCAGCTGATCGTGACGCTCGGGTCAATTGTCAGAAGCTCAAGGTGTTCGCTCTTCTCTTGCATTGTAGCCCAGTCTCATAGTCAAGCTCAACTTGGGTTATTAGATTGCAAGAGGTCTTACTTACATCGGGAACACGAAACTTGAAGTCACCTACCTTTACCTCCCCATTCGAAATAGAGCCAGACAGCTCTGAAAGTAGACATTTGCCCAGAGAGAAGGAGCATGCATTGCAAGTGCCGCTAGCTCAACAACGCCTCACTACCTTGTCAATGACATGTTTAGGCATACAACTGCATGACGGTCAACAAACACGTTCGAAACAACATTACAGCGAGAGGACTTACTAAGCAGGATCCACTTCGACGATCCCGGGATAGCCAGCAAAGCTCAAGCCCGTAATGGCGAAAACGGTATGAAACACGTCTACCATATCACCCGGCCGGTCGGCAAACCCACCTTGCTCCGGATCCTGACATTCAAGGATGAATTTGGTCAACTTCTGTCCGTTGATCCAGTGGAACCGTCCGATCATGGCTAAGCTACTGCCCACCCACCAGCTGTAGCAGCTGTCGACCAGCTTCTCCGGCCTGCCGTTCAATCCACCGCTGGCGAGCTGGCGCTCACTGAGCCAGGCTCCGAGGCGATCCTTGCCTTCTTCGCCGAGATATGAGTCGAGCTCGCCTGCGATGCTGAGGGCGGCAAGACAGGTGAAGACCTGGCCGGAGTGGGATTCGCGGCCGGGAGCAACCCCAAAGCCGCCGTCGAAGTTCTGGCAAGCTTTGATGTGGGCGGTTGCTGCAGGCACGTCGATGAGAGGTGCTTCGCTTGGGCGCTGTGAGGGAAGCATCTGGAGCAGAGAGAGGGCGTTGAGGGCACCGTAGAGGAAACGTGTGTCCGTTTCGCCCCATTCGTCGCCTGCGAATGTGCCGTTGGGTTGTTGTAGACCCGAAATGAACTTCGCAATCTTCATCTTGCCATTTTCTACTCTCTTCTCAAGATCTTCGAACCCATCGATCAGGGCAAGGACTTGTACTGCCGAGACCGTGTACAGCATGTGTGCATCGTGTCCCGGTGCTGCACCAAATCCTCCATTCTCCCGCAAACAGCTGCAGACAAAATCCAGCACGCCATCTCGCGGCAGTGCGTCAGGATGTCCGAGCAGATGGAGAGCTGTCAGGCCCCAATAGATGCCACTGACACGCAGGTGTTCGGTAAGGTGATACTCCAGCTCATCTCTCCGCTGTTCGTCAGCGTCAGTGCAAGTGCCCTCACCTGTTTCGCGCGCCGACAGAGCGTACTGTGTCCAGACTTTGAATGTAAGCCACGTGTTTGTCCACGACCAGGCTCAGCTCTTCAGGCAGTTGCTTCTCCGCTCCACCGCCTCTTCCAGGTCCTGCAGCAAGCGACATGGCGTCTCCGCCTCTGAGCTTCCTTCTCTGGAGCTTCCACGCTAGCCCATGCAGAAGCAATCATCCAGTCTTGGAGATCTAGCTGCTGAGGGGCGTAAACGGCTTCGCTGGGCTCAATCTGTAGTGGAAAAGTTGAGCCACGCGGGAAGAGACTTGGAAAAAACGTGAGGTTCAAATTGAGTGCTCGTGAATTCGGAAAGTTCTAAAGCAGCGTGGTGCTAAAAGAAGGGTGCCTGGTGGCGCTGGGGCCGAAGAGGAACTTTAGCTCTGGACGTGCGTTTCAGAGATGGTGGGACGAAGCGGCGGGTGAGGCCGGCGAAGATGGGAGGGCAATAACACGATACGGGCGATGATAGTGGATGAGGATTTTTAATAGACGGGAAAAAAGACGTTAGAGAAGCACCAACCATCTCTCTGGCTATTTTGTCAGGAGAGAGGCGAGTAAAAGGACGTGGTAAGAGTTGCGTACCTATAATAATCCCGGGTACACTAGGCGCTGGTGGGCGCTGGTGGGCTGCCCCGTGCGCCTGTTCCTGAGCAGGCCGCGCACTGGGCAGGCTTGCAGGCAGGGGTTGCGCCGGGGGGTCTGAATGTCCTGCATCTGTAGCACGAGGACCCTCATCCGCTCCCACTCGAGCCCGCTTCTGTTTCGCCAATCACTCCGCACTGATCCCGGACCCTCGCGGCCACCCTCCATTCTCCCACTGCGCACCTGGGACTGTACAGCACTGTCACTCTCCGAACTTCTGTTGCTGCCACCGCCCCCCCCCCCCCCCCCCCCCCCCCCCCCCCCCCCCCCCCCATCGACGCCGTCGTCTGACCCCCCCGAACCCGACCACCCTTCCGTTCTCCGCCGCTGCAAGGCACCCGACAGCATACCTTCAATAATAAGCGACTGCGTTTCAGCTGACGTCGCCCCTCAAAGACACGCAACCCACTCCCGCTTGCTTCTCTTTCCCGCTGCCTCCGCTCTCCGCCTAGCGGTGTACGTGCAAGAGTTGCGACAACACCGTCTTCTTCTCCACCGCGTACGCCGACACAAACTTGTAGTGGCAGCGCGACACAAAGCCCGCTGTACGAGCAAGTCCAGCCGGCCCAGGAGCTTTGGGCGCCGAGCCGCCAGGTACGCTCTCTTTGTTCTCACCACCACACGCGCACATTGTTCGTCCTATTCAATGCAATTGGGTGTCAACTGAATACTTGCATGACCAACCCTTGGACTTGTGCGCGTCGAAATGCTAACAGCTGCTTTCCGCTGGCAGGACATTCCTCGTTTCATGTGCGCCTGAAACTCGTTCTCATCTTTCTTGAGGCCCGGTCGGCCTTTAAATGCTGCGGTGAGCAGCTCATGCAAGGCGCAATCTCGGCTCGCCCGCACACGCAAGCCATGCCCCGGCATGCCAAACCCGCAGAGCTCACGATCAATCTCAAGTCGGCTACCGACACCTCTCACACCACTTCCCGACCAAAGTCAAGTCCAATTGAAGTCGACTTGTCTTCTTTTGGGGGAGACTTGGGCAGCCCGCAGCAGGACCATCCGGCGCCAAAGCGCATTCGTCGTCATCCGTCCAATTCGCCTCGACACAACCGTGACCCTTCGAAAACTTTTTGAGCAATTTCAAAAGCAAGAAAGCGCCAGAGCAGGAACTGGAGCAACATAGGACGCAGGTGCGCAGGGCCAAAGAGGGGGACGATGAATACAGGCCGGGAAGCAGCAGTATGTCGAAGGTGTATCATCTACGGAACAACCCAGGCAGCACACCGGAGTTGAGTTTGGTTGGTAGCGCGGACAATGTGAGCAAGAATGGAGATGGTAAGTGAAGTGAGGTGGCTTGGGCGTCGATGAAGAGGGGCACGTGGTCGCCGCACCCAAGATCAGGCGACCACTTGAGGGCGTGTGAGGTTTGAAGCTTCACTTTTGTTTGCTTCACTCTTGCCACGCCTCCTGAACCAAACCGCTTCGTCAGACTGCCTGCCACCACAACAACTGCTCGTGCTGTGACCGTCGTAAGCTGGATTCGAGCCCTCCTTGGAGCTGGATCCGGCCTTTTGGCCCAAGAACATATGCTAACTGTAATGTTGAACAGATCCAAACAGCTCAAGACCGCAGCCCTCGCCGCACTACAGTGAAGACAGCATAGCCTCGAAACGAAGAGAGAACAAACCATTCCGGAATCCGCTTGCCCGGAGGCCATCTCTACGGAGAGATTCGGCCTCCAGAGGCAGTAAGCCCGAGCTCAAAGCATCCTTCGAAAAACCACCGAATACCGCACCGATTCAATCGCAGAATCCACGAAACGAAGAGACCATGTTCAAGTCCAAGGGCAAGGAATCGCGCGGCAAGAGCGCAGAGCGCGCCTTGGCCAGCAAGAGCAGTGAGAATTTGACAGAGGCGCGTTCACTGAAGGCGGCGCAGAGCAAGGAGAAGAGTGGGTTCATGTCAGGGAGCAAGAATGCTATGTCAAAGGCCACCAAAGGAGGCGGCAACCTCTTGACGAGACTCGGCAAGATTGGCAGAAGCAGCAGCCACAACGAAAAGGACGTCTCAGATGCCGATTACAAGATTAAGGTGATCAACCTTCCGCTGGTCGAACAGACTCGCATTACGAGGATAAGCAAGGACCTCGGGAGTTGCAGGGACAAAACTGAGTTCTGGATGCCTAGTCTTCCATGGAGATGCATTGAGTAAGTAGGAATGATGCGAGTGTGGCCGTAGCTTCATACTAACTGTTGGATAGTTATCTCAACCTCAACTGCGAATCAGAAGGCCTTTACCGCGTGCCAGGAAGCGGACCACAGGTCAAACACTGGCAACGCCGATTCGATAGCGAGTTCGACGTGGATCTCCTTGATGAGCAAGACCTCTACGATCCAAACACGATCGGCAGCATGTTTAAGTCATGGCTCCGTGACTTGCCGACCGAAATCATGCCAGCCAACGTGCAAGCCTCCTTGGCAGCCGAGCTGGAGAAAGACAACCCCGATTACTCCAAGATGGGCCAGCCGGCGCCACAGAAGCTGCGCGATGCCCTGTCCGACCTTCCACCCTTCAACTATTATCTTCTCTTTGCCATCACATGTCATCTCAGCCTTTTGCTCTCTCACAAGGAAAAGAACAAGATGGATCTCAACAACCTTAGCATCTGCATCGGACCACCGCTCAAGCTGGAGCGATGGCTCTTCAACTACCTGGTCGGCGATTGGAGACACTGCTGGCAAGGCTGCTTTACAGAGAAGCAGTATCTGGACGCGGAGAAGGCACATGAGCAGGGCGTGGAGTATCCATCCAGCCGCGGGGCGGAATCCTTAAGCACGACTAGCAGTCACAACGCTAATGCGGATGACCTTCGCCCAACAAACAGCAGTGGCAGCGGTAGCAACGCGAGCCAATACGAGGACGCACGTCCTTCCCAGCACACGGGCGCTGGATCTCAGGCGACGCAGGACGCAAAGCCCGATACCTATCGACCTACGGCTGTGCGCCAGGCCAGCAGCGGTAGCATCAGCACCGCAAAACAACGAGCCTCGCCATCCATCGCAGAGACCAAGCGTCCATCGACTGCAGAAACCAAGAAAGGACGCGAGGTTAGCACCACCCGCACCTTGGCGCCGAGAAAGGCCTCCCATGGCAGGAGCAAGAGCGACATCCCCACCACGCCGGTGAAGCTGAGCCATTCCAGCGTCGATCAGCAATTTCCCATGCCAGGACAGTCCTAGCTTGAGGGATCGTCAAGTCGCACTTTGACAGTCCCGCCATCTTGATACCCTGCAAATGAACAACTCCAAGTTCTCCCCTGATCACCTTCCTCCCTTCATCCGACGACAAAACAACATCGATACCCTGTCAGCAACTAAAACGTCTTATCAACCTCTTCCGTCCTCGCGACGCCCCGTCAGATACCGCGGCTGGCGCGTACCATCACGCTACCCGAGTGCGACACTCAGCAAACCACGATACCTCATCCGTCCTCCTTCTTCTACTTCAAAGATCTTCATGGCATGGCGCTGGGCGCAGCACAAAAGAATCCACTTGAGGGGGAAAGGGGGGTGAAAGATGAGATGATGGGTCTTTCCCCACCAGCCATCTTCCTCAATTGTTTCCTTCTAATTTCTTGGGGCGGGTGGGTGAATTGGGGGGGAAACATTTTTCCCGGCGTTTTCAGAGAAAGGTGCGGGGTCCATGAAGCTCTCTCGTAGGCGGGGAGAAGACAGAAGAACGAGGAGGGGCAATTGGGAAATGGCCGGCCAGGGTCTTTTGTCATGGAAGCTGAGAAGAGAGCTTGGCAAGCTTTCTTTTCTCCCTGGCGATTGGCATGGGTCTTCTACCATTACTGGCTGGTGAAGGCAAATCACTTATCCTCTCCCTTCTTTTGGGAATGATGTCGCCTTTCCCTCCTCTTTCTGCTCCCTTCCTTTTTTCTCTCTTTTTTTTTTAATCAAAGATGCTTGATTCACATGTACTATTAGCCGGAACGAAAGATGGGGAAGGACGGGAAGAGAAGGAGAGGGGGAAGGAGAGGGCTGCTTTCTTTTCTATTTATCCTTCAGACAGTGTGATGAATATGAATGCGATGAATTGAGATCGTCCTCCCACTTTTCCCTTTTCTTATTTCAGATCTCCCTCCATGTAGTTTCCTGGTCGAGTCGGTTCTGAGATTTTTCTTCTTTCCATGGGAGACGGAGGAGGCGATGGGACTTGTAGGGACAGGCTCCATAATGGGCTCGTCTCAATTCATCCGTACATGGAGACATGCCTGGGGAGCATTCATCCTTTTCTCCTGTTTGAAGAATCACGCTAATAGTACTTCGAGCTTTTGAATCGTCCATGTGACCTGTCTCATGTCCCTCTTCCTCGTGTCGAGAAGGGAGGTGATAAACAGGTCTCGCGCGACGAAGAGGCTCGCGAGCACAACAATCAGTCGGAGTTGAGAACCTTCGGACTGGGAGTGTTGTGTCCGTCTCTTTCCACCGCCATCATTCGCGCAGGGATGGATCGGGGGAGAGACCTTTTGATGTGCGGTCTTCCGCGCCTGCCAGTGGATCCGAGTTCGCACGTCTTCCTATTCAGGCATGTCTCTTCAGTGAGAGGAAAGGCGGCACGAGAAAGAACGGCGGGATTGTAGGAGTCTTTTTTCTATATACACTGTGTACGAACATCCTCGACCTCTTTTCGCGAAGGAATTTCGGGAATGGGAAAGCTCTCGCTGATCGGGGATGCAAACATAGAATGTATCCTTTGCTCTCGCGGACCGCAGGTATGAAATGCTCAGAGAGAGAGAGAGAGAGAGAGCATTCACAGCGGCTCGCAAAGTGAACGGGAGGTCTTTGGTGGAGTGGGGCAGAGGTAAGGCAATGCCTGGTCATCTGCTTGAGCCAGCAGAGTCTCCTCGCCCTAGGTCCAGGGTTTTTAAGCACAGGTGAAGTGAAGGCGAGAGCAGCGGGACATGTCTTGTCAGCTGCGACGTGCGAGTGATTGGCAAGAACGCTAGGGAGGGTCGACATCGAGGCACGGGGAATGACTTGGACAATCGAAAGACAACATGGAGTGAGAGAGCGTAGATCTGTATCCTTCTCCAGGCCCCAGCCAGTCAAGGCATGAGACAGACTGATGAAAGAAGAGAAAGTTCGCCGTGAAGACGAAGCAGTGAAGACCATCAAAAATTACGCCGCCGAGGCCCCCGAAGGAGACTCGTAGCAGCTCCTCTCCGCGCTGTGCAATGCAGGAGGTTCTGCTAGCTGTAGGCAATTCGTGAGCTGCCACAGCGCAACAAGGTAAGTATGAGGAAGCGAAAGGGAAGAGGATGGAGAGGGCGAGGGAGATTTTATGCGGCGAAAGCGCGCTAGTGGCTAGCGTCTGCTGAGGTAAGCAGATGCTCGAAACTTGACTCCAGGGCGCGCAGTCGGGGCTGGCGAGCGAGTCAGGGAGATTGCGCTGTCGGCAGGTTGGACGCAAGGAGGTCCCACGACTATTGTTGGAGCATCTCGTGCACTGAGATAATACGAAATAGGAAGGAACGCAATGGGAGATTCTCAGATCAATGAATGCCATTCAAGGTGAAACCCTGCCGCGGCCATTGGCTGAGACCGGCGGCTTTACGACCTTGATGGAGGAATGCGACATCTGCCTTCGTCAATTGATGTTATGCGCTTTCCTACCTCTGGCCCATCCAATATGTGCACATTGTCTGTGAGCCGTAGCTTGAGTGCGGTGCTCACTGATAGAGCACGAACAAAATGGCCTATATCAAAACCACTGACATGTCCAATGGCTTTCCTCCACAATGACGTTACCTGCTACCCCACCCAAATGCCCCCTCCGAGAACACGAATGGACGAACCTACCCTGTTTGCCCATTTTTGTGCCCGTCCAGTAACTATGTATGTAACGAGGGTATTGCTTAATAATTCGAACCTTCGAACGGTAGCATCGATGAAACAAATGTGTATTTAAGGTAACTCTCACCTTTCGTCAGCCACATTGCATCTCCGATACATAGACTCCCAAGACACGAGCCAAAAAACAACTCAGGAACAAGGTCCACCAAGACACGATCACCCCTTCCACGGAAGTCCCAATAGCTACTTGTATTCCTTGAGCCTCCGTCCGAACCAACACCAGCACACAAACCATGGCTCATCCACCCTCCCAAAGACAATGCAAGCCATCCAAGTAGGTCGAGTTCAACAAACCCTACCAGCTAAACACCATCCCGGTCCCCTCGCCAACGACAGATCTCGAACCCCATGACCTCCTGGTCAAAGTCGCCACCGCCTCCTTCTGCCACACGGACATGATGATCCAATCCGGGGTGTTCGGATCCGCGTCCCAACTCCCCAGACGGCCTCGCACGAAGGCGCAGGGACCGTCGTCGCAGTCGGTTCCGAGGAAATCGCCACTGCGGCGGGCTTCCACGTCGGAAGCCGCGTCATGTGCGGTTTGCCGCTGCATCCCTGCGGCCATTGTCTGGATTGTCTAGGGCCGGAGAACCAGACGCAGTACTGTACGAATGTTGCCGGACATGTCGGGGTCACGGCCCCCGGGTGCTTTGCGGAATTTGTGAAGGTCGATGCGAGGTCCACGACCCCTTTGCCGGATCGGGTGAGTTTCCTGTCGGCGGCGCCGCTGGCGTGCGCGGGACGGACGGTGTGGAGGGCGGTGTTGCAGACGGGGTTGAAGGCTGGGGAGTGGATTGCGATTGTGGGGTCTGGGGGCGGGCTGGGGCATTTGGGATGTCAGTTTGCCAAGGCATTGGGGTTGCAGGTGATTGGGGTTGATGCCAGGGAAGAAGGGCTGGCGCTGTCAAGGGAGAACGGTGCGGATGTGGTGGTTGATGCGCGGAAGGGTAAGGCGGAGGTGGTGAAGGAAGTGCATGCCGTGACCAATGGGCATGGTGCCGATGCTACGGTTAACCTTTCCGATGCTGAGACAGCTGCTGCGCTTGCCTGTGCTGTGACGAAGATGCACGGGCTTATGGTCCAAGTAGCACAGCCGAACGAAGTCAAGATCCCTTTCCACGAGCTGATCTTCCGCGATATTCGCGTTCGTGGAAGTCTGGTATCTTCAGCTGAGGAAAGCAAGAGTATGCTGAAATGTATTGCCGAGCATGGCGTCAGTGTCAAGACCAATCCGTTCCAAGGTCTAGACAAAATCCACGAGCTGGTCGAGATGGTGCATGGTGGTAAGATTCAAGGCAAAGCCTTGATCATTGTCGATCAGGAGCAAATCAATAATGAGAAGAAGATTGGAGCCAAGTTCTAGCATGGATTCTCAGGAACTATGGCATGTCGCGCCATCACTAGTTGTGTAGGCAGCGACTCTCCTTGTCTTTCAATTCTAAGGAGGGAAGAAGGATGAAGGACGCCAGCGACACGTCAAAGGTAGAGTGCGGTGGAGCAACGTTCAATCTTGTGCGAAGTCGTTAGTCAAAGAGGAAATGATAACTCATATGTACCATTACAAATCACCATGTTCACTGCACATCTGTTTGCATCAGCCCTCCAGTTCCTCCTCACATTATACAAATGAAGACCACCAAAGACAAGACATGACGCCTCGGGAACGCCATCGCAATGCTTCCTGTTCAAGCCCTCCTTAGAAAGTCAATCTGAGGGACCAGCACAAATAATACTTCACTCATGCATGCAGGGCCTTGCTCCACCTAAATCAAATTCTTGTTCTTCTTCAAGTTGAACGCCCTCTGGTCCTTCAACCACCTCCGGTAATCCTTCACGCTGCCGATCTTCTCGCCGTAATAATCCGGGATCGGGTTCTGCGGGCTGGACGACGCAGGGTCGGCGCGGTGCTTCTTGATCCGGGCGTAGAAGATCTTCTCTTTCTGTTTTACCTCCAAGTCAGCATTTACGATCCAAAGGACATCAATCTCCCTCCTTCCTTGCATTGCTTTTGAACTCCCATCCCTAATCCCATGACTCGAAACCTTCCAACGCTGTACAGGGTGAAAATCATCCTTACCTCAGCAATCGCCTGACTCCATCCCCGCCTCTTCGCCCAAAGACTGAACATCCCACTGCCGACGCTAGGCCCACACAGCCATCCTCCGCCCGCGATGACGATCCCGCTCATGCCGAGCACGATGAACGGGTCAAGGCCGGAGATCTGCGCGCCCCAGCTGTCCAGGTCCTGGGCGGCCACGACGGGCCCGAAAGTGAAGAGCGCGGCGGCGCCGGTGATCACGGAGGCGCCAAGGTTGATGAAGCGGCGCTTCTTGCGCAGGTCGAAGAAGCGGTTCCAGGTGAGGATGTCGGTGGGGGGTTGGCGGCGGAGCTGCTGCTGCTGTGTCGGAGGGCGACGGCGGGAGAGGCGAAGGTCTGAGGCGGAACGCGACACACTATGCTGGGACGCGACGTCGGGCGGGCAGGTAGGCGGAGCTGGGTCAATGGCTGCTTCGTCGGAACGGTGCTAAAGGCGGCTGCCTTGGTCTTTGCTGGGGAGGCCAGAGCCTGCGTTGTAGGCTTGAATGAGCGCAGACATGAGGCACGGGGCCCTAGGAGTGTCGCCATGGTCGATGTAGGTGGTTTCACTTGCTCGTGACGTCCGTCTGTCTACAGCTGATCGTCAACTGGATAGAAACGCCAAGTTCCACGCACGGACACCGGAAGTTCCGCCGCATGTGATGGAGCTTGCGGAGCTCAGATGGGCATTGAAACGACTCTATCTCCCTTCGTGATCCCTTGCCAAATGCCTAATGATTCTCACAGGATACACACAAAAATGGATAGGGACTTTGCAGTACGAAATCTCCCTTGTGTAGTGTACATCATCTCCCCTACCTTCCCACCCGTCCCAATTCCCTAACCCGCATCTCCCAAGGACTACAGACCTATCGCCTTAAGTCCGGGGTACCCTATATATTGCTTCATCCACTACTTCTTAGGAGAAATAACAAACTCCGAGGACGCGACTGATGTCGATGTCCAAAGTGCGCCGTCGCCCTGCCTCAGACCGTCCCATATCCCTATATCCCAGTCATGCGTAATAAGATCTATCCAGCCCACATTCCAGCCCACCCTTCCCTTTCAGTCCATCCTTGCGAAGAGAATCCTCGTACAGCCAGCGGTACCAAACGCCTTCCTCGCCGGTCCGGATCGGGATAAGTTGTCGCTGTCAGTAGTCCAGTTGTTCAGACGACTCGTGATTCCATCTGTCCTCTTTTTCGCGGGAGCTGCCTGAGAAGTTAAAAAAAAAAAAAATTCGCTGAGACGCTGTACATTCTACCTATGTTGCTGAACTTCAGGGATTATTATACACCGGGCAAAGAAAAGGGGGTGAATACGTCCATGCGTGTTGTGTCGTAAGTGATCGTTAAAAGAAAAAGGAAAAGAAAAAAGGGTTAAGTAATACAAATGGGACTGTTCGTTCCTCTCTTGCTCTGTTTCGTTTCTGTTTTCCTCCATCCATGTCCCTTATCCACCCAGACCCGTCAAACAAAAGGTTCGGAAGAGGCAGAATGGGCTCTCCGCATGAAGCATTTCTTCCATTGGTTCAGACCGTGGAGGGTCGCAATTTGATTTCATCGTCAGACCACTAGTCCTGCGAGAGAATGACAAAGTGCTGCTCCCAGATCCAGCCGAGGGCGCCGGTGGAGTCATCCTGGTTCCGAGCTAGCCAGAGCTCGCCCTTCTGAGCGACGACGTCGAAGACTTCGCCCTGGACGTATGTTAGGTAGGGAAACCCGGCTTCTTTCCGGGTTTTATCGATGCTGAACTCGAACAGCGAGGCGCAGACGAAGATCGCAGGCGGCTTTTGATTGGGTGTGCCTGGTGCGACTTGTTCGCCAGGCGTTACAGGGCGGGTCTGCTCGGCACTTGACGGCAGGGCGTCAGGCGGCAAGGCGGAGTTGAAGATACCATGATTGTGTTGGTTGTCGCTAAAGCTCGACGCAGTACCAGGCCACGCGCTGAGGTATGTCTGACCTGAAGATGAGCGTGGGCTTCGGAAGTTATCTGAGCTCTGTCGGGGCGTCTGGTACATCATGGGCTGGCCGGAGGAGGCATTCGCGGTAGCTGGTCTGCTGGTCGAGAAGGATGAGGTCGGCGTTCCTGTGGTGCTCGCCCAGGGTCTGTTGGTAGACATTCCAGATGCTGGAGTTTGCAGGGTTGGCGCTCCGCGAGTGGACAGGGAGGAATTCGACCGCACGCGGTGATCTGCGGGCAATGGCATTTCGGATCCGGAAGCATAGCCGTTGCTGTATCTCTTGGTAATGCCAAACATCTGGTAGGTGTCGCTGCCCGCAGACAGCGTCCGCTTCGAACTCTCCAGAGTGGACGGCCGCTTGAGAGAAGACTCCTCCGACTTGTCGACTAAGGTGGTAGTGGGCGATAGGAAGTTGGCTGAATCGGCTAGACAAGCTCCGTTGCAGATTGCTAACTCCGTCAACCTTGACTTGATCAGATCATAATCAGGTCGGAAAGCTGGCTCAATTTCCTGGATGCTGCTCGGAATGTCTGTCACTTCAAGTATCGGCCGCAACTTGCGCTCCCACATGCTGAACCAGCTCAGCTGGATCTCCAAAAAGCAGTTTAGACAGCCCTGTACCAGTTGCGCCGTCAAGTTGTAGAGCTTGGGCAGCTCGATTTTCAGCTGATCGTTGAGCGCCACGTACGCATCGGAAGATTCGGCAGTCCTCTTGTCCGGCTTCTCGCCCTTCTTTTCCATGGTGCGACATTTCGCGTAATCGACTATGCGCTTCTTCCGTTTGTTGATAGCGTTCTGCGGTCCATCGTGTAGCTTGATGCAAGAAATCATTGGCTGAATCACCGCCGTTGCACTGCGGCTTTGTGCTCGGGGAAAGCGATGCTGCCGATTTCTCTTATCGACTGTCCATACCTGCGCCATTTGGCTTCAACTTCGGGCAGACTGTTAGTAGCGACATCTGTAAACATGTCCAAAGCGGCAGCGCAATTCGTAATCTGCTCCATGGTTTTGTCAATCCGGTTGACATGATCCTGGACGTCCCGCATGCAGATCTGAAGCCTTATAAAATGCCCACCGAATCTGTGCGCGAGCTCATCGAATTCAGTATCTTGAAGGCTTCAGCGATACCGACGCGCTCCTTCAACTTTTCCGTCCGTCGCCCAAACGCTTTGGCAATGCCGCTGCGAACATCTATGTCCTTGGGTTTCCGATTCATAATGGTATCTACAACATCCTCACGCTTCTTCAAATCGTTGATCTTCGTGAGCATGTCAATGCACTGCCTGTAGGCTTGCTTCAATTGTTCGTGGTCAGGATGATCAGCCGGCGTAGTGTCCAGGAATTGTTGTAGAAGCATGGGGTATTTCGAACACGCTGAGTAGGCTTGACAAGTAGTGAGTCTAGTCCCATGCCGAAGTAATGTCACTAGCATTATTATGGCATTCATCGAGCCAGCACTTGACGTTGGGCGTGTTCTTCAGCACAGCAAGTCGCTGGTTAGCAGCATCATGGTTCCGCAGGTAGAAGCCGTATACCTCACTCATCCGCTTGTGGTTGTCATTAAAGCATTTTCCGATGGTCGTCGCTCGGTCCTTCTCATCATCCAGGTTGTTATTGTCTTGATTGCTGGATGAAGTTCGCCCCGTAGCTTCGCTGTGCATGGTTGAGAAGCTGCTCCGCTTGCCTGCCCAGCGCATCTGCTTGGGGGGCTTGTATATGGATTCCACCGACTTTCTGAGGTCATCGAAGAAGTGGATCGAGAAGCGTTCGATCTCGTCACAGTTGCCAAAGAGTGTCTTCTTGTCCTCTGCTGATACCAGCTCAGCCAAGGTTGCCTTGTAAATATCCTCAATGATCTTCAGATCTTGGTAATAAGTTTGCTCAGTGTCGAGTAGCTCCCTGATCACATGCTTTCGTTTCATGAGTCGCTTTTGTTCTGGACCAGGCGATGAAGCCTTGCTTGGCCTCGCCTGACTGTCAGCATCTGCGGAGCTATTGCGTGTTGAAGGCGCAAAGGAGGACATGGAGGTGCCGCCCGGCATTGAAGCCGGAGCCTGCGCTCTCTGACTGTCGACAGAAGGCCGTGATGACCCGGAAGCCGCCCAAACAGCTTTTTGCATAACCGGCGAGATCTCATTTGGACTACGCTCGGAGTAAGGCGCAGGTATCGGAGGCACCTCCGGAATACCGGGTGGAAGGTGTGAAGCTGGAGGCGGTGGAGGTGGTGCGTGATTCGGCTGTGGTGGTGCAGCTGGCGTAGAATTGGAGCTTCTGTCATTCACAGGCGTATTCTTCGCACTTTCTCCCGCTGCATAGACTTCAGGCAAGATGTCAATCTGCGATGTCGAGATGCGGAGGCCTTCGTTCAGATTGGGGGGTGGAAGTGTTGCGCTGTTGGGTCCTGTGCTTGAGCGAGGAGTATACCCAATGTCTTTTGGAGGCGGCGTAGGCCCAGTGTCGAATTCGTCAGCGCCCATCACAGCTTCTCTTCTTTGCTGTTTCTCCCATTCCTCGTCAGCTTTGCTGATCTTCGCCGCAAAGTCATCGTCGTCCTCAGTCGTGGATCCAAAACTCTGATCTGTACCCCAGATGACAGCGGTTCCGGTTTCCATTTCAGCGTCTGACGGGGTCTCTGGAGTCACAGATGGCATCTCATACTGCTTGGGTTGGAGCAATTCTTCTTCCTGCAGATGCGCTGAGTCTGCCATGGATTCCGATGGCTTACTATCGTGCTCTTGCCTGGCGTCCAGCATGCTGTCCAGTAGGTTTTGGACCATGATAGCATCCGATCCTTGATTTGCTGAGATGCGCTGGAGGTCAACATTGTGACTTTGGATGTAGTGAAGCATCTCCGGTGTAATGCTCCCAGTGTTTTGATAATCATCTAGAGCCTGTGCGATGGCGTCGTCTGAATTCAGCGAATGTTCAATCGACTGCGAAGGGGGTGGCGCAGGCTCAATAACAGCTGGTTTCAACGTGTTGTCTCGAGCTTGTTGGCTCTTGCGTGGTGTGTCCTGTGTGTCCTCGGCAAAGTTGTCGTTGTCGTTCACAGGTGACGCTGTGTATTCACCTGAGGTGAGGTGCCGCGGGTCACGCGACTGCGCCTCAGAAGCATCATTTTGGAAGTGGCCGTCATCACTTCGGTCAATCGGAGTATCGACCTGGCCATTTGAGTTCATACTGTAACGGTCACACTCCAGTGACCGTAAATCCTCAGTATCAGTTTGAGCTTGCACATGGTCGAAGTCCGGCTTAAGTTGCTTCCCACTCCAAGGTTCAGCTTCATGGACACCGCCGGACTCTTCTCCAACATGATCTTGATAGAGCCTTCGTCACCCGCTGTGGGGCCCCATCTGCTCTCGGCGTCGCTCGGAATATCTTCTGCGGATGGACTATCCTCCGCAAACTCTGTACCGTCGCGGCTTGGCGACGAATGACTGCGTTGCCGCATGCGCATGATGTTGTCCAAGACGCTGGGGCTCTGGACTTCTTCCTCAGGCGCTTCTGGGACCGAATCGATCGGTGGGGGAACGTGACGATGTTGCGGAACAGGCTCTTGAGGTCCAGACAGCTCATGTTCGCCCGTCGCCGCTTCAGATATTGGCTGCTGATGCTCGACGCTCTGATTTCCGAGGACTGGGCTCTCATCGACCTCGAACTCAGTAGCTGCAGTGAGAGGCTCAGACTCAACAGGGGCTGCCAGATGCGTAGTGTCCAAGCTAAGCCCTCTGGTCGTGCAGTCTCTGAACCGTCTCCTCCTTGTTCGATTCGGTCGGTCTCGGCGTTCAGCTCAGCAGCCTGATGCTCATCCACACTGTTCTGCCAGCCTGCCCCCGTTGCCGAAGCAGACTCCCTCCTTCGAGACTCAGCAGGCTGCCGTGACCGCGATCTTGCCCGCAAAGCATCCTCGGACTTCTTTTCCTCCAAATTCTGGGATATGGCCCTTTGGATCCTCGCTCTACGCTCGGCAAAATCGACCTTGCCCAATTCTGGGATTTTTCTGCGCGACCGCTCTCTCTGAGCATCGTACGGCTTTCCAAGCCACTGTTCACTGGGCCTTCGACGGTCTTGCGCCGGACTGGGGCTTTGAACTCGCTCGGCGGCTCTTGCGCGACTCGCCGCAGTCGTTGCCGAGCTCACTGGCTGTCTAGGACGTGAAGATCGCAAGGGCGGCGAAGACTTGGGCATCTGCGGCACTATCTTGGCGGAGAGCATGTGACCAGATTGGGTGGTAGACAAAGGCGGTGGGTGATATCGACTCCGCGGTATTGAGCTGGGCGTCGCATTTTCCTTCCCCAAGGCTTTCTGGGCTGCAGGTGGTGACTTTGGAACTCTATATCTCCGCCTCTGTTTGACATCGCTGAAGCTGACCGAGACTGGGGATCGGAGGCAGAATCATCAGACTGGCCGCGGCTACTAACCGGTATTCGAGATGTCGTAGGCGAATCGTTACGTGGACATTGTCTCGTGCCGGAACTCGGAGGCGTTGGCAAGAGTGGGGGAATGTTTCGCGTGTTGAGAATCGGCATGCTAGGTGCTGGCTGTGGCTGCCATGCGTCCATGTCGCTGCGACTCCGTTTGTGTTGTAGTTTGTGTGTTCCGTGTGACGACAGTGCCTTCCCCGCAATGTCGTGGTGTGACTGGCTCCTTCCATGGCCGAGTGCAATTCCGCCATCGCTTTGTCTCCTCGGAGTTGGTTGAAAAGATGGTAAACGACCATACCCTGCTATATCGAAGTTACCATGCCAGTCGCCATCCGCCGTGAGCTCGCCGAACAGCGGCTTTGCAGACATGTATCCCCCTTGCCTTGCCGAAGCTCTAGCTTTCGGACTGAATGCTGCATGAGGCTGGCTTCTTGGACTTGGTCTAGTACCATTCGAGGTGAATGATGCACCTGCCTCACGTGGGACTTCTGAGGCGATTTCGGTTGGCCGGGCCTTCGCTTCTGCAATTTCGTCATCCCTTGACTACTACTGCTACTTGAGCTCACTGGCGATCTCGTCTTGCTCCCTGGAATATACCGACTCTTTTCCTGCCCTGTTCGGACCGTGAGCTGTGGCTGCCTGCCTCCTGCTGCAGCGTTGTGCTGATCAAACTTGGTCGCGATATTCTTGACGCTGCCCGCTTGTCGTGATGGTAGCAAGACAGGATTCGATCGCGCCGAGTTCAAGCCGTGCATTGGACTGCTCACTGAGCGTGGTCCTGCCCTTGCTGACAACTTCTCATCCATGCGGTCAGCTGCAGGCAAAGCGTTCCCACTGCTGGCACTCCTCACTGAAGCATCCTGGCTGATCGAGGGCATGGGTTCGGTGTCGATATTACTAGGGATATCTGGTTTGATATAGTGGCTGTGCGGACTAATGAAGCCATCTACATTGGCCGGCATGGCTGCAGGCGGCGCTGCGTCGTGCTCGGCCATGTTGACGAAGGCAAATGCTGTGGGCAGCTCTCGGGCTGCGTAATGGTCATCGCAGTCCCATGCAGCGAGTGTCGTCCGCTCGTAGCTCGCCGCGTTGAGCTTGTTCCGGCGCGTTCAGGTTCAGAAAGCCAGTGGGTCGCGAGCGTTTCGTCAGCGGAAGACTGGGGGCCGGAATCCGATGAACAAGCGTGATGGCTGCTGCTGCTGGAGGACGCGGGAGTGTTCGGGTGAAGACGTGATAGGCGCCTGAAGATGTGGGTATATGTCGTTGTTGTTGTTGTTGTCGTCGTCGTCGTTGCGGTCGGGTAGGGTGCGGTGCGGTGTCGTGTGGCCGAGGAGCGTGCGCGGTGGCACTTGGAAGTGAGACCAGTGGATGTGACCTGTCGCTGTTGCGGTATCCTGCTTGTTGCTTGCCAGAGCGAAAGCACAGACCGCTCAGCTGCGCTAGTGTAGTTGGTCTCGGACGACGTTCCCCGGGTGTCTGGAACGGCGGCGAACGAGTCAAGGCCGCACGATCACACACTCACAGGATTCCCATTGCTTGCAAGCAAAAAGGCTATTCGCAACGCTTATATCATAACGGTGATCAGGTATCGACCAGGAGTGCGATTGAGGACACGGCTGCAGGACGTGATCAGCGCAAGAGTCACTCTCTCGCCCTGAAATAGCAGCCCAAGCCACATCGCGTTGCTGGCAACTTGACGTACGCGGTGCTTTAGCGAGCGCGGTCCGTGTCGCCAAACATCTCCGCCTGATAGGTGGCCATGTCGTGAAACCGAGTGTTTCCTGGCTACCTCGCGCGGGAAGCTACGGACAACACAGAAGACAAAACCAAATTCGAAACGCTTCAGGCAACGGTATCGAACTGCCTCGCCGCGTCATTTATTACAGCGACGTTCAAGCGAAATGGGACCCTCGCTGGCCAAAAACAGCCGTCGGATGAGCCACAAAGGCCACTGCCGCGACGCGAAACGGCGCGCAGATCCAACCACCGATCTCCGGCCACCGCGCCGCCCTGCAAGTCCGCAACCCGCACGCACACTTGCAAATAAACAGGCCACCCGGTGACAAGAGAAAAAAATGTGTAAACAAAATCCCTCGTCAGGGAAGCGTACCTGGAAATCGGAAATTTTTTGGCTCGCGCTCGCTCGGACCTCCCCCAAAAGCAACGTCTGTTGGACAGGAATAATCCTGGCAGTGAGCCAGGGTGACAGTGGTAAAGGCGGGGAGGGGGAGCGCAAGGCCCCCAAAGCCTAATCCACGGCCGTTCCATGTCATTAAGTGTCTGTCACATATTCCCTGCGCACACGCCTGTATGGCCACACACACACGAGAAACGAGTCGCTCGGCAAAGCCGTTTATTCAAACGTTTTCGTCAGTCGAGACTCGTGAAGGCGAGTGCCGTGCGGTAAGCCGGCTCCTTCGTGTCCTTCTGCCAGCTGGCCAATGGCTTCGTTCACTCTGCCCTGCTCTCGTTTGTGTCAACATTTCCTAGGGACTGAGAATTTGCGTAATATTGCAGGGTCCATTATCTTATTGCTCAAGCAGCATGATAGTTTGAGCACCTGGCGAGTGGTCCTTTTTCTACTTTACATCTGCCATTGACGGCGTGTACACAGCGGCCAGTTCAGACAGACACTCATTGATCACATTTGCGCCTGGCCATGGAGGCTGTCGACATCGATGTTTGTTGATCAAAAACATTGCCATCCAGCCATCTATCACGTGTAGCCTTGTGCCCTTGCAGCACCCACGCAGCGTACCTGCGTCCATGCGAAAAGCGTGGGCGGTGCGACCCACCTTCATGCACCCCAAAGGCGCGGTCCCTACAGAGTTGACCGCCCCATGAGATGCCTATGCGATCCTGTTATGATTGGGCACTCTACGTGCAAGGAGTGATGTTCTGCTGTTTCAAGACCGATGCGCTCCCAATGCTATTGGACGGCTCTTTCAAGGCGGTCTGAGGGAGAACCTTCTTCATGTGGCGCCGTTTGGACCTGCCTCGCCCTCTTCCATCTGTTTACAGTTAGCATCCCGCAAGGCAATGGGGCAGTAGATGGGAAATGTCAACAATTTACCTTTTCAGCATATTCTCAATCTTCCGGTGCTCAAAGTTGAATCTAGGATACAAGAACGGCCGAAGATCGTACCGGTTGTCATCTGGCGTGTAGGTCTCCAGGTATAAACCAGGCGTCATGGTCGTCATCTTGTGTCTGTTAGTCGCGTAGTAGTACATGAAGTTTCTGACCTTCTGGTACACATCCCGGGGAGACATGTGGCCGCTCCAATCGACGACCAGACGCTCAAACATGCCCACAGTGCCAAGCTTGTAGGCTTTACGTAGTCGGCCGAGGACGGAGAGTTCGTCGTACGTGAAGCCCATGTCGGCTTCATCGCTTTGACATGCGTGTCAGTGATAGGCTCAAGCTCTGCGGTTGGAACGGCGTCGAGGAACTCGCGTAGGATCGGCAGATCAAAGTTCGTCTCTGCCCATTTGATGAAGCTTTTGAGGTCGGTCTTCGAAATACCACCGATGGGGTTGATGTCTGCGGACGAATTGTCGTACTTGGTGAGGTATCCGCGTAAGCACTCGTCGACATTTGCTGAGCCCAGAATCAGCAGCCCACCCTGCCCTCCACGCGACATGGGTAGCAGTTGACCCAAAGCATAAGCCAACACCATGCGTGAACGAGATTGGAAGTTTTGCAGCGCCAGGTTCTCGGTCGGACTTCCTCCATGGACCTTGAATGTCGGCTCGAAAGTGAGGTTGCGTCTGACCACTGTGTTCAGTGCCTGCACCATCTCGTCAATGTTGTCGTCAATGTGGTATGACCCAATAGCTTTTGCCAGCTGCTCCGAGCGGCTGCGTGTCTCCTTTGAAGAGGCTGCCTTCGTGCCCATGAAGACAGTATGGAAGATGTGTTGACAGAACTGCTCGGCAGTCAGGCCGCGCGGGTCCTTTCCACCGCAAAGACGCTGAGCGTCTGCAATCACCGCTTCATTGTCGTCCTTGACTGCTGCCACGACCAACCTGCACATGCTGTAGACGATCGTGGCCGTAGCGCAGCTATCAATACCGCCGCTAAGGGGCACCAGGTAGCCTGAAGCTCTAGATCGTCTCAAATAGTCCCACAACCAGCAAGCAGGTCCCAAGGCGATCTCTTCTTCTGGCACATGATACCTTGCATCCTTGGGCTCAGTGATGCGAGCTTTGGGGTCAGGAACCAAACTCTTCGTGCACAGTCGGAAGTCAACCTGTATGCGCTCAAGCTTCTGCACAGACGGATCGTTCGCCTGCATCCCTCTACTACGTGATGTCCGCCATGCCCAGATCTCATCCAGGTCGACCGTTGCAGTCTGAACCTCGACATCAAGCAAGGAGAACTGCGTCCCCTGCGCCAAGATTTTCCCGGAATTCATGATCATTGAGCAGCCATCATAATACAGCCTGTCGCCATCGCAGCCTCGCTGGTTCGAGTACATGTAAACACCACCCGTCTTCGCCGTAGCTTCCAACATCAAGTTGACACGTGTGTTCAGTTTCCGCAGCTCGTGATGGCTCCCGCTTGAATTAAGCACAATCTCGATCCCGGCCAGACTGTAATGCGAGTGAGGTGAGTTAGGAGTCCACAGCTCCTCGCACGTTTCCGACGCAAAAGAAGCATCGAGCGTTTCAAACGCCACCTCTCCGATCCTGCACCGTCGCTGCTTCTTGGGCAGACTCGAAATGACGTCCGGCAGGGCATAGTCATCGACTCTGCCGCGGGGCCAAGGCGTGAAATACCGCATCTCCCGGAAGTTGCCATCGTTGCACAGGTCCAACTTCGGCCTGATAGCCAGAACCTCTCCATTCAACGCAATGAGACGCGCGTTGTAGCTGCAACCACGATGCTGGATAGGCAAGCCGAGATCAATGATGATATCCTGACACTCCGCATGGGCGATGATCTCGGCCGCGATTTCCCAGGAGTTGTTGTAGACATCGTTCTCCAGCCAATGGTCGAGCAATCCATAACCCGGTATACAGAGTTCGGGGGTCAAGATGAGGGTGGCGTTTGCGGCTTTGGCGTTCTTGATCGCTTCAATGATGCGTCTTTGTTGCCATCGTAATCGAGCGCCCACTGGTTCAGCTGGGATGTTGCAATCGTACACTTGCGCGTCATTGTGCAAATGTCAATGTGTTGCAAATGCAAGCTGAATACAACAAGAAAGCGGTATGAGTTGAGTCTAGCTTATCAAAGAAGGAAGTGACGCTTGAAGTTTGACGAGACGACCCACAAATCGCCAGCCTGAGGCAACAAAGCCACACGCAGATGCACCCATGCAGCTGCTCAAGGGGTCAGACACTTCCCCGGGGCCTTCAGTAGTGGCATGACACGGAGACTGCTTTCAAAAATTCGAACATTGTACTTTCACACGCTACAGGTACCTCTAGTCCGATATCGCTTATGCTCCGAGTACATGACTGCCCGTATTCCAAGGTCATAGTTTCTCGTCTCATGCTTCAGACGTTCCCAGCGCCCCCCATGCTCAACGCCAGCTACTCCGGCTAAAGCGCAACCCCATCATCACCTGATTTGGAACATTGTCTGCGAACCACTGCAGCGCTTTTGTCTTAGGACTCCTGCGGGTCAAGAGTGGTTCCTTGCAGGATCGTTGCCCAACCAATCAGACGCCAGTGCTTCTCGATACGCCTGCTCAGGGCCACCTTCTCGCCGACCTCAGTACACGCCGGGCTGGTCAGCTGCAGCTTGGCAACATCGGCCTTCACGGCCACCACCTTGGCACCCGTAGCGGTAGACCCAATGTTAACCATCAGCACTTCGTTCTTGGCCAGCTTCGCAACCTTGGCCTGCTTGCCGTCTGCCGTCTTCACACCCAGTAGTCGCCTGAGCAAGAAGTAGTTGACTTCCAGCTCGGTGTAGATCTTGGGCAGCTTGCCCTTCAAGCCCAGGACGAAACCGACCAGACGGTCAGCTCTGCAAAGGGTAGGGTCAATGCGGGTACCAACACCAATCAGACCACCAGGCACGGCGAACTTGAGCGGGTTGTTCTCGGCAAAGAGTGAGACGACGCGAGAGAAGATAGGCTTGCACTGGATGTTGCCCTTCTCGTCCTTGCTGACAATACCAGGCCTGATTTCAATCTCATCGCCAAGCTTGATGATACCAGTCAGGATGGAACCACCAGCAACACCTCCCTGCAGCTCCTCAATCTCTGATCCAGGCTTGTTCACGTCGAAAGATCTGATGACGATGAGGTGCGGGTCGTCCTGGAAGTTGCGCATCGGTACTGGGATCTTCGTGCAAAGCATCTCGTTGATGGCATCGATGTTGAACTTCAGCTGCGCAGAAATCGGGATGATCGGGGAGTCGTCTGCAACTGTGCCGCGGATGAACTTTCCGGATCGATTCGTAATGAGTAGCTGCGGCCTCTTCCCTCATCAAATCGACCTTGTTCTGCAGGATGATGATGTGTTGCAGCTTCATGATCTCAATAGCTGCCAAGTGCTCGGAAGTTTGGGGCTGTGGGCAAGTTTCGTTGCCTGCAATCAGAAGGAGAGCTGCGTCCATGACTGCTGCGCCAGACAACATAGTACTCATCAGAATATCGTGACCAGGGCAGTCAACGAAGCTGTATCATGTCAGCAAATCCGCTCCTTCACCTTCTATCTCCCAAAATACTCACGAAACGTGTCTCTGTAATCTGTAGGTACCGGCACATCCCTCCCGCTCACATGGAGGGTCCACTTCCTTTTCACTCTTGTAACTCCGATAGCATGTCGGCCTCGGGCACTCTGGGTTGTCACACTTGTACACCTTTGCGTTGGCGTAACCAAGCTTGATCGTAATGTTACGCTCCAACTCGTTCTTGAAACGCACCGTCTGCACGCCCGATATCGCCTTCACCACCGTACTCTTGCCGTGCGCCACATGTCCGATGGTGCCAATGTTGATCGTGGCCTGCCTGCTGATAATCTCCGGGGAGAGAGGTGTGAGTTTTGAGATGTCCAGAGTGCTCGGGTCTGGTTGCTCGGGTAGCTCTGGTTTCGCGGCTTGCGCAGCAGCGGCGGCGTTCGTCTTTTTCAACGCGCTCTTTGGTGCCGGTGCTGGGCCTTTCGGTTTCGCTTCTTGCTGGTCGTCATCGAGAGGGGCTGCCTCTCCCGCCTCCACGGTGGGAGACTGGGGAGGAGACTCGTCATCCGAAGGATATTCGCCGTTGGTCGCCATGATTATGCCTCCGACTTAGGGATCCAGTTATCTGTACAGTATCCGCACGGCTGCCGAATTGGTGGGGATGGAATTATCAGAGTTCTCGAAATGGATGAAGTGGCCGTGTGCACCAAGCTCGCTTGTCGCCGGACCGCTGGTGAGGCAAAAAGTTGCTTGCCTGACACAGTCTGCAAGTGGCAACCGTCGCAATTGCAGGATTCGTCGGTGTGGCTGGCTGATGCACCTACGATCTGGCGTACAAGCGGTGGCCAGCGATGAGTCTTGAAATTGTTCGGGATTTGCCCCACCTCGACGTTTTTGGAGGTGCAGCCTGAGGCACATCCCATTGACTTGCAGGTTCTATGGTTCAGCTGCCAGGCAGGTGGGGGCGTCCGGCCAAGCTGGTTGAACATCCATGGATGCCCAGTTGGACGTGATTTTCCTGTCATCTTCCAAGGGGAGTGCTCGAGGAGCCCTTTCTAGAACTTGGCCCTGATCCGTGGCTCTGCCAGTGTAGACATAGTAGTACACGCCAGGAAAGGGTCTCAGCATTTCAACGGTTAAGGTACGAGTGGCGTAATCCCCGCTTCACTTCTACATATATCACCATTGAGATACCCTCATGTAGTCGCGGAGACATCGCTAAATTACTACTCGACGAACAAGAGTCCAGTCTACCATCACTCATCAGAACGAGACTTCCTGACATCCTCTCTTTACGCCACCTCTTCAACCATTCTCCCACTCGCCATATTCGTACGGCTGCTCGACATCTCACCATCCTTTGCATCTTGCCCCTTCATAAATAAGACCTGTGATCCTGCAACGCCAGAGATGCCTTCTCTCCATTCTTCCGGTACCGCTAGCGCCCGACTACCGTCAGCCCGCTGGATGTACCTCGTGAAGAGGGGATCCGCGCGCTCTTCCTCCCCTTCCTCAGTGCCTGGAGTGCCTCCTCCGGCAGCAGCCATCAGCTCTATCTGCTGGTCCCTGATAATTTCTGCCCTTGTGCGACGCTTGGGAGCGGGCTTGTTCAGAAGTTTGTTGATCGTGTCCATCTGTTCAAGAACGTGACGTTAGTACGTAGACTTGGGGGGGACCGTGATGCATTGACGGAGTTGAGGTTGTTTTATGGTCGGCCTGGGTTGAGAGTCAAGCTTACCTTTTCCTCTTCATTTCGCTTCTCACTCAAGTTCTTTCGCCGCCTTGCCATCTCCGCGCGTCGCATGGCATTTTCCTCGGCCGTAAGATGTTTCTTCTTCTGCGCCTCGTTGCTTAGGGCCATCAGACCGTTTGACTCGACCTCTTCAATTGCACCGCGCTGGCGCCGCGTGAGTTTGCTGAGGTCAGGTGTGCCAGAGCGTGAGCCACCCTCGTCTTCGTCTGACAAACCATCTTCTTCGTCTTCAAGATCCTCGAGGTCATTGCCCATTTCTTCCTCTTCCTCTTCCTCTTCTTCTTCGAGCTCCGAGAGCTCCTCGTCATCTTCCATGCCGCTTTCTTCATCTATTTCCTTTGCCTCTACGCTCTTCAGCGGTCCTTCCGGGGGTGCTGTGACTACAACGCCAGGCTTGCCGTCCCCTCCCTTACTACCGGTCTGCTTGATGACCGGCGGAGGAGGGTGGTCACCACTTAGCTCGTCCTCTTCCTCGTCTTCTTCGCCTTCAGCATCCTCTTCGCTGTCCTCATTCGCCAGTAACTCCTCATTTACTGCTCCCACATCCTCCATATCCTCGTCCTCGTCGTCATCGGGCTCCTCGCTGTCCGGATCTATGACTGCCCTGGGATTTCGTGTGCTCCTCTTGCTTCTTCCATTGCCATCCTTCGAGTCGCCCCGCATACCAGACGCTGGAATGGGTGTGGCATCGCTTTCGCTCGTATCTGGATTGGCCGAGATGGAGTCAGCCTGGGCGGAGGACGTAGCCTGCCGGAGCTTTGAGGGCGGAGCTTTAACGGTGAGTCGGAGCTTGCTATTGGCGGTGCGGTCGAGCGAGGCGGAAGCAGGTGACGGGCCGGGGCTGGCGGAGCTGGTGGAGCGAGTGTTAGTTCTGCTGTTGCTCGCGGTGGCATATGGCGCAACACGGCTCACGGCTGTCGAGGTTGCGGCACGAGTGGAGCGACGCGTGGGAGGCATGGCGGAAGACTGCGGAGTAGCTGCCGTAGCCAACTACAGGAGCAGTGCACTACTCAAGGCTTGTAGATGTGGTTGCGACGCGCTCTCCGAGTTTCACGCAGTGGGCTGCAAGTCGCAAATAGCATCCTCCATCCACGTCGTCGTCCCGCGTCTGTCTTATTCCTCGCCCAGCGTCTCCTTCCGTTCCAGGAAGTTGGGACGCTTCAGCCTGGAGTCCACGTGCAGGTGCCAGGATGTTACACTCGTCCAGCAAACAAAGAACACGATGAAGCAGGAACGACCGAAGATGACATGACGTACCTGCGGGCGCCACCTTGCGTTCCCGATCGAGCGATTGGTGCAGCGGTTGGGGGTTGGTATGCAGGCAGGCTGGCTGCTCCTGATGAGATGCTGCGCGCTGAGCCGTCGGCCGACTTGAAGCGCTTGCTATCGTGGTGGCTATCCATCTTGCGGGCGGTGTGCTTTGCAGCAGGCCGAAGGATCAGCAATGCACACGATCAATACCAGCCGTCGTGCGCGCAACGAACGGGGTGCGATACTAGCGATTCACCTTGCTGCACTTGTGGTCAGCGCCGGGCCTGTAAGCCGCCCGGGGCGTGATCTGAGGTTGGTGCCTGCCAAGCGTCATGTGGAGGGCCTGCCGAGGTGCATGTGAATGCCGATGCTCGGGTGCAGCTGAGCTTCGTTTCGGCGACCGAACAACAATCAATGATTGCAAGATATCGCAACCACGCACATCGTTGAGTGAGAAGGCACGCGAATATGGTGGACGGGAAAGGCAAATCCTCGATTCCGGCCTGGCAGCGGCCGGCCCAACAGCAAGTACCGCCATCACCTGCAACAGCCGATGAGACCTCGAAGCCGTCAGAACAACCCTCAGGTCCGGAGGACTCGACGCCGTCGGAACCAGAAGCACATAATACACACGAAGACGCAATGGAGGCCGAAGAGGTTGCACCTCCTCCCGAGGGCACATCCAAGCTTGACATGGTAGAAGCATTCCTCGCCGATCCGGGTGTGAAAGACGCTCCTCTAGAGAAGAAGAGGAGATTCCTTGAAAGCAAAGAGATTCCCGTCGAGACGATCGACAAAGTCCTCAAGCCGGAAGAAGAGGACCCGTCTGCTAGACGACCCATCGATACAGGCGACTTCCAGGCTTTCCGCTCCTCTCAAGCCCCCCAACAACCCATGCAGGGAGCACCCCAACCTGCTCAGCAGCAACGAGTACAGACTGAGCGACCTCCACCCATCATCACCTATCCCGAGTTTCTAGTTGATGCGCATAAACCACCACCCCTCATCACTCCCGGTCGCATCATAAACGCAGGCTACTTTGCTGCAGGGCTCGCCACCCTCGCCTACGGTGCAAGCAAATTCCTTGTCAACCCCATGATTGGGTCTCTTGTAGAATCGCGTCAAGACTTTGCCACCCACACCAACAGTAAACTCGATGAGTTCAACGATCGTCTATCAAAAATAGTGAGCCGCGTCCCCGAGCCAGCGACTAAGGCTAAGGGGGCCGACGCAGCAACGTCAGAGGAAGAAATCGATGACATAGACAGCCTCGCAAGCGACCCCACCGAGCTCTTTCACCGCGACCAAGGCACTCAGACCTCTCCGCCTACTTCCGGCACCTCAACGCCCTCACCAGGCGATCTCGTCACCCCAGACGACCCAAGCAAGAAGGACGCAGTAGCATACCACACCAACGCCTTGAACATCCTCTCCTCCCACCTCTCCGAGATTTCATCTAGCCCTGGCGCGGACGAAGCAGTGAAGGCTCGGCAAGAGGCCTTGAATAAGCTCCGCCATTACTTGGACACAACGATGTACGCCTCTTCCAGCGTGAACCTGTGGACACAGGCGGAGGACGGGATCTCGAGGCAACCGGGGCGTGAGCAAAATGGGGGTAAGAACGGAAAGAAAGTCGACGCTGGTGAGGAGTTGAAGAAGGAGGTTAGGGGCGTAAAGGGAGTTTTGCTTAGCGCAAGACGGTTCCCTGGTCCAGGGTCGGCGGGCGTGAGTATGGCGCGTAGGGGTTGGAGTGGCGCATGAGTGTGGGTCGATGTCATGTCTTAGGACAGTAGATACATCAAGACTGTCTTGCGCCGGTAAGAGGGCGAAGCATTGATCAGTCGAATCAGTGTCGGCTAACTAAACAACGAAATCTGGCTGCGACGAGCTGTAGCAGAGACACACTGACGGGCGCCTGCCCTTCCGTGGCCCAGTCGACCACCCAGCACAAGGCCAATGCCCTCCTGGAACATCAAGGTGGGAGACTCCACAGGGAGGCAAGCCAATGGAGATATAAAGTCTCGAATGGGTAGTCGGGCAGCTCAATCCGCGTTAAGACAGCTGGAGAAAACAGGCTCGGGGTCAACTACGCATTTGCTTGCGAAGCTGCAAGTGCATGGAACACAGGGGAAAGATACAGCGCCTCTAGATGAAACCCAGACAATCCCATGCAAGTTGCATTTCTTGAACCCGATAGAGGACGATGCGGGGACTACAAAGCTGTCTGGCTGCTCCAAACGAAGAAATCAGGAGACAAGGCAGCTTCGTCCGATTTCAAAGAGTAGACTGGACGAGGTTGGTATGGGCTAATGTAGTTGGCATGGAGGCCTGTTGTGGAATGTTTTGCGTTCATTGAGACACTCTCGACGGCCCCTACTGTTTTATAGAGGCTCATGTATCATGATCGAGATTTGACGAAAATATTTCCTATATCTTGTAATGCTGTAGGAGGAACAACTTGTCTCTTTGGCCTCTTTGGCTAGTGAGCTAGTAACTCCCCGCGATACATAGGCCTGAATAAAACCTGCACTGAATTCAGTTTCGCAGCCAGCATTAGACATGTCGTACATTTTTTTTACTGTAGTACTCGAAGGATCGTTGCTGCGGAGTCCTTGCTTTCCAATAATGGATAGTGCTGCCGAAGACTCTCGGCGAACAGCATCGGCGTTCGTCAATCGTGGAGCGCGGCAGTGTCCGTATACGAGACGGGTCTACCATCAACCTTAAGTCACCTTCTCCGTTTTGAGTCACAGCATAGTTCGCGGCCTCGTCTCAGAGAGCTACCGAGTAAGTATTCAGGTCTTTCAATTACTCTACGCCCATTCCCGCTTCCACCGTACATCTCCTCCCTCCACACACCACTTCTCCAACCCTTCTTCCCACGCGACCTTGGAACCACCGGTCATTATGCCCCTCGAACTCCACCCGCTGGTCGAAGCCGACCTCGAAGCCTACGATGAGATCATGAAAGAAGCCTTCAGCGGCGAGATCTTCAACCTCATGTACCCATCCGCCTACACCACAGCGGACCGGGACCACTACCTCGCCAAATCCCTCCGGCAATGGCGCAAACACCCAGACACGATCAAGAAGATGAAAGTCGTCGATACCGACCTCCCGGACACGGACCCTTTACACAAGATCATCGGCGTAGCGGATTGGAATTTCTACCCCCGCGCGCGCAGTCCGGAGGAGCTGAAAGCGGCGGATGAGGAAGGGAAGGACGACGGGTTCGCGCCCAATGCGAATGTTGCGTTCATGGAGCATTTCTTCGGCTTGCTGGGCGAGAGCAAGAAGAGGATCCTGGGCGGGAAGCCGTACGTGTACCTGCATATTCTGGTCACGCATCCGAAGCACCATCGCCGAGGCGTCGGGAAGATGCAGTTGCAGTGGGGGATTGAGCAGGCGGAGAAGTTGGGTTTGCCGGTCTACTTGGAGTCGAGTCCGATGGGGAGGCCGTTGTATGAGCGCGTTGGCTTTGAGACGTTGGATTGGTTGGATTTTGATGCGAAGAAATGGGGACTGGATCATGATCTGCCGCATGCTCTGATGCTGCGTCCTGCAAAAGGAGGCCAGAAATAATGACCATGAATGCAGGAATTCCTGGTTTGTCATGTTTTCATCAAGTTACATGTTGTCCGTACGACATTGATCATATGCTTTCGACTGAGGGGTGAGATGCTGCCGCATTCATCAGATTGAGGGTGAGACCACTATCCCAAAGACCTCGCAATTCTTCAATGGCTCTACGAAATCTCGTGACTACAGGGAAAGACTATTTTAACCAAAGATTCGTCGTGGACATGCAACATTGTGCAGGCAGAGCATTGTGAAGGAAAGGAGCAAGCAAGTGCTATCGTTTCGCGCCTATATCTCCTTCTCTTGTCGTGTGGCCAGTACAGGGACCCTAAGGGATCAGAGACAAGCATTTATTCCCACAATGAAGACCACAATGGCGCATATAAAAGAAAATTGAGGTGATTCTTGAGCAAACAATGTTTGGAGGGGTGGAAAGATCTCCCAATGATTTCTCAAACAAAGTGTGGCGTTGACTGCCAAAGCAAAGCCTGTTTGCTCACATTCTCGTTGAAAAGGAGCACAAGTCCTCCAATACTGACCTTCTCCTGTATCCCTTCGATATACAGCGCAAGTCGCCATTCTATTGTCATCTTACTTCGGGAGTATTTATTGCAAAAACAGCAATGCAGGCAGCAGATACTCGCGCTAAGCCGCTCTTAGTCTGGATAAAGTCACATTCGAAGAGCTCCTAGTTCCAGAATCGATACTACCGCGGGTTCGTGATCTGCAGTCTCGCCTCGCCACTGTTCGAAGTATTCACTGGGGTCTTCTTTGACTCCACAAGGGTGTCAAAAGCGATTGCAGTCAACTCATCCTTCCGCCTGTATAGAGGTAAGTCTTTATTCCAGGCTCCAGTGGAGTGCGAGTTGAGCGTCAGAGTCCTCTGTTTGCACAAGTCTCCCTTGCATACTCCTCCCATGCTTGGGTGAAAACTTATCTGAGCCCCTCTGGGGTAGTAGTACATCAACTTTACAGAAGCAGACAAAGCAATCCAGAGCCCGGCACTTGCCCAACACAGAATGGGGCGAACGAGAACGAGAAATAGAAACAGAAACAGAAACGGAACCGAAAAGCCTTTCACGCCGATACTAGACGCACTTCACGGCAACCTCTCAATCTCGGATCCTGAGCAACATCAAGAGAAAGAGGAGGCAATATTGACGATCAGAATAAACCTGATGGAGCGGCTCGACAGCATTTTCCAACCCCATTCCCCCACCACAATGATGACCTCCATTCGCTGGCCCGGCGTCGTTTTCAAGGGGAGAGATCTCGAAGACCGCCGGACCAACCTGTCCCTCATCAATTCCCAGGGCATGTCTTCGGCTCTTCGCGAGGCGTGGGGGTTCAATAAAAACGTTGCTATTATCAGACTAAGACTCGAGGAAGTCCTCAAGCTCTTCGCGTGCTGGAACTGGGATCTCTTCCCGGAGATACAGGAGTTGGAAGGGTATCATCGCGTGTGGCCGGGATCGCATACCTCCCTGATCGATGTATTGAGGGCAGAGAATGGGTTGATGATACCACCCGTCATCGCTGTTGGCAATGCGGAAGACGTTGCCAGGTCCACCTTCGAAGCGGTGAAATCTAGGGTTCAGGTAATGGTAGGTTTGTCCATTGGTCCTACTCCTGGCCCGAGACCTCGGGCAAGTTCTTCGTCCTGCTTTGCTTTCTTCTGACGAGATGACCTAGGCACCAGACTCCCCTTTACTCAGGTGGCCAGATTGCCCCGATCAGATGCAGTGGGCAAAGCAGTCGCGGCTTGGCTATGTCTGGAAGAAGAGCTGGAAGAGTGGCCGTTCGCTCGCCGACCAAGAGATGGCTCTTCGAACGACAGCTTCAGCGGGCTTCTGAGACTTGCCATTTTCAAGGAGGGAGCTCATGCCTCGACTGAAGCCTGCGAGGCCGCACTTGAATTGGAGGTGTACAGGCTCGCGAAGAGGGTCATGTCTGCGTGGCCGGATCAGTTCCCAGTTGCAGAGTCGACGATAGGTAACCGCCAGTGGGGGCACGGTCTTCAAATGAAGTCAGGTCTTTGCAAGGTTTTTGTTGGTGGCTTCTGTCGATTTGGCGAGAGGTGTCGGGACCCGCATGTGCTCCAATAGTGAGCTAATTCAGGGCGGCAGTTTGGTCTAGACGACTTGAGGGAAACGGCGAATGAGTTGTTCAAAATCTCAGGAAGTAGTACCATATTCCAAAGGGGTCATACGCAGTCTGCACCGAGTCTACTGATGATGGGAAACCAATCCAAAGTTCCATTTAATCTTCACATAGCGTACCAGATGACCTCTCATGTAGATATCAAACAGCAGGAACAAGTAGCAGGACGACCATACCGATTGTCGAGCCTTATCTACTCGCCAGAAGGCCCAGCCATCGTTGTGCCCAGAGCACTCGCAGTCCCAAAGTCCGGCGAGCCATCCGCGTTCCACTTTACAGGTTCAGCCGCCGTATACCTGTCACCGGCGCAGTTCCCCTGGCTGTCTGAGGCAGCGTGGTAAACATTCCAGATTTCGGTGCCGTCAGGGCTCAGGAAGAAGCTGAAGTCTTGTTAGCATGATGGCGGGTGTGCTAGGCACAATCACTTGATTGAGGAACTTAACCATTATGCCCAGTGCCATAGTTGCCATTGGCCGAGCTGAAGACCGGCCCAGTCTTGTTCCAACTGCTGGAATTGGTCGGGTCTCCACTTCCATCCCAGGTGAGTAGACCTAACTGGTAGCTTGGGCTCCAACAGTAGCTGGCGCTGAAGGCCAAGAACGTTTTGCCGCCGTGGTACATGGCAGCCGGGCCCTCGTTCACAGAGATCTCGCCTTGGGTCTCCCAGCTGAGCGTGGGCTGAGACAGCGTGCTAGCTGCACCGATAGAGGTGGGGCTGTTGAGGGGCGCGATGCAAAGAGATTGCAAGCCGTCGCGCTGGCAAGAGTATACCATGTAAGTGCCGGAGTCGAAGCGCAACATCGTCCGGTCGATCGACCACTCATCGATTAGAGGTGTGGCGCCGCCTTCCAGCACGTGCATCCTTTGTTGCGTTGTGTCTTCGCTCCGTCCTGCGGTGTAGTAGATGTACCACTTGCCTTCAAGGTAGTGGACCTCAGGAGTCCAAACGTTGCAGCAGCGGGAGGCAGTGCTGTCAGACCACGCGACTTTGTCTCGCCGGTCTTCAGCCCGCCTAAAGGAGCTGCACGGGTGATCTGGATATCGGTCCACGTCGTGGTCATCAGATAGTAGTAGCCGCCCGTGTAGACAATGAAGGGGTCTGATCCATTTTCTTCCTTCAGTGGGTTGCTAAAGGGAGCAGCTCGGACACAGCTGATAATTGTTGCTGCTGCAACCAGCAAGAATGTAAGGCTTCCCATTCTCACTCGTACAATACAAAGTTTAGATGATGAAGAGAAGACATTGGAACGAAACAGGATAGTTTGATTTATACCAAATGCTTCTCTCGTTTGCATGTTTGGCATCGGGGCCATCGCGGTTCACTCGAAAAGCATGTCCATTTGGTTCTTCCGCAAATCAGGATGCAGGGCGCCACGAACACCATGGATTGGCCTTATTAACAGTGGTCGCAAACAAGTCCTGCAAATGTGACCTGTCTGACCTTCTCAAGGACCAGGGCTCAATCTACACAAAGGGTGCGCTTCGGCTTACTGGAGGACGTCGAAAAACAAACGACAGGTCCGTAGAAAATTTGCTCCATATAGTTTGCTCACTAGCATTGGTTCTTCTTTGCTAGACTCCTTGTGTGCCTTTCTTGTGGTGGAAAAAAGGCGGGGCCCTACACGAGGCATTGTCGCAGAGCAGACGCCGAAACCTTTAGCTGTCCTGGATAGATTACATTCATATTCTTGGCAACCACCTTGGAAAGCCGCCCGATCCACCAATCGGTGAAATATCGAGGCGGATCCAGAAATGCTGGAGGTCTTCTATTACCGCCCTCCGAAGGGTGTATAGTCCTGTCGTCGACGTCTTCATGGAAATGCGCTGCCGGTCATCCTCCTAGCTGGCCGACTTCAACATGTCCTCTACAGGCCATGCCTTGTCAGCAGCCGCCTCATCAGCTTCCGACCATTCGCGGGGCAGGACGGCAAAGACCAAATACGACGTGTGCGTTTTCACTTCTGGCTCGGTCCTGTGGACAAGGTTCCCCTCCTTGTATGTCTTCCTCTCCTCGGCTTCCTTCTTGATTCTTTCCAACCTCTCCTGTTTGCTCGGTGGCTTGGGACGAGAATTACTGCGGCCTTCTTTATCAGTACTGGCGGTCTGCCCCTTCTTGCCTTCTGCCGCTTGCTCGGCTTTGGAAGCATGGAAGTCAAGGAGCTTGTGCTCCACTTCGCGTAGTCGTCTGATAGCTTCATCGGGGGTGGCGGCGCTGGCGTTCACGCCTCGGAGTCCTTCGTTCTTCAGCCCGACCTGTTCACGTCGGACATCGATGCGTCGATTCTGGACCTCTACCATCTCAATTTCAGTCCACCCTGCCCGACGCAAGGGCCGAGACTGTTGCAATGACCTGCTCGATGCAGGGGCTGAAAGTGCAGATGTGCACGGGGGCTTCTGGATCCAGTGGACTGTTCGGCATGCTTCGCGAGAGGTGTCGTAGTGCCTGCCATGGTGCCGGAGGTCAAGAAAGATGGCTTGGGCTTTAGGGGATGTTGAGTCAGAAAGTGTGAAACCTTCGTTGCAAACATCTCTGTGCGTGAGATGCACAACCCCTTCCAAGCCGTGGTCGGAGATCTCTTCTCGCAAGGTCTCGACGCGCGGGGCATGAAACTCATAACTGTAGACTGTACCTTTTCTTCTCGGCCTGGATGCTGCCGGCTGTGAAGGATCCGCATAGCCAGAAAATACAGCTCGAGCGGCAGCATGCGTGAAGCTGCCACTTCCAGCTCCAGCCTCAATAATGCTGCCTCCCGGACGTACTCGTAGTCTTGAGAGGATGTAGCTATAGTCAGGTGTGTAGACTACTTGCGTACGGTGATCGAGGGAAGATGTCCAAGATTCAGGGGTGGGTTGTAGAAGGTGAACAAATCCTGATCCAGCCTCTACTGCCACCTTAGGAGCTGCTGGAGCAGGGGAGTTGAGTCTCACAGCTGCTTCTTGCTTCAACTTCTTCGCAGCCGTCGTCTTCTCGTCTAGCTCTGCAGTGTCGGAGGAGCGCTTCTTGTTGCCATTTGCAGATTCCTTGGCTGTTGCGCCCCCAGCGCTGTTCGGCTTCCCTTCATTCTCTTTCTGCGACCCTTCGACAGACCCATTCGCACCATTGCTAGCCGCAGCATCCGATCCCTTCGACTTCTTGCCTTTACGTCCCCGAGTACCAGTATCGACCTTGCTAGCCCTCACCTGACTTCCCCATTCCAAATCAATGAGCGTGCTATGCGGAAAGCTGCCAAACCTTGTGTTCGTTACAGCCCCTTCTGCGTAGCCGTCGTCCGCAGTTTCCAACAGCTTGACAGGAATCAAGGCGTCGCGTTTCAAGTGCAGCATAGCCAGGCCCTCTGGCTCAGCCGTAGGTGGTGTGTGGAAGAATGGTGAAGGTCGCATCGTCCGTGTAGCCAGGTGGGATGTGGTCATATCCGTCACAGCCTCCGCCATGTCAACAGCTCACACGCGATTAGCAAGATCCTATCGCGCGGAGTTTTGATAATCAAATGCTTTCCCTGCCGGCCTCCAATCGCGTTCAGCGCATGTGACGATCACAAAAAAGTCGCTCTGAGCTTCACCAATGCTCGGGGAACCGTCTATCGATAAGCGGAACACTTCCGTCCTGGCTTTACTGGACAACTCTACCTCCTATCTCCGCGATCTCCCAAGTATGCGTTAGCAGTGCCTTGAGCGACTGCCACATCCGGCCCGAATGATGACTGTGTCGGAGTCAGAATGCAGCACGAGAGCATACCAGTATACATAGGCGTTCTTCCAGGCAACCGTGCTTGCCTCTCGGAGCCAGGCGGCCGCGCAGGTCGCTGCAGGAAACTACATGAACAGCTTTGATATCTTCATCGCTCCCATCTTCTCACACACAACTGACTATAGCCGTCAAGCTCTCAGGGATCATTGTGTCACTCTTCCCTCCCTCTCTCAAAATCACACTGAACATTCAAGCAAGAAGTAGTTTAATTACGAACATGTCAGTCGACAGCAAGCTGACCCTCTTCGACCTTGTCCGCCAAGACGGCGAGCGCAGCTGGTCCGGGAACGTCTGGAAAGCTCGTCTATTCCTCAATTACAAGGGCATCCCCTACCAAACCCATTGGGTGGACTATCTCACGCTCACACCTACCCTCTCCTCCCTTGGCTCCCCGCCCAACGAGCAGGGACGATACACGGTCCCGACGGACGGTTCGCCTGCCGGACGGATCATGGATCATGGACAGCCTGGTCATCGCCCGCAAGCTCAACGGGATGTATGCAGAACCGAAACTGATCTTTGACGAGACGTCGTTGGCGGACGTGCAGAAGGGTCTGGGTATGACCGCTCGGCCTCTTTTCCCCGTCATCATGCCGAGGATCGCCACCATCGTCACGCAAGACTCCAAGGCCTATTTTCGTGAGATGCGAGCCAGAGATTATGGCATGCCGCTGGAGGAGTTCGAGAGGACCAAAGGCGGTAAGAAGGCGTGGGCCGATGCTGAGCCGGGGTTTAGGTTCTTAGCGGAGCTGTATGGGAAGGAGAACGATGGGCCGTTCTTGATGGGGAGCCAGCCAAGCTTTGGAGACTTTGTGATAGTCGCATTCATCGAATGTTGATGCGAGTCGGCGAGGACATGGGGGAGAGATGGCTGTCTATGGACGAGAGATTGGCGAGAGTCCATGAAGCCTGCAGGCCGTGGATGGAGAAAGATTTCTGAGCAACGGCATGTTTTGAAACGATGTTCTACGGGTGAAGCCCATGGAGACTACAAGCAAACTTGTAGCTGTGTACTATGATAATGCTCCAACCGTAGATCAGTTCAAAACCCGTTTGATGCAATGGGCTCAATGGCAACCATGCGCGCATTGATCAAGAGCGCCGGCATTAACATCATGTTAAGGCCGAGTAAGCGATCGGGCCGATCTTATCGAGCATCGGGGAATGTGCTCCGTGCACCGTCTCCAACATGTGAAAATGCGGGTGGTGAGTTGCGACTGTGCCAACCTAAATGTCATCAATGGCCATTTGTGTCTCGAGATGTTTCATCCACCTTCAGGCCGAAAATGACCATTGCGACACCCAGTTCCGGGTCTGCGAACAATGCTTCTTCCCGTCCTGTACCAGACTTGGGCTTCCATTATTTGCTGGCGAGTATACTACTGTAGACTGACGTCGGCGGGTCCATTGGCCCCGCGGGTTCTCCAGATGGCGTTAGGCTGGAGCAGAGCCGCATGGCCAGATGCCGTTAGCATCGCTCAACCAAGAAGGCGGCACTGGGCGGGCATCCACGTCTCGCTCTCGCTTGCGGCAGATCATGACCTGTTCCTAGCAGAGAAAAGTTGGGTGGCGCCTTGGATACATCCATCGTAGCGCCTACCGTAGCGCTGTGCTGTGCTGTGCTGTTCCTCTTTCTGCCTGCCTTCTCTTCCTCTCGCTCCTCCACTTCAAGTTCCCATCACAGCACCTCTTGCCTTGCGCGCAGAGGAAGCTGCAGGTACCCCAGGTAAACAGACGCCGAATCCCAATCCCACTCGCTCGCTTCCTAGATCTCAATCTACACACCCGACCAACATCAATACCCTCCTCCGCATACCCTTACCGCCATTACCGGACGGCAGCAGCGTGTATTCTTCTCCTGCATCCTTCACCATCGTTGCCTTGTCGATCCGAGACGGCCGATCTGTACCTGTAGATCCATCTCCCTGCGCTCCACCGTGGTAGCTTGCAGAGCACCTGGTTAACGCAACACGACCCTCTTTGCGGCACACTATCCTCAAGCAGTGAGTACAATGAATCAACGGAGATAGCCCATGCTGATGCTCTTGTGAAGCTCTGACCAAAGATGGCGCCCCAACAAGTCCACGACAACGTCGTTCACTTGCTTCCTCTCCATGATGATGGAAGTCCCAATATCCATGGTGACCCGGCGTACATCTACCTCCCACCGCCTTCCATCCCGCACTACAGCATCCGATTTGAGATCCATGGCACAAGCTCTATATGCAGAGAAGGTAGCCTTTGGGTGAACATTCCGGCAAAGGGTGAGCAGTTTGACAGGAAGAAATTCCAGGAGTACAAGTAAGCAGATTGCAAGCGCTGTGAAATCGTGACGGGAGCTGACTGCTCTTTCCAGATTGGAGCCAAACTTCAACAGAAACATCTTGATCGATGTGCCTGTTTACACCGCTGGCGCTTACAGCTACTACTGCACATACACACCTCTGCCACCCTTCACCACCAGCGGCAAAGTTGAGACGCCCAAACCAACCAGGACCCAGACCTATTACATCGATGTGGCTCCGAAACTCCATGTCCAAAAGCAGCGTGTACCTCTGGACGCTGTCAGCCTTATCTCGCTGCTGTCCAAGTTCATGGGCAAATATCCAGAAGATTGGGATCGCCATTTCCATGGCATTTCCGAGCGCGGTTACAACATGGTCCATTTCACGCCACTCATGATCCGTGGTGACTCGAACTCGCCATACTCGATCTACGATCAGCACACGTTTGACAAGAAGGTCTTTCCCAATGGCGAGAAGGACGTTGCGGACATGGTCAAGAAGATGGAGGAGCAGTACGGCCTGCTGGGCATGACGGACGTCGTCCTCAACCACACCGCGAACAACAGCAAATGGCTCGAGCACCATCCAGAAGCGGGCTATAATATCAATACAGCACCGCATCTGCAGCCTGCATACGAGCTTGACTCCGCCCTCCTCAACTACAGTGCAAATCTGAAGAACTTGGGCTTGCCGACAGAATTGAAGAGCGAAAGCGAGCTTCTTCCGGATCATGGAGGGCATCAAAGTCCATGTCATTGGAGCGATCAAGCTTTGGGAGTTTTATATCTGCGACGTTGAGAAGGACTGTCAACACGCAGTCGGAGCTTGGATGGAACATGACGTTGATACCGAGGCGCCTCTGGATGGCGATGTGACGAGCTGGACACTGAAGCAGAAGGCCGACTGGCTCCGCGAGCATGCATGCCCAGGCAAGGACAGGATGGGCCAGCGCTTCCGCCGTCACATCCAACCACGCCGCGCAGCATTCCTGTTGCAAAGACTGTTCGGCAGCTACAACAAAGGCATGAACTCTTCCTCTGACGAGCGTACCGCATTTGGAACCATGCGCCGCTTCCTTAACGAGTTCAATCTGGAAAATTACCGTGAGTACGACAACGACGTGTCTGCCATCATGGAGCAGATCTTCAACCGCACAAAGTACGTTCGCCTTGAGGAGCACGGGCCCAAGTCAACGGCGGCAAGATCACTCCTTGAGTACCCGCTCATCGAGTCTTACTTCACTCGTCTGCCTGTCAACGAGACCACGCAGCAGCACGACCCCAACTCTTTGGCTCTTGCCAACAATGGATGGGTCTGGGCAGCGGATGTCATGAAGGACAATGCCGGTCCGAAGTCCAAGGTCTATCTGCGTCGCGAGCTGATCGTTTGGGGCGATTGTGTCAAGCTTCGCTTCGGTTCTGGACCTGAAGACTCTCCTTTCTTGTGGAAGTTCATGGAGGAATACGTGCAACTCATGGCCAGGCACTTCGTTGGTTTCCGCATCGACAATTGCCACAGCACACCGTTGCATGTCGCAGAGCACATGTTGGATACTGCTCGCCGCGTTCAGCCCAACTTGATGGTAGCTGCCGAGCTCTTTTCTGGTGATGAGAGAATGGACTTCCTGTACTGTCAACGTCTGGGCATTTCGTGCCTCATCAGAGAGATGATGCAGACCTGGTCAACGGCTGAGACAAGCAGGCTGGTGCATATCAACTGCGGGCGACCTATCGGCTCGTTCGAGAGGGATGACATTTCCGGCCTTGACACGCACCCTCACGCTCCAACTGAGGGCGCACAGAAGGAAGCGCAGACCAATGGGGAGCCACCCAAAGGCCGCACCATCATCCACCGTATCATCCCTTCCAAGATTCACGCACTGCTTATGGATTGCACTCACGACAACGAGACGCCTATTCAGCGCCGCGATGGACGTGATACACTGCCAAACAGTGCACTTACTGCGATGTGCGCTTCGGCAGCTGGATCTGTCTTCGGAATGGACGAATGCTTTCCCAGGATCATTGAACTGGTTCACGAGACGAGGCAGTACACGTCTCCGTACTCCAACCTCAAGCCTGGTGAGAGCATGCGCATCGGCCCAACTGAAGGCACTGGAGGTGTAAAGCGGGTGATGAACCAGCTCCATACCATTATGGCCATGGATGGATATGACGAGTCTTTCGTCCACCATGAAGGCGAATACATCACTGTCCACCGCATGCATCCAAAGAGCCGGAAGGGCTACTACTTGATCGCCCACACAGCCTACCCTGGCTACGGCAATGGCAACGCTGGTTTCCCAAGCCAGGTACTTGCAGGAACCAAGGCGAAGCTGCTGGGTGCATGGAACCTGGAAGTCGACCAGAGCCAGGAAGCTCAGCAGGCAGCGATCAACGACAAAGTTTTGCGTGGCGTTCCGTCCCACACTCGCGATCTCAAGGGAGTCAAGGTTGAGAGCCGCGGTCAGGATACTGTTCTGACCGTGCCGGATAAGTTTCCGCCGGGCTCCATCGCCGTGTTCGAAACTTGGATTCCGGAGGCCGAACACAGCGAAGGGCTCGACAAGTTTGTCACCAGCGGTGCAAGGGACGCTTTCAAGCACTGCAACCTTGTAGACCTGAACGCCATCATGTACCGCGCTGATGCTGAAGAACGGGCAAGCAGCCATGGCGCTGATGGGGCGTATGCCATCCCGAACTATGGACCTTTGGTATACTGCGGTCTTCAAGGCTGGTGGAGCGTGCTGCGGGATATCATCCTCACGAACGACCTCGGTCACCCTATTTGCAATCATCTCCGCGATGGTCAGTGGGCAATGGACTACATCGTCAACCGTCTCGACAAGATGGCTCAGCGCGACATCTACCACAACCTCACCGGTCCAGCCGATTGGCTGAGGACGAGGTTCGAGGCTATCAGGAAACTACCAAACTTCTTGATCCCACGTTACTTTGCCATGATCATCAGCACGGCACACAGGGCTGCTTTCGACAGGGGTATCGAGCAGATGAACAACAACGTCAAGCATGGCCAGCATTTCCTCAAGAAGCTGGCCATGGTCTCGGTACAGATGCAAGGCTACATGGAGAACGCCTCACTGTGGCCGGACAAGTTGGTTCCGTCCTTGGCCGCTGGTCTGCCTCACTTTGCTCAGGACTGGGCGCGTTGCTGGGGTCGCGACACCATGATTGCCATGCGTGGCCTGCTTTTGTGTACCGGTCGTTTTGCTGACGCCAAGGAGCACCTGCTGTGCTTTGCCAGCTTGGTCAAGCACGGCATGATTCCCAACCTTCTCGGCTCCAGCAAGCTGCCCCGCTACAACAGCCGCGACTCCGTATGGTTCTTCCTTCAGAACATCCAGGACTATGTCAACCTGGTCCCTGGCGGCTCGAAGATCCTTCAAGAGAGGGTCAAGCGCCGCTTCCTGCCGTATGATGATACTTGGTTCCCTTGGGACGACAAGCGTGCCTACAGCAAGGATAGCTCGGTTGAAGATGTGATACAGGAATGCCTCCAAAGGCATGCTAGTGGCCTGCACTTCCGCGAGTACAACGCTGGATCCGACCTTGACATGCAGATGAAGGACGATGGTTTCAACATTGACATTGAGGTTGACTGGAACAACGGCATCATCTACGGAGGCAACGAGCACAACTGCGGTACCTGGATGGACAAGATGGGCGAGTCCACCAAGGCTGGCAACAAGGGCGAGCCGGGTACTTCCCGCGATGGCGCGCCAGTAGAGATAACGGGTCTGCTGTACAGCGCTCTGAAGTGGGTCGCCGACCTCAAAGCCTCGGGCCACTTCAAGTATGACGGCGTCACCTCCAACCAAGGCAAGCTGGTCACCTATTCCGCTTGGAGAGACCTCCTCAAGGCCAACTTCGAAAAGCACTACTACGTCCCCGCAGACCCGGCTGAGTACGGCAAGTACGACATCAACCCCAAGATCGTGAACCGCAAGGGCATCTACAAGGACGTGCACCGCGGCCGCAAGGAGTACAGGGACTACCAACTCCGGCCCAACTTTTGTATTGCAATGGTGGTATCCCCGGACCTCTTCGACCCCACACACGCCCTCGGCGCCGTCGAGATGGTCGACAAGTACCTCCGCGGTCCGACTGGTATGGCCACGCTGGACCCTGGCGATCTCGAGTACCACCCGGACTACCTCAACTGGGACGACAGCGACAACTTCCAGACGGCCAAGGGCCGCAATTACCACTCCGGCCCGGAGTGGTTGTGGCCCACGGGCTTCTTCCTCCGCGCCATGCTCAAGTTCGATCTCATGCGGCGCAAGACGAAAGAGGAGCGTGTCGAGGCCTTTCAGCAGGTCACGCAGCGCTTGCATGGGTGTATGGAGATGATTCGGGAGAGTCCCTGGGCGGGCCTGACGGAGTTGACGAATCGGAATGGGTCTATGTGTCATGATTCGGTAAGTTGCCACTTTGTTTGTTTTGTCCGTTCGGAGCTTTTGTTTGCTGACTTGCCACAGTGTCCCACCCAAGCCTGGTCCGCAGGGTGTATAATAGACCTCTACGACGACGCCAGCAAGTACAGCCTCGATGGTTCGCACTAAACCCGCTCCTCCGCGTCGCGAACCTAGCACGCTGTCTTTCCTTGAACAAGGGGTTCCAGCTTCTCGACTGGCCACGGATTTATTTGCCCCACTATACCACAATGAAAGGAAGTGGGAGGAGTTACGGGTACGTTGATGTCCTTGGTGGCTGGAATGGCGACAGGAGATGAAATGGCGGGACTGTGGTAATCTTTGTCCTGAGGATTGGGAGGAATTGGGGTTTTTTGATATCCTGTGTAGCGTACCTAGCCGCTTCGCTTTTTTTTTTTTCTTTCTTTTTCTGTTAGACCTAGATGAATAATTACTATCCTGTTACTCTTCTCGTTCCGCTGCCGTCTGACTCCCCTTCCTCACGTTTCTTTGGAGTTCACCACGGATGCTGCATAAAAACCAAACGCTACTCAGCGCGTCAAAATTCTCAACCCTGATGTTGGATTTGAGAGACCCTTTTTTTTTTTTTTTTTTTTTTTTGGATCTCTGTGGATAGCTTATGGGATGCAGCACGAGCAAGACGGAAGGCAGTTTTTGGGGGAAACGCAGCAACCCTCTCCCTCTTCCCTAGAAAGCGTGGAGTAAAGCGCGAGCGAGACGAATCGTGCCTTTTTCTGGGAACTTCGATTTCACGGTGACGAGAGTGGAACGGGAGTAAAAGACAATCAAAGAAGAAGAATAAAGGAATAAAGAAAGAGAGGATCTTCTTGCCAGCAGGCCGTACTGTGTGCTAAGTAAAGTGTGGATTTCAATTTTGGCTTTTTTTTCTTTCTTATGTTTCTTTTTGGCGGGAGTCTGTAAAATCATTGCTACCACTCCGTGAAACGTCTGAAACTCGTTTTTTTGTTACCCGTCATTCTGAATCGCAGGGCGCCACCCTTTTTACATCATCTTGCTGTTGATGCCCTTGAGCTGGACGTCGCTGTTGGGGGAGAGAGGTTAGCGGACGGATGGACTAACGCCTATCTAAGAAAGGGAAAATAGACGAGGGCGGCTTACAAAACAAGAGTGGCGTTCGGGGGGATGAGGCCTGGGAATCCCCTGGAACCGTAGGCGTAGTCGCTGCATAACGTGTTAGTGTCTGGCTGTGTAAAGATCATATGTGGTTCGGGAGCGTGATGTGGCTTACCCGGTGATGGTGAGCCTGCACTTCTCGCCCAGGGTCATGCCGCCGTCAGCGGACAGGACACCCTCGTCCCAGCCTGTGGATGGTGTTAGCCTGATATGAGAGGGTCCTGGAGGGGACAGAACAACTTGCCTCTGATGACCTGGCCGACGCCAATCTTGGTCTGGAAGTCGCCACGGCCGACGGATGAATCGAACCTGAGGTGAAGAGGTGAGCTGCTGTGATCTTCACAATCGAGGCACAGATGCACGTACTGCTTGCCCTTGTTGTCGGGAGCGTTTGCGTCATAGAGAGTGCCGGTGTACTCCATGGTGATGGTGTCGCCCTGCTTGGGCTTGTCGGTGCCATTGCCTGGCGAGATCAGCTGCTTCGTAACACCCATGTTGATACGCTTCGATTGTGAGGGGGAGGTGGAAGATTGGAAGGACAACACTGGAAGCTGAAAAGGGATCTGTATCGGAGCAGACTGAGAGGTGGAGGAAGCAATGGAGTTGGAAGGTTCGAGTGCCTCGAACAACGGGTTTCTGATTAGTCAGGCGGCCGCAGTTCCACTTCCACCCGTCGCCTGCCTCCACATCCAGCACTCGGCGAAGCCTATCATCATCAAGATCAGGCCTGGACTATTTCCCCCCCGGCAGAACCTTGGGATGTTCGGTAGGAGTCCCTCCCGGAAGTAGTTGCAAGCGGACTATATGCGTCACCTCTAATGTTGGGTAGCCCGGTGATACAAGGCCAGAGCTAGGGGATGTGTACATAGGTCTCTCCATGTCGAGACGCGGTCGTACAGGACATGCACACCGTAGGAGTTAGCAGCTGTCGCGTAAGAGCTACCACATGGTGCAATCCTGGTAAGGCTGTCACACAATGTGCATGGGACTGGAGCCGACAGGCTGGAACGGTCGTCCAGTCCCGGCTGGGGGTTTCCTGGATCCTGTCACGACCTCGGCTAGCACAATCGTTATCAATGTAGGGAGGTACATACAGTACTACTGTATTGCCATCATGGCACTTGATTCACCCGCTACAGCCCGAGTCGCCTTGGCGAGGTGATGTACTTTGTCGCACAATCACGGGATGGCGAACAGCTGTCGCCCGACGATCTTAGTCCTTCCCACTTGTGCGCGTACCTGGCACTAGACAGCAAGCGCACCCATCATGCAGGAACCCACTGAAGCCCACCTACCGACCCAGCTCCGCCGACTAGACCGATGCCGACATGGCGCGCGGACGGTGTCGGCTGCAGTCAGCATGCCACCTTTCAAAGCTCCCGTCATCTCAGCAGTACAGCTTTTCTACGTGGCCTGCGACGAGGCGCCCAGCGCAACGTCTCTGCATATGTAAACAATCGTGAAAATCCCGCAGTCCGGGATGTCCGGACTGTATCTGGTTGGCATCCTCCTTGCTGACTCGGCATGACTACTGGTTCCCCCCGCCCTCCAGACCAAAGCAAGGTACAGCTCTCACTAGAGCTCCATTGGCTCCTCGCTCCCCCTTCTCCCCACGCGAGCTTGTCACTTTTCTGCATACCCGCGACAAGCAGAGACCCAAACCATTTCTGCCCACCTGCCCCTCGTCATTGGTGGGTTTAAGACGAAGTGATCGCAAACTATGTGATGCGTGGCGCCCCCAGACTAGACATCGGATATGGGTGGAGCGATGGCTTTGGCGAACAAACGGTGAGATGCAGCAAATGACTACATGCATATCGCACACCGTCGCGAGGCTGCAACAGCGGCAAACGTGGGCACAGTAACGTGCCTGACCGGCGGACGGCACTGGGAACCTAACGTGCTGGCATGAACCCTTCACGATCCCGGATGATGATGCCCTTCGGTACCATGGACGTGGAAGGGGGAATGTGTCGGTGAGAGCTGAAACATGCCTTTTGGCTTTTATCCATCTACATACAGGACGGGGAGGCTGCACAAAGGCGGCCGGTCATTAATACACGCCGAATATTAAACCTGCCTTGCCGAATCTACCGCGCTTGACGCCCTATTTCCCCCCTCCGGCTTTCATCTGATGTGCAGGGTCCGGCGTGCAGAGCCCGGATCTTGCGGTCAGGGATCCACGCGTCCTGGTCGGTTTGACTGCTTGGCTGCAGAACGCTACGACAGTTTGACAGGTCTTCATAGCTTCGAGGTTGTGTCGGGTTCTGGAGGTGAGTTGACTGTTTTGACTGTGTGCAAAGCTGGGGCATCGTGCAGCACCGCCGCATCCTTCTGGCCCATGTATTTCGAACATCACCACTTCTGTCGTCTCATGAGTCAGCTGAAGTCACTTCTTCTTCGGGTCGCATTTGAAGCTCACCATTGAACCTGCTGGGCGTCGTCGTCTTGTGGATTGTGCTTCTACTGAAGGCCATCCCCGCTGGCAGCGGCCTTCCACTGCGTGCAATCGACCACCATGCCCACGGTAGCTTTATAGACATGCCAGCCGAGCAGGAATGTGGTTAGATAAACAGAAGTTGCGAGGAGATAGCGATCGTAGCGACCGAAGGCACTCTCCAATTCGGCTCGCTCCCGAAGGCTATCCTCGTCGCTCTCCGGCTCCTTCTCGGGCAGGGGGTCTGGAAGCTCCGTGTATCGAATGTCGCTGTCAAGTATCCAGTTTGAGAGTGGACTCCTGTGTTCAAGAAGCAGCTCCAGAGGAAGTTGTCCGCCCACAGGGCCAGCGCTGGCACGTGTGCGCAGGTGAAGTCCGGGAAGCCGAAGGCGAGCGTCAGAGCGATTGCATCGCAGAGATAGAGGATGATGGTGAGGATCCCCAGGTAAAAGACGGCCCTGCCTGAGAGCTTGATTTTGGCCATGGTTCAGAGGCGTTGCGGTTGGACGTGATTGGGTTGGGGGTGAACGGCAGAGCTGTTCTTCGAAGTCGATGTTGTCTTGTGAATGAATACTCTGTTTTGAATTGGTATCAGCTGAACGATGTATTCTGCTCGATTTTTATGAGGGTGGAGCAATAGTGGGAATGGTAAAGCCCTCTTTAGCATTTGTGATTGTTGACATCTTGGATGCACTTCCCTAGCTACAAGGCCTTCATAGAGTAGGTGCAAGCTTTGCCACAGGAACATCAAAGTGTGGCTACCTCGATCGCGAGAGGCGTTGTGGAGCAGGTACAGGCTTGACCGTAGGAATAAGAAAATGCGATGGGCTTCATGCGGTTATGTTGGGTAGGTACAGGGGTGCTACAGCAACAACGTTCGGTAGTCGAACAAGACCAGAGTAAACGCACTTTTGTTCCCAATCCACAGGAACCGAGATCTGCCTGCCTGCCATACTGAGCATACTACGTGATTGGCCACATTGCCTACTTGTGCACTGGTAGCAGATAGCAGCAAGGGTGCTTGAGGTATGGCATACACACAGTGGAAACTGGTCAACTGCCAACCTTTTGACATGCTCAATGCCGGTCGAAAATAGGTCCTGGTGCTAAAAAGCGAATCCCTACTATTAGACAGCCTCAACTCTATAGTCCCATCTCCTTACTTCATACCGTCGCTTGCCAGAACTCATGCCGTCGCAGTTCCTCAACTGCTACTGACGTCCACCGCATGTGTGGCACGCCGACTACTGGGGCATGTCCCTCATCACTCTCCAGCCCCTCTGCGGAGCTCAGGCGGACCAGCTGCGTAATACCAGCCTTCTCGACACAAGCCAACGTCTTCGCATAATTCAGCCCGACCTGCGCCACCCCATGGCTGTCGTCTGACAGCGTAAACCTTCCGCCCAGATCCCGAAACGCCTGGCAGATCTCAACCTGCGGATACATCTCCGTCATCCCTTTCCGGAGACTGCTACTGTTCAGCTCCAGCACGCCGCCGTATGCGGCGATGTACTTAAGTTCCGCAGCGCCTTCTCCCACACACCGGGCCAGGTCTTGAAGCTGCGTTCGGATCGTCGCTCTTGAGGCGGATGAGATCGAAGTGTCCGATCAGTGGGGGTTGAAGGGCCTGTAGTAGGGAGAGCTGGCTGTCGAAGTAGTCCTCGAAGATGCGTTCGTCGGTCCCGCCGGCTGCTTCGCGCGCTTTGTGGTATAGCTCATGGTCGTAGTCGATGGGGTAGGTGTGTACATGGTGCACGCTGCCGAGCCACACGTCGATTGGATATTTGGTAAGTAAGTTTTTAATTAGTTGCAGTGATTCCGGCCGGATCCATTCCCCTTCGAACCCCACGAAGATGGAGATCTTTCCCGCGTACAACTTCTGCAGCCGTCGTGCTTCGACGTAGAAGTCGTCGTACAGTTTGGCCAGGCTGGCTTCGTCGTGGGCTTCCTCTTCTTCGGGGTAGAAGTCTTGCCGGTGGCGTGTCATGTGTTCCGTGAGGCAGAGCACTGTCATCCGCTTTTGCATCGCCGTGAGGACGATGTCTTCCAGTTTGCTGGCGGCGTGTCCGCAGAACTGGCCCGAATGCGAGTGGTGTGTCCAAGGCATTGTAGCTGAGCGGCGTCAAGCGAACAGAATGGTGAGACGGGGTTCTCTTCCTACTTTGTTGTCCTCGACTTTGAGACGTAGACCTACCTTGTGCAAATGGACTCCTGGCACCAGGAGCTCTTGAAGTGCCTAGTTGGCGATGTTCTTCTGGAGCTAGCCAGTCAGGGCGTACGGGCACGAGTCTAGTCGACACAGACTGTAATCCTTTTGTTCGGAACTCAGACGCTTGCAATTGAGCTTTTGAATGCAAGGTCACCAATGTAAGTGTTGTCACTGCGGAAAAGCTTGCGTCCTACACTTAGTCTTGCCCAATGCTAGCACCAGCGATAGCGGACAGTGCTCGTGGGACGAACGTCTAGAAGGCATGTCCGTGGCCGCATAGAAACTGACATACCAGCCCTTGCGATACAGTACTCCTCCCGCCAGCGTAAGGCGCCGATCTGACGCCAGCAATCGAGGCTAAATAAAGTTTACTTGGGCGATGAAACGGACCTGGGCCTGCGGCTGACAACATCATTGCGGTTGACCAATCTCCACTGCATCTTGTACCTTCTTTCCACTTAGCCGCATCTGTAACATTTTCTCGGAATTGTTAGCTCTTTCACACTCGGTCGATTCGCAAACACCTGCACGACGCTCATTGTTGAATGCGACGTTGATCGCGCGTCCGGCGCTATCTAGAAGGGACTCGATCTTGTACATCCGCCCCGAGTACTCCGGCCTCACTAGCCATGCCTCCACAGCAGGAGAAGAGCTCGCTCAAGCGCGCGAGAGTAGGTCAAGCAATTAAAGTCAAGCCCCTTTCAAGTTTCAGTGATTGACGGATCTGGTAGGCATCAGCCGGTGAAGCCAACGAGCCCAAGAAACCCCGTCGATCCGCACGCCTCTCCCAAGTCCTGAACGATGACCCGGCCTCGCCCACGAAGCAGGGCGGCTTGCCATCCCCAGTCACTCGTAAAGATACCTCCGAAGACGAGGTGAGAGGCGAGAGCAAAGTACGGACCGCATCGCCGCCAGACAAGTCGCAAACCCTTCAGAGCCAGCAACGTGCAACTCCCGAGTCTAGCCCTGCCCAGCACTCAGGTGCACCTGGACTATCTTCGCCGCCGAACGACACGCAGCCATACTCGCAGTTCTTGGCACCACCTCCGATCTCTTACGAGGTGGAAGACGAAGAGAAGGAGGGGGTATGGGGATACCTGGTGCCTGTCACCGGCTTTGCCGAGCCACTGGTGTTGAAGCATCGCGCGGCATGTCCGGTACCGCCCTCTGAGACTGGGAGCAAGACAGGCAAGGAGAAAGTCAACAGGAATCACTGGAAGGAGAAGGAGGAGAAGTATGAAATCGACAAGGACGTTAAAGGGGTCCCCGCGGGAGGTTTCCTGATAGGGAGGCACCCTGAGTGCGACCGGCAGGTGAAGGCGCCCACTGTGAGCAACCGACACGCCCTCATCTTTTCAGAAAAGCGGAACGGCGATACGTTGGCAGTATTAGAAGACTTGAGCGGGAACGGGACATACGTCAACGAGGCTTTGTTGGCAGGAACAAGCGTCGTGAGCTGCAAGACGGTGACGAGATCAGCATTCTCGACGAGGCGCGATTCATCTTCAGATATCCCAAGAAAGGCAACCAGACGAACGGCTTCAAGCAGCAGTATCAAGTGCAAGGCCAGCTCGGCAAGGGCCACTTTGCGACCGTCTTCCTGGCTGCAGATCGGAGTACGGGTGTGAGCTACGCGGTGAAGAAGTTTGAAAAGCGCTCTGGACCGGGCGAGCGGAGTAAAGTGGAGGGTTTGCAGCAGGAGATTGCAGTTCTGATGGGCGTGAGCCATCCGAACATGCTGTGCTTGAAGGATACCTTTGATGAGCCGGATGGGGTCTACCTTGTACTGGAACTAGCTCCGGAAGGCGAGCTGTTCAATTTCATTGTCATGAAGCAGAAGCTGTCGGAAGCCGAGACACGCAAAGTCTTCGTGCAGCTGTTTCAGGGCGTGAAGTACCTGGTAAGCACTTGCTCAAATGGAAGCTCTGACGATGTTCGCCTTGAGCCCTACTGACACTAGATGCAGCACGAGAGGAACATTGTCCATCGCGACATCAAGCCCGAAAACATTCTGCTAATTAACAAAGATCTGAACGTGAAGCTCGCCGACTTTGGCCTAGCTAAGATCATAGGGGAAGAGTCTTTTACGACCACCCTCTGCGGTACCCCCTCATACGTCGCGCCTGAGATTCTGGAACAATCAAACCACCGCCGGTACACAAAAGCAGTGGACGTCTGGAGCTTAGGAGTTGTCCTGTACATCTGTCTCTGCGGCTTCCCTCCATTCAGTGACGAGCTATACAGCCCTGAAAACCCATACACCCTCTCACAACAGATCAAGCTCGGCCGCTTCGACTACCCCTCCCCATACTGGGACAGCGTGGGCGACCCAGCCCTGGACCTAATCGACCGCATGCTCACCGTCGACGTGGAAAAGCGGATATCGATCGACGAGTGTCTCGAGCACCCCTGGACAACGCAGCAGACCATCAACGTCAACGATAGCACCGACGGCTTGACAGGAGCGCTCGAGGGCCTCGACTTCGCCCGTCGCAAGCCCCGCCGTGAGCGCACCCTCCTCTCCTCCATCAACGACGTCAAAGTCGAGCGCGTCGTGGAGACGCAGTCCGATCGCGGCCCCGTCAAAGTCTTCGACAAGAACCGCGGCCCGCACTTCACCGTCAACGCGCCTGCCTCGCAACAACACCAGCATCAACAGCAGCCGACTCCCGGCAAGTCCACCAAAGGCCCCGGCCACGTCGAAGCCACGGTCGTCGAGGCGACCCCCGCACGCGATCGCGACCCGGCCGAGTTCATCGAGATGGGCGGCAAAGGCGACCAGGTCCTGTATGACCTGCAGCAGGATACCGACGTGAGTCGGTACCCGGACGAGACGATCAAGGCTGGGGCCCCGCAGGAATAGAAACGATGCCATGGTCTTTTTTTATTTGCCCGGCCTTTGTTTTACGTGGAATAAAGCTTATGGCGTTTCCCCCTCCTACTTCTTTTCGTAGACAGGGAGCAGACGGGGTTGTGATGGGGCTCACCAAACTACAGTGTACAGTCCCATAAGGGCGGGAAAGGGTCCCCTTTGAAAACCCAGGTCCAATTCATGGAACCGATGCTCTCGCAGGCGAGGCGTTTAGCGGCCGTTAAGTTTTATTGTTTTTTTTTTCTTTTTTCCCCCTCCGATGGCTTCGATGGGTAAAGGAAGTTTCTCAGGTGGGGAGGTTATGCTTGCTATGGATTATTATGTATAGTACACGCGCGTGGAGATGCGGCGCTGTGGGAGAGACAGGGGTGTATGAATAAATGGCTTCGAAGATCTTGAGATGGCCTGACTGCGGCTTTGTTTGCAATTTCTCTCTCTCTCTCTCTTTCTTTTTTTTTTTTTTTTTTTTTTTTTTTTTGCCTTTCGTCTGCTCGCTTTGTCTTTGCCGGTTTCTGGGGAGTTTTTTGGGGGACGGGCGGACGTTTCCGCTGCATGTGGTTACACAAGGCTCGTTTCCCGCTTAAGCGAACTCGCGAGGGAGGGGGGATCACACATCCAGTGCATATCCCTGTATCAAGTACTTAGGCGTCTAGAAGGGAGGAGGTGGCACAGGGTATGTATCTTCCTATGTTCCAAGAAGTCAACTACTGCAATTCGAAGTGACGTACTGAACCTCATGGCATTGTCAGTGGGCGCAGGTACGCGCTCGGCCAGGCTGCTTCGCTGTGGAGCCGGGTATCTGAGGTCGACGAGACATGTACAGTCGTTTCCGGTCGTGAAGCGATCGATACGCACACGCGGGTCGTTCAGGCCGATGTTTCTGCTCCGGGAGAATGCACCACAGCAGAATGAATTGCCTGCGACACAAAAGCGTTCCAACCGAGTTGATAATGTTGAGGATTTCCTGGCACTGGCCGAGAGGGGACAGGCCACTTTGTCTGATGCATTTCAACTTCTGAGGAAGGGCAAAGACGAGGATAGAGGCTAAGACGAACATAGAGGCTCTCCCGAAGCCCCAAAAACGCGAGAAGGCCGCGCGTGTAGGAGCGGGACGGATCTTGCTGTGGATCTGGAATCATCGTGAGACGCTTCCCTTGCGAGAGATCCGACAACCGTTCGCCAATGTCCTTGTCTGGTTTCTCCACACTGAAGGTCTGGAGGAGTTCATCTGGAACTGGATCATCCTCGAGGTGCAGAATGTGCAGTCGCAGAATACAGGGGAGAGCGGCGGGCTGCAGAACTTTGAAGCTCTTAGCTTGGTGCGAACGCCTTCTCGGCGGGCTTGTTGCGGCGGACGCCTCATGGTCTTCTGACGGCTCCCCGAACGGTGCTGTCCTCCGGCTTCTGAAGGCAGTCGAGCATTTCGGTCCTCAGAGTCCCTATCGCGACTTGGTCAGCCTGATAGCAGCCGGTTTGTGTGCCGAGGCACTGGTCCAATCGCGTCGTGGGGCCAATTGCGATCCTGCACTGTTCGAACAATTGGTGGCTGCGGCGCCCATCTGGGGACGCCATCTTGAAGCGCCCGCGAGCAGACGACCCAAGCTCTTCTTGTATCACCCGACCAAGCCGGATGGAGTACTGTGGTTTCACACAGTTTACGACGTGTTTAACCACCTAAGTGCTCCTGAAGAGCACCCCTCTCGCAGGACCAAAAGAGGCCGAGTTTCATGGCGCAACCACACGCTGCGCGCGGCATATATACTGAGGCTGGCAGGCGACGATTCTAAAGCGACGTACCTCGAAGAGATCCTGCGAAAGCACTTCTCAGACGTCCGCCCTGCTCCGGACATTATCTTGAATGGATTCAGAGACGACGTCAGGTTACAAAGGCTCAGGCGCACCCCCTAAGATTTGAGCTCGACTTGGAATTTGGGAATGAAGACATTGATACCGTCGCGCAACGATTGTTCGGTCGAGATCAGGTAAATCGCTAGGTAGTCACTCTAAAATCAAGGACTCAATCTCCGAATCTCCCACTCCCCTCCCCATCCCTCGTATACTGAAACCTATCATGCAACCGCGACGGCCGGCCCTGCCAAAACTCCACCATCTCCGGCTTGACCCTCAACCCACCCCAAAACTCCGGGACAGGAATCTTCTCCTGCCCATCAAACCTCCTCTCCACGCCCGCCACCTGCTCCTCCAACTCCTCCCGATCCCGCAGCACCCGACTCTGCTGCGACGCCCACGCCCCGAGCCTCGACCCCCGGATCCGCGTATCGTAGTAGACCTGGGACTCCTCGGCCGCCAGCCGCTCACAGGGGCCCTCGACCCGGACCTGCCGCTCGAGCTCGTGCCACCAGAACGTCAGGGCCGCGTAGGCGTTACTGCGGACGTCGCTCGCTTTGCGCGAGGTGCCCCAGTTGCTGTAGATGACGAAGCCCGCGGCGTCGACTTCTTTCAGGTAGACCATGCGGGCGCTGACGCGGCCGGAGGGGAGCTCGGCCGTGGAGAGCGTGACGGTTTCGGGCTGGTGGACGTGTTCTTCCTGCGCGTGCTTGAACCAGATGTCGAATTGCGTGATCGGGTTCCGGTGGAGCTGGTCGATGTTCAGTTCGCCTTTGGTGTATTGTTGCGCTTGGACGGAGTCGTTGGTTCCGTTGGGATTGAGGATTTTCCGTGATGAGGGTTGGGATGCCATTGTGCGGTGGTGCAAGAGTGAATAGGTGGCGAGACGGGGAGGGTATAGTAAGCAGCGTCGCAGTGCAACTACCATCTAGCCTGGACGGCGCACTTTTGTATCCTTGTTGTGCTTTTTACAATGGGGTGTGGTTGATTTTTGATCCGTGGGAATTGCGATAGGAGCAAGATAAATAGAGAGAAAGTTGCTGCGAAGTCGAGGTCATAGAACAGATTTAAACTCTAGAACCGGAACATAGCCGCTCCAGGCAGCCAATCATAGCCCCCAAAAACAAATGCCTAATTGAACTACCAAATCGCCGCCAACGCCTCGCTCGAAACCGAATCAATGCGTGTATCCGTCTATGTATACATACATGCAAAACTGGAAAACGCGTTACTTCTTCTTCGCGCCAAAATAAGCCTGCCACATCTTGACAGGCGCACCAGCACCCGCAATCCAGTTCGGAAACGCTAAGCGCTTCGCCTTCTGCTGCTCGTAAAGCCGCCACTCCTGCTCCGTCAGCTCGCACATACCCGCCCGTGCTCGCATGGCCTGGACGTCGATGCCCGTGACGAAGAAGCTGGTGAGTGCCATCTCCCGGCGACACTGCCGGCTCGTGGCTTCAGCGGGATTGCAGAAGGGTGAGTGCTGGATCGGGAGCAGCCAGTTCCAAGGGTATTTGCCCATCATTTGTGTGAAGTTCTGCCACCGTCCGATGTCCCAAGGGTTGTCGCCGGGTTCTGATTGCAGGATGGCGAAGCGGTGGGTGTCGCCTGCGCTTTGCAGGGCTCGCTCGTCCTCTTCTTCCTTGTCTTTCTCCGTGGCTTCAGATTCATCGGAGCTTCCGGCTTTTTCGGGATCGTGGAGAGTGCCTGAGGGGAACGAGATGGTTTTCAAGCCAGATGCATCGAAACCCTCTGGAACTCGGACGGCCAGTTGCCACACTGCCGTTTTCATCTTGATATTTTCAGGCGTCGTTAAATTGAGTACGGCGAGTATGACGGCCGTCATATCCGTCTCGAGCGTCAGGAGGAAGAAGAAGTTGCCCATGGCCAGCACGGCGATCCAATGTCCGTGCGCGAGAATGTATAAATCCGGCTGCTCCCGTACCCCATCCGTAAAGACGCCCATGATAATGATAATAAAGACGCAGTACAATACGGTATACGCATTGAACTGAATAAAGAATTTATTCGAGGTTTCGCTTACTAATCCACCCATCCAAGGGCAAAAATGGTCCATGCTCCGCAGACAGCGGTCAACCTCCCTGCAATGTCTAGCGCGATCAGGACGATAAATTTTGCAGGTCGAACACCACTTCGGCATTCCCTGGTCGTCGCAGACGAAGACGTCTTTGGTGTAAAATTCTTCCAGATCGTAGAGCGCGCGCGAGCGCCCAACAGGTAGAAGGCGGTTCCAGAATCCTCGGGTAGCAGCTTTGAGGTGGCCACGGCGTTTCGGATCAGTGCTCGTTTGCGCTTCTGGGTCGTCGTCCGGAGGTCGAGACCGGTATTTGGTGATTTTCTGTCCGTCTTGGGTTTTGATGAGTCCGGGGTCGAATGCTACTTCGAAGAGAAGACGGAGGAATGACCAGGTCATAAGGATCATGAATATCCAGTATAGTACCAGGACGACAACAGCCGCCCCTACCCGCGGGCTGCGGGACGGTGGCGTCAGTAAGTATTGCACTGATGATGATAAGTTAGCAATGCGCGTTCCGGATTGAGAGGTCGACGTCCTTACCAGCTACCGGCCGCGTGATGACCCAGGAGACATATCCGATGATGCCTAGAAGGACGGCGGGAATGATTCGGGAAGCCCAGACATTGACAGCAGTTCCGGTGACCGCCATATTGTATGTTGTTTTCAAGATTTCAAGCCCGGCTTGAAATAAGCGAGGTTTTTTTAGCAAAGCATGTCAGTAGAGCGGAATGGATAGAAGATGATAAAGGAAAAGAAAAATAGCCAGGCTACAGAGACGGAGTGGCAAATTAGGAGTTTGGGCCAAATAGTTTCAAACCTGCTTTGCAGGTCTACGCGCCCCGGTTGACAGAGCGCATCGTCATAGGCCAACGCCCAGAGAGGCGGAGTTCTGGAAGAAACAAACATTGGCAAGCAGCTAGGGGAGAAAAAAGAACGCGACCATTTCCTCCCAAGCTTTCGGGCGAGCGATCGGTAGGGGCAAATCTGTCACATATCAGCAGCGTTTGCGCTGGCACCCGGATCAACTTGGACGTGTCAAGCGCTGTAGACCCCGCGGAGAGTTTGATAGCACGCGGCTGCGGAGTGGAAAGCGGACCGGCACACGTCTAACGGGTGCTTGGCTGTGAGCCGTCTGAGCATCATCCATGCAAGCTCCTGTCTCCCAGCGGACGTTAATCTTGTCGATGATCTTGATCTTGACCGCGGCCGCTGTTCCCATGGCGAGATGCGGAATCTGGCGGAAGACCAAATGGGAAAATGTTGATACGGTCAGAGTGAGTAGTCTAGAACGGAGCGTGGAATCTTCAAGCAGTGACATGTCCAAATCACCGCCACGACTGCATCGAGATGATCGATCTTGATATGCGGACCCCCCGGTCACCGGGATAACTTCGGCTGCAGCATTCACGTCTCGCGAGTCAGAAAGTCTCCAGTACCACAATACATTCAGCCATGAAGCAAGTTCCCCAGGTGCATCTCCAACCGACCCCGCCGCCAACATGAGATAGTCCATTCACAGTCATGGCAACCGAGCCAAAAGAGCACATCGCCGAGGCGCTGCTCAAACGCGCCCACTCGCCCGACCAAGCCAACACCATCTTCCGCGAGCGCGTCAAACAACGCCCGCTCCTCCTGCGCCCGACCTCCCCAGACCCCGACCTCGACGCGCGCTCCAAACGCCAAATCCTCCGCCACCAGAAGACCAACCCCCACCGTTCCTCCACCAAACCCAAACCCCTCTCCGCGAAGCAGAAACGCCGTCTGAGCCTCTACGACATCCCCGCCTCCCAGCGCAAATATACCATCTACGCCCCGCTGCACCGCATGTGGTGCGCCTACATCCGGGAGATCCTAGGTACAGGCCGCGAAGGCAAGAGGACGTTCGTCGACGCCAACAGTGCGGGTCCTATCCTCGTCTCGGCCGATTACCACGGCGCTTTGCTCGAAGTCACGCGGAGTCGATGTCTGAGTCGCGTCGGGGTGAAGGGGATTGTGCTTAAGGATACGAAGTTCACTTTTGAGGTGGTCACGGCGCGGGATGAGGTTAAGGTTCTGCCCAAGGAGCATTCGGTTTTTCGGTTTGAGGTGCCTTTGGAGGATGATGGAGAAGGGGAGGGGAAGGCGAGTGAGGGTGAGGGTGACGGGACGGTGAAGGAGGAGATGAAGAAGCCGTTGGTTTTTGAGATCCAGGGCGGGCAGTTTGAGAACCGGGCGCCGGATCGCGCGAATAAGAAGTTTCGGGCGCATTATGATCCGGAGCTGTGATTGGAACCCAGAGAGAAAGAGAGAGAGAGGAAGAAGCAAGTCTTTGTTGGAAATGGATTGCTCCCTCTTTTGCTCTACACAGTTCCACGGAGTCGTTCAATCGCCGTATCCCAGGGCTATGAAGCATACTATTCCTGCCCTTCCAACGGACGGCCGGTCTTTCACGGAATCCTGATCGGTCTTCCGACTCGAGCGGTCCTGATACGCACGACTGGTATGGATATTGAACATTGCGTCACATATCGACGCAGCTCGTAGAGAGCCAACCACATAGAAGGCAAAGAACAGCCATCTGAAACGTCCGCCGCCGGATCTTTTGCCCGACCCCATCGCGGGACCGTTCTGAGCTCCAGCCTATGAGCCGCACGTTCCGCGAGAGGGAACCCATCTGGACGCCCGGATCGCACCAGCGCAGGAATGACGGGAGTTGTATTCTTTGAGCTCTGGAGTCTGTCCGGCGCTCAACGTCTCTTGGAGAACAAGAGAGCAAACTATCAAATCCTTCAAATCAGGAGTGGATCTCACGCCACAGCGTCCAGGTTCAGGAAATCGAATCCAGTAGACCTCTTCGAAATCGATCCGGGACAGAGAAGGAGAAAGGGGATAGGCAGAGGGGGATGGGCCTGGAAGAGGAAGTGGGAAGATGAACTTCATTTGCCAGGGGCAATTCGATTTCCTGCTGTCCTGCTGTCCTGCTATTCGACTTGATGTTTGTATCAGCGAGTGGAAATGGTGAGGGCTGAAGATCCTTTTTTTTTTTTTTTCTCTTTAAAAGGGGGGAAAATGTTTGGAAATCCTAGATCATGTTGATTATGGATCGTTTGCCGCTGAAGGGGGCCTATGATGCCTTCTCCTGAGCCCATCCATCCATCCCCTCTCAAAAAAGCCACGAGGAAAGGAAATAGGGACACCAGCTCTTTGTCGAATGGAAATTTCTGAGTGTCGACACGTGGGCGAAAACAGAAGAGTGACATTTTTTTTTTTTTTTTTGGATAGGAACGGGAATGCTGAGTGAGAGAGTATGCGACCTGCCAGTCTCACTGAAAAGTTCATTGGGGTATAATGATTCAGTTGGTTTTTTTTTAAAAAAAAAAAAAAAAGTGGAGGGTTTGAAAAAAGCTCATCCGACTGCGAAAAAAGCTGGCCAGAGAAAAAAAAAAAAAAACTACATACACAAACGTCAAGAATGTCTCCCGACCGATTCTCCCTCTCGGGCTTCCAGAAAATCTTCAGTAGACACTACTCTTTCCCTCTCATTTCGGTGGGCAAATCACCGGGCGGTTGTGGGGGGAAAAGCGTGGGGGGCATCATATCCGAAACGAAACCCCACCCCTTTTCCATCTCTTCCCTTTCTCACATCCGTCCACTAACCCTCCGGCCCCAATCCTCGCCCACGCGCGCCGCATCCACAATCTCAATCGGCTTCCCCAATCCCACCTCGGAACTCCTCTCCCACCAACACTTCCCCTTTCCGCCTCTCCTCCCCTCCCCTCGGCCAGTACCACCAACCCCCTGCCCCTCCTCATCATCATCCTCCGTATCCGCCAACCCGCCCGTCCCTTCATCCCCAACAACCAACACCGTCTGGCCGACCCACCCTTTCAGCTGTTCCACCCCGGCCCCCCCGGCTGATGATGACTTCCCTACCCCACCATCCCCATTGTCCTCCTCTCCCTCGCGGGCCAGCATGTCCGAAATATAACACACCCTCGGCGCCAGATGGCGGAGCAAAGGGAGATACCCCTGGGGCGTCGTGAAGCAGAGGATTTGACTCGGGTGGGCGACGAGGGTGAGGGCTTGTTGGTACAGGGCGTCGAATTGGCGGGAGGGGGAGGGGAAGTCTTCGTCGTCTTCTTCTTTCTCGGCTCGGTGGTGGTCATCGGGTGGCAGTTCGGATCCCGGGGTTTGCGCCGGGGTCATGATTTGCGAGTAGGAGGAGCCGAGGTTGGAGGCCATTTCGGTTTCTGGGCGCGGGGTGTAGTTCAGGGGTGGTGGGCGCGTAAGGCCTGGGGCGTAGATGAGGATGTGGAGGTCGGTTGTCGTGGGGTCGTGGACGGTTGGGAGGTGGGAGAGAATGGACTGGATGTTCGGATAAGGTAGGGGCTGTGGGTTAGCCTTTTTTGAATCTCTCTTGGAGCAGTCGTGATTTCTTTTCGCATGAAAGTGGCAGACGGGAGGATCGAGGTATTAGGCAGGATCACGGCCTTCATGGTGAGGGTGGGAGGGAGAGCTTACAGCGTGCTCCGTGTAGACTACATCCTCCTCGTCCATCTTGCCGTCCATATTAGTATCGGCCGAGAGGACGACGGCTACGTTCTTCTTCGCGCCTCTGCCCTGGCCGTCTCGTCTCCTCGCCTGGTCCGCTCGCCGCTCACTCTCCGCCTCCACATCGCCTACCGCTTTCCTTGCTGTGTTCTCCTCGGCTTCTTCGGACCATCTCTCATGATCACTGAAGCCCCCCTCCCTCTCTGACCCTCGTCTGCTATTCCTCCGGCTGCCGTGGCTTCGCGATCGTCCTTCCGGTCGTACTGCATCCTCCCAGTAATGCCCGCTTTCGGGATCCTCCATAATACTTCCCAACGCGCTCCCCGCAGCGGCTATCCCAGCATTCCATTGCCGCGACGCACCTTCGAAGAACTGCTGCGGGGAAGGCGTGCGTCGCATGAGTCCTCGGGCCTGGTGGAGGAAAGTCTGTTGCTCCTCGTCGTCTTCATCTACGATCGCGTCATCACGTGTCATTCCCGGTCCGTCACCTCGCTGGCCTCCTGGTCCACTACTGTAATAATCGGCCGCTTCGCCTCCAACGGGCGGAGGCATCCCCTGCGGCCCTCCGCTCTGGCTCGGCAGCGGTCCCGAGTAAGGCGGTAACTGCGTCTGGCCTGTCGCATGCCCATGGACACCCGCTAAGCCGCCGGCATCACCTACAGGCGGACCAGGATACTGCTGTGCGGCGCCGGGGTAGGAGCACGACGTGGTTGGGCCAGTGGGTGGTCGTGGCGGCTTATCCGGCCGGTATCCTTCCTCGTCGCTGTCGTTGTCGTTCTCCGAGCGTTCGGACCATACCCATGCCGCGAGCCCGCCGAGCGCGATGGTGCCGGTCACGACGAGGGGCACCCAGTAGCCGAGGACGGAATGCTGGTTGCTGCGACGCGGTGGGGGCGGAGCGTAGAGGGGTCGACGGGAGCGGGCGCGGTCGTAGGCCATGATTGCGGGAGTCGTGTCGCGGGGTGTCACATTGATGGGTGGTCGTGGTGGTCTCAACCGTCACCGGCGCGCGGGCAGGCGTCGAGAGGGGGCGGTTGTTGTTGGCAGGTTGTTGTTGTTGGCAGCGGATGTACTATGTAGTATGTATGTAAGCGGTTGTTGTGTTGTCAAGCAGGCAGGACGGATTGCCGAGGCGGTGTGGCTGGAGCTCTGGGAGCTGGGGAGACCCTGGACTGTTGGACTGTTGGACTCCGGGAGGCTGGGGAAGGAGGAAAAGGTGGGTGGGTGCATGTGGCTAGTGGCCGTTTGGCCTGTGGCGCTTGATTCATTCCGAGCAATCTTCAAGTTTTTGATTGATTGATGAATCAGTCATCGAATCATTATTCACCGAACACCTCCTCTGTAGCAGCCAATCGTCTCTATTGCCGGAACTGGCTACTCAATCAAGTCCAAGCCAAACGTCAATCAAGTCGCTCGCTGGAATCCGGGCGCGACGGGCAGAGGGAGGAAAAGATTGCAAACCCTGCCTGAGAAGGACACTACCCCCAACCTTGGAAGGGCTGAATTGAATCCATATCCGGAAGGAGCGCAACCCGGCATCACATCACTCTGGCTGATCTGCCTTGATTCGTGGCCCGCACTTGACTGCCTTTGTCTCTGGACTCTTTGCTCACCATCTCCGTAAGGCCAACGGCAAAAGGAAAAGAACGAAAGAAAAATGCCTCACGCCACCCTGCCCTCCCCGGGCCTCCAAGCCCTCATCCTATGCGGACCCGGCGTCTCCCTCAACACCTTCACCTCGACCCCGCGCGACTTCCCTAAGGCCCTGGTCCCTATCGCCAACCGGCCCATGGTCTGGTACCCCCTGGACTGGTGCCACCGCATGGGCATCTCGGACATCACGCTCATCACGCCACCAGAATCGCGGGATCCGATCGAGCATGCGCTCAAGACGCACCCGGCGCTCACGGTCGGGCTGAAGTCTCGCGAGCGCGCCGATGTCGTGGCCCCCGCCGATCTCACCCAGACCACGGGCACGGGGGAGCTGTTGCGGCTGCCGGAGGTGCAGAAGTTGGTCAAGGGGGATTTTGTCGTGTTGCCGTGCGATTTGATCTCCGAGCTTGATGGGAGCGTGATGGTGCAGCAGTGGCAGACTTTGAATCCGCCGACGATGAATGTGGAGGGGAAGAAGAAGGGTGGGAGTGGTGGGGCGAGAAGAGAGAAAGGTGGGATGGGCGTGTTCTATCCCACCCAGGGGCTGGAGGGGATTAGCACGAAGAAGGACGAGACGGATTTCTTGGCCACTGTTGCTGTAGATGCTCCCACTGTGCCGGCTCCGGCGGGCAGCGTGAGGGAGAATGTCGAGGAAGTCGTCATGTGTATGCCGACCGACACGCTGAACGACAAGCTCGAGGAAGACAAAGGCGTTCTCGCGTTCGACAGCGACTGATCGAGCGATTCGGCAAAGTCAAGATGCGGATGAAATACCGCGACGCCACGTCTACATCTTCCCGAAATGGATCATGGACTTCGCAGCGAAGAACGAGCGCTTCGACAGCATTTCCGAGGACGTGCTGGGCTGGTGGGCCAAGTCCCGATGGCAGGAGAGTCTGATCCCCAAGCTCGGCCTGGACGAAGTCCTCGCTCCGCACCAACCCTCCAACGACGAAATGGACGACGACGAAGAGGAAGACGAAATCGATGCCGTCACCCTCTCCAGCACCAAATCCACCGCCCCACCGTCCTCATCCACTCCACAACCTCCTTCCTTCGCGACCCGGGTCCGCCCTTCCCCCACCCAACCCCAACATTCCCCCTCCTCTCAGCCCTCCATCCCCCCCATCCTCGCCTACATCCACCCAACCCCGACCTCACCCACCCCGCACCCAACCACCCAACCCCTCATCCGGCGCTGCGACACGACTCCCCATCTCCTCGCCCTATCCCTCTACCTCGCGCGCCAACAACCCCTAACCGCCCCCTCCGCGCCAGACACCCCCCCCACCCCTTCGCCCCGACCACAAAATCCACCCCACCGCCTCCCTCGGCGCGCAGTCCCGCATTTCCGCCGAGGACTGCCTGATCGCGGAGAACGTCCGGGTCGGCGGCCGCTGCAATTTCCGGGAGACGGTGGTGGGCGCGAATTGCGAGGTGGGCAGTATGGTGCGGCTGACGCGGTGCGTGTTGATGGAGGGGTGTGTGGTCGGGGATGGGGTGGTGATGAGTGGGTGTGTAGTTGGACGGCGGGCGAGGGTGGAGGGGATGAGTGGCGGTGGAGGTGGAGGTGCTGGGGGGAGGGACCAGCAGCAGCAGCAGCAGGGATGTGGTGGCGGGAGAGAAGAAGGGTGGGAAGGGTGGGGGGAAGAGGAAAAGTGGGGAGGCGGATGGTGCGGAGGATGGGAAGACGCGGTTGACGGATTGTGAGGTTGCGCCGAATTTTGTTGTTGGAGGCTGGCACGGAGGCGAAGGGCGAGAAGCTTATGGCGTTTGATACGGAGGATCTGAGTGAGGAGGATGATGAGGAGGAGGGGGAGGATGGGGGCGAGGGGAGTGAGATGGAGATATAAGAAATTTGGATTCGCAGGGTGAAGGTGATCGGGGAAAGGGGGTTACCTACGTTGCTTTGCGCTTGAAGAGTGAAGTAAAGGGAGGCTGATGGATGATTGGATGCCAATGATGATGCCGCACTGTCGAACGCTTCCTCTCCGAGGGGTCAGGGTAAGGTTGGAGTATAGATATGTGATGACTTTCACTTTGACCTTTCACATCTTTCTTCTTCTTCTTCTTCTTCTTCTTCTTCTTCTTCTTCTTCTTCTTCTTCTTCTTCTTCTTCTTCTTCTTCTTCTTCTTCTTCTTCTTCTTCTTCTTCTTCTTCTTCTTCTTCTTCTTCTTCTTCTTCTTCTTCTTCTTCTTCTTCTTCTTCTTCTTCTTCTTCTTCTTCTTCTTCTTCTTCTTCTTCTTCTTGGCTTCTTCTTCTTCTTCTTCTTCGTTCTTCTTTTCTCCTTGCTACCTTTTGTACTTTCGTTTTTTCAACTTTGGACCACAGGGCAAATGGCAGCAAGAGAAAGGGAAGTACATTTCCACCTTTCTTCAAGGGGGGAACATCTCTACCCACCTTCACAGACCGTTCCTGCCGGGCGTTTACGATTCGTCTAGGTTAGATCGCCCAGAAGAGCGACTGAAACCCTTACGTACGACGCCATGCGCATATTTCCACCTGAAAGCAGACGACACTGACAAAGGATCCAGGATCTGTTGCTGCACAGCTCTCTTGCGACCTGCTTTCGGGTCCTGTGTCGAGCTGTTGACATGGAAGAGTGGAAAGGATCACAGAAAACGCTTATCGTGTAGGCTCTAAGCGTCTTGCTGGCAGGTAAATTTAGATCTGCCTACCTTCCCTTCACACAAGGTACATCCGCGTTTTGAGAAGCCATCTTGGTGTACCTCCAACCAGCCAAACATATTCCGCTCATCGAGTCAGACATGGTCGGCACTAGAAAACTTCAACAAGCGGGCAAGCAAGCCATCCGTCTCTCTGCTCACTAACCCCACAAATGCCATCGCTGGGGAAAAAGTAAGGCACATCATTACCACAAAGTCTTCCCCTGTCGAGGTACTCCCTCCCGCCCTAAACATAAACCCACTCCCGAACAACAAACCGCAACATTCCCCCCACCCTCAACCTCCTGCACGACTTCACCCCCAGACTCCCCACCCGTCCAAACCAACACTTCTGCAGAATCTCCTCGAAAGCCTTCGGACACGCATTAGGATCGACGTGCAAACCCTCCAGCCGTCCCTCGTTCCTGATGGCGAAGTAGACGCGGGGGGCCTGCACGTCCGTCACGACGGCCGGGTAGAAAGTGTTGAGTTGCGCGCCGTCGGGGATGGAATGGCCTTGGGCTGAAGCGCAGAAGTGGTCTTGTAGGAGGGAGTTGATGGCGAAGGCTTCTTTGGTGTCGGTGGGGCTCTGGCCGGTGCCGGCGAAGCATTCCAGCTTGGTTGTGATGCGGCGGTCCGTGGTGTTGGTGCCGATGGGAGGAGCGGCGGGGTCCTGGTCGAGCGGGCTTTCAGCTTTGCGGCGTCGGCTTTGGTGCTGATGGAGATTGTAGGGAAGTCGGTCGGGCTTGGGATGTTGTCGCTGTTGCCGGACCAGTTGACGTCGACGGTGTAGCCGTGGTGCATGACGGCGTCGTAGGCGACGCCGCCTTGCTTCTGGTCGGTCTCCGGGTTGCAGAAGTCGACGGGAGCCAGCATGTCTGAGGGAAATGGTTAGAAAAGCATCCATAAGAAGATTTTTTTTTTTTTTTTTTCGGGACAGGCAGAAGAAACACTTACTATTCACGCATTCCTGGTAGGTAAAGCTCCAGGACTGATCGCGATCGGTATTGGTCATCTGCATCCAAACCACGCCCCCGTCGACGGCATACTTCTCAGCGAAGAGGAAGTTAGGATCGATGGAATTCTTCGCGGCCGTCTCGCAGAAGCGGTTGCGGACGATGTCGTCCAAGGCGGATTTGTCGGCGGGCTTGCCGCTGCCCTTGCCAAAGCAGGACATGGCAAGGTTGTCACGTTTAGAGGTAGTGCTGGAGGAGAGGCTGGAGAACATGGTTTGATCCGCCGGGGTAAGGGCCGTGTAGATAGCGGTGGAAGAGGAAGTGGTGGTAGAGAGGAGTGATGGTAGCCGAGAAAGCATGGGTGGCGACAAAGGCCACGGCGGCCACGACAGGAAGAAGCTTCATCCTGTAGACTTTTCGAGGGTATGGAGGTGGTTCGAGTATTTATCTGAAGACGATGACGAAGAACGAAGAACGATTGTGAAGAAGAATGGTCTAGGGGGTGGAGAATTGAGAGGAGGTGTCAAAGATTGAACTTCTAACACTGCAGGCGGAACTCCAAGATTCTTATCTGGGAATCGGTCAACAACACGGCTTCTCTTGGGAAAGCATGTGAATGTTTTAGGATTGAATGGCGGCGAGGTGAGGTGGGTCTCACTGAAACTTGGGTGGCAAAGGAGGAAGGTGCGTGGCTGGAGCATCCGAACTGCGGTCACTGGGTGCGACGCAAGTGCAAGTGAATGGCATATGGCGATGCTCAATATTCGTTTAGATCTGCGAACATGCGGCATCATGAAAGGTATCCGGGCGATAATCGCGGTTCAGAGAGGTTGGTGAGTCCCTGCAATGCGGCACCTTCCTTGATCGACATTTGCTACGCATGTGAAAAGCCGTGGCCTCAAGATGCGCAGGAGACGTGCAGCGTGACCGAAAGTTGTCGTCCAGGGTCCCGGCTTGCCTGCAGCTTTCGACGCAGCTGCACATGGTCTCGACCGAAGCTGTCCAGTGTCTCGGCCGGGAGAGAACTTGGATGCCAAGGCCTCATTACACGTGAAAATGTACTGGCATCCCGACGAGCTGTATCAGGTTGTGGCCTTTGATCTCTTGAGTGCTCGATGGAATGATTCTGTCCTTGTAGAGTAGTTTCCTTTTAAAGTTGTCATTTCTTATCCATCCATGCATGTGATTCATCGCCACCACTTTGCCCCAAATGTTAAAGGACTGCATTATTGCAAAAAGTCCATGCCTTCTTCCTGCTTATTGTGAGGCTGAAAGGCTCAGCCAGCAATATTTCTGGCTGCTTACATTCCCAAAAACGCCGGTTATAAACGCCTCGCTAAATGCAATCAAGCATCCCTCCCAACTCTCCCGAGCTCACTTCCGACCCCGAGAGCCATTTCCCTTGAATGCCACGCAGCCACGGTAGAATGCACGACCGTGGGAATCAAACATGCCTCCCTCACAAATATTGCCGTTCAAACACCCATTCCACTTTGGAAATTGCATCGGATTCCTTCAAAACCTCTCCCTTTAGCAATTTTCTCCTTTCCTATGCGACCCAAATCCAACATAACCACTTCTCAATCCTCATCCTCACTCATCTCCATCTCGTCCTCCTCGCCCTCACTCTCGCCCTCATCGTCCTCCTCCCGCGGCCGCTTGTCCCCGACGGACTGGGACCCGACTGTCCCGCATTCTGACCCTGCTGGGGCTGCAGACCAGGCGGAGGAGGCAAGCCCGTACCCTGCGGGACTCCAGCAGGAGCACCACTGGTGCCAGGTGCAGCTGGCTGACCTGGAGGAGGCGGCAGCGCCGACGTCGTCGTCGTTTGTTGTGCGCCTGCCGCTTGCTGCGTCCCATTCTGCTGTCCCTCAACAATCGGAACCCCCGTCATCTTCGCCAACGTCTGGCTCCGGTTCCGTGAAAAACTGATCCGGATCGGTCGGCCGCCTAGCTCGAAGCCTTGCGCTTCCCGCATGGCGAGGTTGGCGCTCGCGACGTCGCGGAAGAGGATGTGTGCTTGGCCGCGCATCTGCGGGGTCTTGAGCGCGGTGATGTCGAGGATCGCGCCATAGGTGGAGAAGAGGGCGTAGAGTTCGCGTCGGAGGGAGGGTTTGGGATGTTTTTCCGGGAGGTTTTGGAGGTAGAGGGATTGGTTGGGTGGGATGGCGGCGGTGGCCATGGTTGAGGAGGCGGACGGAGGATGTGCTTGACTCAGAGGGGACGGGGAGACAAAGTTGGTGGGGAGGCGAAGGATAGAAGCTGGACGGTAGGCAAGGTTGTGTAGGAAGAGCATTTGGGCGCGACTCAATGCGACTACAGCAATTCAGCTCGCTTGACTCGTGTCCTGGGTCTTGGCACTGCGTCACCCCTCCGCCTTAGACCGTCCGCCGACGCAGGCCTCCACATCAACGTACCCCTCTCCAATCTCCAACCTGCAGTACACTTCCTCCGCTGCACCACATCCAAACCTCCACCACCTCCACCTCCACCTCCCACGGCAGTAGAGACACCACCCCTCCTGCCGCCCCTACATCATCTCCACTCATCCTCCGAAACAACGTCGCAACCATGTCCGGCGCCCCAGAAACCCACCACCTCTTCCACGCCCCGATCCCGGACCACTCCTTCTCCTCAGACCGGAGCACGCTGGCCGTATGCCGCGACACGAACGTCGAGCTCTACAGCCGCAACAGCAGCAACCGCTTCCAACTCGCCGACGAGCTCCGCGGCCACGACAAGACCATCACGGGCGTGGACATCGCCCCGAACTCCGGCCGCATCGTGACCTGCTCGCAAGACCGCAACGCCTACGTCTGGGAGCCCTCGGGTAACAGGCGGCTGGAAACCGACGCTGGTACTGCTGCGGATCAACCGCGCCGCGACCTCCGTGCGCTGGAGTCCCAACGAGCAGAAATTCGCCGTGGGGTCCGGCGCCCGCATCATCGCGACGTGCTATTTCGAGGAGGAGAACGACTGGTGGGTGTCGAAGCACCTGAAGAAGCCCTTGCGGTCGACCGTCACGAGCGTCGCCTGGCATCCGAATTCCGTGCTGCTGGCGGCGGGGTCCGCAGACGGGCATGCGCGGGTTCTGAGCGCCTTCATCAAGGGTGTGGATGAGCGTCCCGAGCCCAGCGCCTGGGGGGAGCGACTTCCCTTCAACACTGTTTGTGGCGAGTTCCTGAACCCCACCGCGGGATGGGTGCACGATGTGGCGTTCTCGCCCTCCGGCAACGCGTTGGCGTTCGTGGCGCATGACAGCTCCGTCACGGTCGTTTACCCCTCGGCGCCGGAACAGCCGCCGAGCGCGATTGTCAGCGTGACTACCCAGCTGTTGCCTTTTACTTCGGTGCTGTGGACGTCGGAGGCGGAGCTGGTCGCGGCGGGTTACGATTGTGGGGTATATCGTTTTGCGGGTGACCAGAATGGGTGGAAGTTGACGGAGGCGTTGGAGAAGGACTCCCTGAGTGGGAAGACGGGTGGGGAGGGTGGTGGAGAGCAGAGCGCCCTGAACATGTTTCGAAGTATGGATCTCAAGGGTCGCAGTGGGGTTGTGGATGATACCAAGTTGAAGACGGTGCATCAGAACTCGATCAATACTGTCCGTTCGTACCAGGAGGCGGGTGGGAACGTGAGTAAGATCAGCACCAGCGGTGTTGATGGCAGGGTGGTTGTTTGGAGTTTATAAGGAACTCGAATGGATGTCATCCGATGGGGAAGAAAAGTCATGGATTCAGGACAACCAGCTCAGGGCTGAAGTTCTTGTCATAGATGATGGATGCACAGTAAATTTCTCCTGAAACACTGGGGAAATACTTTTCTGAACCAAGCGGCGAGATGTAGAAAAGGAGAGAGCCATGTATACCGTTCAAAAGTAATCAGACATTACATAAAACCCAGATCATAGCGTATTCAAATCCTCTCTAGACACCAAGGCGATTGTTAGCTGCACAGCAGCCCTCAAATCAAACCCCCGATGCGGCTCCACCCCCCCACCAGGGCGTTGCAAAACCCCATCATCCCTCAGCACTTAAATCCCCCCTTTAACTTTTCGAAACCAAAAATTAAAATAAGCAAGGTGGAAAAAGAAGAAGGAAACGATTTACCCAGCAAACAACACCACCTCCCCCCGCTCATTCCTCCTCACGCGCAAACTCTTCCACAGCTCCTTATCATCCATCAATTCCCCAGCATCCTCATCACCCCCACCATTACCATTACCGCCTACGCCCGATCCTCCTCCGGTGATGCGCAACTGCTGCGACGTCTGCTCCCGATGATACCGCTTCAGCGCCTTATTGACGCTACACCCCCTCTCGCTCTCGGGACCCTTGGTGATGAAGCTCAGGAAGAGCGCGGCTTTGGTGTTCCCGGCCGCGGCGCTGCCGCTGGTGGAACTGGTGGGCCGGACGAGTTGGTTGCTGCTGGAGGGTTGGACGGATCCGGGGCGGCGGTGGTGGTGGTGGTCGTCGCGGTGTCGGATGCTGCTGCCGTGGGTTCGGGAGGAGCGGTGGTGCTGGTGCGGTTCGGGCGATGAGCTGGGCGAGCGCGCGTGCCGGGTGCTGGGCTTGCTGGGTTTGGTGATGGTCAGGCTTTCGCGGTCGCGCTCGCTGCGGTCTTTGCTGCGGGAGCGTCGACGGGCGTGTTTGTCTTCTCGGTACTCTGGGTGTTTGCTGGATTTGGTCGTGGTCGCGGTGCTGTAGGATGTGTAGCTGGATTTCCTCCGGTCGTCCTTGTTGCTGTCGCGGTCTTTCTCTTTCTCCCGTTTCGTTCGCTTCAGAGGGCTGATGGGCGTCGGGCCCGCGTCGATGCGGTCGTCGTAGAATTCCGGATCGGTGACCAGTTTGCTTAGTCCGCCTGTTAGTCCGGAGTGAAGGACTCGCCCTCCCGAGCCGTGGGTCGCAGGCGCATCCGTCATCGAATCGTCTCCGCGCGAAGCTGGTCGTTTGGAGGAAGATGACAAGTCCAAGTCTTCGACATGACCCCGCTTACGCTTCTTCTCGCTCTTCTCCCCCTTGTGGCTTCTTTCTTTTGTTCTCGTCGTGATCCCGGACCCGGTGTGACGTACGGAGGCGGCGGAGGCATCAGCGCACCTTGCGAGGCTTGCGAGTCGGTCATGTTGTTCCAGCTGTCGTACCGCTGAAAGCCCGGCTGTACTGGTGTGTGACCGTAGGAGAAGCCGTACTGCGAGTACTGGCTGCCGTCGCCGCTGGAGTATTGTGCATATCGGCTGTCGCCATTGGCGTAGTGTCTTTGCTCTTCGATCATGCGTGCGCCATTCGGTGCCTCGACTTGCTTCCTGCTGCCCTTTGGCGTCTCCTCGCTCACCAAGAAGTCAAAGACATTGACATTCTCCGGCAGTGCTTCCGGCGCGGGTGGCGGAGTCGGCGCTCTGGGCGGAACATCCACTACTGCGACGGCTTGGCTATCGTCTGCACCCTCAGGCACTTCCTCGACGTAAGGGTTCCGGGGCACCATCGCTTGGGCGTGCTGATCAGGGAAGGCACCAGGCATTCCACTCTTCCTCTTCTTCTGGTTGGTCTCGCGGTCGTACTTGAACTTTTGCGCTTCAGTGATGCAGGAGGTATGGGCGCGATAGGAAGTATCGTAGCCGAAGTTGGTCTGGCAGTCGAGGCAGGTAAACGATGCGCCGTAGCATTGATTGCGATGGCTGTCGAGTTTCTGTGTCGCGATGTGAGTCTCTATCTTTGCGCGCATTGCTGTGAGTATGCGCATGGTAGCGCAGAAGACGTACCTTTTTGGTCAAGACGTCGCCGCAGCCCTGTTGTTGCGATCGCATTTGTCAATAAAGATATATCTTTTTTTTAAAAAAAAAAAAAAAAAAAACTCGTAGCATTGCAAAGCTGGGGACGTGAAAGAAGAAGAGATACACACCTCACAGGAGAAGGAGACCATGATGGGCGAAACTGGGAGTGGCGCGGTGGTGGGCGCGTGGATATATGTAAATAGTAGTTAATAGGTAGGAGAAGAGGATTAGGAACGCGACTCCTGAAAGGCACAGCTCACGCGCGCGTCTGAAGCGGGCGGCAGATGGAGGGGGAGGATGATGTCGCCGGTCGCGAGGGGAACTGTTTCACCTTCCCCATCCGAGCAACAGCGCCATTCCTTCTCTCACACTTCGCCTCATGCACGCCACATGTGAGATGGTGGCACACCCTTCCCTATCCTACCCCTACCTGGTTCCAAAAATAATGACACGGCTGGTATAAAAGTGTGACTGACAGAAAAGAAAAAAAAAAAAGAAAGAAAGAAAAGCAAAGCAACGGGGCCACCACCCAGGTGCTGGACACACACTGACATGCAGTGAACATATTCACCAGTTGGTATGATGAGCCTCGAATGATCAATTAAGCTGTTGCTTAATGGCAACGAAATGCGGATCGTTGCAGCACACGGTCGTCATGGATGTCCCATAGACTCGACGAAAGGACAGCCGACAAGGGCAGCATGTTTCCGAAATCACACGAGATGCCAGCGACCACAACTATCCAGCTATCACGAATGTGAATCCCTATGACGCGTGAGCCTAGTAGTCTTGTCACTGAATGTGAAGCATACATCCGAGCCCATCCCACGTTCCACAGAAAGGACTTGCAGACTGGAACAAGACAAAAACTGAAGCATCTCGGCTAAAATTACAATAATAAAGACTGACTTCCTGTCCCATGCGACATGCAGCCTGTAAGACTAGTATCTCGAACACGCAAATATAATAGGAGTCTCACACTATACGCGTGGGATAGATGTTGTCTTGTTGAGCACAAAGGATGAAAGCACTGATGTCTCAATACAGCAATTAGGGCAGCAAGCACTTCTACAGGAGACATAAGAGCTGCTCTCGTGCAGACAGATACCATTCACACGGTTTCAACCTTACAACCTTACAACAGATTACAAGGCCTAGCCTTTCGCTGCACACTCAGCTACCCGACGCCTTTTCGCATAAGCCTCTTCCGTTTGAAACAACCTTCTGTCTGATCAATCTCTGGACACCCTTCGTCGACAACTATGTCTTCCCTCACTCCAGAAGGCTTAGGCGTAGACCTGGAAGGCCTACGCCAACGCGGTCAAGACGACTACCACCAACGGTTCCAGGACTTCCAAACTATCGCGTACTCCTCAGCTGAGTCGAAATACGTCCCAGCGCGTGAGTTTTACCGTGAAATGGCTGTCGCCACCGCCATTGTTACCGCCACTGTTTTCGCCGCTGTTATCGCCATTTTTATCGCCATTTCTGCCCCCAATGTTGTCGAGTGTGTTTTCGTGGTCGTTGCCCTTGTTGGTGCAACTGTTACCGTAGCTCTTGATTGGCTCTTTACAACCCTCTACAATCGCGCACTACTCCGATCGCGTCGCGACATCTGAGAGATGCCGTGAAGCGGTCTGGCTCCAAAGACTTCATGAACGATCTACAGGTGCCCACCATCGACGATCTTGGACAGGGAGAAGAGGTAAGAAGCTGTAGCGGTGTCATCAGTGCAGGAAGACGCCGGAGGGTTTGGTACGGCCGGGGGAGACGCGATTACGGGGCCTTCAGCGAGGGGGACATGGGAAGACGATGTGGATGATGGGAGAGAGGTGGATGCTTTGATGAATCAGTGCACAACTTCGCGGGCAGTAAGATGATAGCCATTGATAGATGAGAAGACAGATCCCCCCTCGCCTCCCTCCAGCCCCCAAAATTTTTACCATCACCCCCGCGCTCTCGGTTACTCCGTCCCATCTCTCCCGTTCCTTGGGCGCAGGACCCAATTTCTTAATTGAGGAAACCATCAGCTAGCGTCCTCATCCGCGCCACCCCTCCGAATCTCCGCCATAGCCCGTCTCCTCATATCGGAGTCCGCAAAAAGCCCCTCAATCAGCTCACAGACCTCCTCAGCCTCAAACTCCAGACTCAGTTCCCCTTCGTGCCAGAGGTACTTGATATCCGCGAGACTGGACTCCAAAATCTCGGCCAGATACTGGAACTTCAGCCAATTGGGACAGTAAATGAACGTCATATCCTGACCCGCCGTCGTCGTAGTCGGCTGGCCGTCCGGGGAGGAGACCTGAGTCGCGAAGAGATCCTTCACAGCCGTCACCTTCTCCATCAGCCGCCGCAGCTGATGCGAGTCCTCCTCGCCGATATCGCCCAGGTCCTCGACGTCGGCGATGATTTTCGCCGTTGCGGTGGCGAGCAGGGAGCCGAGGGATTGCAGGAGCGCGGCGGACGAGAGCACGGGTTTCCATTGGGTGTGCAGGGCGCGGAGGCGGTCGACGGTCTGCTCGATGGCGCTTTCGCTTTCGGCTTTGAAGGGGGTTTTGGTGACGTTGGTGAAGCCCTGGGCGCCGTCGAGAAGGTCTCGGATGATAGTCCGTTGGGAGTCCATTTCGGATGCGTAGGCCTTCTTGGCGAAGTTCTCGAGCGCTTTTACGTCGGCGTCGAGTCGGAGGCGGGAGGGCGGTTGGCTGGACTGCCATTCTCGGAGCTGGCTGGCGAGCTGGTTGGCGTCGTTGAAGATGAGCATGTTACCTGTGTCGAGCTTGGCGTAGACGGTCGGTGCAGTGGCGCGGTATATGGCCAGGGCCAGAGTGGGGAGGGTGTAGAGTGCTGAAGCGGCGGGCGCGATGGGCGAGCTAGCGTATTCAGGCCCAGCAAGGCTTTGCGCGTCAGCAATTATCTGTTGCAGAAGTGTGATGACGCCGTCTGGTATGAGTGTGACGCTGAACGTCTCACGCAACGTCATCTCCCTTTCTACAGGCTGCTGCATTTGGCTGGTGCTTGTGACGCCTGAAGCCTTTGGCGCTGATGGTTTAGAGGCGACTGGACTTGCCGGCTTGTTGGCATCTTCATCGCCCCAGCCCCATGCATCGCCCTCGTCATCGTCTTCATTGCCATCGCTACGCGCGGGTTCCTTCTCCATGTCCTCGGTGTCCCAAGCGCTGGCTTCATCCTCGTCTTCCGTCCTACCGGCAGATGACGGAGCTTCATCGGGCTTTGCGTCCTCTTCAGGCTCGTCCCAGGCAGTATCCCAATCGTCGTCCTGCCCACCGCCGTCGCCTTGCAACGCCTGCTGATCGTCTTGGGTAATCATCTGCGTCTCGACCCTCTCGACCGTCTTCGTCTCTCTGAGCCCAATGAAGACTAAATTGCGAACATCTCCAAGTACAGCCTCTCTCCTTTTCATAAGCCAAGTGCGAGGGGCACCTTGGACCCAGTCGCGGAGCTGCTTTGCTCCGTCCCAGCCATGCTTTTCTATAGTGTCGGCTAGGTTTTGCACGTCGCCGAGTGTTTCCTGAAAGCCAGGCATCCCATTGACATCCAAAGGCACGGCGGGTTCCAACCATTGCTCGTCCAATCGATTAGCTAGAGCCAAGACCAGGCGATCTGAAAGCGGGAGCGAGACTGAAGATGGAAGCTCTTTGGCAAGGAAGTCTATCATGGTCTCCAGATCCTGAAATAGGGACTTGTAACTCAGATCTCCGCTCAGACCAGAGCATGAAAGCGATTTACCGGTCACTTCAAGCTTTGCGACTTGACCGTTGGTACTGGCAGTCATTCTCGGCTTAAGTATGTCTCGCTCGAGATCCTTGCTAAGCTTCTGGAGGAGACCGTCGAATATGGCAAGGCCCTGGGCTGTCTTCGCGATTCCTTCTAGCGAAAGTGATGACGCCGTACCTGTGACTGTGACTTTCCTGTCTTTGATCGCAATCGCTTCATTCCACTTCGCCGTAGCTGTTTCTTTTAAGCCCTCCCTCAGATGCTTTGCTCGTCCTTGCAGCAGGCCATAAGCTTTGGTCTCCCTAACGCTCTCGAGCCCATCTATACTCTCTTGTGCTGTTTCCAACTTATTCAAGGCTTTCGTGAGATCTCCTCCCACAGCCTCATTTTGGACACTTTGAAGCACTCCATTTGCGTATCTAATGTGCTCCAGAGTTCCACCCAATGTATCTTCAAATGCGACTTCTTTCTCCAACAACCGTACTTGAGTCGCCTTGTCTTGCACTCTCGCTTTCAGTTCCCTGCCTGCTTCATGCTCGGCTACAATTTGGCGAGCGGTGTCCCGCGAGCGAAGTATATCCTGCTGCAAGGATTTAGCTTTGGAAATCCAGTCATCGATGTCGGGAGCGGTGTCTTTGCTCAAGGAGCGGATGTCTTTCTTGACTTCATCCTGAGCCTGTTGGAGCGACTGCAGGAGATTCCCTAGAGTTGCAGAGTCGAGGCTTGCGGATGCCACTTCGTCGGAGTCCGGATATGCGCCATTGTTGATATAGGAGAGCACGGCATTCGGTACAGGATCCGCAGTTGCCATGATGGCTTACACGTAGCGCCTGTCTCGATCTTGGTCGTTGACCATGGACTGCCTTCAGCCCAGCGTGAACGATGTGGCATGTTGAAGAGCAGCCAATCACCGACACGGATTGGAGCCATCGGCAATGGCGGGACGGGCCCGAAGCATATGCAGCTGTACCTTCCCACATGAGACAGCAGCGCAGTGAACTTCACATGTAGGCGAATCGACAACATCCTGACCTGCTATAGCGCAGTTCTTTTTGACCCAAGGAAAAATAAGCACATTGTTGGGCAAATCCTCTAGCAATTGCAAGGCAGCAGTATCCCGGACTCGCATGTTGATGACAACTGTCCGTAGGACCCTGGGCATTGCCAGGCTTCCAATTTAACATCACCCGACGAACAGTATTTCAAAGCTGATACCCTTCATTGTATATCCATACTTTCGATTTGCAGGGACGGTGTTACTGGCAGCACAGGCATTTTTCGTCATGACCGTCAACTTATTATCCCTACCTTACGACATTCGTCACGCCATCTATCAACAGCTCTTCCCGCAACACGAGCAAATTTACATCCAAGCATTTGGAGACCGACTGCGCTTCATATCTCCCGGCGATGGTCTTGCAATCCACATCTTCCTTGTCGTAAGGACCTAAGCGCAGAGGCGAGGGCTTACCTTTATAACAGCTATCTGTTTAACATCGTCGGTACGAAAAATGACTGCCTGAAGGCATACACATCATTTGAGACCATTCTTCATCGGCACGCGAGGCATGCTGTGCGAATTAATGTTTTTAGCAATGGATCTCATTCGGCAACTATGTGCATTTCAATGCAAGCTGGGGTCGCTAAGATGGATGTCTTGAACCGGCGCAGGCGGGGCGAGGCAAAGACCATACGCGAAATGGAGCTGGAACAGAGCCACCCGACGCAAGAATATTCCTCAGCGATGTTTAGCCACATTAGCATAGTGGCAGCATTTTTGCCATGTTCATCGCCGTGCTGGCGCTTGTTCTACCCAGGCTGGGCCAATTGCCTCTACGCTACGTCTCCCATGAGAGTTCCTAGTAGGCTCCTTAAGTCAGCTTGTCAGGCAAAGCATACAAAACGAACAATGGAGAAAGGAAGTTTTGCGCATATTAAGCGAGGAGTCTTTGTTACGCTGTCGAAGTTCTTGCGTCTCACAATGGAGGCCCCGTCAGCTTCTTTGTCCAAGCCGCCTTTGTCCAATACGATACAATATAAACAACCTTCCATCTACCGCACGGGCGCTGCGCGAGTAAAATCCATCAGAACCCTCGATCTGAAGATACCTCTGATACCAAAGTTAACGAAGACATGATGACTTCCATGTTCTCTAAGCACATCATATACACACTGCTGGTGAGCGGAACAGCAGGCGCTGCTATTTTCCCTCGCACCGTCGTCACGGTCACGAGCGTCCGCACGAATACAGTTTACGTACCGCCGGCGGTAACGACATCTACCAAAATAGTACCCTACACGAGCACTTACACAAGTACCTCATTTACCTTACCTCATTCATTGCCCGCAGACTCGATCAACGCAGGCTTGAACCCAGTCAATGGACTGCCGATCCCAACGTCGAAAGGATCGAACACAGGTTCCTCCCCTGCCGCTTCGATCAATGCAGGCTTGAACCCTGTCAATGGCCTCCCTGTTCCATCAGTGGAAACTCCAAAGGGAGCCACAAAACCCATCACACCCACTTCTGTGCAGCCTCCCAGGTCCTCGAAGACGAGCAGCTCTGCTGGCCTCACTATAACACCATTGACGTTCACGACCATCAACGGGACCGTCAGCCTCATACCTTACACTTCAACCAGCACCAAAACCGTCGAACCTGCGCCAAAGCCTTCTTCATCCAAAGTCTCAACCCACGCCCCTCAGCTGACGACCTTCCACACGACGAGCGTCTTGAGCAAGAAGCCGGAGTCTACAGCCCAGAGCCCAAGCTCCAGCTCCAGATCATCAAGCGAGACCCCAAAGCCCACGAGCTCGTCAAGCACGGTACCGAAATCGACTTCCACGAGCCCTGATTCCTCAACCAAGACACAGACACCGACCAAGACGCCCAAGTCCTCCCTGGACTCCTCGCCCTTCAATACGAGTACAGCGACGAAGGACCCGGAAGCGACGAAGGACCCGGAACCCTGTTCAACCACGAAGGGCTTCTGCTTCCCGAGTCAGTCAGCCACGCGCGGGAATAGCGAGGGGATGATCGGGATGTAAGGGAAGTTGGAATGGGCGATGATGGTTGGTTTTCTGTACGCGGCATTCTGGACCTGTCTATATACCCTCGATTACGACAATTGGATCGTTTCAAAGCAGTTTTTCTTTGAGGCAATGAAAAGTTTCTTGTTCGTTGATTTGGAGGATAGACTTATTTTTATTATGTGGAATCGTGCGCTTGAAATTTGAGTAAGCTTTATTAGATGCTACCTCCTGAGGTAGTTACCTGCTTCTCTGCCCGCATTTGACATCTGATCTTCTCCACGCTGAAATGTACTCTACAGTTATATGTTCACCCTCACAGGCTCCTGAGAGGAGTTTGATGCTGCTCTTGGTCTCCTTTGGTAACGGCCTTAAGAGCTCTCAAACGGTCCCAGATTGCATGGGAATGGCGAAGACGAATGGTTTAGTTCTTTGATGACAAGCCCCGCAGTAAATATTCTACACCAGCGCGGATGCTCCTACGATGGAATGGGCGCTTCTTTACTCCGTTGCTATGATAGCTAGTAACTGTCTCCGTCCACCAGGTCGATGTCGAGAATGGCGTCAACAATTACTCACTGTTTGGCGTGCGATCATTCGAACGAGCTCTGACCTGCGAGCGGGACTCGGGTATCGAGGTGTTAATTTTGGGTACACTATTTTATGTTCAACATCGCTTTCTCTTCATATCACTATTGTACAAATAGGACTTGCTCCTGCTCTCCCTCTTCTACCATCATCATTCCCATAACTACATCTCCTGCTATAACTGTACAACACTGCACACCCAACCTTACTACGACTACACAAGAAACCAACCCGCTCCCCCACTTCTGTTAGCTCTCCACAACTTCACCTCCGCAACACCAAAACACCCACACCACTCCAATCCCATCCTGCGTCTCACTCTAAAACCGCGCCCTCACACTCCCCTTCTCCAACTCCCCCACCACACCCTCCCCACTCAAACTCCACCGCTCGCTGACCAACCCCTCCGTGACCGTCTGCCGCAACATGCCGCTCTGGGCATAGTACTCCATGATGCCGCGCGCCTCGGTCTTGCTCAGGCCCGCGAGTTTCTGGACAGGGGTTCCTACCACAGTAGGCCCCTTGCCGGTATCGCTGGGTTTCATCGTCGCCGCGACGCGGGAGTCGATGGGGAGGTAGGGGTTCCAGTCTGCAGGGCGGCGGGGTTGCGGTCCTTTAGCAGCCGGGTTAGCTGCGCGACGTCCTTGGAATCGCGGAGGCGGGACTTCAGGGTGTCGAGGCGGGAGAGGAAGAATTGGGGAAGGGAGTTCGGGGGGAGGTTGTCCAGCTCGGTGAGGTCTAGCTCGGCGGGGTTCTTGAGCTTGGGGATTTGCTGGGCCAGACGGTCTACGATGGCGTTGTAGGACTTGTTGCATGTCTCGAGGTGGTTCCGGTTGAGGAAGAAGTCCAGGGTTGGGACGGAGGGACGGTTGCTGGCGGAGCTAGCGGCGAGGACGCTGCCGCCGTTGGGGAGGCTGGTGGAGCCCGAGAGGAGTTTGACGAAGTCCCGGGCTAGAAGGAGGTCGTGGGAGTGCACAGGGTGGGCCTCTGCGGAGAGGTAGGCAGAGTCCCGCATGATGTATTCTAGACCGTCCAGGCTGACGAAGATTGGTGGGCGGTGGAGGCCTTCTTTCGAAGGCTGCGATGGAGCGAGGAGTTCAGCCCAGAGCGCTTGCCAGACAGGCCAGGCAAGTTCTGCGTCGGTGGCGCCAAGTTCGGCGAAGCGGAGGAGGGTGATGTTGGATTGGACTGGGACCGGGAGTTTGGGTTCCTTGCTGAGACGCAGGTTGTTGAGAAGGCCGTGGTTGGCTTTGGCGAAGTTGCTGAGTAGATGCGCCGTGTACTGCGGCTGGATGTAGCCTGTGCTCCCATCCTCGAGCTTGACCGGTTGGTAGGCTTCATGGGCAATGGTCATCTCTTTCGCTTCCGGGAAGTGCATGACGATCCAACCCTGGAGGTAGGCCATGGTCATGGCCTGGAGCTGCAACACGCTCTTTCCGCTCCCTTTTTCACCCGCCAGAACCCGTCGATCCACCTTCTGGGTCTCTTTGACATTGCTCATCATCTCCGCCAATTCCACTGTCTCCTTTCTAACCAAGGTTGCTGGTCGCCGGAACAGACTCCATCCCTGATTCGGCTTGAAGGCCTCAGCGCCCTCAACGCATCCACACTGTCATTGCTGAGCCCCAGCACCCGACCCTCGTGTTCTCGTAGTTTGCTCACACTCTCCTTGCTAAGGTCCTTCAAGCCGTGCACCTCCAATGCATTGGTGTTGCTCAGCACCACTCTTTTCCGCAGGGCCTTCCGCTCACCGGGTGCAGGCGGTCGAGCAGTGGCTGTACGCGTATTCTTGGCGAGTTTCAGCGACTTCCCGGAGCGCGCAGTGGGTTTCGCGCCAACCGCCTTCTTCTTGGGCGGGTTGACGGCGAGGGAGGAGGAGGTGGAAAAAGTGGCGCGTTGGACGGCAGTAGATGGTAGGGAAGATTCCAAAGGCACTAGCGAGCGCTTGAGACAGCGCAGGCAGAGGGTGGACGACGACATGGCGGTGTTGGGAGGTGGAGATGGCGGCCGCTCACTTGGTCGCTCAAGATTCGAGGTGCAATGGATGCACGAGTCTCGGGGATGCCCGCCAAGATCTCCGCAAAGCGTCCTTGCACGTGACCGTTGCTCGCTCTATGGCCCAAGTCACCCAGAGTGCGTGCTGTGTCTACCGAGCAATAGTGACTCAAGGTAGTCTGTCGAGCCTCAGCTTTTGTGAACGTAGACGACCCACGATCTCAAATTAACTACCGCCAGATTCATCGGACACAACCATAGAATATCTGTAAATCTAAACACCCATGACCAGGGCCTTACATTCTTTTGTCAACCCGGGCAAATCGTCGGCAATGAAGTGTTACTCTCGACTACTCCAGCACCCTGTCGATGTGGAGGCATATATGGCAAAAGGTTAGTAAAATGGTGGCCTGACATGGCATGGCATTCTATAGATGGAGTGAATGCCTTCAGTGGGCACCATATTTCCTCCGCTTATTTAACCAGGAATCACAAGAGTCGGTGAGGCTTTCATACTGAAGTAGAGCTCATGAAGAGAATCGCTGTTGGGTCGTCAGACTTCCCGGCTCACGATGTGATGGGTCCTGCCGTGAAAGCTTGCAGAAAGCAATACATCGTCCATACACACTATGTAGCAGCAGTGGCTGGCATTAGTAGTCATACTTATCGGTCACCTCGGCCAAGATGATAAGCTCGCCGCTCTTTGTCCAATTCCAGTTGGTGCGAACGAGATGACGTTGGGCGCCGACATCGCTTGTATCCGAGTTTCTGAAGATCCAGGTGGAGTTCGAGAGAAGTAGGGCAAGATTGTCCATCAGAAGATGCTGCCTGTTTGCTTCAATATTGAAGGGTAGTCCCAGCAAGCTCCATCAATTGACGGTGGGAAATTGATTGAGCATTGATGGAGGTTGCCTTGGTGGTGCAGCTACCCCAGGAATGAGGGGACCGTGCATCGTGCCGGGTTGCAATTTCATCACGCCCAGTGCTCCGAGCCTCGTCTGGCGCTTCGGCAGAAATATTGCACCATTGAACCCGGGAGAGAGAGCGTCGAATCACCTCTGACTCTTTTCCTTTGACTCAAACCACACTTTCACCTCACTTTAAATACAAGCCGATATCAGAGCCACCATCCTCAATCGTGCGCTTTGTCTGAATCATCAACATTGATCACATCATCCCAACTGAATCCGTCTTCCGACTGCGCACACCGAGAGCGGTAAACGATAGCACAACATGTGTCCCCAAGCAGATGGCAGTGACGCCGCCAACGGCGTGACCAACGGCGCAAACGGACATGGCAATGGCAATGCTGCCAACGGCGGTGACCACCCGGGTTACAAGTGAGCTTGATGGCGGTCCAGACATCCTGTCGCAGCAACTGCTGATCACCTTCGCAGGGCCTTCAACACCCACCAAGCCTCACGCCCCCAAGTGAGCACCAACCCGTATGCTCCTGTCCAGGACTTCCTCAGCAATGTCTCCAACTTCAAGATCATCGAGTCCACCCTGCGTGAGGGCGAGCAGTTCGCCAACGCCTTCTTCGACACCGAGACCAAGATCAAGATCGCCAAGGCTCTGGACGAGTTCGGTGTCGACTACATCGAGCTCACCTCCCCCGCCGCCTCAGAACAATCCCGCAAGGACTGCGAGGCCATCGCCAAGCTCGGCTTGAAGGCCAAGACCCTCACCCACGTGAGATGTAACATGAGCGATGCCAAGTTGGCTGTGGAGACCGGCGTGGACGGTGTAGATGTCGTTATTGGAACGAGCAGCCACCTCATGGAGCACAGCCATGGCAAGGACATGACCTACATCAAGAACACTGCGATTGAGGTCATTGAGTACGTCAAGTCGCAAGGCAGAGAGATTCGATTCAGCTCCGAGGACTCTTTCCGGAGTAACCTGGTCGACCTCTTGACCATCTACAGCGCTGTGGACAAGATCGGTGTGAACAGAGTGGGTGTTGCTGACACTGTCGGGTAAGTGCAAATATCGCAGGCACAAAAGGCCAAATATTGACCATTCGCAGCTGCGCAACTCCTCGCCAGGTCTACGACCTTGTCCGCACCCTTCGTGGTGTGGTCTCCTGCGACATTGAGACTCACTTCCACAACGACACTGGTTGCGCTATCGCCAACGCCTACTGTGCTCTCGAGGCTGGTGCCACTCACATTGACACCTCAGTCATCGGTATCGGTGAGCGTAACGGTATCACCCCGCTCGGTGGCCTCATGGCCCGCATGATCGTCGCCGACCGCGACTACGTCAAGAGCAAGTACAACCTGGCCAAGCTCAAGGAGGTCGAGGACCTGGTTGCCGAGGCCGTCGAGATCAACGTGCCGTTCAACAACCCCATCACCGGCTTCTGCGCCTTCACCCACAAGGCCGGCATCCACGCCAAGGCCATCCTGAACAACCCCTCCACCTACGAGATCATCAACCCCACCGACTTCGGCATGAGCCGCTACGTCCACTTCGCCAGCCGTCTGACAGGCTGGAACGCGATCAAGTCGCGTGCGGAGCAACTGAGCCTGGACTTCACCGACGCGCAGGTCAAGGCGGTGACGATCAAGATCAAGGCCCTGGCCGACGTGCGGCCCCTGGCCATCGACGACGCCGACAGCATCATCCGCACCTTCCACTACAACCTGACGGCCGACAAGGAGAAGCCGCTCATCGAGCTCTCCAACGACGAGAAGAAGCTGTGGGCCAAGAAGGAGATGGAGCTCAACGGCGTGGGCGAGAAGCGCGAGCTGGAGAACACGGCCGATGCCCAGGCGGAGGTTCCTCATGCTAAGAAGACGAGGACGGCCGACGTCCACTAAGCTTGCCGTGTCCAGCCATGTCCTGGAAGCGATGACGGCGCTCAGGTGAGATGGGAAAGTTTGAAATATGCCCTCTCGTGGAAAATTAGGCGCACCACGACGTGTATCAATTTTTATGGGTTGCTTGAAAAAAGCAATGCCGGCTATGTATTTTTTGTGTTTTTCCGGATCAAAAGACCATGGCCAGTTTCGGCATGATGTGGCGTTGGTACAGCAAAAGGAGTTTTATTTTGCCTCTTTTCCCCTTTTGTTTTTTTTTTTTTTTCCTTTTTTTTTTTTTTTCGATTTGATGTTCTGACGTTTTGATATTGGTGGAGTACTTAAAGACGACGTATCCAGCTGTCCCCCTGCGTAGCTGGGAGGGTTTGAATGAACAAGAAGAAAAAAGTACCATTGTCCCAGCTTAGGTGTGTCCTAGCCAAGACGTGGTGAGATGATGATGCTTTACAGGTTAGGTACACGTGAGATTCCACTCTGGTTGGGAACCAATGGTTTTGTGTTTGAGTGGGCTTTGTTCGCGGCTATCCTGCTCGGCATCTGCTTTTCTAGAGTCAGAGCGAAGGATTGGAATCGCGGTATGCTATGATTTTGAGTGATTCCCTGAGACACAAGTGTAAGGTTATGTCAGCGTGGTGGCTGCAGCCTTGGTGGAATGCAGGCTGAAGGACTGCTCTGGTGATGATGAGCTGACACGAACAGCCTTCTTTTCAGCTGAGCTGCGGGGTGGTCTTTCACGATGCGGCATGTTATGTCGGCAGGAGATGAATTGCTCTGGCTTTTCAGCTCGCTTGGGGTAAAGGTTGCTCGCTATTCGCTAGGTTGAGCTTTTATACCGGTTTCCCTTTCTGGACCTCGCTGACGTGCCAAGGGTCAGCACAGGGAGGAAGCCAATGCATAGTGCCATGTGCCTGCATGGTACCACTGCTGTCTGGATAGCTAGAGCTGGGCATAAATTGAGGTGGCCTCCCATGAGATGAAGCCCTCTAAACAACACTTCCCATTCGCATGTCGCTTCCGAGCATCACCGCCCACAAAAGAAGACGATGGACGTCAACGGTCAAACCAACCCTCGCTATCCAGCACTCTCCACCTCCGCCGACGACTTCCTCCAGCACAAGTACGACTATGTCATCGTCGGCGGCGGCACAGCCGGTCTTGTTGTCGCAGCTCGATTGAGCGAGAACCCCGATGTGACGGTCGGCGTGCTGGAAGCTGGCAAGGAGCGGCTCGACGACCCTCTGATCAACACTCCAGCTGCTTTCCCCAGATGTTCAACGATCCGCAGTACGATTGGTGTTTTCGGACGGAGCCGCAGGTAATGCAGATTCAATCCGTTGCCTTGATTAAAAGGTCAACGTCCGAATTTTTCTTGCATTGAGCTGACATATTTTCTCTTCTTTGGAACACCAGACGGAAAACGAAAACAAACGCCACCACATCCCGCGCGGCAAAGTCCTCGGCGGCTCCAGCGCCATCAACTACATGATGTACGTGCGGGGCTCGAGCCAGGACTACGACGACTGGGCGGCCATCACGTCCGACCCAGGCTGGAGCAGCAGCGCCATGAACCAATACATGCGCAAGCACCAGATGCTGGAACCCATCGACCCGGCCATCGTCGATCGCTCCACCATGCCCTTCGTCGGCGAACACCACGGCACCTCGGGTCCCGTCCGCACGAGCTTCAACGATCCTATTGTCCCGCTCGAGAACGATATCATTAAGGCTTGCGATGAGGTGACGGGGTTTGATAGCAAGCCGACGGATCCCTGGAGTGGGGATCATATCGGTTTCTTCAATACGCTGGGGGCAGTGGCCCGTACGGGTCCGAATAGGGGCAGGAGGAGTTATGCGGCAAGGGGATATTTCGAGGCGAATGCGCTGCGCCCGAATCTGCATGTGCTGTGTGAGGCGACTGTTACGGCTGTCCGGCTTGAGGGGGAGAAGGCTACGGGTGTCCATTTTCGACATGCGGGTGTTGATCACTTGGTCGAAGTCATGCGCGAGGTGGTGGTCTCCTGCGGTGCGATCCAGTCGCCTCAGATCCTCGAGCTCTCGGGCATTGGCGACCCTGATGTTTTGGCTGCGGCGGGGATCGAGTGTAAGATTGTCAATAAGGCTGTCGGCGCTAATCTGCAGGATCACTGTATGACGGTGAGTGGCAGTGATTCTTGTGAAGGATTCACAGTTTGCATTGACTGATGACTGGGTGATACAGGGCGTCGAATGGCACCTTCAACCCGGCATCATGACTTCTGATGTGATGCATAACCCGGAAATCATGGCTGCTCTGCAGAAGCAGTACATGGAGACTGGTGGCGGCCCACTGAGTAGCATTGTCAGCATGCAGGGTTTCTTCCCGTACAAGGTCTGTGATCTTGTCAACTAATCACCAATTATCTTAAGGCCTCTCGCTGATTTCTTCTTCAGCTTTTCGCTTCCGAGGCAGAACAAAGAGAGATTATACAATCGCTCGAAATCACCCTGCCGACCCTGACACCCTTCCAGCGCAAACAGTACGAGCGGATCATCGAGCACCTTCGCAGCGACCACTCGGCCAACCTCCAATTCGTCGCCCTCCCTGCCACAGTCGACTTGGACAACGGTGTCGAAGATCAATCGAAATTGATCACCGCCCCTGCCTCACCTGAAGCGCACGGCCTAACCGTGGCGCTGTGCCTTCAATACCCGGCTTCTCGGGGAAGCGTGCACATCAAAAGCGCAAACGTCGATGACCATCCGACCATCCAGCCGGCCTTCCTCACTCATCCGGCGGATGCCGCGGTTCTTGGAGCCGGACTCAGGATGGTCGATAGCATGATCAAGTCCGAGCACGTCCGCGACAAAGTCTTACGCCGGACTCATCCTGACCCATCCACCGATCTATCCGATCTGGATCAGGCGAAGGATTGGATCCATAAGGTGGTCCTTAGCGAGTACCATCCCTGCGGTTCTTGCGCGATGGGCGACGCTGTCGATACGAAGTTGAAAGTTAAGGGGGTCCAAGGCTTGCGCGTCGTCGATGCGAGTATCTTCCCCAACCACGTTAGTGGGAACATCGTTAGTTCGGTCTATATGGTTGCGGAGAAGGGCGCGGATCTGATCAAGGCGGATTGGGATTATGCCGCACTTGACAAAGTCTCTTGAAGGGTGAAGCATAGCCATGAGTCTTCACGACAAGTTTGTGTCCATTGTCAATCAGAGCCAGCATCATAGCAACGCAAGGTTTCGGTTTCATGCTGTAGCAAACATCTGCACTTAAATGATATCGGCCTGATCCTTACACGGGCCTTTCATCTAGCTGCCGCCGGTAGAGGAACACAGTCAGCAACCAGTGTCAACTGATTCCATCGCTCGCTGGAAATCATCTCAATCAGAGAACGAGTGGTGGTCTTCGAGGAAAAACATCTAGCAACCCATTGGTGCTGGATTGAGCGTCGCTTTCAGACACCAGCCGTCCACATAAACCTCACCACCATGCTTATGCTTCTTATCCGTGGTATCGCAGCTGGAAGCATTAGCCCACACGTATCAAACAAATGCATATCCTGATCACTTACTTATCCACCAACAAAAGCAAAGTCGAGACACACTGCGCGTAATTGGGCACACTGGACTTGGTACAACCTTCCCCAGCAACCTCAAAGCTCATGGAGATATTCCCCTGCGCCTTGGCCGAGTCCGGATCGTAATGCCAGTTGCCGCGAAGCGGGATGCCGAGTTCCAGCGTGCGACCGGAGAAGACGTCGCACATCCATTGCATGGCCAGCTCTGTCCAGTGACGGCCAACGGCGAAGCCTGGTGTTGAGTCGGTTAGATGTCGGGTTAAGATCAGATGGTGGGAATGTTGGGTTTACATTCGTCATAGCAGAAGATGCTTGCGGTGGCGTCTGCAGGCATGGTGGCAGTCTGCAGCGCCGCATCGTACTTAGCATTGGCCAGTGGAGTAGTTGGCGTTGGGCTGAGGGCGATGCTGGCAACTGCATCGTTGTCAACTGGCATGGCTAGGGTGATGCTAACAAATGCAAGCATGGAGACGGAAACGTTGCGTGTGAGGGCGACCATTTCGTTGTGCGTGTGGTGCTGACTCTTTGGGCTGATCGTGGTTCTCTCCTGCGGAAGACGAAAGTAATGAGGAGACAAAAGGTGATCCGGTTTTGGGAGGTGCGGGTTTTGAGAAGGGGAGAGAGAGTCTGGTGAGCTTGGCCTAAAGCTACTATGTAGGTATAGGACCTACCTCATGGGGGTCTGGGAACATCATGGAGACCTGAAGTTGGAAGGCACAATGGCGTTGGACTGCAGGACCACAACTTGGATCTGTCCATCCTCATTATTAGTGACTATCACACGCGAACCTTGTTAAGTCACGGTGGAACCGTAAGATATTCCTCAGGGACACCGTACGGGATTGCAGGAATGGTTCCCACTCTGGAAAGTATATAGTCTTTATACTTGGGTAAAGAACGTCGTTGCCGCCATGAAGCCGACTTTAAGCTTGTTCGCTAGGTAGGTTGCCGTATGGGTCTTGTGCCATCGCGTGGCCAGCAACCATACCGGCATCTCTCCAGTCCAGAGAGCAAGTCGCGGAACCCAATCACAGATGATGTACTCAGTTGCAAGGCTTTTCTTCGAACGACGACCGTGCCACGCATCCTAACGGGTTCGTGCATACGACATGCCACAAGGGGAAGCTGCAATCATGCTGGAGACACCTTTCTTGTCTTCCCGTGTTCGAGGATATTTGACTTCCACTGCGGCGTTCATTTACCGCAACATGACCTCGGTGTCCGGTGAGCCCATGACCGCCCGGGAGTCAAGCTACTCGGGCCTTGTTGCGCTGTGTTAGGCATGCCTCAAGGCCACATACGGTAGGGTTCTTTAAGAACAAGACGTCAGCACGCCACAAGACATATGGATTGCACTCGTTGGCTTTGTAGCCACTGCAGCCCAAGTACGTAAATACACGGTAGAAGGGTACATAGTAGAACATGGAAGTAATGTAAATCTGGTTTGACAAGCCACAGTGAGGTACGGAATTGGAGGTACGGAATTGGCCTAAGCTTCCCGATCTCGAATGTACTCCGCAGCTTCCCTTTTGGGAGTCATCGGTCGTGAAGCTGCTGTGGACCTTTTCGCCAGCCTGGCCGCAGTGAGCTACTTTCTGTCCTTTCTCTCTTCTACATGCAACCCCTCCGATTCTCATCCCTTGTGCGAGCCAGCAACTCTTTACTCGCACAACAGAGTTGCAATCGTATCGCCACACCCCTTCGGACCCAAGGCCTCCGCGCCGCTTTCCCATCTCGATACTACACCTCGACGAGCTGCCAACCCCTCACCGCTTCGCCCAAGCCCTCGACTGGCAGAGGACTTGCATTCCCCGCCAAGCGCATTGCAGGAGCACGACGCACACCAGCCTCCATCAGATACTGCTCGCACAGGAGAATGTGCAGACACGACGCTGAGACGGCGGATGCCAACATGGACATCAGCAAGGGTAGAGAGGTCTTGCCTAAGAATGTTAAGCCGGTTCATTACGATTTGACTCTTGAGCCAAACTTCGAAACATTCAAATACGAAGGCACTGTGGTGGTCGACCTCGATGTCACAGAGGACACCAAATCCATCTCGTTGAACACCTACGAGATCAATGTCCAAGAGACCAAGGTCACCGCGGCTGGCACTCTCATCAGTTCTTCCCCAAGGCTGTCATACAACGAGGACAGCCAGACGACCACTGCCGAGTTCGACCAGACCATCCCCGCCGGACAGAAGGCGCAGCTGACTATGAAGTTCACCGGCACGCTGAACGACAACATGGCCGGCTTCTACCGCTCTTCTTACAAGGATGCCAGCGGAAACGACAAGTGGATGGCAACCACTCAGATGGAGCCGACTGATGCCAGGAGGGCATTCCCTTGCTGGGACGAGCCGGCGCTGAAGGCCTCGTACACTGTCACGCTCATTGCAGACCACGACCAGACGTGCCTGAGCAACATGGATGTCGCCAGCGAAAAGGATGTCGACTCGACCATGGCTGGGAAGAAGCGCAAGGCGGTCACCTTCAACAAGACTCCTCTCATGTCTACCTATCTCCTGGCTTTCATTGTTGGCGAGCTGAAGGTATACGAGTCCAAGAGCTTCCGCCTCCCCGTGCGCGTCTTCTGCACGCCCGACAAGGACCCAGAGCAGGGCCGCTTCTCCGCTGAGCTCGGCGCCCGGACCCTCGCTTTCTACGAGAAGGAGTTTGCCAGCGAGTTCCCCTTGCCCAAGATGGACATGGTGGCCATTCCCGATTTTTCCGCTGGTGCCATGGAGAACTGGGGTCTTGTCACTTACCGTGTTGTTGACGTGCTGCTCGACGAGAAGACGGCGAGTGCTTCCACCAAGCAGCGTGTCGCTGAGGTCGTCCAGCACGAGCTTGCCCATCAGTGGTTCGGTAACCTTGTCACCATGGACTTCTGGGATGGCCTGTGGCTGAACGAGGGTTTTGCTACGTGGATGAGCTGGTACTCTTGCAACGCTTTCTACCCGGAGTGGAAGGTGTGGCAGGGATATGTGACAGACAACTTGCAGTCTGCTCTTGGCTTGGACTCTCTGCGCAGCTCACACCCAATCGAGGTTCCGGTCAAGCGGGCGGATGAAGTTAACCAGATTTTCGACGCCATTTCTTACTCGAAGGGTTCCTGTGTCATTCGCATGGTCTCGAAGCATCTGGGAGAGGATGTATTCATGGAGGGTATCCGCAGGTATCTGAAGAAGCACGCTTACGGCAACACTACCACCAGTGACCTCTGGGCTGCTCTAAGCGATGCGAGTGGTCAGGACGTTGAGCGCATTGCAGACATCTGGACCAAGGAGGTTGGCTTCCCGGTCGTAACCGTGAGCGAGAAGCCAAAGGAGAATGAGATCCACCTCCAGCAGAACCGCTTCCTGCGCACCGCTGATGTGAAGCCTGAAGAGGACAAGACCCTTTACCCTGTCTTCTTGGGCCTCAGGACGAAGAACGGTGTTGATGAGAACTTGACTCTGAACGACCGCGAGGGCAACTTTAAGGTGCCGGACATGGACTTTTACAAGCTTAACGCCGATCACTCTGGTATCTACCGCACCAACTACCCACCAGAACGCCTTCAGAAGCTTGGCCAGAACGCCAAGGATGGTCTTCTGACGGTTGAGGATCGCGCTGGCATGATCGCGGACGCCGGTGCATTGACTGCTGCGGGCTACCAAAAGACATCCGGCCTCTTGTCTCTGCTGAAGGGCTTTGACACGGAGCCAGACTTCATTGTCTGGGATGAGATCACCGCTCGTGTTGGTGCTGTTCGCGCTGCTTGGATCTTCGAAGATGAAAAGACCAAGGATGCGCTCAAGGCTTTCCAGCGTGATCTCGTCAGCGGCAAATCGCACAAGCTCGGCTGGGAATTCTCTGACAAGGACGGCCACATTGAGCAGCAGTTCAAGGCGCTCCTGTTCGGTAGCGCAGCATCTTCTGGCGACGAGAAGGCCAAGGCTGCCGCTTTCGACATGTTCGAGAACTTCATCGGCGGAGACCGGTCTGCAATCCACCCTAACCTGCGTGGTGGCGTCTACGCTACCGTGCTATCATACGGTGGCGAGAAGGAATACAACGCCATCGTCAAGGAGTACGAGACCGCCAAGAACGCCGACGAGCGTAACACTGCGCTCCGCGCGATCGGTCGGGCGAAGGACCCCAAGCTGATCCAGCGCACTTTGGCCTACAGTTTGAGCAAAGAGGTCAAGGACCAGGACATCTACTTGCCGCTTTCGGGCTTGAGGGCACACAAAGAGGGTGTTGTGGCCTTCTGGAGCTGGATGAAGGAGAACTGGGAGACGCTGATCAAGAAGCTGCCACCCTCGCTCTCCATGATGGGCTCTGTCGTTACCATGGGCACGAGCAGCTTCACGAAGGAAGACCAGCTCAAGGATGTCGAGGCGTTCTTCAAGGAGAAGGGTACTAAGGGTTTCGAGAGGAACCTCGCTCAGAGCAAGGATGCCATCAGCGCGAAAATTGGCTGGCTCGAGCGGGATGCGAAGGATGTTGAAACCTGGCTCAAGGAGAACAGGTACCTTTGACTGCCTGCGCATTCGTCCCGGTTATAGGATCTAGAAGCGCAATGTAAATAAATTGTAAATTCGTCAATCTACTTTGGATAAGACACCTTCCGCGCACATGTTACATTTACACTATCGACGTAGAGAGACAGCTGATGGATGGCATGGCGCACATGAAAGCTGCTGTCTTGTCGGGGAAGCGCTCGGAAGGAAGGCCGCGGGGACAGAGCTGACGTTTCCCAAGCTCAACCACCTTACCTCATGCATTATTACATGTGTCAGGTCTGCTCCGCTTGAAACATCGCAATGAGCTCAATCGCCTTCAACTATAGCAGTCGCAGACGGAGTCAGAGCATGCGCCTTGGCGCCTCAGCATGTCAAGTCCCTTGAAATCGCCAGACCCGAGCCGTCATCATCATCATCACCTCCACCAGCATCAACAATCCCCGTCCCCGCTGCCGATCGAGGAAGCGATCGAGGAAGCCCTCCACCATCAGTTCAATCGCACTCCGCGACCCTACTTCCGCGATGGCTACCAGGTTCCTCAAGCTGTCTACGACGGCGGTCATGAGCGTGATCCCAGCCGCAGCCCTGTGGTACCTGAACAAGGACGACATCATGGGCCCGCCAATGACGATGCCAACGACGACGACAACAACGGCTCCGGAGAAAGCGAAGAAGACTGGCACAAATCACATCGACGTAGCGGACACGGCTCGATAGTCTCCAGCGAAAGCGGCACCGAGGCCGACGATGAGCGCCCGGATTTCGCCGTCAAGGCCTTACCCCCTCCCACGGTGCGACCGCGCAAGGGTCTCAAGACGGGTGAGCAGAGCGAGGATGCCTTCCTCACGCCCTCGATGCTGGACGATGAGGGGCGGCGGCTGTCGGAGGGGTACTTCCGGCGGACGTCGTCGGAGGAGGACATGAAGAAGAAGAAGAAGACGGAGGAGGAGGAGAAGGCGGAGCAGGAGAAGTTGCTCCGCAGGCGGCTGGCGGAGTTCGCGCGACGCAGCTCCGAGGTCGCGCTCATGGCTGTCACGATCGCGTGCGTGCTGTCTGGCCGCGGCGTCTGGCGGACGGCGGCGCAGTGGCAGCGGGAGCTTTTCAGTCAGGTGGGGATCATTGCGGTGTTGATTCTGGTCTATCCGGTCAAGCTATCGATTGTGGATACCCAGGCCACGCATACGAAGCTGTGGCAGCGCTTCCGAGTTCCTGCCTCCTTCGATCCGGCGACCGTGCTTTATCCCACTCTGCTCCCGATACTGGTGGCGCTATCTGTGTCCCCAGCTTATCCTGCCATCATCTTGCCAAATATCATCCTGGGTCTCTCTGCACTCCCCCAGCGCCTGTTTCCTCGCTCAAGCAGACTTTCTGGCATCAATGCCGTGCATTGGTTCATCTCCATCATCCCGCTCATTCTCTCCGAACACACTGGAATCACGTTCCTCCAGCAATCGCCACAGCCATACCTGCTTAAGAGTGGGCCCGCCGCAAGGACTCACCTCCGAAGCACTGGTTTCGTTATACCCGCTCCATCATGCCCTACTGGTGCCTCTTCACTACCTCACGACTACCAGCCTGCTGACCTCAGAGCTCCATCTCCTTTCGGCAGCACTGATCAATGTCCTCCTGATGGCCGCCTCGCCGCAGACGATTATCCTGAAGGCTTGTATCTGGGTAGGAGGCGCCTCGCTCTTTGTGTTCGCTGGACCTGTACTGCATTGGAACCTGACTTTAGCCCGGGTGCCCAGGTGGAAGCTGAGACGTGCAGGCCACGACTCACAAGAGCGTAAATCCTTCGCAGATGCGGTGTCCGATCTGATCAATCTCCAACGTGCGACGTCAGCTTTCAGATCTGGGGAAGATGCTGAGAGTGATGCTGATGAAGACCAGCCGCCTGCTTCTATCAAGGGCAAGACGAATGGTGTGACTCGGCTCGCAACGACGGGAATGCTTTCCCAACTTTAGGCTCTTTTACCAAGCAGGAGCCTCAATCCGCGGTTGAACCGAGGCGGGTCATCGACGGCGCTCCTCTCGCAAGCCAAGGATCGCGCTCGGCCACGACGATTTTCTCTCCCGCCCCGCCGCAACCCTTCACTGCCCGCCCGCGAACCCAGCAATCGACCGAAAGCCCGTCGGAGAGTCTTCTGGTGCTTACAGCTCACTCCCGGAGCAAGCCGAGCGCCGTCGATGGATCTACGCAGCCTGGATCTACGCCGCGCTCGGTTGCATCGTGCTGGGTCCAGTGTACTCATACATTTCCCGGAAGGCGCTCACGGGCCAGGATCCCTTAGGGTTGGGTAATCAGCTATCTTTTCGGCCAGCTCCCGATTCTCCGGCATATAGTCAAGGACCTGCATCTTGCCACTTGGACCCCCTTACCCCCGCCCGGCGGCGACTGGCGGGATCTGCACTTCGGCTTCCCCCTCAACATCAACCAGATGCGCCTCACCATCGGCCTGGCCAATACCCGCTTACTGCTCATCGCATACCTAGTCTCGGTCCTGATCCTCGGCCTCCTCGCCGTCTTCGCCCTCACGGCGTCCGTGGAGGTCGACACGCGGCGGAAGGTCTTCCACGGCACCATGGTCGTCATGCTGGTGCCCTCCATCTTCGTCGACCCTTGCTTCTGCGCCCTCGCCCTCGCCGGTATCCTCACCATGTTCCTCATCCTCGAAGTCATCCGTGCGGGTCAGGTGCCCCCGCTCGGCAACGCGATCGGGAGGTTCGTCGCGCCGTATGTGGATGGCAGGGATCTGCGGGGTCCTGTTGTGGTCAGCCATATTTTCCTCCTGATCGGTTGCGCGATCCCGCTCTGGCTTACCCTCGCCTCGGTCGGGAGGGAGGGCGGTTTGCCCTGGGAGGGTGGGAGTTGGCGGAGAACCGCCGCGAGGTCGCCATGGTGGCGGGTGTCGTGTGTGTCGGCATGGGCGATGCGGCGGCGAGTCTGATCGGGCGTCGTTATGGCCGTCGCAAGTGGATCTGGGTTGGCGGGAAGAGTCTCGAGGGTAGTGGGGCGTTCGCTGCTGCCGTCACGGTCGGCCTCATGGCTGCCAAGGTCTGGCAGGTCCTCGGCGGCTGGAACGATACGAGGCAGCCTCTTGACGGCCTCCTAGGGGCGAAGGGCTCCGCCCACTTCGTGGCGGCCTGGTTCGTCACCCTGCTCAAGGCGATGTTCTGCGCGTGTGGGGCTAGCTTTATGGAGGCTGTGTTGACTGGGGCGAATGACAATGTGGTCGTGCCTGTGGCGCTGTGGTTGTTGGTTAAGGGGTCTAGATTATAGATTTGAGAGGAATTTGGCTGTAATTCGGTGGTATTAACATGAAGACTTATGAGGACCAATGTTCATTCGCAAACTCTATTCGCTATTTTTGCCAGGCACTGCATATTCTACTTCGTGCTTTTGAAATGGGCTATGCCGCTGCTTGTACGGTGGAATTTGCCGATGTTCCACAGCATCGTGGATGATGGGGCCGCCTTGCGATTGAGGACGAGGCAGTGACGGCTGGGGCGACCAATAGGGGCTAGGTCCATCCATGCTGCGCATCAAAGCCGCCTCCGCGCTTTGCGCTCGCACGCTGACGTGCTTAGCTACATAGTACCTAGGTCTAGGTAGCTTTTGGGGGGTACATTATGGTTCTGGATTGTAGAGACCTATCTCGGATTGCCCAAACGGATAGCCGCATCAGACCTGTAGTCTCTCAGTGGCTGTGGTTGATTTGCTCTCTATGTACATGGTGTGATGCATGTTGAGGGGTATATCAGTGCTAATTTTGAGTGTGGGCACTCCAAGAGATGTATTGTACACGTGTGGATGGAAGTACATGTGGTTACTGTGGTCTGTAGCCGGTAGGAGTGTAGTATGCTAAGTAGCTGGCAGCGGGAAGTGTAGCCGAAGAGAAGCCTCGATAAGATAACCGCCTGGAGCTCTTATCTGACCCGGTCCGTGCACGCGCGCGCGCGCGAGTCCCCAGGTCCCAGGTCCCGTCACCGTCACCGTCCAGCGTCGTTGCTATCCATCATCACCTTGGAGGTCACCTACTGCCGCACCACCTCCGCCACCACCTTTTCATCCACACCACACCGCTGCCGCTGCCGTTGCCATCACACATCGCATCGGCAGCCCCTAATCCCTAACCTCTTCTCCAGTCACCTCCCTCCATCGCCACCTCCGTCCTCCCCCGCATCACCTCTCGTGCCGCTGAGCCCTGTGACTCCTCATCACTTGACGCCCTGCCACCGCCAGATCCCGTGCGGCTCTCTGTCTCGCCTGACCGCCTCTTCACGAGCTGCGCTTGCACGGCACCTGCAACGCCCTTGGGGCTCTTCTCCTCTCCACGCGACGCTAGACCGACCTTCTCCAGACCTACGCATGATGCCTGCATAGTCAACGCCGAGACTAGTCTCCGTACCCTAGCAACCGCTCCCACCCCTGCATCACGACTACATTCATGCACGCCACGCTTCACCTCGCACTGCACAGTGCAACCTAACACGTCCCTCGAAGAACAACAAGTAGACTCGCTGCCATCACCGCCATAGACAACAGACGCTGCCCGGATAACTACGATGGCGACCAACAGGGCGCCGGCGGCCTCATCATCGAGGCGGCCGGCTCCAAACCCGGATCAGGAGCCCGATGAGGTGATCGGTGATTTCAGAAGAGGCAAGGAGATTGGTAAAGGTAGCTTCGCTACTGTCTTCTTAGCCCAGCATCGGGTACGTACCTCCCTTAGGATATCGGAAATGCTGCCTCGCCAACGAGGCGATGGTACAAATTGGCTAACAAACTGTGTAGACGAAGAGATCATTCGCTGCGGTCAAGGCCGTGCAGATGGGCAAACTCACTCGCAAGCTGAGAGAGAACCTGCATACCGAGATCGGCATCCTCAAGAGCTTACAACATCCCCACATCGTCTCTCTCTTCGAATGCATCGAGTTGCCATCTCACTTCTATCTAGTCATGGAGTACTGTCAGCTGTCGGATCTGGCGCAGTTTATGAAGAAACGTCACACCCTGGCTCAACTTCCCGAGACGGCGGACATCTTCAGAAGATACCCGAACCCACCTGCTGGCGGTCTGAACGAAGTCCTCTCTCGTCACTTTCTGAAGCAAATTGCCAGCGCCCTTGAGTACCTGCGGGGTAGAAACCTGATTCATCGGGACATCAAGCCGCAAAACTTGCTTCTGAACCCAGCGCCATCCTACATGGCCCAGCAACGACCCGAGGATGTACCTCTCGCCGTCAGTGAGCATTCGCTCGTTCCAACTGTCGGTGTTGAGACGCTGCCCATGCTGAAGATTGCCGACTTCGGCTTTGCCCGTCATCTACCATCCACCGCCATGGCCGAGACCCTATGTGGATCCCCTCTGTACATGGCGCCGGAAATCCTGCGCTACGAGAAGTACGATGCACGTGCCGATCTGTGGTCGACGGGTACTGTGCTCCATGAGATGGTCGTCGGCAAGCCGCCCTTCCGTGCTCAGAATCACGTGGACCTGCTGCGCAAGATTGAGAAGGCTAATGACCAGATCATCTTCGACAACAGGAACATGGTGATCAGCCGTGGTATGAAGGACGTCATTCGAAAGCTGCTCAAGAAGAGTCCATTGGATCGTGTATCGTACGAGGAGTTCTTTGAAGATCCAGTGGTGACGGGCGACATTCCTGGATTGGTGCAGGAGGATCGTCCTGCTGCGACTTTACGCCCGCCGCCTGGGCCGAGGGATTCGGAACTCTCGCGTCGTATGGCTAGACAAGCTATTGATGCTCCAGCACAATCTCAAACCCCTCCAGAAGACAAGAAGACGCAGAAGAAGCCGAGTCAAGACCACGTACATGACCAGCCTTCAAGGAAGTCATCGGATCAGGAGATTCGGACTAGACCCTCCGATGAGATTTCACGCCGCAAGACTTCCGAGCCCCACCCTGAGGGCATCCCCATTCAAAGGCAGTCCAGCAATCGTCACCAGCGCAGGCCAAGCATTGTTGCTCATGCAACTGCACCTGCGCGCGAGGCGCTGCTTGTTGGTCAGCCGGCATCCGCGCCCGCAGCCAAAATTGAGCGACGTGCTAGTAGATCATCGCCTCTGGCGGGCCCACCGATGGTTCGGGAGCCTACAAATGTACAGGATGAGGGCAAAGGCAAGACTGCGAGGACTACTCGTGAAAGGACCGCGCAAGATGTGGCGTTCGAAAAGGAATACGTTGTCATTGAGAAACGGCATGTTGAAGTCAACGCATTTGCAGACGAGTTGGAAGCGAACGCGAACGGTCGACACGGTCAACATCCTCAAGCTGCAATGATTCGTCGAGCAACAACGCAGGGTCAGCCTACTGCGACGACTGGAGCACAACCGCCCAGTCCATCTCGTGCTATGCAGATGGTGACCGGTCGCTCGCCTGCACTGCACCAGCGAGCTGGCTCGTTCGAGCGTCGCTGGGCTCCTAGCCCTCAATCAGCGACAAATATGCTGAATAAAGCGCTCAACGCAGCAAACGTGCGTCTGTTTGGTGCCCTGGGCACGTCCCCTCCCCTGGGCAAAGGCCAGTCGCCCCCTGCTGGCTACAGCGCATTCCCAAGTTATCCAACGCCACAGCCTGCGCTGCTCCCTGGTGATAGCAACGATGGCAAGATGCCAATGGATGAAGATACGAAAGTCATGCGCACTATGGAGGAGGCTGCGCATCGGAGCGACGTGATCTGGGGGTTTGCCGAGGTCAAGTACAAGCAGCTTATTCCAGCCGCGCCTTCTGCCATGGATCCGCTCGGTATCCAGCACTTGGGTGCTCAAGAGAAGCCAAGCGAGCAGAATGAAGAGGGCGAAGATAAAGACATGACCACGGCTGCTATTGTCAGCGTCGCTGAGGAGGCGTTGGTGTTGTATGTGAAGACCCTGGCGATCCTTGCCAAGACTATTGATCTTGCAGGGTACTGGTGGAGCAAGCAGAATCGCGGGGAGGTCATCACCTCCGACCCCTCATCCAAGCCCTCGAACAACAAGGCCGACGTCAGCAAGCGTCTAAACAGCATCGTGCAATGGACGCGTGAGCGCTTCAACGACTGCCTCGGCAAGTCTGAAGTCGTCGGACGCAAGCTCCAGCATGCTCAGCGTCAACTGCCGGACGATCACCCCTCGCACCCGAACAGCCAGAGCACTGGCTCCTCGGCCCCGAAGGCCGCCGTGACCGCCTCGGCCGAACGTATCACGATCACGAGCGGCGTCACTGCCGAGCGGTTGATGTTCGAGCGTGCGGTCGAGATGAGTCGCGCTGCGGCCGTCAGCGAGCTGGTCAATGAAGACCTCGCCGACTGCGAGCTCAGCTACGTCACGGCCGTCATGTTGCTCGAGGCTGTCCTCGAAGCCGACGACGAGCCGCTTATTAGGCGGCCCAGCCAGAAAAGGGATAAGGCCGGCGACGAGCTCGTGGTGGGCATGGAGAGCCATGATCGGCAGACTGTCATTAAGCGTATGTTTCCCTTTCCCCATCCCCCTCTCTCTCCGCCATAGAAGTAGAGTTACTGACATTTCCCCACAGTGATCGAAGGCGCGCGTTCGCGCCTTGCAGGCCTGAGGAAGAAGATCAACCACCCCCAGCCGTCCACTGGCCCGAGGTCTTCGCTTAGCCACAACAGCAGTAATGCCACGGCCAAGCCGACCAGCAACCCTTCCCCGTCTTCTCTGACGCCGGCGGGGGCGCTTGCTGGGACTCCACCGCGATGAGAAGTCGTCCACCTCACTCACACACGCGCGCACGCGCACACAGGATTGATCACGACTGGCGTGCTTCCCCAGGGGGCATATTGATACAATTGACTTGCATAGCCTATGCCGCGCCGCAGCGGAGCGCATACGGGATGAGGAAATCCGAGCACCACGAACTTGACGAATTGAGGAATCTTACCTATGATGTTTGCACTTATGGCGTTTTCTTTAGGGGGTGGGGGGAAAGGAATTCCATGAGGAGTCCAGCGGAGTCGGAATGGATCGTGAGGAGCACAAGCACCGATCGCGCATGGAGTTGGGGATACACCAACCCCTCTCTACCTGGACATATGAGGCGTTTCTTCTTCTTCTTTTCTTTTTTTGCTTCTTTTCGATACGGGCGTGCTGGTCTATCATGGGATGGGGTCCTTGGGAAAGGAAATGGGCGGGGAGCAAGGATGGGGAACTTTTCTCTGGGCGTTTCAGGCATGGGGTATTAGATCGGGGGGTTTTGTTGAGAGGGGGGGAAGTGATTTTTCTTAGTATATGATACCACCACCACCACCACTGTAGCCAGTTTGTTGCAGAATGAGAGAAACTTCTTCTTGACCTGGGACAACCGTAGACTCAGGATTCGCATCTCGGATTTCTTACTAGGTGGCCAGCCTTTGCGGGTCAATTCGCTATCTGCCTGGTTTTCAGCCGAAATGCTGTCGTTTGATAGAAGAAGTTGCAGTTACAGCCAGATATCTTCTTCCTGCAGTGATGCCCATCAATAGTTTCTCGCCCATGCTTGTTATTATTAGGCTAAGATGCCAATCCGGTGGGCCCCTTGTCTTCGTCGGTGAACGCGGTTGACCCGCCGAGGGTCTCAACGCGGGAAGTGACGTACCTCCCGATCTGGTACCTGGGGGTTAGGTAAACTTTTGGGAATTTTTTTTTTTTTTTTTTTTATGATCTACCTCTCTTGTCGTGTGTCGATGCACGCCGAAAAAGAGTAGGGACGCCCATGGATGATGTCGTGTGGGGGTGAGGGCAGCGTTTTCGTTTACCCCCGGGCTAGACGCGCTTGTTACTGTTACACTACACTTGTTGTCCACATCACCCTTCCCGACCGACCAGTTTTTGGCTCGGGCTGGTGTCTCCAGCGTATTCATCGGCTTTTTACTTGCTGGCGGCTAGTCGAGGACTAGATCACGCCGGGAGCCACAATTGATGTCAACCCCGGCGAGCGTAGGAGTAGCGCGTGTGAGGGTCCCCGCCGTCGTCGTGCCCGCCATCGTCACTCTGCCCTCATTCGCAGTCTGGAAAGAATTTGCGAGGAACCCGACGTCATCACGGGGCCCGGCGCCCTTGAGAAGGAACTCAGCGCTTTCTCACTCCCCCCTTCTACCTCGACGCTCCTTCGTGAATCACAGTTGTTCTTTGAATTCAAATAACCACCGCATCAACAACACCGCTACAACCACTGCTACCTGTCTCCATCCTCCCACTCCCTTGACCGTCAGACATCAACATACCGCTAGACCCTTCGCAACCATGGCCTCACTATCCACCCACTCGCAGAAGCACAAGGTCTGTGTGGTAGGCTCAGGCAACTGGGGAACGACCATCGCCAAGGTCGTGGCCGAGAACTGCAAGGAGCACAATGATATCTTCGAAGAGGAGGTGCAGATGTGGGTGTTCGAGGAGCAATACCAGATCCCCGAGACCAGCAAGCACTACGACGCCAGCAACGAGCTTACCAGCAAGCCCCAGAAGCTCACCTCCCTCATCAACACCTTCCATGAGAACGTCAAGTACCTGCCCAACATCGCCCTGCCCCACAACATCGTCGCCAACCCGGACCTGCTTGACGCCGTCAAGGGCGCCACCATCCTCGTCTTCAACCTGCCCCACCAGTTCATCGCCAAGACCTGCGACACCCTCCGGGGCAACATCGTCCCCTACGCCCGTGGCATCAGCTGCGTGAAGGGTGTCGATGTGTCCGAGTCTGGCTGCGAGCTCTTCTCCGAGAGCATCGGCGAGAAGCTGGGCATCTACTGCGGCGCGCTGAGCGGAGCCAACATCGCCACCGAGGTGGCCCTGGAGAAGTGGTCCGAGACGACGGTGGCCTACGACCCGCCGTCGATGGACTCCAAGCACCCTACCCCGGCCGCCACCCCCGGCGGAACCCCCGGCGGCTCCCCCAAGGCCTCGCACGTCGACCTCACCAACCTCGTCGCCGAGAGCATCAAGAACGCCAGCGGCAAGATCCAGCACCTCAAGTCCCTGCCTTCCGAGTATCCCGCCCTGCACGCCCGTAACATGAAGAAGCTCTTCCACCGCCCCTACTTCCACGTCCGCATCGTCTCGGACGTGGCGGGCGTCTCGCTCGGCGGCGCCCTGAAGAACGTCGTCGCCCTGGGCGCCGGCTGGGTCGACGGCCTCGGCTGGGGCGACAACGCCAAAGCCGCCGTCATGCGCGTGGGCATCATGGAAGAGGTCCGGTTCGGGAAGATGTTCTTCGCCGACACCGTCCGCGCCGAGTCCTTCACCGAGGAGTCCTGCGGCGTCGCCGACATGATCACGTCGTGCGGCTCCGGCCGCAATTTCCGCTGCGCCAAGATGTCCGCCGCCGAGGGCAAACCTATCTCCGAGATCGAGAAGCGCGAGCTCAATGGGCAGCAGCTGCAGGGGACCGGCACGGCGTATGAGGTTAATGCTTTCCTTAAGATGCAGGGCAAGGAGAAGGAGTTCCCGCTTTTCACTGCCGTTTATAATATTCTTGAGGGCAAGTACCAGGCTAAGGATATCCCGGATTTGATTGAGCAGAAGGATTAAGAGAAGGTCTTTCTTTTGCTGCTCTGTTGAATTGTTTGAAGGGCTGATTGAGAAGAGTCATAGCTTGTGGAAGGAAGGATGGATGGATGCATGGAATGCACGGGTGTAGGGCGCTGGGTGCCTTTTTTTTTTCCGCTTTGATCTTTTGCCACTGGCCCGAACTGCGGACGAAGTGTGCGTGCACAGAAGGAAGAGGTATGAGAGATGTCTTGATGATCGATGGAAATATGGGAATGTGAGATGTGAGATGCATGATTTTCTCGAAAAATATAGAATAGCCCAAGATAGATACTTTTTTGTTTCCCTTGATGATGATGAAAGTGAGGGAAAACGATACCCATGAAAACTTAACCTACCCTCCCTTTCCTTTTTCCTTTTTTGACTATCATCTCTCTCTCTATACCATGTCCTCCCCTTCCCCCCTCAAGCTTCCCCTTGGAAGGAGTTTACGGTCTTTTGCTTTCTACGACTCCTCCCCTCCCCTCCCCTCACCCCCCGAGTGGATGGATGGTTGGATTGAATAATTTCCTCATCATTCTTCACCTACCTACTTCGTCCGCAGGACGGGGAGCTCCGTTCCCGACGACTGGACTGGGACAATGTCGGCGGTTCCAGAATATACGTGATCGAGTGCTGGACACCCTCCCTTCATGGATGGAAGGGCGGGACGGCGTTGTGGTACTAAAGAGGGGTAAGGAAGGGGGAGGTTCCTATCGCGACCGCGCATGGGAGGATTGGAGGCGGTCACCTGGCTATTTCAGGAAAAGCCACCTTAGCCTATCTTATCTGGACATCCTTTCTGCGTGGGCGGTGATAGAATCCCGAGATTCTGAAGGTGTGTACGGCGTCTATGGGTTCACTTACGTTGGGAACACTCTTAGGAGATGGGTTGGGTAGGCAGGCAGGCGTGCGTTTCATTCGACTGCCTGGCTTCCTACATGGGTTACTTTTTCCGTCTCGAAATTTCTGGGTAGTGATGCTGGGCTTACTTTTTTCGACGGGAGGTGAAAGGTACGATATGGCTTTTGCGGAGGGGGAATCGTGCGGTTGCCCTCCTGGACCGACTGCTTGCTTTCGAACGAGTATTGCTCACTCTGCTCAACCCGAATCTTTGGTGACGATGCCTGATTATGAAAGGTGGAAGGTACGGCGTTTACGGAGGAGTTTCTCTCCGGTGATCACCGACTGGAGGGTTTGCATGCAAACAACTACCCAGTCCATCCCGTCGAGGGTTGTTAGTGGTGATGCTGGACTATCGAGATTTGAAGGTACAACATTTGAGTGGGATTTCTCAGTGACCACCGAGTGTGTTGCATGCGGCTCATCGACGATGTATTCTATTTAAGATTGCTAGTCGCGATGCTGGAAAAATCAACGGTGGAGAGCATCCCAATTACACGGGACTACTCCTGCAACCACTAAGATGACTCGCATGCGATTGATCGACGACCTTGGAGTGGGATAGAAGGGTTTACTAGGCGGCTACGTGGTGAGTGAGGTGGTCCTCTTACTAGTAAGAGAAGGAGGGGATATCGAGAATGCCGCTTTAGATGTCTTTTTGCGGTTCAGGTTTCAGAAATGAGTGAATAGCATTTACGCATACTTGGACTCATCCAAGTTCTGGGGGAAACGATCACATCTGATGGATCCCAGGCAAACTGTGGGGGTGGAAGCGTTGACCTTGCCGACTACGTACTATGTATTGGGCGGTCGAGGACGAGATCGTCGTCCCTTCCTACATTGTTGAGGGTCACAGGCAGCTCGAGGACGATCTTTCTGCTCGAATGTCTTTCCTACTCAATCATGTGAGAGTGCATCTCGACAACGCCCTCTCGAAATCTAGAGTTGAGACCTCTACTCTGCTACACTCCGAGTCGACTACAATGGTGGCAGACGGTGATCATGCGCAATCCTTCCTTTAACCCCGAAGTAGGTCGCATACCTGCCATCAATCTCCGTCCTAATGGCCGGGCTGTGGACGTTTAGGGAGACTCCCGACCCCAAAGGCCTTTGAAGAAATAGGTCCTCTCGTCAGTAGCCAAACAACGGGAGAAGATCTGGACAACTGCCCCCCATGCTGAACTCGGACTTTATGCACAGCACATCCCTCCTAACGCCGAGGGGATGCATGGCAATCTAATTGTCACAGCACAGAGCTGCAGAATGCTCAGCAAAGGAAGAAGGGCTAGATGTTTCCTTATTCGCGCAGGCGGCATAATTCCCTGCACAATCCTTGCACAAGCCCGGCCTTTTTTCAAGCAACTTCAAGCTCGTCAAGATACCGCATTCCGTGATCCGCTCCCCTCTCCCCGCCCGGCGGTCTGGGGAAAGATGGACGGCTATTCGGCAACATAAATGAACTCCTTTGACCGGTTTGGTGGGTGTATGCAGGGTAGTAATGGTGCATGGGGCTGCTACTTCTGATGATCGGATTTATTCGTTTGTCCGAGTCCCTATTCCTTACTTCTCTCTCTCATGTCTGCCGGCTGCGAGAAGATCATATTTGCATACAGCTCGTAGAGCTTTGTGTTGGAACAGGCGAGTTTTCAAGGGTTGGTTTGGAACCGTTAGGAGAAAGGTTACTTGGCTATCTAGGACGTGGATGTCGTCTTCCCCACGTTCCTTTCGGCTAGCTTTGGAATCTGGTGAGTTGCCCATTAGCTCTGATTATTCGACTTCAGAGGCACGAATGGTGTGTACTCGAAAGCATGAACAAACAATGTCTCTTATTCAGGAATCGCACCTTTATAGCCTGCATACTATCTTTGGACTGCCATTCAATGACATCTATTGACCTTGGATTACTCTATCGGCAAGCTAACGTTATGACGGACAGACTTGATATCGCAGCATGGCTGCGCCCAGCATTCCCGCCTTCGAGGGCGGCGATCTACCTGAAAAAGAACGACTCGCATACGAAGAAGGCCACGATGCTGATGTAGCACCGCACGACCGCGTCACTGAAAACCATAAACCCGAGACGTTCGCCACCAAGACGAGCCCAGACGCAAGAAAGCCCGACTCCTCCAATGCTTCTCTCAACGAGCCACTCGACGATCCCGAAAAAGGACCCATCGCCGCAGAGCAGGAACAAGAAGCCCTCGACCCCAACATCGTCGACTGGGATGGCCCCGACGACCCAGCTAATCCCGTCAACTGGTCCGCCACCCGCAAATGGACCAACATCGCCGTCCTCTCCGCCCTCACCCTCCTAACACCCCTAGCCTCATCTATGTTCGCCCCGGGCGTCCCAGAGGTAATGCGGACCTTCCACTCCGACAACGAGAACATCGCCACCTTCGTCGTGTCCGTCTACCTGCTCGGCTTCGCCTTCGGGCCCCTCGTTGTGGCGCCGCTGAGCGAGCTGTACGGCCGAGCGATCGTCTACCATGTCTGTAATGTGGGTTTTATCCTCTTCACCGTCGCGTGCGCTCTATCCACCAGCATGAACATGCTCATTGGGTTTCGGTTCCTGGCGGGGATCTGGGGCATCGCGCCTATTACCAACGGTGGCGGCACGATCGCGGATCTGATGAAGCCCGAGCAACGTGGCGGCGCAATGGCCATCTGGGCGATGGGACCCCTTCTAGGTCCTGTCATCGGTCCCGTGGCGGGAGGGTTTCTGGCGCAGGCTGAAGGCTGGCGCTGGATCTTCTGGGTCATCGCGATCGCCATAGGCGTCATGACGATCGCGGGACTCTTCGCTTTGGAGGAGACGTACCCCCCGACGTTGCTGGAGCGGAAGACGAGGAAACTGCGCAAGGAGACGGGGAATCAGCGTCTAAGGTCCAAACTCGATCAGCAGCTCCCCGCGCACGAGCTCTTCATCCGAGCCATCGTTCGGCCGACTAAACTCCTTTTCCTCTCCCCCATCTGCGCGCTTATGAGTCTGTACATGGCTTTCGTCTACGCGATTCTTTACCTCCTCTTCACCACCTTCACTTTCGTGTTCGAGGACAACTACGGTTTCTCCCAGGGCACCGTCGGGCTCGTGTATATCGGTTGCGGTATCGGGATGCTGCTGGGTCTGGCCATCCTCGGCAAGGCTTCTGATCCCCTGATGCAGTACCTTGCGCGGAAACATAATGATGGAAAGGTCAAGCCGGAGTACCGTCTTCCTATGCTAATCTATGCGGGACCCACGATCCCGTTGGGTCTGTTCTTGTACGGATGGACGGCGCAGTATCATGTAGGCATTCCTCTTCTTCCTTCCGAGGGAATCCACCCAGTCAAAAGTCTGAGCAATGGTAAGTCGGCTTACTGATGACTCGATAGATTCAATGGGCTGTCCCACTCCTCGGCACGCTATTCGTGGGTATTGGGCTCATTGCGGCTTTTATGTGCATCAACACGTACCTTGTCGATACGTAAGTGACCCTTCTTCACGTCTCCAATCCGTGCCCTATGCAAATTTGCTGATTGAGCCTTTTCCAGCTTCACTATCTACGCCGCCTCAGCCATGGCAGCCAATACCGTCCTCCGATCCCTGTTCGGGGCTACTTTTCCACTTTTTGGCCTATCGATGTACGTCCCTGCCCTTTCTTTTTCCTCTAACACTCCGTTGCCAGTGGTTGGTTGTGGAAGCTGATGATACCCAGGTACAACACCCTCGGGCTAGGCTGGGGTAATTCGCTCTTAGCCTTTATCGCTCTGGGGATGTGTCCCATCCCGCTTCTGTTCTACTGGTATGGTGAGAAGCTTCGGACTCATCCAAGGTTTCAGATTCAGTTGTAGTACTATTGGACGAGATGTTGTAGCGAGGGCGTTGGGTAGGAGCGGATGTGTGAGTGTCTCGCACCTGGATATCATTTTTCGATGTCGTTTCTTTTTTTTTTTTTTTTTTTTGCCCCATCACAGTAGCTTCATATCTCATTATGACAGGTCGATGCTGTCCGAATCTTGCATGCGGAAATACCTTGTTATGGAAGTCTGCTGTCGTACCTAATGACCCAATGACTGATTGTCCAAAACAGGATCAGCGTGACGTGGAAAAGGGGGTGAGCATGCAAGACATGGCCACCGTGATGCCTCCAAATGGCTATCACAGTCACTGCAAGTCATCTAGTCACACGCAATGACATTCCGTATCTCTACATTTCGCCTCTCACCAAGGACGTTATCAATCTCACCTTCGAGAATGCCGCACTAACAGCCCATCTGAACCATGGCCTCGATAACCTCATCACCATTACCCGGAGCGATCCAACCCCTCTCCCCCCTCCTCACAGAACCCGAACTCCTTGCTTCCCCAATGGAAGATATCCACAAGGACCTCGCGCTCCTGCATTTCCGCCGCTTATACCGCGTTCTGCACGCAACCCCTCCCACTTCTCTCGCCTTCGACACCAGTCGAGCCGCTGCATACAGGCAATTGGCCCGTATGACGGACGTAGTCCGGGAATACCTGGCTAGAGCCACCGCGAAGGGAGACATGGGAGAAGATATCAGCGAATCCATGATCGCGGATGTGGTTGAGGCTTGTCTGTCCCATGCCTGGAAGGGGGATGGGCGGCGGGAGGTGGGATATGCTTCCGGCACCCTGGATTCTCCTGATATGCGAGGAAGAGGAGGTGAGCGCTTGACCCAGGAGACCCATACTCACATCGCCACCAATCCGCCCGATTTCATCAAGATCAGAGGTATTTCCCCTAAGGCAGCGCAAGTGGCGACGGCTTCCCCGCTCCCTACTGAAACCTCCCAATCCGATCTCGGAAGCGAGCTGGACTGGGCCAGTCTGCTGCACCGCTCGAGATCAGAGGACGACGTGCTCCATCGTGACAGGCAGGTCCGACACTTTCAAGTTCTCGAGGCGAGAGACAGGATTCGGGGCCGGCTTCTCAGACCACGGGTAGAGAACGGGAAAGGGATTTCGTGGCCGCCCAAACCAGTGGAATCAGACCCAGCCATGCCGCCGCCCTGTTCGTCGTCGCCGCTGATATCCTCGCCGCCATCACTGGAGTTAAGGGACAAAGAAGATCGTAAGGGGAAGACTCGTACGACGGATCCATCCGCCCTTCTTCCTCCTCCTCCTCCTCCTCCTCCTCCTCCTCCTCCTCCTCCTGCTGCTGATGCTCCTTCGGCTTCATCAGTACCCTCCTACTCCTCAGCTCTACCCAACACCGCCGCCACCACCAGACGTAGCAGGAAACGAACCGACGTCTCCGAGACGTTGGCGGGGTGGAAAGACTACCTCGTGCGGAACCAACGGCATGTCGTGGAATGGTTCCGGAACAGCGTGACTGAAGTCAGAGAGAGGGGGGTGAACGTATTCGTCGATTGACTCAAGGAAAAAAAAATCAAGTTTTGCCTCATCGCGCGCCCACCAACGCCCCGTCCCTCCCTCTTAACAAGCTGGAAAGACTACTTTTCCTTGCGAAAAAGAGGACAAGAGCCACCACTTACCACAAAAAGGAGTCCCTTCTTGCCTTCGGAGATTTTGGGGTTTGGGGATAGTAAGTGTGGATGCAAGTCCGAGAGAGGAGGAGGAGGGTGGAATGGTCTTTTTCTTTTTCTTCTTTTTCTTTATATTTTTATCCTTGCTTCTCTCCCCCTTCTATTGATTTAAAGTGGGGCGTGGAATTGATGTATCAGGATAGTGAGGAGAGAGGCAAGAGAGGGAGAAGGGGGACGGGGTTTTGTTCCTTCCTTTATTTTCATCTCCTTGATTTTTTTTTTTTTTGTTTTTCCCCCTTCCTTCTGTTCTTTTCCCTTGCCCCTCTCAGGTGATGAGGCTTGGGAGTTGGAATGATGTTGGGGAAGGGGGGGGGGGGGGGGGGGGGGGGGGGGGGGGGGGGAGTAGAGCAGATCTGAGGGCCAGACGCCCGTTTTCTTATCCGACCGGGCGGGCCTTTATCTTGATCCTCCTTTCTTTTCTCCTTTTTTTTTTTTTTTTTTTGCGCTCTCTTCTGTCATGTAGTTCGCGATCATAGTTTCTCGACTGCAATTCTTGGTCGGTTAGTGCTAGTGTCATGTCTGAGAGCTGGAGCGTCCCTTGCTGTATGATAATAGTAGATAGCAGCCGACAGTAGTGTATAAGAGTGCAATCGTCTCATGGGGTATCTCATTCTTTCATGCCAGACTGAATCAGTCCCATCTGTCTGTCTAGTTGATGTACAGTGTCCAATTTTTTCTCCCAAAGAATTGACTCTGGCTTCTTTCATTCAAAGCCAGTAAAAAATGCGGCAAAGGATTTGAAGAAAATCTCATGCTCCGCTATGCAATGCTCGCTCGCTTCCCGATTTCCCAAGACAAACCAAAAAAAAAAAAAAGGGAAAAAAAGCATGACCGGAAAGCAATAGAAAATTAAGGTAGAGAGAGAGAGAGAGAGAGGCGGACAATAACGCACGAGGCTAGATCGCCGCATTCTTCGCCGCCACCTCCTCGGCCCAAGCAACCTTCTCCTCCCGCAGCTTCACCCGCACATAAAGCCACGTCGCCAACGTCCAGAACCCGGCCCAGACAAACGGCACCGCCCAGCCCACCACATACGCGGCCTCGTCATCGATCGTAAAAATCAAAATCGTCAACACGACCGCGATGCCCATGGCGCCCAGGGCCCAGAAAATCCCCAGCCGCCGCAGCATCGCGCGGAACACGTGCGAGGCTTCGTACCGCCGGTTTAAGTTTTCGCGGTACGCCGTCCCGCCGCTGCCGTCCACGGCCACGATGTCCTCGATCATCGAGTAGACGCAGGGTCGGAGCTGGCTGCCTTTGGGCACGGAGGAGACGCGGACGGGTGCGGGGATGTGGAAGTACCGCAGCACGTCGCAGACGATGAGTTCGGTGCCGAAGACGTACAGCATGCTGGCGCAGGGCATGGCGAGCAGGCGGATGGGGGGGTGTTCGGGGACGGTGCCGCTAAGGAAAAACATGAAGGGTTAGCTTTGTCTTTCCTTTTTTTTTTTTTTCTCTTTTTGGAAGCTTGTCTGTTTGGTTTTGTGTGGTGGTGATAGTGGGATACTTACACGATCAGCTCGATCATGATGATGATCCACCCGAAGGTGAAGTTCCAGTGGAACCAGTCGAGGTAAATCCTCCGGGAGCCGATGGGGCGACAGGTACTGGCCTTCATCCACAAGCGTCTCAGCCGGATGAAGTACTCGAAGATGCTGATGCCGCCCAGCGCGGCGGTGACAATGGAGAAGACGGTGTTCGGGGACAGGTCCGTCAGGTGCCAGAGGCAGAAGTACAGCACGAGCGGCATGGCGATGCAGTCGATGAGGATCAGCCCCCAGAAGAAGATGATGCTCCATTTACGGTCGTACAGGCTGTAGTGTAACGGGGGCGGTTCGGGTTGGAAGATGGGGTCCGTTGAGCTCGGGAGCATCTCCATGCTGGGTGGGCTATGGTCGCTTTCGCCTCCGGGCCCGGGATGCTCCTCATGCGTCTTCTCCAGTGTGGGACGGCGACCGTCCGGATCGGTTGGGAAGGGTTGACCGGATGACCTGCGTCGCGGTGGTCGGGTCATGTTGAGCGAAGGCCTGCCGAAGGGTCCGTCGCGTCGTTGGTCGAAGTCCTTGCTGGGTCGAGGTGCTCCGATGGGGCGGGTCGTTTGCATACTCGTTCGAGGGGCGGTTCCTCCTGATGGTGTGTGTGTTATTTCGGGTCGGTCTGGTTGTGATTGGTCTGGTTGTTGCTGTTGTTGTGTACTCCTCCTTCCCTTGATCTGGAAACTCTTGCGCCCTTCGTCGGGGCTCATGGGGGTATGATACTGTTCATCCTGTTCCGGTGCACTCCGCGCCGTGCCGCCAGGCGATTGTCCTTCTTTGGAGGACTGACGGCGCATGTGTAGTGACGGTCGTTCGAATGGGCCATCGTGTCGCTGGTCGAAATCGTGGTCCTTTGGGTCCTCCTCCATCTTGGCGTTCCCCGGAATGTGCGACCAGGAATTGTTGCAACAACGCCCGTCACTCTTCACCGTGTATTTGGGCGGCAGAGGTTTAGATAAAGTCGTGTGTACGCGCGCGGACCGGCCGGATCGAATAATAAGACAATGGTCGTCAGCAAATATTGGCGAGCGACTGACTGAGCATGCGACGGATCAGTCAGTCAGCTGGTCAGCTCGTCGATCAGTCGAACAATTGATCAGTCAATAATCAATTCCGGCTTCGACCACGGGGTGAATGTAGGCCCAAGTAGTATGTACTAATAAGACAAGAAAAAGGAAGCAAAGTCAGAGGAGACTTGGCTGGAGAGGTTAGGTAGCTTGGTTGGGAGGTGTACCGGCCGCAAAGCAAGAGCGAGGCTTGTTCGGCTCTAGACTGAGTCCGCTGCCGGGCAATCAAGCCAATGAGGAGGGAGGGGAGGGATCTCTCGATCGCGGCTTAGGTGGATTGCGTGGAGGTCCGGCCAGTGAGGTCATCATCACCCAAGCCAAGCTTTCTCCTGCATGACTACTACGGGGAAGGTATGACTTTGAACCGCGTCTCCGGTAAAACTCCCGCTTCATCCGGGGAGGCGTCGGGCATACGACATGATCCCCCCGATATACAGTACTCGATTGTCTAGCAACCCCTCTATCCCGACTGTCTTAATTGGTTTCATCACTGCGCTGCATCGGCATTGAGATCGCCCTGCGTGCACCACTCTGTAACAATCGATAGAGCGACGCTTCACACGCCTCCTGCTCGCCATTCGCCACCCACATGATCCATCCCTCGTAGCACCTTCCTTCTTCGCCTTCATCATCACCTGTCAAGCGCAGATGTAGGTCTCCCAAGCCCTACTCAGCCGACATGCGGCTATCTCGTCCACTCTCTCCACTCTTCTTCTTCTTGGCCTGCCTCGATCTTATCACGACCAGCCCTACCCCAGGCCTACCCAACAACCACCACCACCCCCGCAAAGTCTCCGCCCCATTGTTCGCCGAGCTCGAAGAACTCGCGCGCATCGTAGACATCACCTACTGCAGTCCCGCCATCGCAAAACCCTTCACCTGCCTATCCCGCTGCAAGGACTTCCCCCAGTTCGAGCTGATCACCACCTGGGACACAGGCCCGCTACTGAGCGACAGCGCGGGATACATTGCCCTGGACCATGGCCAAGCCCGCATCATCGTCGCCTTCCGCGGCACCTACAGTCTCGCCAACACGGTCGCCGACCTGAGCACCATCCCCCAGAAATACGAACCTTACCCCGGCGAAGACGGCCATGTCGTCGAGCAGCGTTCCTCCCAGCATTATCTAGGAAGAACCCCGCAAACTGATTTCCCACCTTCCCCGCAAAGTAGTGACGAAGACAAATGCCACAACTGCACCGTCCACACCGGTTTCCAGCGCTCCTGGTCCAACACCCGCGCAGCCATCCTGCCGCACCTCCAACAGCAGCTCTTCCTCTACCCCGACTACGCGCTGCACCTCGTCGGCCACAGCCTCGGCGGGGCCGTCGCCGCGCTCGCGGGGCTGGAGATGCTGGCGTGCGGCGCGGATCCCACGATCACCACTTACGGCGAACCGCGCGTCGGGAATCGACATCTGGCTGAGTATATCGACCGCCGCTTCGGCCTCGTCCTCGAAGAGGATGATGAAACTACGGAGCTGAGATATCGGCGCGTCACGCATATAGACGATCCCGTCCCTTTACTCCCGCTGACTGAATGGGGCTATGCCGCCCACGCGGGCGAAATTTTTATCGCCAAGAAAGCGCTATCGCCTGATCTTCAGGACTTGACGGTCTGTGAGGGTGATGAGGATTTGGATTGTATTGCTGGACAGGCCGGGACGGTCGAGAACATGAGCGGGATCGCTCAGAAGCTGCGGGATCGCCTGGCTTCTGTTGTGAGGGATGAGGTGCAGGATGTGATCGGAGAGCCCCGATGGGGCGGCGTACCCGCGCGGTATCGATTGTGGGAATTGTTCTTCGCGCATCGGGATTATTTCTGGAGGTTGGGGTTGTGTGTTCCTGGTGGTGATCCTTTGGGAGGGGGGCGGGAAAGGAGGTGATTCGAATGGGTTATGGTGAGGTGGGGAGACAAATTGTATGCTCCCCATTTCTCTCTGCGTCTTTCGCGAGAGGATGTCAGAGGCACTGGAAGTGTGGCGAGTCTGGATGGATTTCACGGCCACGCGTTAGTAAGGAAGTTGTTGCCTCCCTTGAGAATTCAACGATGAACCAGGGTGAAGCAGTGGGCAGTGGGCAGTGTCATTGGTAATGGCAAGGGCAATGACTGTGAGGCAATATGATGCTAGATGCATGGACCGAAAACATAGCGGCATCTTGGCACGTTAAGAGATTCCATGTTGTCGGCTTACTTGGGTGCTGTGACCTTCATCATGGGGTCCAAGACATGAACATTCGTAATTACATCAGGCAAAATCTACCCGGCTACAGCTTACTAGCCCTCCCTCCACCAATATACCCCTGCTGCGCCTTCAACACATCGACGCATTCCTTCACCATATCCTGCATAATCTCCCTCGCGGGCTTGACCTCCCCAATCACGCCCGCGACCTGGCCCATCAGAAACGGGATATCCACCTCCTTATCCTCATCCATATCCTTCTGCAACGGCACCACCCCACTCTCACACAACCGCTTCACCTCCTCCGGCCGCTCCGTCTCCCACGACCGAATATAATCATTCACCCGCACCCTCAACGGCCTCCCGGACACAACCAACGTCCGCATCGTATCCTCAAACGCCGCCGACACGACCGCCTCCTTATGCAACTGACTACACCCGGCCTCCGCGGACGCCACAAACCGCGTCCCGACCCACGCCCCTTCCGCCCCGAACGCCAACATCGCCGCCAACGACCTTCCATTGTAAATCCCCCCCGCCGCGATCACCATCGCCGGTCCCCCCGATAGCGGGGACTTATACTGCCGCGCGACATCCACGACGGCGGGGATCAGGATACTCGTCGCGATATCCCCCGTATGTCCCCCGCCCTCCCCGCCCTGCGCGCACACGATATCCACGCCCGCCTGTAAGGCTTTGTGGGCGTGTTTCGGGTGGCCCACCATGTTCATCACGAAAATCCCGGCTTCGTGTAAACGCTTGATGACATGGGGTGGGGGTACCCCGACCGCGGAGACGAAGAGTCGCGCGCCCTCTTCGATCACCACGGAGATTAGCTCGTCCAGTTGTCCGTGCGTGTAATCGTGGTTCGTCTTGCGCGCGGAGCCGCCGACTTGCGGTAAAGCGAGGTCGACGCCGAAGGGGAGGGAAGGGGTGGATAGGTTCGACTTGATCTCGTGGATGATGGACCGGAGTTGGTCGGGCGTGTACCCCAGTCCGCCTATGACGCCCAGGCCGCCCGCGTTGCTGACGGCTGCTGCGAGGGGGCCGGACGAGGTGCGCGCCATGCCGGCGAGGAGGATGGGATATTCGATTCCGAGGAGGGAGCAGATGGGGGTGCGGAGGGTTGGGCGGGACATTTTTGAGTTTTCGTTTTGAGGGGGTTGTTTCTGTTTCTGGGGTGTTGTTGGAATCGGGTCCTTTTGCTAGGTAGGTAGGTAGATACCAGTGTAGGGTGGTGTAGGTTGTGCTTTCACTGCGGGTAGGTTCGGTTTTTCGGGAAAGGAGGAGGGAGGTCAGGTACACTATTTCAAGTACAATGAAATAGGAGGGTAATAGTGGCACTGGAGTGCAAGCAAAACATTCACATCGTTATCAAGGTGTATGTAGTGGTCCCTGGGTGGTGGGGATGTGATATATCGTTTAGCTCGCTTGCGGCTTTGGGGGTCTCGGGGGTTCGCGAAAGCCGAGAGAGAGTGCGGAGACGCGTCTGCCGAGGTTGTTCGTGTAGCGCTTGTACCGAGAGAAATCGATCACGTGCCGGGGCGTGTGATTGAGAATACTCCGAGTGTCTACCTACCTTGAGGTACCTACCCAGGTACATAGTAGGGACTGTAGAGAGGGTTGTCAAGTCGTTCGAAATCCCGGTTCTCTGATCCTTCGTCCTCAACATCTCAAATGAACGAAGTCTCGAGTCTGCCCAAAAACATCTCGTGGGTCAGTCCCCCAAGAGTCCCGCGGACATGGTCGTTCATATTAACTTCGGTCGGAGACCAGCTTAGATGGTAGCCCCGTCGTATGGGCAGTCTATGTAGACGGCTGAGATATTGGTGATCTGTGTCTTCAGATGTGATGATCAGGCCTGAGCTTTCTTCTCCCTGTTTCCTTGCCATCAGCCACTACGTTTCAGACCCAACGTAAACCTGCGACTTGTCCGGTGCCCTCTGGACTTTAGAGGACTTCCGTATCATCGTGGCGATGCTCATATCTGACAGCCGCGCCCCGCCCGTTACCTTGCGAGTGGGTGTTGAGCACAGGAGCAAAGCCCGATGTCTGCATTCTCACACTTCAAGGTCATCTCCAGCTCTATTCAGCTGTCCCCTTGAATCATGCATGTTGAGCCCGGCAATTGGCCACAGGTGCTAGGATCACGAGCTCCTTGAAAAGGACCATGGAACGCGTCGCAAATGCCGCGACCCTGAATACCTAGGTATGTTGGATGAATAGCCCTACCTCCAAAGCTTCGCCGGTGTCGCCGTCCGAGCCCTCGGCCGAGCAGCCTGGAGACTGATGAGCTGGTGCGTGAACCAGTCCACGGCGTTTATGAAAGGGAAAAGTTGGGATGGTGGTAACGACTTGCCCTTGAAGAGACGGAATTCCTTTGCTTCGTTTGGAGTCATCCTAACCGTAAACGGCAAAATGGATACTCCAAGATCGCTCTCATTGGCTGGCCAAGATCTGCCGAACTGCCCCAAGTGCTGGAGTAAGAAACACCCGGCAGTGAGGAGAGGCAGTCAGCCCTTCTCGGGTGACGACTACATATGCATCGCGGGTTTGGCGTTGCTGTTATATGAGGGGACGGTAGGTTCACTCCGTTAGAAACTGCGAGTCGACTGCTTCCTCCATTGCATCGTCTCGTCTCAATCTAGGTATTCTCATCATGGCTCCGAAAGCTGTCAAAGATCTCGACATCGCCATTGTCGGTGCTGGCATGGGTGGCCTCGCCACTGCCCTAGCACTGGCAAAGCAAGGCTTTAACAAGATCCATGTCTATGAGTATGCGTCGAACCTTGGGTTCGTTGGCGCCGGTATCCAGCTGGCTCCGAATATGGCGCGGGTGCTCGATAGATTAGGCTGCTGGGCGGACATCGAGAAGGAGGCGGTGGATCTGAAAGATACGAGTATCAGGCGTAAGGAAGCACCATGTTCTCCTCCTAAGAAATTCCAGAGGAGAATATCGCGAAGCTAATGGTTTCGTGCAGAAGGTTCAACGGATAACGAGCTAGGCCACGTGGATCTGCGTTACATCCGTGATACTTATCTCTACCCGCATATGGTTGGCCACCGATCGTCATTAGCAGGCTCGATGTATGAAGCGTGTAAGAAAGAGAAAGCCATCACTTTTCACTTTGCAACTTCTGCTGGAGATGTTCAATCATGGGGCGAAAGGCCGCGCTTCGAGGCTATACCCCGCGAAGGGGAGAAATATACTGTCGAGTGCGACGTTCTTTTTGCCTGTGATGGTGTGAAGTCGACCATCAGGGACCAGCTGCTGAGACTTAAGAACATTGATGCCAAAATTATCGACACTGGCCAGGCTGCTTACCGTATCATGCTCCGACGGGAAGACATGCAGCACGACCCGGAGCTACTGGAACTTATAGACAAGGAGTCTGTCACACGCTGGATCGGAGAGAAGCGCCACATTATTGCCTATCCAGTCTCCAGCAAGCAGATTTACAATCTGAGCACGGTGCAGCCCGATCAGAACTTCGCCTCCGCTCCGTCAGCAACCTACACAACCAAGGGGAGCAAGCCGCAAATGATGGAAGTGTTTGGAGACTTCTGTCCCAAGGTCAGGAGGATGTTAGATCTTGTGCCAGACGGAGAAGTGTGCGAATGGAAACTACGTGTGCATGAGCCGCTCCCCTTCTGGGTGCACGAACAGACGGTCTTGGTTGGGGATGCCTGCCATCCTACCCTTCCCCATCTGGCACAAGGAGCAGCTCAGGCGATCGAGGATGGCGCAGTCATCGCTGTGGCATTGTCAAAGCTACCGGAAGTAACGCCCACTGCCATCAACAAAGCCATGAGAGTATATGAGGAAGTCCGTAAGGATCGTGCATACACCTTGGTCAACATTGCCGCAGCTTCCGGCAGAGCCATGCACCTTGGAGAAGGCAAGGAGAAGGAGGAGCGCGACAAGCAATTCGCTGCTCTCAAGGACGGGAAAGGTCCGGTACCGGATAAATGGGCTGATGCCGATATCCAAAAGACCATCTACGGACAAGATGTGATGAAGATCACCGAGGAGGAGTTCGAAAAGCTGTATGCGAAGATGTAATTCGCTCTCATCTTGCTCCTTCGTCTTCCTTTTGCGAAGGGATCAGCGCCCTGCTGCATACCGAAGGATTCTGCTGATCACAGCCACGGTCCGCTGAGCCACGATCCTTCGGCGGATCATGGGACACATCAAGGCATTGCTCTCAATGCTGCATCCAGATATAAGTGAAACTAGCGACTACACAGTGTTCCATATACTCTTCCAATTGCAAGTGTGAGCAACGAAATCAACGACAGCCAATGAAAGCCACAAACATCTTCTCGTCCATCACCCGCACGTCCAGCTCCACAACATCAGATGGATCAACCGACTCAGCTCCATATAAAAGTTACAAGCTCGTGTCAGACCATGCGCCTTCCCGGCGGGACATGAAACTGCAAGAAGACGAAACCTCAACCACCTTCTTCTCCATCCAAGCCCCCCGCCTAACCTCCGACCAACGCCCCGAAGTCCACCTCCGCGACGCAACCAACTCCGAAACGCTAGCCACCGCCCAAGTCCGCCGGAGCACCTCGGCGCGCGAATTCGCCTTCAGATTATCCGACACCCCCCACGCCTACTTCGCCTGGACCCCCGTCCGCGCCGCCGCCCGCAGCTTCCCGGAGGAATCCTGCTTCGAATTCCGCTTCAGCGGGTCTTCCTACGTCTGGATCCGCACGCACTCCGCCGACCTGGGCGCCAGTCGCTGGACGGGGCGGTGCTATAAGCTGGTCCAGGGATCCTACGACGATCTCAGACACGGCGACGATGAACTCGAGCCCCCCGCGCATCGCCAGGTTCTCATGGCGTATCTCCATTCGCCTTGGTTCGATCGCCATGCGCATTGTGCGGGCGAAATCAGGGTGTTTGGTCGTGATGATCGTGAGGAGCAGGTGGAGGAGTGTTGGGAGCGCGCGGGGATTATTACGGCGTTGGGGATTCAGCTGCGCGAGCGGGAAATGAGGGGGGAGGCTTTGAGAGGGGTGGGTAAGACGGCGGGATGAAAGGCTGTTTTTCTCCTTTTTCTCCTTGTGGCGTTGGATGGGATGGGTTGACCGTCATCTTTCGGTTTGGTGTCCTGGGACTCAATGTCCAATTTTCGAAACAACTTTACTTTACGCTTACCACAGGCAACGGCCTCGTATATGGAACAAAAAAAGAAGTAGATGCTCATTGTCGGGCCTGGATCACGAGGACTGAATCATAGGCTTGACATGTCACTGCGATTCTGTCTTCGCCAGCCAACTTTTCCCTGTCAATACTGGATCAGAGTTCGCGACCTCGCTTGCGTGACTCCAACCCTACATTGTGCAAGCTGAAAACGTTCAAACAATATACGACACTCGGTCGTCCTTAGGCCGCGGTTCGGCCTCCTGCAGTCGGTTCCAACTTACGTGAGAGGTTACGCTTGGCGCAACTCGAATCGAAGGTTAATGAGCATATCAAGCTCAATTTTTGACTTGATGTGCTCGCGCCAGTTTCAAGCTGTCGTCCCATCTCCGACTTCCTCCCCCTGGCCTTCATCCCTCATTAGAGGCTTCACAAGCACGCACATGTCACCAAAATATCTCCCGTGCCTACCTATTCGAGCAAGCTAAGCGTCTGGATAAGGCATGAGGCCCTGCAGTAAGCTAGCTTCCTCGTGGCTGTTGCTCTCTTTCCTCGTGCTGTAAGCTCATTCTCTCCGGCTTTCATCCCTCCCTTCTACATCCACTTCCACATCAGCGATCAGATCAACGGGCTTCCATCTCAACTGGGCATTTTTGTTCCTTCAACCCATTTCCATCCAACAAAGGTACACCAGAGCATCATCACTACTTGGGTGGTACACCTTCTTCCTTTGCCTTTACTTTCACCTTCTCATCTTTATCTACTGTTTCTTTCTTAACACATATCCGAAACAAGACAACAGCCCTCATCATGCCCTTCAATTGGCGCCTCCAGCTCAAGCTGGCCATCACCAACTTCGTCGTCGTCTTCATTGGAGTCCTGATCATGAAGATTTTCCTCACTCCGATCGGCGTCTATTTCTTCCCGGCCAACACTACTAATCTGGCCTCTGACAACGGGCCCCTCTCTCGCAAGTCGACTCCGCTGGGAAACGTCATATTCTCCGATGATTCCACCTCGACAGTTTCCCAGGAAATCACTATCGGCGGCACACCTATCGCCGCCACCACCGATGCCTTGGGTAGACTGCCGGATGGTGGCAAATATGTTGAGCTGGTCGACAAGGGCTACTCCCCCATGCACATCGATCTGACCGATGGGTTGGGCGAGCTCTATCAGGTCGTCGAGACGGTCGACGGTCATGTTGTATATAATGAGACTTTCAGGGGTGAGGATGCTGAGGGCCAGTATCATGCGGCTAGGAAGAATAAAAGCTTGCATAAGCGAGCTAGAACGCCGTGGTCGTCGCCAGCGATGACCATCCAAGACATATGGGCCAAATACTGTAAGGGGAGAAAGTATGTTGATTTAATGCTGGCGGATATTGACAGGGCAAATTACCTCATATCCGAAACCTTTGGTATGGGCCAAGACGGGCTTGGACAACACTGGCAGCGAGACGCGGTGGTAGGCCGGCATAGCCGGCCATGGTCAGTGTTGTCTCACGCAACCGATCAAAACTCTGCTGCTTCGCTTCTCCTGCCCATCAAAGCCGACCTTGAGACATTGGTCGTCGGCACACAAGACGAGCTGACCAGATATGGTTCTTGGAATTTTCGCCGTCACGTCAACATGAATATAAAGCCTGAGGGACCTGGTGCAGCGATCGTCTTTCGACAGGATAAGCCTTATTCTCAAAGCGGCCATCCTGTGCAGCAGGTAAAGTCCTCGATGAGAGCGACGTCCCCTGTTTTCCTGCTGTTCCTTTAGTAGCCATGCTTCATAATAGGAGTTGAATTACACTAACTCTTCCACAGCCCACCGATGCCGAGTACGCTTTTGTAATCAACCCCTTAGACGGCGTCATCGTGGCTCAATCAATGTTCAGCCCCGGAAAATTGAGTCCAAATGGATTAATGCCATCTTTGGAGAAGTGGTCTGATGTGACGTGGAGATGCTGGACACTATTGCGTAGCTATGCAAGCGCGAGCTCATTGGGCTACCGTATCTCAGACTTCAGAGGACATTTGCCACCCCCTGATGGTTCGGCCCCACCCCTCTGGCTAGATGAAGTCCCTTATCCCAAGGATCTTGCAGAGCCTATGGCGAAATGGCTCAATTACATCGTCATACAAAATATCAAATCTCCACAAGAGACGCACAGGGTCATTTCGTACTGCATGGAAGGATGGTTGGACCTCGACTTGTCCCCCAAATACGTAAATGGCAGAGTTCCACTCTGGAACGATGATTTCACGTTCGTAATCGGCAGCGCGTGAGTGATCTACATCAGTTCCGAGTGTAGTGTGTTGACTGACAGCTATAGGCGTTACTATGCTCTCCTTGCAACGCCAAATTGCAGGGGAATAGCCTGGTTCCTCACCCAGCACAAGGAAAGACTAGGGGCGAAAGTACCTTTTTCCGTCAAAGTGTGGTGGCCGACAGATCATGGTCAGCCCATACCCTCTATTGATATGCCCAGTCTGCTCTGGGAGATCAGGGATGCGAGCGATCCTGAAGTTTTGCGGGAGAAAGGCGAGAATGATCAAAAGATTGACGCTCTCAATATCGACCCAGTATAAGAGTAGGCGGTGGAAGGGTAAAAGGGATGGGGGCTCTAGGGTAATCTGTCAAGTATTACATAGGCAACAGGCATAATCTGCGAGGGTTGGGATAGTGCAGATAGTATCAGACAAGTTTTGGATCAATTCTTTCTGTTTTCCCTCTGCAAAACAAATGCGATACGGTACCTGTCATTTCCCTTTACATGCTATGTGGTTATTGCCCAACTGACACCTTTTCGAGAGGCTTCGCAGACACCCCTCATGATCAAAATGTCATCGATCTACCCCTGTATTGCTTGTCATTAATTTATTGTAGAAATACGGGCTTTGATCTCAGAAGACTCTCCGGGTTACCATTCGACATAAACTTACACAAAAATGTTCACGTGCCTGGTGTTTCATTTGAATGTTGCTCAATGCTCCTGGAAGGGGAACATCACCCCTATATTCCCATTATAAGCCTCTGTAGGCGATCAATGTCTGATATATTCCTGAAATATAATATGCAAACTAGGCTAAGAGATGCACACAGCCATTGTTCAAGACGTGATGAGCTTTCCACTTCAATGGCCTTTAAGAGTCCGCCGCACGAATATGTTACCATTGTCTTACGTTTGTCCGGACAATCATCTCGCATTTAGGAGATGAAGTGACGCCAACAGTCTTGGGCAGTCCTCGAGTAACTCTGGAGAAATAGTACCTTGAAATGGCTAGTGTACTTTGCTTCCACAGCAAAGGCTGCAAGTTTCTTCTCGAAATGTTGGCAATACTACATTTATACCAGCAGAATACTGATATCCAGTCTCGGACGTTCGTGCATTGCCTTCGCACTGTTGGCATTTTCAAAGGAAACACAATCGGCAAAGCCCTTGACACCGAGTCTGAAATAGCGAGGGTGCTCCCATTCTTATCTAAATTTGCAGTTGCTGCCCTATAATAAGTGGATGGTCGATCTAGAGCAACTGCTAAAGGTCTCGGAAGTCGTCTGAAGTGAAACGGTCGTCCGCTACCCCATTAGCATAATCTGAGGAGACACAGTCGCAAAAAGTCCTACTATTTAGAGCTGGCTAACTCACCTGAGCTACTTTGGTGTTCTCAACGACTTCTGAAGGCGATCCTGAGATGGCTTCGATTGAACAATGATGGTCTCGCAACTAGCGCACGTCTGCATTTTCTTCCTTCAGACGTACATGAAGAAATGCTAACCCAGACGAAAGCCTGTGTAAATGATGAACGCGAACCTAGTGGCGTCCTGAATCTGGCAGTATGGTGGTACATATCACACCAACAACACAATGTATTAATCGTGTTGAAACCACGGGCTGAATATTATAATCGAGCCGCCAGCCGGGTGATTATGAAGGACACCCACTAAGGGTCACGGAGGCAAGACCGGCGCGCAAGAAAATAAGCGAAGGCTCATGTACCCTCAAAGATGACACCCGAACGTAGCAGCAGCGGCTGCAATAATCCTGACAACGATGACAGTCACCACGCTTTGCCACTCAAAGTCTCGAGTTCTTCCCACAATGAGCTGAGCGCCACTCTTTCATTTTACTCTTTCGACGCCGCAGATCTCGATAGCTGTTGTGGTATTGTGGAAATTGTCCGATCGTTGTAACGATCTTGTGTTGAGGTAAAAGCAGACATTCGCTAGCTGCAATATCGTCGTTGACTAGTAAGTGAAAGTCCGGCGTCACCTCTCGCACACGATCATTGTGAAGCACTCAAGACGGGCTTGTACGCGGGCTTGAACAATGATGAGATCGAAGATGGTTGCTCCGGTTGCCCCATTGATTTGATACGGCTGTGCTACACACTAGCAGCTGCTTTCCCCCTGCCTCGCAAGCGTTTGTGTGCTGCAGCTCTGACGACTCCTGAAATACCTGCACGACATCAGCGTCCCGTTCCTCGCCATTCAATGTTACTGTCCTCATTTGCGGCAGGAGAGGCGCTCCAGCGGTGCTACGTACGAGCACGATAACCTCGACACCACCGCAGCCCGACACTCAGCTACAGCTCTTTTGGTGGGAAGACCCTCTTCCGAAGGACGTCTGTTGGCGGCGTGAAAACGATCATCCACTCACCACCTGTCATTCGACGATGCAGATGAGAGGACTGCGATTTCGAATTATGGGGGCCAATGCAACCTACGTGCTTGTAGATCGGGAACATCCATCAGTTCCGCTACGTCCCCCCGTCATGACTTTTTCCCCACTCATTCCACTATGAGGCAAGTCTGCATTGACAATTCTGAGAGTGTGGTACGGCTTAGGTGGCAAAAGACAAGTGAGACCGCCCCGTGCTAGGTACATCCCTTAGCTGCGCTACATCAATGGACCATTTACTCGCCAGCCAAAGTCGAAGAGTCGGAGACTCTGGAGTTCAGCGTCACTTCGTTACCGCCTCATATCTAGTATGTGACTAAAGTGTTCGGAAAACGAAGCCGACTGTGAGCTGCGCCCGCCATGGTCAGCAGTCACTTACTACTCCAGCGCGCCACTACACCAAGCGGCGGCCTTCCTCGTCACTCATTGAAAAGGGCGAACAAGAGATGGGAAAATAAGCCATAAGCCAGAGATAAAAAAAAAAAAAAAGGCGGTAAAAAAAGATCAAGTCTGAGATTCGGGGAAGTTACCCTCGTCCGGCGTACTCGCGCTAACTTTCTATCGCGGGAGTCCCCCCCCATCATCAAAAGAATTCTTTCGCATCATCATCAACAGAGAACGCTGCTAACTACCAATGCATGCATGCACCGATTCCCCGTCGGAGTGACTCCCGTCATATTCATGCCCCGTGCACGCCATACTCCTATTGTGAAGTTTTCCCCCCACTCCCTAGCTACCATCAAACTCTCCAGCTCATTCCTTACTCCACCTCGACCGGCGCATTCCTCTGCCGGCGATCCGGACGGTAGTTCTGCCCACTCCTGACCTCGGGGCCGGCGAGCTCGGCCTCCTTCTCGCGGATGAAGTCCTCCTTCTGGGAGCGGATGACGTTGAGGACGTTGACGAGGCTGGTGCGCCAGGTCTCCAGTCGGCTGGCCACCTCGCGCCACTGCTTCTCGCCGAACGCCCGGTGCGTGCAGCGGTGGATCAGGAACTCGCCTTTCTGCTGCGAGAGCTTGCCCTCGACCAGCCCGCAGCGGATGCAGTCGATGACCCACATCTCGACGTCTTCCGAGGGGATGTTCAGGGCCTTGGCGATGCGGGAGTAGGGGAGCGTGCGGGTGTCGCTGGAGGATTGCGCGGCGAGGGAGGTGAGGGTGAGCAGGCGCATCTTGCGGTCGAGGGTGTCTTCGTTGAGGCCGTTGGAGGAGCAGAAGGAGGAGTTGGCTTCCTTGAATTCCTGCAGGTCTTCGTAGAGCTGGCCGCTGAAAATCTCCAGCAGCTCGCCCCAGGCCTCGTCGCTCTTGCGCAGGGCCTGGATCGAGTCCAGGGCGGTAAGGTCCTGGAAGTCGAAGTGCTTCTCGGCCTGGAGTGCCGTCTTCAGCGCCCGCAATGACAGTTCACGTGCTTCTGGTGATGCGGCTTGGTCCTGGAGAGTGCGGAGGGCTTTCAGAAGGTAGATGTAGCTGTCCTCTGTTCGGTTTGCGGCACCGGCGGCCTGGGAGACAGCCAGATATAGTTTTCGGCACTCGTCTGGCTCCATCTCCCATTCCTCGAGCCATGCGTCAAGGTTGGTCAGCTGTGGTGCGAGGGTATCGTAGGTGCCGCTCCGGCCGCTCGTCTTCACGAGCTCGATAATGGGCAGAAGGACGTGGTACCGGGTGTCTTCGTCGGGCTGGATGGCGTTGAATAGGGTGCTGAGTACGCCAAGCGCGATGCCAGTGCCATTCTGCGGCGAGGAGGTGATGGGCGAGGAAAGGTTCTTGCATACTGGCGGCAGGTACCGCTCTGGCTCTTCTACCTGGGAGATGAGGTGGATGAGGAGGTTGTAAGCCGCCTGCAACTCCCGCTCGGGAGCGCCGTTGAGGGCGGCGCTAGCGATGACCAGCTTCTTCAGCACTGCATCCTTGTCCGTCTGCTGTGAAGGCTTCTCTGCGTCGGCGAGGGAGGGGGTGATATCGGCGGCGACGGTGGAGCCCTCGCCCTTCAAGCCATCGAGGTAGGTGGCCAATTCCAGCGCGAGCTCTTCAAAGGAACCCTCGACGAGGGAGAGGTTGGGAATGCCGGGCATGCTGAGGGTATGTGTGCGCGGCGGTGTGGGATGTAATGACTGCGCTGCTTGGATCCCTTCACTCGGCAGTCCTTCTCCGGGTGCGTGCGAATAGGCGGGAAAGGTGTTCGGGGCGGCGGTGGTGGTGAAGGCGGCGGTGGAGAAAAGGCCGGGAGTGAGTTCGCCCTCTGACTGTTGCTGGCCTCACGTGAATCGGTCGGATGTGGGTAGGTAGGTTGGTATTTGCACTTCGGCGCAGCGGTGCCGGGAGTCGCAGTCGCACGGCGCGCGTGGGAGTGGGTGTTGCTCTTCGCCAACTTTTTGTCGAGCCCCGCCGTGGGCGAAATCTTGGCAGCGCCACAACCTCCGACCTCCGCACAGCCACATCGACGGCCGAGTGCACCTCATCAACCATGCACCTGATCAACCTGATGCACCTCAACCTCATCTGCTCACCGGTCACCTAGTCCATCCACTCAGCTTCCTTGGCATCTCACCCTTTCCATCTGCATTGCATTCCACCAAATCCTTCTCAACCCATCATGAAAAGCTGTGGACGAAATTCTGGGACACATGCCACGGTGCCGCATCTAAGTTACTCAACCAGGGCTGACAAGTCCGTCCTGGGTTTCACATACCTACTGGTGAGCTGACCTCTTCAGAGCATTGACTGCTATCGCGATCCCGATGCCGCCACCACTGGATCTGGTCAATGTGCCCGCCGAGGACCTGCTGAATTCCACTCGTGCAGAAGATGCACGCCGGGCCAGGCGGACAATCATCTTCAAAGACCACGAGGGCGGAGACGTATCATCCATTTTTCTCATGCCCGTCAAGAAGCTAGGTCCCGACTGGAAGACGCTTTCATCCCTCCCTTACCAGGTCTATCTCCTCGATGACGCTGTCGAAGGCGCCGACATGCAAGTTTTGGACCAGTTTTGCGCAGTCATGTATAATTTGTTACGGAACTCATCAACCTTCCACGAAAAGATTCGCTTTGACGTCTATCAAACACCCCGAGAAGATTACCTAGCCTGTGTGGAACATCAAAGGAGGGAAATTGACTGGCGGAACCGCAATGGCATCTGGCCCCGCCTGGTTTCCACCTGGTCTACCAATCCCGAAGGCGGCAGTGACAGAGGTTTCATTTTTGTAATTGACTCTGTGGAAATCGTGAAGCAAGGCATTTCATTGGTCTACTTCGATCCAGACGAGTACCATGACCCTATAAAAAGGCGCCGCGTTTGGCACCTCGCCGGCTATGGAGGCGACTTTGACCTCGTGCGTGCCATCAGGGTCAGGACTACGCCATCGCTAACCCGTTTCTTGCGCAGAGCTGAACGGTGTGCTGGTATAGACTATCGAGGTACGAATCTTCGCTTCACGGACGGGGGAAGTGCCACCCAGGCTGAGCGGAGTGCTGGTATGGAGTGTCTAAGTCCGACGAATTTTCGCTTCACGGACGTGGGAAGTTCCAGCCGGGCGCTCTCCACAGCCTTGGAACCAGCTACACATGACTATGCTGAATATGGCGAAGATGAAGATGAAGAGCCACTCTTTCTAGAGCAACAGAATGGCGTTGATGAAGTGGCTGACGATATCAGCGAAGATGGAAATCTTCAGCCGCATGGAAGGCCACAGGTTGTAGATCGTTTTCGCTGCAACGAGCTCACGACGGTGCCTGAGCCTGGTGCGAAGCGGTATCGGACAAAAACCTACGAGGATAGCCAATCGCGGTGCACTGTCAGCGTGTGGGATAGCGCGCTCAGTACCACTCGCCCACCCTTCTCCATGACGCTGTACTGTGGATCGGCAGCCACGTTCTCTGCCAAATCTCTGTTCGGCTGCCTGAACAAAGGGCTCATCAGTATGGAACCATGGACGCTTGACGTTAAGCGTGGCTTCGACTCACTGTCTCAAGCTCACGTGCATCAGAGACTTGAGGCTTCCCGCCGCGATTCTTCACGGGTCTCGCACCGACGGTCCTGCATGCGCATGCTTGTGCGTAAGATTGTTGCCGGCAGACTTCCGCTTGAGCTTTGCAATGTCATCGAAGAAAACCTCATCTTCCCTGTCATTCCCGACTATGCATGCTCGCAAATACGGCCTTTTCACAATTTGCTGCTCTATTTTGCGCCAAAGTCAGCAGTGCCGTCGCTCTCGCAGGGCCCACTACTTGTCTTCTCAACCCCTTCGAGATTGCTCTCAGCAAGTGGCGAGGATACTTTCATATCATCCGGTGTTGAAGGGAGGCCAGGGCTTCGGGGACCAGACACTGAGGAGTTGCGTGTGAAGCATCTCCGCTTCTGGCACAGGGTCGCCGACGAGATTCATACTATTGCCTCTCTTTGTGCGTCGGAGGATAATGTCTCCCCACAGCACGAAGTTATTCCGTCCGCTACCATCAGCATCGACCCGCCCTTATGGTACAGCAAGTCGGGGGACCTTGACGACTCTAATCTTGTCACTCTCCACGTCAACTCCCCTCAAACACTGACGTTACACATGCATAGGCTATTCTCGCACCACATCTTCTTCGAAGGCCTTCAGCTTGTCGATTTGACGGCCGACCATGTCCTTCCGCAACTGCCTTTGCAACCCGATGGCAGACAGACTTTACGCCATGATGACAGCTGGTCGACTTCGGCTAGCCTCGGTCTCTCGAATTTACACGATGGCGATAGCTGGTCGACATCAACTAGCCTCGATCTCTCCTTTCGTGCCCGTGTTGAATCTCGCTTGAGGCGACTTGAAGTCCTCGAGCCAGGACAGACTTTCCAGTGGCCTTGGATATGCACACACTATTTGAGGGCCCGGAAAAACCGCGGTGAGCTCATTGATGGACATCGATACGCCTTTCGGGCCAACCCGAACGTACCATTGAAGGTCGTCAGATGGACGTATGGGAAGCCAGGCGCGCTGGAGAGGATGTGCGACAGGCCGCCCATGCCAGTCTCGCTGGAGCATGAAGTGACTTTCACGATTCGCCAGAATATTGATTCGAGCGGAAATTCGCAGCTGTGCTCGGTGACATGAGCCTGTAGAAAGACAGACGCCTGCGGCATCGAGTCTCTTGCCCTCGGTGCTGCTTGCGTCACCCATTCGTCCGGGACCCGAGTCATATAAGGAGCGATACCATCATGCCACTCTACCTCCTATATTCGCACTTCGCTGCCAGGCACTCGGAAGTCGTCACGTCGATCGGATTATCAAACACTCCGTCACCGGACCCTCCCAATACTCCTGGCATCGACCTGCATCAGTGCCGCAGTCGCTCGCTCTTCCGAAATTGCTCGCCCCTGCTTTGCGGCGTGCAACTGTGCTCCTGCAATCCAGCTTCTGGCATCCTCGTCGGGATCAAAGACGCATGCAACCACAGCCCATCGAGAAGGCCGGATAAGCGCACCGGCAATGCAGCCTGGAAGGTTCTGGTCGCCCGATCGTCTGTCACCAGGCAATGGCTGTCCAGGAAATGAGCTCTGCCATTCCCTCCCTGCTTCGGCGTTTTCGGGGTGTCCGGATGAAGTGACGACCGCCGTCCGCTTTGAAGACCATTTCCAACAGCTTGTTGGAGATCTCTGCCGAGGACAGGGCAATGTTCTGCTGATTGACAACCAGCGCCATATTCGACATTCTCCCCTTTCGAATTCCTGTTTTTGTTTGAGCTTCTTTCTCAAGCGATGATGGGAGAATCTGTGCTCGTTGAGGTTTTCGGCTGTTGTTCTGTGACGCCGTCAGGTTTCAGCAGGCTGGGCTGGAGTTTGTCTCTTCTCTTTTTTCTTTTCTACGTTCGCTCTTTCTCTGTCATGTTTTCTTCGAGGCGAGGCTCCCGTCATCGCAATCTTTTTCAAAGACGGGCAGTCATTCATTTATCTCCAGGATTGGTGATATCACAGTCGTAGAATTGGTTTTCTTGTTGATTCGTGCGCTCTCTTCGGCTATGTAGTCGGTTGATGCTTATGATGTTCCTGCTGCTGTTTGAGCCATGGCGAACACACTGTTATACACTGTTTATAAGCGGGGCTGGCACAATGGGGTGGAACTTCTTGTCGCTTGTGGCAGCTAGACATCTAGGTCAAAAGAGGCGCTCACTCGGCTCGCCTTGCATAACAACTTGGGCATTGCTCCTTGCGCCCGAGCCTTGCATTGAGCACATTGTGTGGAGATAGAATCGATTCGATGTTGGATGATTTACAATTGTATTGTGTTGCGGGGTTTGCTTGCATAATAAAGAACTTACCAGGACGACAAAGGATTATCATGGGCACGGCAGCAAGCTGAACCAAAACCCCTGACGAGTAAACAGGTTATGCGATTTAAAGGGAGCGAAGAACAGGTGGTCATAATGATCAATATTCGTACGATGCCCGTTACCTAAGCCGACAAGTCTATACTTGCTTTGCCACCGTAACGACTTCAATGCGATCAAGAGTAACTGTAGCATCAAGGTCTAGCACCGGTATGTCCGTGGGCTTCTGCACCATACCTTTCAGCGAAGGCGTCGCAGGCGTTGAGATCCTCGCCTGGGGACGGCTGAACACTCGCTCAGTACCTTGCAGTGGCACCGTCAATCCCGATGTACTGTCCCTGCCGTTGTAGAACGGGCTCGCAGCGCGCGCATCGCGCATGTATTGTGTATTTGGGGCTTCAGATGGCAGTGTCATTTGGATCTCGGGAATGGTAGGCGACGCCTTCTCATCTGGCTGTTGCTCCTCCACCTGCTGTTTCGTTCGTTGCTGCTTTCGCCGCCAGCGACGGATGCAGTAGATTCCCGCGCAAGTGATGATGGGGACTGTCACGATTGGTATTCCGATGGCGAGGAGGAGGGCAATCATTGGGGCGCTTCCCATGCTGTAGACGGTTGTAGACATCTTGAAGCCTCTGCTGAAGTTAGTCGCAGGAAGCGTTCACTGATTGCTCTACGAGTCGTTGACTTGCTGCCGCATGAGGATTACTTGTGTTGGGGACATAATGCATTGTCTTGTGGTTTTTTTATATTTTTCTCTTCTTCTCTTTTTTAGACAAAGCCAAACAAACACTGCCTTCTTGATAAGGTTAACTTCACAAAGCCGGCGAACAACTCATCGATGAGCACTCATTCTGCGAAGTAGCAGACCAGCTGCCTCGAAATGATTGTCATGGCTCAGTGCTGAAGCAATTTTAGAGGCTGATTGAGATTCTTAGCTGAGAAATAACACATGGCGTGAAATCGGCAGTGAACGAAAAGTGATGACGCGTAGTGGCCACACAGTACTATTTCTCAGATCATTGTTCAGTGAATGCGTTGATTTTATATTTACTCCGAATGCTCGCCCGGACTCCAATTCTCGCATCGCACTTGGAAGACTTTTCGAGAATCCCAATCTTACAGCCAGCGCTCACAGCTATGGGTTTTCTCCATGAAACCCACTATTGTTGCCAGCCTCAATCTGATGAGCTCATCCTCGACTGTACCTATCGCTGCTCAGAACTCTGTCCGTGCAAACGAAGTACCAGCAAAGCTGCACTGCTTTAACGCATGCTACGGCGCCAAGCGCACACTCGTTGAGCGAACCGCCCATGACTTCCGCGCATCATACGATGGTGTGTATCTTAATAAAGGCGGATCTTTGGGGACGTTCAGAGGCATTTTCGCAGACCAATGAGCAGGCCATGACTCCCTTTGGCTTTCGTGCGCCGTTTTAGATCGTGCATGGACTACACCCCAAAGCTAAATACCGTCGAGAAAGGCAGGATCCACATGGGAATGCTGGCCCAGGATGACAAATCATGCGGCAAACAAATCGTCCCGTCTAATATCTGTTTGGACAACTTTCGGTGACGATCAACCAGTAAGCTTGACAAGCTATCAGCTATAGGATGCCGGCGATGCCGGTAAGATGTCTCTTAGATGTTACTGTTGTAAAGAGGACGGCAAACGGGGCGGTATTTGGTACGGGCCTTGCCTTTTGCTCATCTACTCTCTGGCATGGAATAGATGCATCGGTTCTTAGAGGGCCATCGGTGGTGTTCAAAGCTAATCGGAATTCTTGGCGTGAGGGCGAGCAAGGTATCGTCAGGCTGTCTCATAGACCTCGGATATGTCGACAGCTGAAGTGTACAACCTTGGAGCAATGGCCAGGTCACACGGTACTGCTTGTCGAGGGTCGTAGCTCGGATCTCAGCCAACTGTAGTCGTCTCTCCGGACTCACATGGCGTACAAGGAGCAAAGAACGACATCAGTACCTTGGGGTTCATCCTTCGAAGAAATCAAACTTAATCACTTCCGGAACAAGCGTCTCCATGTCAATAGTGACGACCTCGCCAGTGTCTTTGAAGTTTGGCAGTGCAACCAGTCGGACTTGCTGCCCGACAGGCCCCTCGATGACAGTCGTTTCAAACTTCGGCTGATTACCAACAAAGAAGAGGTGCGGGCACTCCTTCATGACAAAGGCGTCTCCGTCCTGAAAAGGGTAGCACCACAGGGTATCTGGCGCAGTAGGAGCCGTCAACCGCCATCTCAACATCGCCTCCATCATGTCGAGCCGGTTTTCGCAGTTCGGAATATACTTGTATACGTCGTCGAGTGGTTGACCGCCATTGCCCAGCAATCGCCACCCATCGACAGACAAGTCTGCGGGATTCGTCTGACTGTCGAGCCAGCCGACCTCATCCGATGTCTTTGGTGTCGTAGCTGGCGGTATCATGTAGGATCTGCTGTGCGGGAACATGGCTGGATGAATGGGTTGTTGGGGAAGGCTGGTGCTTGTGGGATCTTGTTCGCCAGGTATAAGCGTTACGGGCATGCTCGGCAGCAAGGCAGCAAGCCATTGGTCGAGACGGTCCGTAGGCGCAGCATTGTATGAAGAGCTGTCATAGCCATATGTTTTGCGTCCTCCCTTTTTAGCTGCGATGGCTGCTATCGACTCTCGGGTCGGAATGGGTGACGATTGGGAGAGAGCGTTTCCAGCTATTATGAGCCGCGAGATATCAGCGGCGGCTTCTTGTTCCTTAGGAGTCGCAGCCTCGCCCAGAAGATATTCGAGAAGCAGATCCAGAGTAAGGCCATCACCGTCGTCTCCAGAGATGCCTAGACCAGACACCAAAGCAAGTTTGCCTGCCTTGTTCCTGTTTTCAGTCGCAATTTTCTCGCCTCTGAGCGCGGCTTCACCATCCTCCGTCTCCCATCTTTGAGGTTGCCTCGGTAAGTCCGGCACACGCAAGTCCAATACCTCAAAGTCGCCGTCCTTGTTCTCCGTTCCCACCACAGCTACGATCGCGCCTGTGACAAGCATGAATCCGCCCAACTCACTGCCCACCAACCTCAGCCTACCCGACTCATCTTCCAGCATAATCTGAGTGCCAGCGCCGCCTGTGCCTGCTGCATGTGCGCCATGTGCTCCTTCCACGGCCAAGCCTGCGCCAGAGTCATACTTCACTCTAGGCGGCGGCGCAGCAATCCAATGCTCCTTGCCAATATCCTCCAAGACATTTGGTTTCAATGGCATCTCCATGTAGATAGTGCCGATCACCCAGCAGAGTTCACCCTGGCGCACATCCAGCACTCGCTCCACGCGGCGACACTGCTCACCGCCTATTTCGATGGCGTCGAAAGGCTCCCTTGCAATCTGTTCCACTGCTGGCTTCAGCTGAACGAGGCGTGCGAAGTACATGTCGGCATATTGCTGCTGGTAATGCCGCTCGTCGCCTTTGGGGAGACGGTAAGTTGGATGTGGCATGTAAGTTGAGGTAGCTCGGTCCTGAGATGCATATTCTGTGTCAAATTCGGGGGTCTGAAGTAGTGTGTCATCTGATGTGCCATTGATTGCGGCCATTATGGCGGTTGCAAGGTGTTCGGTCGAAGTCTGAACCGCAGAGACGCGTCGAAGTCTGAAAGACGCGATCCTATCTACGCGAGCGCTGCACGGCCGGCACGTCGGGACGCTCCGTCCCGGTCTCGCCTATCTCCTGTCTATCTAGGTACCTAAGCGAGCTAAGGTACCTTAGACATTGGTTCCTCGCGCTTCTAAGTGCAATTGATCAACACTGTCTCCTTGAATTACGCGAGAATTGGACTTTGAGCTGTGATGTGGAGCAGAAAAAAAAAATACTTGATCATTGATTCAATCTTGGGACTACATACGCCTTCGAAACGCCGCGCTCTGAAAACAGATTGGTATCTTCCCAAATCCCATCAAACCCAAACAAAGCAGTCATTACTCTCATCTTTTATCTATCCCTAATAGTCAATCACAAATGGAAACGACCTGAGCCTATTCTGCCCTCCGAGCCCTCCTTCTACAGGTTTCATTGCTGCCATTCACTCATCTTCATCAGGGACATACGAGCTGATGGAAGACCGTGCCGACTCAATACTCGACGTCCTATGCCGGCTGAACTTGGAGAGCGGCAAGACCGTGGGAAGCCCGCTCGGCGTGTAGCAACCAGCATTGACACTGTAGGGACTTTCACGAACGCCAAAGTCTTTTGCGCCGGAATTCAAATCCCGCTGGGCCCAGCTGTTGCGATGCGGACTTGCAGATTTCGAGGTCGCAATTATGCTGGCTGGTTCTGCGCACCCGCTGGAAGAGGTGATGGCGCTGCTGCGCTTGCTAACTTCTCCGCTCCAGCATGTGAGGCCCGTCGCAGGCGAATCGTACCCGCTCAGGTGTGCCGAAGACCTTGTCGAGCCGCTGTGGTCGCTCGCCATTGCTGAGAGTGAGCTAGCGGACACATTGCGGGAAATTTCAGGTACATCGGGAGTGGCATGCGGTGTCGGCGAGCCGTCCAGAGATGTTTCGAGCTGGTGATCTTCCAGCGTGGGTTCTTCATGAACGTCCTGCAACCCGAAATCAAATTCTGCCAGTGGAT